>CM012442.1:28582716-29182716 GCA_003999625.1 Oryzias javanicus
TCTCTCCATATCAACACATTTCTGAAAGAACGTTTCTTGTACCTGTATCATGGTCTGCAGAGTGAACCTCTTGTCCTCCTGCTGTTTTTCTTCCTTCTGTCTGCTCTCCGCACAAACCTTCTGCTGGAACTGTTGCAAGGCTCTCTCTCTGATTTCCTTCATCGTTTCTTTGCTTTCTAAAACACGAGAAAAATCTGTTCATATCAGCATTTTTGAAATGTTCTCTTCAAGAACGTTCTGATGCTGTTGGCTCTTGAGATGATGTCTCAGTGGAACAGCAGGAGACATTTACTTTTTAGGGCCGGGAATCGATTAAAAAAAATGAACTATAAACAATCTGGGAAAAATTAATCGCGATTAATCACTAAAAATTGTTTTTAGTTACAGTTTTTGCTGACAGTTTATTATCTGCGAATAATCACGACATGAAATCACAAACAAAACTCATTTAGAACATTTATTTTTAATTAATGCTGTCAATCGATTACAAAATAAAATCGGATTAATCGCACTTTTGTGTTGGGATTAATCACGATTAATCACAATGTTTAACCTCGTAACATGTATTTGTACAATACGGCACCGGACCATGGATCAAATAATCTGCTATTTGTGAAAAAGTGATCTAAATCACAAAAATAGCAAGAATAAAATACTAAAAAAACTGATTTAATCTTTATTTATTTTGTAAGTGACTCTAAGATGGAGAATACCTGATGAAATGTTGAAGCCTGAGTTAAAGCAAAAGACTGTTTATTCAATTAATTTGCTTTAATACATATTTTCTTTTTAATTCTTTTAGATTACTCGTGTGCGTTAATGCATTTATGTTCACAATCCTAATTATTTTTATATAAAAATCCCCAACAATCTGGCAAAACAACATATATTGTGATGCACATCTCTCGATACGATTCATACTGCGATATATCCCAAGACTGGACCAGAACAATTCTTTAAAATTGTATTTAAAGTTTATGACTTGGAGAAAAATACACCTTAATATTAATGCACCTTTCATGTTAGTAAAATGAGTTTTTATTTTTTTTTTTTTTTTTTTTAAAGTATGCACTGTGTGTGGGGTCATGGGTGCATGTGTTATGGGGAGGGGTGTGTGTGTGAAGAGTGGGTTGGGCTTTTACCATGTATGTTTTGTTTTTAAATGTAAAGCGCTTTGAGTTTACTCAAAGTATGAAAGGCGCTTTTTTTTTATTTATTTTTATAAATAAATAAATTTATAAATGAAATTTGATAAAATGGTGAAAAAATTCATTCACAACTACATCGCGTACACAAGATGCTTCTACCCAAGCAAATTCATGCTTTCTTTTGGTAAATTAAAGAAAAAAATTATGTTAAAGGGTAAACAAAACCTAAATCAACTTTTTTTGTCTGTTGACCTCATTAAATGGGGCTTGAAAAGTGATGTCTGTTAATAATTGCCACATTTTTTAAAAATAGAAATTAATCTTGTTTACTTTAAGAAAATATAGTAAAAAAAAAACGTCCGCGTGCCCCCTACAGGTTAAAGTGAGGTATTACAGTTGACTTTTGATGCAAGTCACAGAAGTTTGACATCATCATGCTCTACAGTTCAAACATAAAAGCCCCGCCCATCTTTGAGTTTGTAACTGTAACTCCCCCGCCTATTCTGCCTCCTGACCCCGCCCCCTTTTGGCATTTTTCAAATCTGGGCTGAGAATGGAATCCGCCACCCTGTTTGGTGACCCTTTAAACCAGGGGTGGGCAAATGTTTTGACCCGTGGGCCACAAAGGGTTCTAAAATTTGGCATAAGGGCCGGACAAGGAGCAGATGGAAGGAGAGATTGGGTAATCAACCTCATAACTAAAAAAAAATAATATGGAATTTAGAGAAAAACATGCTTTAATTTGGATTCAAACTCACATATATTCATTTAAAAACAGAAAATTTGGGAGTTTTAATTTCTAAATTTTGATTTTTGTTCTCTTTTGGGTGGTCCAATGGGTTGATGTTCTTCAGAGGAAAATGTGAACTCAAAGAAATGCTGCATTTATGTGGTGTAGGAATAATCCGAAAGATCACCATCTGACTCAGAAAGGAACACACACGAACGTCAGAGAAACAACACCATTCATGGGAAGAAACCAGAAACACAATGAAAATAAAAAAATAATTAGGATTTTTGATTCAGTGTATTTTAATTTGGAGGGCCAGATTAAGTAGTTTAAGGGGCCGCATGTGGCCCCCGGGCCGTAGTTTGCCCACCCCTGCTTTAAAGGGAACAGCCAATGTTGTCTGATTTCCACAAGAACGAATTGAATGAAAGTGCATAAACCAATAAGGTTTAAGTGGAAAAAAAAAACAAAACACTGAACTGTATTTGCTCATAAGTAATTAATTATTGCTTCGTCAAAATTTTAAATCAATACAAGTATCGCCAAATGATATAAAACGGAAACCAATTTTTTTCTGCACATCTAATAAATACTGAAGAAGCATCACTCGAGAAGAGCCACAACGATGCCTGTAAGTCAAGGGACAGGGATTAGTCTCGCCCGCTGGCTAACGGAGAATCTGACCAGGATTGAACAGCGATCTACAGAACCAGGAAGCTGCAGTGCCTGATGCCTCGCTGGCTGAGAAACTCGACCACTTTATTACCCAAAGATGAAGTCAACTGTCAGTCAGTGTAGAGCTCCAACAGATATCTCCTAGTGAGGCAAGAACCAGAGGAATCCCTTCTGGCTTCATGAAGGACCTCTTTCCACATACGTAGACCGGGGAAGGGGTCCGGTCCATTTGGTTCCTAAGTGTGGAGCTCTTAGATGATTTCTCCTGGACTACCAAGAAGGACACGTCCTGTTCTTGATATGTTAGCAGAGCTGAGCACATAACCAAAGTCAGCCCAGAAACCACTACTTTGAGGTGGTACCCTTGTGGGCGGAGCCACGGGTTCTACAGAACCCAGACGAGCCGACTGTTAGATAGTTTTTTAATACTAAACAATGAAAAATCAGAGAAATATCATTTGTCCATAAATAAATTAAACCAGATTTACCATGAAAACGTTTTTGCATGACCCTTTCTGTACTAATATCACATTTATCTCACTCATTTTACACGTTATTCCTTTTTTTTTTCAGATACATGTGTTCATTTCCTTGAGTTTGTTTATGATTTTTTTAAAGCACCACCTTAGAAAACGGTCTAAACGGTGCTGCAAAGGAGGCGATCACAAAAGAAGTCCAGAGTTCTCCCCGTCACACCCACACAGGGGTTCCGTTTCCACGGTAACCCGTATCATATTCCTCTTACTGGTTTGGACCGTCAGACGCTCCCACAGTCTGCGGGTTCTCTTCTGCAGAGTGAAAACGACGGCTCCGTCTCCGATCTTCGCCGTGCTCTTGCTGTCATCAACCGCTTCAAACAAGAAGGCCTCGAACAGAAAGGGCGGGAAATGAGCCTGAGCAAAAAAACAACAAACAAACAAACAAAAACAGAGGTGATGACTTTCAGGAGAACCGTCAAAACCACGAAAGAAGGTTGAAGCTTACTTTTCATTCAGGAAACGTCTTAAAGTTTTTTGTGGTTAAAGGACTTAAAATCTTTGTCCTTAAAAGGTTTTGCCACTAAACGAAGATTTAAGTCTAATTGCCATCACTCAACGTGAAGACTCTCTGCTACATTTAATATATTGTATTGAAGTATAAGGCAGCAACTACAGCAACAACCTTTAAAAATATACTAACGTAGTATTACTAAAATATTTCACTTTTTTAAAATTAATTTATTTATATACAGTAAAACTCATCAACAAAGTTAGTTATAAGGTAACCTTGTAATATTCTGTAACTTTTCACACAGAGGGATGTTGATTAAAGTCTGATGGGAGGAGTTTTTTTTTAATAGAGTTGTAAGAATTAACGTTCATGAATAATCGAAAAGATTTAACGTTTTAATATTTATTATCGCCCTCAAGCGTCCTGCTGTGCAGCTGTGAGATCACCGTAATAAAACTCCATTTAAAATAAATTAAAAAAAAATATTCTATGATTAAGATTTTATTAAATTAAAGAGAGAATATGGCATTTATTTGTAGTTTTTGTACCAAAGCGATCTTTTATTGTACTAAATAAGGCGAAACATGAACGGATCAGACGACGGCAGCGCAGACGAACAATTATTCTTTACAAACACATTTAGGAAAATTTATGAGAAAAAAGCTGATAAAAAAAAAAAAAATCCAGAAAAATGTTAAATGGACAGCAGAGCTCTTAGGAGAGAAATTCTTATGTTTTGGGGCTGACTAATTTCTGAAGCCACACAGATAGATTGAAGTACAACAACTGTTTAGATATATGGCTTATCTATGACTTTCGCCTGGATCTTTTGGGGGGATTTTCATTTCATTCAAAAACATCTTGATTAGTTTGCTTTTTTATAATTTAAACCTTAAACCTTCATTCTATGTTTTAAAACAGTCCATTAAACATTTTTGGGGTTTCCACAGCTAAATGAATCCCATTTTTCCAGATATAACTTTTAGTTTTTGCATGATTTTATGATGTCTAGTGTGAATATAACATGGAAAACTGACTAAATAAAGTTAGTCTTAAATAGGAGAGGTTGATTAACTTGATACCTTATAAGGAAACATGGAGCCTTTCAAATTGAAAATACAGAAGTAAATTCAAAAACTGAGTTTTAGCCCCTGGATTCCAAAGGGTTTAAAATAAACATTTTAAATGTACATTTATGTGTGTGATTTCATATTCAGATTATTTGCAGAAAACAAGTGGTTGGAAAATACTGTAACTAAAAAAAAAGTTTTCTGAAGATTGAATAAAATCTACGATTTTTTTTTCATTCATTGGAAAAGCACTAAAACGTTTTTTGATAACAGAATTTTGAGATATTTTTTTGAAAGATTTCACCTATTTTAGAGCAGAATTGGGCTATAATGATAATAATATTATTAATAATGATAATTTGAAAGCTTCCCTTTGTGTGTAACAAACAACTCAAGGAATAAGAGGCTCGAGTTTCTGGATACTTTTCTTATTGTAGTAAAACTGGTTTGATTAATTTGAATAAATCGTTTAAATTTTCACACATGACATATAATTTTTAAAAAAGTGAAATCTTTTATTCCTTAAAAATTAAGTTTATGTTTTTGTTGTTTGTTTTTTTTTTTACAGTTTTTTTTTTTTTAATAACTTTATTAACAAACAAGATAGTACAACAACAAAGTGAATTAAAATGAGTACATATAGAAAAGCAAGCAAACAAAAATCATAAACATATACTGTATGAGAAAAATAAAGATAAATCCAAAAAACCCTTTGGGTTCATTATACATTAAATTTTTCAAAAATTAAATTAGTTCTAATTGCCTTTTTGTTTTGAAGTTGTTTAATGGCATGACTATACTGATTAATTTCATTCAGGAAATGTTGGAATCTGGGTTTTAAGTTTGACCACTTGGCCTTATGAATATGGAATTTGGCTAATAATAAAAACAACTGTGTTATAAAAATAAAATCTTTGTCTACTTTGTTAGTAAGGTCATTTCTTTATCTAAAAATGTTACAGTTTCCTAAGTTATGTTTCCAATATGATTTCCAACTTTCATCCAAAACACGTGTGTATGTCTGCAGTCCACAAACAGATGAAATTAGGTGTGTTTGAGATCATGCAGGCGGACGCGGCGCTGCGCAGATCGCCTGGATTGCGGTGCATGCTGGTTAGTTTCTGTACCGACGTCACATTTGCGACGCATGAAGTATCGCGACAAATGGGCGGGTTCAAGGCGCCTTCCTAAGCCAGCGCAGCCAGAAAATAGGTACTGCGCTGGCTGCAAGCTGCCTTGATGACTACAAAACGATGCATTGTGGGAAACGGTGTCCTGAAAGTTTTTGTAGTTAATTGTCAAATAACTGGCGCTATATGAAGGAAATATGTGTATTTTTCACTCTTTCTGGAAGGTAGTGAGTCATTGATGAAAAAATATACAAGATTTTAAATAATATGTGGTTATTTGTGTCATAGTTGTCTTTAAAATGAACTTTAATTTTTATTTTATCTGTTTATTTGGGATTGTGCACATGTAATGAATCCCCCCACTATTTTTTTCATCTGTTTTACTCTAAGAGATGTAAAAAATACTATTAAAGACACAAGCACAGATCATACTAGGAGGAGTGGTGTATTAATTCAGCCGAATGTTGAGGACACCCCCAACTCCTCGTTCTCGTGCAGTCTCGTCGTCCACCTTCATCTCAGGCGCCTTTCTCCGCCCCCTCCTGCAGCAGCTTAGTCTCGTCGACGATGCAGGCGAGGCGCAAGTCAACTCAAACACGCCTATTAAGTTGATGTTGTCACGGGTTTCCGCGTGCAGGCTATCGTCTTTGTCACGTGCTCAGGCGGCTCACCCTCAGATACTCGTCCGTTGACACGATGTCCACTTTACGGCTTTCACACGGCACGCGCACGTTGACCGTGGACTCGGTTTGGGTCCAGGTGTAGTTGTCCACGCGCACCGGCATGTTGGGTCTGAGAGAGGATGATGGGAAATTAAAAGTTACAACGTAAAAGTAAAAAAAAAAAAAAAAAAAAAAAGCAAGAAAGTTCTGAACTCAACGGACCGCTCTTGTATGGTTTCCTGTTGCTATGGTGACCAAAGACGGAGCGTTGCCTTCAAATCTATTGGAAATCGGAGTTTCAGTTAATAGTTCCGGGTTGTCTTCAGAATTCGCAGTTTTAGGATTAAAAAAAAAAAATCAGAATAAAGGTTATGAAAAAAAATTCACAGGAAAATATAAAAGTAAAACAGTGACATGCAAAATAATGCAAAAAAGGGATCTTTCTTTATTTTTTTCAAAAAAAAATCAATAATACTAAACAAATACTAAACCTTTTAATTTGTAGTCATTTTTTTAATTTTTTTTATTTTAATTGATAAGTTAGACATTACAAAAGCATTACAAAGCGTGTTGCCAGATATGTATACATGTAAAAACAAAATGAATTCAAATTAAGCAATAAAAGAGAAAGGCAGGAAAACATAAGGAAATGTTTCAAAATACATATAAATGTAGATAATATTGAAATAAAATATTCTAACTATACTCAGAAAGGCATCAATGTCTAAAACATTCCAACCAAGATTATCCATAAGATAAAGGGTAAGGAAAAATCTCATCAGTCCAGGTAAACAGACAAACAATCTAAAAGTTTTATGGCATTCTTAATTTTTATCTTTTCAAGGGATTTACAAAAAAGAAGTAAGTCATTTTTGAAAAACAAAAAAAAAAACAAAAAGTGTGGACTCTCTTTCAAAAATCGACACCTGTGAATGAAAAACTTACCAAAAATTACTAAATTATTATACAAAAATTGAATTTTCTTTTCTTTGTTAATACAGCAAAATTGTATATTAGGGTATGTAAATAGTGGAATTGTATTTTTTGTTGAAAGCCATGTATATAAATCACTCCAAAAATTATTAACAACATTACAGTTATAAAAAAGATGCTTTTGGGTTTCAATATCATTTTTACATATTTGACATATATTATCTTGAATATTAAATCTTAAATGTAGGAATTCTTTACAGGGATAAATATTGTTAATTGTTTTGAAATGGACCTCTTTCATTTTTGGTATAAGGGGAAATGAAAAGAAATTGGTTCTAATATTACAAGTGTCATTTTTTGAAAAAGATGGGGCCAAAGTTTTTCTTCTAATAGGTAGAGGGAATAGTTTGTTAGTTAAGGATGCTCTTAAGAATTTATTATTGCACTTTATATCATAAAAAAGAACGTTATCAAATTTGTAGTCATTAATAAAAACAATGCACATGTTGTGTTGTGTACTTTTTTCTTTAGTACTTAAATGTTACCTCCCATCTTTTAATGAACAGAAGATTTTTTGGTAGCAAAATTTGGCAATAAAAACATTTTTTCTTGAGAATTTACGATATATCTGTCGGCTGAAGCAGCTTTAGCTACAGAAAATAACCATGTGTATGATCTGAGTGAAAATTTCACGACCATGTGATGTTTTTGTTGTTTCCACTGGTCAAATTGAGCAGTTTTATTTGAAGTATTTGCATAATAATAAGCTTTTTCACTTTAAATGAAAGGATAGATAAGGATAAATAACTGTATTTACTGCGTTTTACAGGTAAATACCACAAAATGCTTCATTCATCTCAGTTGAATTCTTTCCTCCTTTAATCTTCACAAAGGTTTGGAACCGACATATTTTCCAATCTCGCTTTAAAGAAGATTGTAAGTCGTCAAGAAAAGTTGAAAAACCTGAAGATTTTTTCAACCTCATTGCAAACAAACTGTTTAAAATCTTATTTTCTATGGAAATGGCCATTTTGATTAAGTTTGAAATATAAAAACATATCTGATTATTGGTCAAATTTATTAAAAAAAAAAAAACATTAATAAATTCCCAGCATTTTACTATAATTTCTTCAGACGTCTTTTTTTTACTCTTCATTTTAAGTTTAATTGTATAAAAAAAATACCTACAAACCTCTGAATATATACGATGATGTTATCACTCACATCAACAAATACAACACACAATTATACGTATATCTATCAAAAAAAGATAAAAAAGAACAAAGACAGAAGGGAAAATACTTTACATTATTTACCAATTAGAAGTGGAGAAAAGAACCAAGATAATCACTGCTTTCCATGATAGAACATGATTCCGTTTCAATTAAATTTTATTTACTGTATAGTCCGATTTCACAAAACTGCTGTCTCATTGGGCTTCATACTGCTAGTTTTTTTTTTTTACAAAAGCAGAAAGTCTGTCATTAAATATATACACAAGATGATGATAAATAATAAAAGCTATTAACTATTACAATATAAAATATATCTTTATTTGTCAGAGAAGACTGTTTTAAATCCTGTATTTTGTAATAATTATTTATATGTAAATACCATTAAATGGTGCAATATTCTTGCTTTTTTTGTTTTAGTTTTGACCAAAGAAAGAAAAATAAGTTAAAATTTGCTTTTTTGAGATTATTAAAGCTAGTTTTACTTGAAATTTGAAAACAAGAAAAAACATAAAAATATAATTATATGTAGTTAATAGTGTTATTTTATTTTAAGATTTTGTAGTATTTCTCATTTGGATTTTTGTTTCAATTTTTTTAAAACAATTTGTATTTTCACACGATAAAAATAAAGTTTTTTTTATTTGATTTATGATGTTATGTAAGAACTAAGATTATGAAATTCACCTGGAAAATCACAGAGAGGCTCCACCTCCTGCACACAGCACTATTTCATCCCTATCAGCGTCACCGACGATTATCAGTTCTGCTGTGATAAAAACAAGGACAGATGTTTCCTCACAACATGTTTTATGATCTACAGTAAAATTCAGTCAGTAAACTGAATATTTTTAGTAGACCATAAAGACGTGCTGGTAAATCCTGTTTCTTCATGTTTCTAAACGGTGACAGGATTTTATAACTCTCTGAGAACAAAGAGTCATGTAACCCAAACCTTTGATCCGAGAGGCACATGGAGCAACACTTCAGCTTTTATTTCAGAAAACCGCTGCACGTTTTTGCTGCTGCTCCCTCAAGGAAGCAAAGATCGGATAAATCCAAGGCCACACGTAACCGTCAGGAAATCAGAACCGACCGGGAAACAGCAAACACTGCAGTTCCTGAAGTAACCACCAGAGGCTGATTTCAGAAGGGTATAAAGTCATTTTAAATCCAAAATTAAAATGTAAACTGTTCCAATTGAACTCCGATCTACTGCCGTAACATACACCTAAAAATGTGTTTTATTTCATTGGAGCTCCAATTTGTTCACAGTTAGGGGGACATGTTTTTTTACAGGTGGGTGGACACATGAGGTAACCTGAATAATCACTGATCAACGCCCAAAATCAGGCTTCATATGACCCATGACATCACAGATTATTGGTTATATGGCTAAAACTGAGGCGAAAACCCCACAAAAAAAGAAACAATCCTTCCCCCCTCAGTTCTTTGATCACACCAAAAACTTTATGGGCCATATTAAAGTGCCAATACCAGAGGTTGGCAACCTTTAAGAGTAAAATGGCCATTTGGCCTCGTTTTCTACTGATCAAAACCTAGAAGAAGGCGCATTGATTTATGTTAGCCTTCCAGAAATTTGGATTTGCATTCATAACCTTCTTTTTGTTTTTGTCTATTTTTGGCACAAACAAAAGCAAAAAATTATATAAAAAGAAACTAGCATCTCTCAAAAAGGTTTTTTTTTTTAATGTTTTAAATTTTAGTAGCAAAAAAGCTAGCTTGTTGCTTAATTACTATCTGAACTTCAAATTAGCATAACATTTCTCTGTAGATTTAATCAGCCAAAAATATTTGTATGTTGCTGAAATAAAAGCTAAACTCAAACTTAGCCTAAAACCTCCAGTAGATAACAAATTAGTTAAAAACGTTAGCATATTGCTAAAATATTAGCTAAACTCCAAATTAGCATAAAAAACTAACGAGAGACCAAAAAAAAATTAAATTATCCAACAAAAATTTCAGTAGATAACAAATTTAGCTGAAAATATTAGCATCTTACTAAAATGTTAGCTAAACTCCAAATTAGCATAAAAAACTAACGAGAGACCAAAAAAAATTTAAATTATCCAACAAAAATTTCAGTAGATAACAAATTTAGCTATAAACATTCGCATCTTACTAAAATGTTAGCTAAACTCCAAATTAGCATAACATTTCTTAGAAAACTTAGCCAAAAACGTTAGCATGTTGCTAAAATAGAAGCTAAAATTCTAAATTAGCCTTAAAATCCAGTAGGTTTTTTAAGGCTTTTTTAAGCCTTAAAAAAAGTTAAGGTTTTTTAGCCAAAAACGTTAGTATGTTGCTAAAATAATAACTAATCTCCAATTTTTTTGAAATTCACTATTATTTTATTTTCTGCAACCAGAGAGCCACCATGGACAGATAAAAGAGCCAAATGTGGCTCTTTTATCTCTCACCCAAAATCAGGCTTCATATGACCATGACATCACAGTTTATTGGTTATGGCTAAAACTGAGGTGACAACCCCACAAAAAAAAGAAACAATCCTTCCCTCCTCAGTTCTTTAATCACACCAAAAACTTTATGGGTCACATTAAAGTGCCAATACCAGAGGTTGGCAACCTTTAAAAGTAAAATGGCCATTTGGGCTCGTTTTCTACTGATCAAAACCTGGAAGGAGCCGCATTGATTTATGTTAGCCTTCCAGAAATGTGGATTTGCATTCATAACCTTCTTTTTGTTTTAATTTTTGTCTATTTTTGGCACAAACAAAAGCAAAAAATTATATTAATAAAAACTAGCATCTCTCAAAAAGGTTTTTTTTTTTACGTTTTAAACTTTAGTAGCAAAAAAGCTAGCTTGTTGCTTAATAATTAGCTGAACTTCAAATTAGCATAACATTTCTCTGTAGATTTAATCAGCCAAAAATATTTGTATGTTGCTGAAATAAAAGCTAAACTCAAAATTAACCTAAAACCTCCAGTAGATAACAAATTAGCTAAAAATGTTAGCATATTGCTAAAATATTAGCTAAACTCCAAATTAGCATAAAAAACTAATTAGAGACCAAAAAAAATTTAAATTATCCAACAAAAGTTTCAGTAGATAACAAATTTAGCTGAAAACATTAGCATCTTACTAAATTGTTAGCTAAACTCCAAATTAGCATAACATTTCTTAGAAAACATAGCCAAAAACGTTAGCATGTTGCTAAAATAGAAGCTAAAATTCTAAATTATCCTTAAAAATCCAGTAGGTTTTTTAAGGCTTTTTTAAGCCTTAAAAAAAGGTTAAGGTTTTTTAGCCAAAAACGTTAGTATGTTGCTAAAATAATAACTAATCTCCATTTTTTTTTAAATTCACAATTATTTTATTTTTCTGCAACCAGAGAGCCACCATGGACAGATAAAAGAGTCATGCAAAATTAACTTTTTGAGCTTTTAAGTGTATTACAATGTTCATTCCTCACTATAAATTTTGATACATTCTCGCACTTCTAAGTATTCTGCAGCTCCAAGCCTCTTTTCTGGAAATATTCTTATTTTTAAAGGGATAAGTGTTTAAAAAACCCTTATTTAGACTTTTTATATATTAATTATCGGGAATATATTTTTAAGGAAGTGGGAAAATGTCAAGTTTTACCGAATGTTATTCACAATCAAAGTTTAAAACCGCCGACAAGAAAACTATGGTGAACGAGCATTCTGGTCGTACTTGAACGTATCCCTTACTGACGAACTTGTGAGACGTGAAAAGAGTCTCACGGTAAATTCGTGCGTAACTTAGGCTGCGTGCATGCGTAAGAGGAGATCCGTGCGTATTTTCATAAGATTTTTGCGTGTAGTTCATTTCAGGCTATTGTAATTTTAATTTGTGCATGTGTAAATTGTATTTTTTAACTTTTTGTAATTTATTTTACTTTTGCACAAAACGTATTATTTGAGTTACAAATCAAGAATTATGCACGCACAGATCCGAGTTTTCTCTCCATATAACACAAGCACAGATTTTCTCGGTGAGGCTAATGATTATGCTAGCTCAGCCGGTAGCCATCATACAACCAGTGTAGTGATGACCCCAGCTACTAAAGGCAGATAAATGGTACGCACAGCCATCTTTGCCAAAGTTAGAACGTTGTTTGTTTTTGTGGGAAAATCGCAGACAGCTGCTAAGGCCGGCTCTAGGATGACATCATGAAATGGGCGTAACCCACAAGCAGCAAAAGGCGAAGCCTCAGAGATCAAGGTGTTGAAACAAAAATAAAAAAAAAACCAAATATTTCATAAATAATTTGTTAGTGTACTAAAGGTAATATGTGATCTTATGGTATAGTTCAAGCTCTAAAATAATTTCTCATTATTTGTGACCCTTCTTGAGATTAAAAAAGCGAAGGTTGAGATTATGCCACAGAAAAAAATGTGTGAAAAAACAAATTCAACAAAAATGTCTTCCAGCTTTCAGGTGTCCATAATATCATGACATGATCCCAGAGCTAAAAAAAAAAAAATCACTCTAATGTCTAGAACAGGGGTCGACAACCTTTCACACTAAAAGAGCCATTTGGGCTCGTTTTCTACTGATCAAAACCTAGAAGGAGCTGCATTGACTTACGTTAGCCTCTAAGAAATTTGGATTTGCATTCATAACATTCTTTTTTTTTTTAAATAAATGTGAATAATGTCAATTTTTGGCACAAAAAAAGCCAAAAAATATATAAAAAGAAACTAGCATCTCTCAAAAAGGTATTTTTTTAAACGTTTTTTACTTTAGTAGAAAAAAAGCTAGCTTGTTGCTTAATTACTAGCTGAACTTCAAATTAGCATAATATTTCTCTGTAAATTAAATCAGCCAAAAAACTTTAGCATGTTTCTGAAATAAAAGCTAAACTCAAAATTAGCCTAAAAGTCACAGTAGATAACAAATTAGCTAAAAATGTTTGTATGTAACTAAAATATTAGCTAAACTCCAAATTAGCATAAAAAATTAATTAGAGGCCAAATCTACCAAAAAAAAGAAAGCTAGCTTGTTGCTTAATTACTAGCTGAACTCTAAAATAGCCTAAAATTCCTCCGAAAACTAGCTTAGTCAAAAACGTTAGCATGTTGCTAAAATGGAAGCTAAATTCTAAATTATCCCCAAAAAAATTTCAGTAGATAAAGAATTAGCTGAAAACACTAGCATTATACTAAAATATTAGCTAAACTCCAAATTAGCATAAAATTTCTCAGAAAATGTAGCCAAAAACGTTAGCATGTTGTTAAAATAATAGCTAATCTCCAATTTTTTTTTTTTAATTTACTATTATTTTATTTTTCTTTATCCAGAGAGCCACTATGGAGAGATAAAAGAGCCACATGTGGCTCTGGAGCCGCAGGTTGCAGACCCCTGAGCTAGAACAAAGTGTCACCAATC
This sequence comes from Oryzias javanicus, assembly GCA_003999625.1. Lineage (NCBI taxonomy): Eukaryota > Metazoa > Chordata > Actinopteri > Beloniformes > Adrianichthyidae > Oryzias > Oryzias javanicus. The sequence goes on from CM012442.1 coordinate 28,596,684, forward strand.
CTAAATGTGTTTGTTTTGCGTGTTTAGTTCCATCAGATTCAGAACAGAGAGTCTATTTTGAGAGAATGCCATGTTTTGTGATGATGTCATGAACTTAGTGTTCAAAATCCTCCATTAATTTTAAATTTTTAGACGTTTCAGAGTTTCAGAAGTGGGTTCCAGATTGTAACTCAAGGTGGTGCTGTTCTATTTATAGATTTATACATTTTCACCAACAGGCTGAAATGCACAAACTAAAATCACAAATTTCTTCTAAATATATAAAATAAAACAATAATAGAAGAGAAGTTCATCATTTCAAATGTTCATAAACCTTTGAAAAATGTTAAAATATCAAATTCTTGACGGTCCTCTTTTAGGTCTTAATATAAAATAGCGTGTGATTCAGTTACATTTTACAGAAAACGAGAACGATTGCAAAAAACTGTATCAGCTCTCTTTCTTTTTCAGATGATAGCTTAAAAATGTTATCACAAGATACCGAGAACTGTTTTGTGGAGATAGGAAACCATAAAGTCCTAATCTCTTGTAAATAGTTTGGTTTTCTCTGGAAAACGGAAAACCTTTTTCCTTATTTGGAGATCAACAGAACAACTTGAGAGTTTTGTCAGAAACGTGAGCCGTAATGGTAAAAACCGGAACATCACCAGGTTATCAACTCATCATTGATCGTTTTAGCTGTGCTCTGACTCAGTGAGACAAATTAGTCTGTCGGAAAACAACTTTCAAATCAGTCATTTGAGGAGATAAGCGACAGTCAGTTATCACCAATAGAAACCGATTTCTGTCTGTTATCTCAAAAATAAGGCGTTATGAAGATGTGACGTCCAGAAAATCAGCCGGAATTTCATTATCGTAAGATAATACTGTGAGATAAACGAGCTTTTGATTTGGAACAGAAAAAAATACAAGTTAAAATGTTGATTTCTGTAGGACTTCTAGAAAAAACAGTGATGTCACATACACTACAAATCAAAATTCAAACTCATTTTAAGTAGGCTAATCTGGATTGTATTGTAACAAAATAATTTTAGAAGAAGGTTTCGATGGAATTCCAGTAGCTTCTGAAGGAGAAAAGCACCTCGCGCCGCTTTTCTCCTTCAGAATCTACTAGAATTGCACTGATCGTGTTAACGGTTAAAAAGTTACAGTTTGTTAGAGATTGTGTGTTTAACCGTCACCTGCGATGCCTCATGTGTTAGGGTTACAAGGCCAGTTTTGGAAGAGGGGCAACCGCCAATAGGAAATGACCTGGATCTTTATAAATTTAGCATTTCAGCAAGAAACTAATTTATTTGGCGATTTGGTTATTTGATATTTTCAGACAAACAATTCACGTCTGTCCGGTTAACGAGTTGAATCTCAAACATAATGGTGATTTATGTAGGTCTAACTTGTTCAAAAAGCGGTTTTGTACTTCAGCATTTCTTTGTATCTGTTGCTAATAAATAACTAGAAAAGATTTATTATTATCATAATGCTAGTGTGAAGGATTTTTTCTGAAAGTGGTCCCGAAAAAAGTAACTTTCTATAATCAGAAATGTACTTTAATTGCTAATTTCTAAAAAAAATTGTCTAAAAATCCCCAATTCATGTCAATTTAGCAAAAAAATGTTTAGGTTGTTGCTTAATTATGAGCTAAACTCCAAATTAACCCATAGGACAGTAGATGCCAAACTAGCTCATTGCCAGGGGAGATATGTGTGATTATTTTGAGTAAATGTCTTGTTTGTGTATATATTTTTGAATACTTTTTCTTTTTAAATATGCTTCATACTTGCGTTTAGGTACAGTGTTTGAATGAAAGGTGCTAAACAAATTAATAAAGTTTGAGTTTAAATACTTGCTAAACTCTAAAATAGCCTAAAATTCATCCATAGACTAAATTAGTCAAAAAAGTTAACATGTTGCTAAAATATAAATACACTGTAAATTAGCCTAAAAAAACCCTCTGTAGATAACAATTTAGTCAAAAAAACGTTAGCATGTTGCTCAAATATTAGCCAAACTCCAAATTAGCCTATAAAAACCTCAGTAGAGAGCAAATTAGCCAAAAATGTTTGCATGTTGCTAAAATATAAATACACTGTAAATTAGCCTAAAAAAATCCTCTGTAGATAACAATTTAGTCAAAAAAAACGTTAGCATGTTGCTCAAATATTAGCCAAACTCCAAATTATCCTATAAATACCTCAGTAGAGAGCAAATTAGCCAAAAATATTAGCATGTTGCTAAAATATTAGCCAAACTCCAAATTATTCAATAAAAACCTCAGTTGAGAGCAAATTAGCCAGAAATATTAGCATGTTGCTAAAATATAAATACACTGTAAAATTAGCCTAAAAAACCCTCTGTAGATAACAATTCAGTCAAAAAACGTTAGCATGTTGCTCAAATATTAGCCAAACTCCAAATTAGCCTATAAAAACCTCAGTAGAGAGCAAATTAGCCAAAAATGTTAGCATGTTGCTAAAATATAAATACACTGTAAATTAGCCTAAAAAAACCTCTGTAGATAACAATTTAGTCAAAAAAACGTTAGCATGTTGCTTAAATATTAGCCAAACTCCAAATTATCCTATAGAAACCTCAGTAGAGAGCAAATTAGCCAAAAATGTTAGCATGTTGCTAAAATACAAGTACACTGTAAATTAGCTTAAAAAAACCCTCTGTTGATAACAAATTAGTCAAAAACGAACGTTAGCATGTTGCTCAAATATTAGCCAAACTCCAAATTAGCTTATAAAAACTCAAGAGAGAGAGCAAATTAGCCAAAAATGTTAGCATGTTGCTAAAATATAAATACACTGTAAATTAGCCTAAAAAAACCCTCTGTAGATAACAATTTAGTCAAGAAACGTTAGCATGTTGCTCAAATATTAGCCAAATTAGCCTATACAAAGCTCAGTAGAGAGCAAATTAGCCAAAAATGTTAGCATGTTGCTAAAATATAAGTACACTGTAAATGAGCCTAAAAAAAACCCTTTGTAGATAACAATTTAGTCAAGAAACGTTAGCATGTTGCTCAAATATTAGCCAAATTAGCCTATACAAAGCTCAGTAGAGAGCAAATTAGCCAAAAATGTTAGCATGTTGCTAAAATACAAGTACACTGTAAATTAGCTTAAAAAAACCCTCTGTTGATAACAAATTAGTCAAAAAACGTTAGCATGTTGCTCAAATATTAGCCAAACTCCAAATTAGCTTATAAAAACCTCAGTAGAGAGCAAATTAGCCAAAAATGTTAAAATATTTAGTAAACTCCATTTTTTTAAAATGAAAATTACTATAAAATATGAAAACATAGCCCATGAATAAATTTAAAGGCTTGTTGCTAATCTACCTAAAATTCTGAAATTTCAAGACTTTCTTATTCAATTTCTATGGGGCATATTTAGCTCAATATGTCAAGAACTATAGAGCTTATAAATACCAAAAATACAAGAAGTAATGTCCTGAACAAGATGAACATTTTGAAACTAAGATTAATGAAATCTCTGAGTTTTTTGTGCCAAAAACGTACAGAACGTAGCAAGAGAATCACTTTTGTGTGAATGCTTCGTAAGCATTCACACACAGAGTGAGTAGATTGTCATCGCCATGACTATGTAGTTTGTCTTTCTGTTCTAATATGTCTGCTATGTTCTTTTAATTTGTTATTCCACTGTTAAAACAATGAATCTGTTGAAGCTCATTCTGTCCAAAGTCCCTGCTTTAATAGAATAGGTGGGGAGGGAGGGTGTGTGTCTGTGGGGGTGGGGGGGTTACAACCTGGCTGTTAATGTGTCACCTGTTGATGCTACAAAAGCTGGTCATCCCGCAGCCCTGCTTCCAGACTGTCAGAACAGAAGGGGGGGTCATCATGGGGAAAGGTTTCTACATTAGCAAAGTAGCTGCTCTTGGGGGGGTCGTCGTCGCCGTGGCCGCCCTGTCCACCATCATCGCTCTGTCTGTGGTCTACTCGCAGGAGCGCTCCAAAAACAACGGGAGCGACGGTGGGGCCACTGCGGGCCCCAGTGCGGGCCCCACCGCCGGCCCCCCGACACCGCCGCCATCCAACGAGCCCTGGGACAAGTACCGGCTGCCCGCTCACCTGGTGCCGGACCACTACAACGTGACGCTGTGGCCTCGACTGACTCCAGATCCAGCTACTGGACTTTACATCTTCACCGGTAAGGAGAAGCAGATTCAGGTGAACGTGTGGAACCAGAGAGAAGCGGAGATGTTCCTATTCAGAGATGGATCAACTCTTTACATTCACAGCAAAATAGTCTTCCCTTGTCAAACTGTCTGATAATTATGCAAACATTTTACTACAAATGAACACAATCTATTAGTTTTACTCTCTAAATTCTAAGACTTTTCCTTCAAAAGACCCTTAAAAAACAAGAAAAAACTGGGAATCAAACCTTCTGCTTGAGTCAATCAAAGCTGCAACACTTTGAACCTTTAAAGTAAAATATTTAACTAAGAAGAAACGATCTAACAACGCTGACCAATACTGAACGCACTAAAACTAAATTTTAAAAACTTTAACTCTTTGTAAAAATCTGTTTTGTCAAAATTACGCAATTTAGTTACATTAAAAGAAAGAAAAAAAATCTTTACACTTACATAATTTTATAGGAAAAATTAAAAACCCTGTGTAGATAACAAATTAGTCAAGAAACGTTAGCATGTTGCTCAAATATTAGCCAAATTAGCCTATACAAAGCTCAGTAGAGAGCAAATTAGCCAAAAATGTTAGCATGTTGCTAAAATATAAATACACTGTAAATTAGCCTAAAAAAAACCCTCTGTAGATAACAATTTAATCAAAAAGCGTTGCTCAAATATTAGCCAAACTCCGAATTATCCTATAAAAACCTCAGTAGAGAGCAAATTAGCCAAAAATGTTAGCATGTTGCTAAAATATAAATACATCGTAAATTAGCCTAAAAAAAAACCCTCTGTAGATAACAATTTACATTAACAGCAAAATAGTCTTCCCTTGTCAAACTGTCTGATAATTATGCAAGCAAACATTTTACTACAAATGAACACAATCTATTAGTTTTACTCTCTAAATTCTCACATTTCATTTTCCTTCAACAGACCCTTAAAAAACAAGAAAAAACTGGGAATCAAACCTTCTGCTTGAGTCAATCAAAGCTACACAACACTTTGAACCTTTAAAGTAAAATATTTAACTAAGAAGAAACGATCTAACAATACTGAATGCACTAAAACTAAATTTTAAAAACTTTAACTATTGTAAAAAAATCTGTTTTGTCAAAATTACACAATTTAGAAATAAACTAAACATTAAAAGAAAAAAAAATCTTTACACTTACATAATTTTATAAGAAAAATTAAACGTAGAAATTTCCCAAAAAATGTTGATTTCCATAAAATATATCCTTTCAGCACATGATAGTTAATGACAATAACTTAAATTGATCTAGGGGGGCCGGAGAGTGCTTTAAACACTGTTGAAGTCATGTGGAGTAAATCTGAAAATGCTTCTTCTTATCTATTGTTTACCTCCATGAAAACTTCAAGAACAAAATCTACAGTGTCTGTGTGATTATTCAGAATAAACACAGCAGCTCTATTCCTCTTATCTTCTCTGATTCATGATTAAATGCAGAATGTGGCGTTATGATTAGATTTTCAGTGTACCGAAAGATTAATAAAAAGACCTAAATCGTTAGTTTTGTTTTTTTATAAAGTAAATTTCATTTTTGTCATCATGACATTGCATCCTGGTGTCAATAATTCACTCATTTTCAAATTAGGAATTTTTACAGCTGTGACTTGAATAATAAAACAATAAACACCAATAAAAACATTTCGTCTTAAAACGATGATGCTGCAAAATGAATGCGATCAATCAAACCTGATAACGATCAGGCGATCCCCTCATAAATGTGAGGAGAAAGTTGTGCGGGTTAATGATCCACCAGCCGTTATGATGGTTCAGAGTCTTGACTGACTCGCTGTTAAACATAAACCCAAATCTCTCACGTTGTTCTGCAGAGATGCTCAGTCCACTTTGCATTTTTGATAATCGTCATGGAAACCACCGGGTCAGTGACATTTTTACAGATTTTCTGCGACGCGAAACACAAAGTGTTTGCATTGGAGGCTGGCATCACACAGTCGTACGAGTTTTTTTTGGTGCTGCTGCAGCTTTCACACGGCCTTCAAGCCCGAATCTCAAAACCAGAAATACTCAGTGCGTTGATGGTCGGATCGATCGGCCTCAATGAGGCTTTTGTTTCTGCAACTCTAACGTATACATTGAAAAAACAGGTCCTCTAGAAAAAAAAGCACAAAAAATCATAAAATTTGAAACAAGTTCTTTATATAACCAAAAAAAAAACCAAACTGGATAAGAAAACGTGTCTTACCAATTTATTCTTATTTTAAGAAAAAAATTCCTCTGACTATGAAATTAAACTATTGAAAAAAACAGTTTTGATTTTTCGTGGAAGACAGATAATAAAAAACTTTTTACTTTCTTAAAGGGTAACCAAACAGGCATAGATTTGAAAAATCTAAAAAAAGGGGGTGGGGACAGGGGAGGCAGGCTGGGGGGGAGGTGTGGTCTGGATCTGTGATTGACATTAGTCGCGTTTCCATTAACTCTGAAATTTCGAAAAACGGAATTTCGATATTAAATTCTCCTAATGGAAACACCACAATTTCGAAAAAACTCGCTTTTTCGAAATAAAGTTTTTTGCGCTCAGAGGAGGTGGTATTTGGGGCCGTATCGAAACAGTAGTTTTTCGAAAACTGTAATGAAACACTTTTTTCGAAACAAACGAGTCACGTGACCATTAACCGGATATGATGTTTCGGACAGGAAGCAGGAAAAGCTTTTTCACAGCAACTGGCTGCCTTGGGCACCGCACAGCGGGCGCCACGAGAGGTCCCACAGCATCGCACAGCTACGGTGGCCGAGACGGCTCACATGATTGCAAAAGCCACAACACAACGGCAAAAGCCAAAACACGAAGACAAACGCCGAAACACGACGGCAAAAGCCGAAGCACAACGGCAAAAGCCGAAACACGACGGCAAAAGCCGAAGCACAACGGCAAAAGCCAAAACACAACGGCAAAAGCCAACACAGAACGGAAACGAATCAGAACGGAAGTGAATAATAGACTTTTTTTCTTAACCTTTCATTCAGTTTCAAGCTATTGGTGATTCTTGAGAGATACGTGATTTTGGTAAGGGATAGGTGAGGGTGGACATTCGGTGTTGCCGCTTTTTATTTCTTCTTTCAAAGCCTTCACGGAGAGCTTTCGGGGGAGAAAAAAGGAGGCGGAGGAGGGAAAACGGGATCTGGTTTTTTGTCTGCCATTCTTTCTTTTTTACCTATTTTTTATTACTTTTAAATACCTTCCACGTTATCGTCAGTGTAAACCCTAATACTGGGGATCTATATATTGAGTTTAAACGTTTGGATATGTAAGCTGTGTGGTGGCCTAATGGGTAGCACACTTGGTTAATGTCCCAAAGGGTTGGGGTTCGAAGCTTGCGGGAGTCATTTAGTATGTATACATTTTTTTTCTGTAAAAAAAAAAAGTATCATACGTGGTTCTTACGTACATTTTGGGACATTAACCAAGTGTGCTACCCATTAGGCCACCACACAGCTTGCGTATCCAAACGTTTAACTCAATATATAGATCCCCAGTATTAGGGTTTACACTGACGATAACGTGGAAGGTATTTAAAAGTAATAAAAAATAGGTAAAAAAGAAAGAATGGCAGACAAAAACCAGATCCCGTTTTCCCTCCTCCGCCCTCCTTTTTTTTTCCCCCCGAGCTCTCCGTGAAGGCTTTGAAAGAAGAAATAAAAGCGGCAACACTGAACGTCCACCTCACCTATCCTTACCAAAATCACGTATCTCTCAAGAATCACCAATAGCTTGAAACTGAATGAAAGGTTAAGAAAAAAAAGTCCATTATTCACTTCCGTTCTGATTCGTTTCCGTTGTTTTTCGGCTTTTGCCGTCGTGTTTCGGCTTTTGCCGTCGTGCTTCGGCTTTTGCCGTCGTGTTTCGGCTTTCGCGTTGTGCTTCGGCTTTTGCCGTCGTGTTTCGGCGTTTGTCGTTGTGTTTTGGCTTTTGCCGTTGTGTAGTGGCTTTTGCAATCACGTGAGCCGTCTCGGCCACCGTACACAGCTCATCAAAAGTTGAGCGTGTCATGCGAAAATGCTGAATCCACAGCTCTTCGGTGAATTCTTCAACCACGATTTCCCAAAAATGTTTGACTCTACGTCGCTCCCACGTATAAGGAGCCTGCCGCCCCGAGGCTCGGATCAGACGTAGACGTCTTCTCTGAATGGCAAGGATGAGAGCTAGAAACAGAAATGTGAATGAATCTACTGCACATCAAAATAGTGTTTATATCCGTCGCCATGTTTTTTTTAATGACTTATCGCGGAATTACTTCGAGTTTTTCGCATAATCATGGTTTAATGGAAACGCTGTTTTTTCGAAACAGTGTTTATCAAAATTCTAGAAATTTCGATAAAGTTTTGCGCAAAAGTGTAATGGAAACGCAGCTAGTGACACTGAGGTTAGCTTGAGGTAAATAAAGGATCTTATTATTATTTTTTTATTCTCTGATGTGCGGCTGCAGTTGGTTCGTAGGCTAACAGAAAACGCAATCATGGCCTAAACGTAAACATTTATGGTTTTTCCAGAAAGCCACACAAATCTAAATTTTAAATAATCAATTTCTGTAATCTTTACTGAAAAAATATTACTAAAATATATATAAAAAAAAAAATATTAGCCAAACTCCAAATTATTCAATAAAAACCTCAGCAAAAAAAAATTAGCAAAAAATGTTAGCATGTTGCTAAAATATAAATACACTGTAAATTAGCCTAACAAACCCTCTGTAGATAACAAATTAGTCAAAAAAAACGTTAGCATGTTGCTTAAATATTAGCCAAACTCCAAATTATCCTATAAAAAACCTCAGTAGAGAGCAAATTAGCCAAAAATGTTAGCATGTTGCTAAAATATAAATACACTGTAAATTAGCCTAAAAAAACCTTCTGTAGATAACAATTTAGTCAAAAAACGTTAGCATGTTGCTCAAATATTAGCCAAATTAGCCTATACAAAGCTCAGTAGAGAGCAAATTAGCCAAAAATGTTAGCATGTTGCTAAAATATAAATACACTGTAAATTAGCCTAAAAGAACCCTCTGTAGATAACAATTTAGTCAAAAAAAAGTTAGCATGTTGCTCAAATATTAGCCAAACTCCAAATTATCCTATAGAAACCTCAGTAGAGAGCAAATTAGCCAAAAATGTTAGCATATTGCTAAAATATAAATACACTGTAAATTAGCCTAAAAGAACCCTCTGTAGATAACAATTTAGTCAAAAAAAAGTTAGCATGTTGCTCAAATATTAGCCAAACTCCAAATTATTCAATAAAAACCTCAGCAAAAAAAAATTAGCAAAAAATGTTAGCATGTTGCTAAAATATAAATACACTGTAAATTAGCCTAACAAACCCTCTGTAAGATAAAAATTAGTCAAAAAAAACGTTATATGTTGCTTAAATATTAGCCAACTCTCAAATTAGCCTATAATAAACTTCAGTAGAGAGCAAATTAGTCAAAATGTTAGCATGTGGTAAAAATATAAATAACACTGTAAATGTAAAAAACCCTTTGTTGTAATAACAATTTAATCAAAAAGCGTTGCTCAAATATTAGCCAAACTCCAAATTATCCTATAAAAAACCTCAGTAGAGAGCAAATTAGCCAAAAATGTTAGCATGTTTGCTAAATAATAAAATACACTGTAAATTAGCCTAAAAAAACCCCTCTGTAGATAACAATTTAGTCAAAAATGTTAGCATGTTGCTCACAATATTAGCCAAATTAGCCTATACAGCTCAGTAGAGAGCAAATTAGCCCAAAATGTTAGCATGTTGGGCAAAATATAAATACACTTGTAAATTAGCCTAAAAAAACCCTTTGTAGATAACAATTTAATCAAAAAGCGTTGCTCAAATATTAGCCGCAACACTAATAAATGGTCTTTCCTGTCCCGTCATAGTTCAGACTGCAGACGGATGGGTCTTGATTGGCCAGATTAGGGAAAAAAAGAAAAAAATGGGTTTCTGATAGTGTTTTGGGGGGGCGGAGCTGAATGTAGAGGCGGGCCGTAGTTAGAGACCCCTGTTTTCTTCAGGAATTAAGCAAGTTTACTTTAAATTGTCAAAAATGTGGAGAAAACCAACAGACAGCTCTTTAAAAGTCCCATTTATAGAGGTCAACAGCCAAAAAAAAAAAAGTTTGTTTACTGTTTGGTTACCCTTTAAGATTCAGGTTTTGCTGTGTAACTGGAGGATGTGTCTTTATGTTCCGTCATAGCAGCTGGACTTAAATCTTTGTCCTCGAAACATTTCGTCCAAGATGAAGCCACTTGGACGGAATAGGATTCTGCAACTGGATGAACTTTCACAGACATCTGGAGGACTTTAAACACTTTAGGAATGTAGTTTTTACTGTGTCCTCTTCTCATCACATCTGTGTTGTTCTGCTTCAGGCGAGTCCACCGTGGAGTTTGAGTGCGTGGAGGACACCGATCTGATCCTCATCCACTCCAACAAGCTTAACTACACAACACTGGAAAACGGTCACCTGGCCAGGCTCACCTCTGCGGGCGGGGCAGCGCCCTCCATCACGCAGTCCTGGCTCCAGACGGTCACTCAGTATCTGGTCCTGCGGCTGAACGGCAAACTGCTGAAAGGCCAGCGGTACCACCTCTACACCAAGTTCACAGGAGAGCTGGCGGACGACCTGGGAGGTTTCTATAGGAGCGAGTACTTTGAGGGCACCGTGAAGAAGTACGTCAACTTTTGGCAATTTACACAAAGAAGCAGCATATACAAAATAACAGATGGGGTCACCATAAAGAGGAAACATTTTTCACCAAAGTCTGAATTATTTTCCACCATGGTAGCAACCTCAATCCATAATCTGAGTTATTTCAGAGCCTGAGAATGAAATCTTGTGCGTTTTAGGTTAATATTTAAGTAATTTTAGCAACAATTAAATAAGTTATGATCACACCCACTGTGGATAAAAAACTGTTTTTGTATTAGGCTCACAAGTCTTTCAATTTTCAGTAGTGCATGGGTGTTTTTATAAAACGTTTATATAGTAAACCAGGGCAAAGAAGACATTTATTTCCCCTAGAACAGAGGTCGGCAACCTTTAACAGTAAAAGAGCCATTTGGGCTCGTTTTCTACTGATCAAAACCTACAAAGAGCCGCATTGACTTACGTTAGCCTTTAAGAAATTTGGATTTGCATTCATAACTTCTTTTTTTTTTTTTTTTTTTAATAAATATGAATAATGTCTTTTCGGCACAAAAAAAAGCTAGCTTGTTGTTTAATTACTAGCTGAACTTCAAATTAGCATAACATTTCTCTGTAAATTAAATCAGCCAATAATGTTAGCATGTTGCTAAAATAAAAGATAAACTCAAAATTAGCCTAAAACCCCCCAGTAGATAACAAATTAGCTAAAAATGTTAGCATATTGCTAAAATATTAGCTAAACTCCAACATAACATAAAAAACTAATTAGAGGCCAAATCTGCCATCTGCAGCACCCAGGTGTTCATGATGTTGTCGATGGTAGTGGGGATGTCTGTTCCAGTTTCTTCCACAGCCTAAAAAAGCATAAAAAATAAAATTCTGTTAAGACTGTTGGCTATTGATAATATAAAGTTATTACAACTTGACTTTTTTTTAAAGTGTAATTTTTTTGTATTTGTATGATATAACTAACTTTTTTTCCCCTCAAGATATCCATATTTCAGACAAAAAAAACCCAACAAATTTATATAAATTTTTTCATTTTTTGGTCAAATTCAACACTTTTAGGTGATAAAAAAAAACATACAATAAAACACATCTTATTACATAAAAATGCATATGTATCAGACATAAGATAAATACACCAACTTAACATATTTTAAACAACATAAAATGCGATGAATAGTTAAAAATGTCCCTTTATGACTAAAATGCCTCAAAATCATGTTAATCTCTATAGCAGAGGTCAGCAACCTTTAAGAGTCAAAGAGCCATTTGGGCTCGTTTTCTAATGATCAAAACCTAGAAGGAGCCGCATTGATTTACACGTTAGCCTTTAAGAAATTTGGATTTGCATTTATAACCTTCTTTCCATTTTTTGTTTTTTTAAATAAATGTGAATAATGTCTATTTTTGGCATGAACAAAAGCAAAAAAATATATAAAATATATAAACTAGCATCTCTCAAAAAGGTATTTTTTTACGTTTTAACTTTAGTAGCAAAAAAGCTAGCTCGTATCTTAATTACTAGCTGAACTTCAAATTAGCATAACATTTCTCTGTAAATTAAATCAACCAAAAATTTTTTGCATGTTGTTGAAATAAAAGCTAAACTCAAAATTAGCCTAAAAGTCCCAGTAGATAACAAATTAGCTGAAAATGTTAGCATATCGCTAAAATATTAGCTAAACTCCAAATTAGCATAAAAAAACTAATTAGAGGCCAAATCTGCCAAAAAAGCTAACTTGTTGCTTAATTACTAGCTGAACTTGAAAATAGCCTAAAATTCTTCAGAAAAATAACTTAGTCAAAAAGGTCAGCATGTTGCTAAAATAGAAGCTAAATTCTAAATGATCCCAAAAAATGTCAGTAGAACAAATTAGCTGAAAACATTCGCATTTTACTAAAATATTAAAAATATTATCCTCTGTTTTTGAATTTGAGATATGGCATTTGGTCTTAAAGTCTTCTTTCTTGAAATATTCAATCTCCCATCCAAGTGCTTTCATTCTTCTTCATGGATGAATTGAACTTTATTAATATCACATGGATAAATTCACTGTGGTGGGCAGCAGCCACTGGACGGCGCTTCATCGCCCAGATTCATCAGTGTGATCGTAATAAATGAGAATTTCAATCAACATTTTCTTTATTAGAAAAAGAAATCAATAAAAACAAAAGGTTAAACCTGAACACACGTTTGATAATGAGGTGGTAACTAGGTGTGAGATAAAGATAACTGGAGTCCAAAGTGTGTGGTCTTTGACTTTAACAACATGGTCAATTCAAAACCTATTATTAGTAACAAACTGGATTAGGTGCTAACTTGTTATTTTCACCATTTACCACTCTTGATATTTTTTTCACCTTTCGGCATGTCCTTTCGGAGTTTACTTTCTCTGATCCGCATGTTTGGTTTGGTTTTACTCTGAGATGCCCTTCCTGACACAACACTATAATTTATCCGGGCTGGGGACGGGCACAGGGAAGACTCTGACCCCGTGTGGCCACAAAGTAATGTTGATTATCTAGCCTAAGGACCCACACTGGAGTAAACTCATCAAACCTTGCGGGAAACGAACCCAACTGAGCCGCTCACCACTCTGTTGATGAAATTAACTTTGTCATCTAGAGATTTTAACATTTTGGCCATTTTGAAGATGCGATGGATGGGAAAATTCCTTCCAGATAATGTGTCTAAGAATTAAAAAAAACAAATCTAAACCTGTAGTTTTCTGATAAAAAATTGGTTTCAATTAACAATTTATCTTAAGGACAAGTCACTGTGATGAATGTACCTAACGGTATATGTCAGAATACCACTGAAATTGTCATATTTTGCCTTAAACTCAACAACTTTTTGGCTACAATAAATGGTAAAGCTAAATTTGCCAATACTGACCATATAGCTAAATGTGTTATCAACTCATTTTTTCCTTCTCTTAGAGATTTTCTTCAAAACAAGTGCTCTAGAACGACCACCAAAAAGAGAAATGCCCCATAAAAAACAATTTAACCTTCACTCTAACGTGACTGTTTTGCTTTTTCAGGGTTATTGCAACCACACAGATGCAGCCCACCGATGCCAGGAAGTCCTTCCCCTGCTTTGACGAGCCAGCCATGAAAGCTTATTTCTTCATTACTCTGATGCACGACGCGGACAAGGTGGCTCTGTCCAACGGGGCGGCAATCGGTCAGTTTGTGGGTCGTGATTAATATATGGCATATCAACCAGTCTGCAAAAGAACAGGATAAGATGGAACACTTTATTTAAAAAAATGCATGCCACTGGTCTTAAAGATAGAACAAACTCATTAACATCATCTGCATAGAAACTGACCATAGATGAAACTACAAAAGTTCCGTTACCTGCGATAAGGCTAGTGTGAATGCTTTTTGCTATATGTGATCGCTAAAGACACTGAAGCTGTTTGCTAAATATGCTGAAGAAATCCATTTTAACTGCTGGATGTCATGAACGTGCTGAACATTTTGATACCAAGCTTGCAGAATTTGCACAAAGAATTTGAATAATTTCATTAAAAAAAAACACAATGTTGCTAAATTATTAGCTTAAGTCCAAATTAAGCCAAACAACCTCAGTAGATGCCAATTTAGCTAAAAAAGCTAACACGTTGCTAAAATGTCGAAAATTTGCTAAAATACTTGTTTGACTCAGAATTAACCCCCCATAAAAACCCATTAGATGCCAAATGACCCCAAAATATCCTTATGTTGCTAAAATATTAGCTAAACCCCAAATTAGCCTTAAAAACCTCAGTGGCATTGATGTCTTTAACATGCTGAACGTTTTGCATTGGTTTCAAAGTTCTCGGAAAATGTAATAAATTGCATAAAAACAGCAAAAATTACATAAAATCATATGAAAATTGTGTAAAATTTCAACATTTTTGTGAAAGTTAACATTTTCAAAAGTAAGAGCATTAATTTCCTGAACATGAAAAATGTTTTGATTTGCAGAAATTTGAAAGATTCCCATTCATTTTAATGGGGATGAAAAATCGCATAAATTGCATTAAAATCGTAAAAACCATAAAGTTTATGAATACTAAAAATACAAAATTACAGAAATTGCTGAAAGTGTGATTGAGTTTTTAGGTACCGAAAAGTGTAGGGAAAAAAAAATAGTAAGAAAGAGAAACACAATCTCTATAGTGAGAATGAAAATCAAGTCTTTGACCAAATACTTTTCTTGTTTTGCAGGAACAACCGCTGTAACAGTCGAGGGGGTTACCGTGCAGCAGACAGTTTTTGAGAGAACTGAGAAGATGTCCACATACCTGTTGGCGTTCATTGTCTGCGACTATGGCTTTGTTAACAGCACCACTGATGGAGTTTTGGTAAGTAAACCGTCAGTTTATTGGTCTGAAACAGTTTTAAACTGTACTTAGAGTAGAAGAAATACTGAAAAAAAGATTATTTTTTTTTCTATTTGAGTGAATCCAAAGGGAGATTCTTCTTATTAGGTGGGTTCAAAGTCCTGTCTGTTTTCTTTGACCACATATGAGGCAACAAAATAGTCTGAAAAGCTTTTCTTTAAAAGGTTGGGAGACCTCAGGAAGTCTTCAGTTTGGAACACATTCCTACTCTAGGAAAATTAAGAATTGTGTTTTTTTATTGATTTTTTTGGTTTAGATCCGCATATTTGCTCGCAAGCCTGCCATCGCTGCCGGCCAAGGAGACTACGCCCTGAACATAACCGGTCCCATCTTAAAATTCTTTGAAAAATACTACAACTCCAGCTACCCCTTGCCCAAGTCCGGTGAGTCAAGCACATGTGTTTTTGTCTCTTCATTACTGACCTTAAAAGAACAACTTTAACCCCTTATTGTCTCTAAGAGTGCCTACATTAAAAGCCGAAACATGTTATTTTTTTCATAGCTCAGGAATCTGCAACCTTTAAGAGTAAAATAGCCATTTGGGCTCGTTTTCTGATGCTCAAAACCTAGAAGGAGCGGCATTGACTTACGTTAGCCTTTAAGACATTTTTTTTTTTAAAATAAATATGAATAATGTCTATTTTTGGCACGAACAAAAGCAAAAAAGTATATAAAAAGAAACTAGCATCTCTCAAAGGAAATTTTTTCTTATGTTCTTAACTTTAGTAGCAAAAAAGCTAGCTTGTTGCTTAATTACTAACTGAACTTCAAATTAGCATAACATTTCTCTGTCAATTAAATCAGCCAAAAATATTAGCATGTTGATGAAATAAAAGCTAAACTCAAAATTAGCCTAAAACACCCAGTAGATAAGAAATTAGCTAAAATGTTAGCAAACTGCTAGAATGTTAGCTAAATTCCAAATTAGCATAAAAAACTAATTTGAGGCCAAATTCACCAAAAAAGCAAGCTCGTTGCTTAATTACTAGCTAAACTTCAAATTAGCATAACATTTCTCTGTCAATTAAATCAGCCAAAAATGTTAGCATGTTGATGAAATAAAAGCTAAACTCAAAATTAGCCTAAAACACCCAGTAGATAAGAAATTAGCTAAAATGTTAGCAAACTGCTAGAAAGTTAGCTAAATTCCAAATTAGCATAAAAAAATAATTAGAGGCCAAATTCACCAAAAAAGCTAGCTTGTTGCTGAATTACTAGCTAAACGCCAAATTAGCATAACATTTCTCAGCAAACTAACTTAGTCAAAAACCTTAGTATGTTGCTAAAATAGAAGCTAAATTCAAAATAATAAAAAAAAAATTCAGTAGATAACAAATTAGCTGAAAATTTCAGCATGTTACTAAAATATTAGCTAAACTCCAAATTAGCATAACATTTCTCTGTCAATTAAATCAGCCAAAAATGTTAGCATGTTGCTGAAATAAAAGCTAAACTCAAAATTAGCCTAAAACACCCAGTAGATAAGAACTTAGCTAAAATGTTAGCAAATTGCTAGAATATTAGCTAAACTCCAAATTAGCATAAAAAAATAATTAGAGGCCAAATTCCCCAAAAAAGCTAGCTTGTTGCTGAATTACTAGCTGAACTCCAAATTAGCATAAAATTTTTCAGTAAACTAAATTTGTCAAAAATGTTAGCATGTTGCTAAAATAGAAGCTAAATTCAAAATAATAAAAAAAAATTCATTAGATAACAAATAAGATGAAAATTTCAGCATGTTACTAAAATATTAGCTAAACTCACAATTAGCATAAAATTCTTCAGTAAACTAAATTGGTCAAAAACGTTAGCATGTTGCTAAAATAATAGCTAATCTCCAATTTTTGTGAAAATTACTATTTTATTTATCTTCATCCAGAGAGCCACTATGGAGAGATAAAAGGTTGCAGACTCCTGTCATAGCTGGAAATAAATTGAGGCATTAACCTCTCAAACTACTGATGGGAGTCTCATTCTTGACCCTGACATTATGGGATGTCCTTGTCAAGAAAAACCCCAAAACACACCAATTTGTTTAATCCGCATAATAAGTATTTAATTGTTGATTTGAACAGATTTAACCTCACCGATAAATCTTTTCTTATCAGAACGTGAACTCTTCCTGTTCAAATTCCGTCTTGGTTTTATGAGATTCTCCTGTTTTAAGATCAGCGTTCTTCACTTCCCCCTCATGTGTTTTACTGTCAACTCGTTTAAATGATTTACTTTTATTGGTTGGAGATTTGCTTTGATCTCGACTGACTCTCGGATCTTAATGAGGAATTGAAAGCCTCCTCCTCCTGTTCAATGCCTTCTAGAGCCGTTCTTGACGCTGCACTTTCAGGTTCTTTGGTCTCAAACTGATAAACTCTGACCACAGGATGTCCCTTTACAATCTGAAGCCAACTTCATCCTTGGAGTTTCTGTTTGCTTTGGGATTAAGCACAGATGAATGAAAGCTTCTTGAAATTTGACACAGAAACAAAAACTCTCTTCATAAAATGTATTTTTTGATCCCTTATGTTGCCAAAGTAATACTTGAAACCAAAAATGATTTAAAACTGAGATTTCTAAAGTGTTTTTTTCTGATTTGAATTGTTCTGCAGAAATGTTGGAGTTGGATTTTGAAGAATTGTTGAGGTATTCGGACCTGCAGATATCTAAACTCTGAACATTTTCTGTTCCACTACAGATCAGATAGCTATTCCAGATTTTAATGCCGGTGCCATGGAGAACTGGGGTCTGATCACATACCGGGAGACGGCGCTCCTGTACGACCCAGCATTCTCCTCCAACTCCAACAAGGAGAGGATAGCAACCATCATCGCTCACGAGCTGGCTCACATGGTAAGCTAGATGCTAATGTTCAACGCTCAGCACCAATGTACCAAGAACACTTCAGTAGACAAAGGAATATATCTTTGAAAAATGTAAAGATATACCATATTTTTCGGACTATAAGTCGCACCGGAGTATAAGTCGCAGGGGCCAAAAAATGCATAATAAAGAAGAAAAAAAACCATACATAAGTCGCACTGGAGTATAAGTCGCAGGGGCCAAAAAATGCATAATAAAGAAGAAGAAGAAAAAAAAAACATACATAAGTCGCACCGGAGTATAAGTCGCCTTTTTTCCAAGTAATTTATTTTACAAACTGGTTGAAGAAAGCAACATTACATCATCCTGGAAGGTAAGTTATAACATTCATAAGAGAATAGTGAACAGGCTGAATATGTGTCAACACATATTAGCGTCATGAAAAAAACGAAAAGGTGTAGCATTTATATAACTTAACAGTAACAACAGTTTTAACAACAAAATAATAACAGTAAAAATAACAGTAATAAAAGTTTTACTTAACTATAGCCTAAAGAACTCATCAATTTTGTACCTTTACTGTAATTAATTGCACGCAATCTCACTCCTAAATCCATTAACTCACTAATTGTTAAGGAGTATCAGATATCGCAGCGTAAGCGTAGAGTGCCCTCTTGTGGCTGTCTGTGAAATTACAGGATATTTTTTTTTCCCCCACAAATATACGGTAATTGCATAGATCACCATAAGAGGGCACTCTAGACTTAAGGTCCATATCTCATCTAATTAAAAATGCGCACATAAGTCGCACCGGAGTAAAAGTCGCAGGGACATTCAATCTATGAAAAAAAACGCGACTTATAGTCCGGAAAATATGGTAATTGTTTTTGTCTTTTAAAAATTGCTGTTTTGTATCCCTAACAATGAATATAAACGCTTATCAGAAAAAACATTCCCAACTGATTTTATCACAAGGAATTTTAAGGGTTACTACATGTCTTTCAATCTTAATATCCAACATGTAACGCACTGCATGAATTCTGGATTTCACATCAAAGTTGAGACTTTTATAGACCCACTCTGATGAAACTTGTGTTTTTTGTAGTTTTATTGGCTCGCGCCGCTTTTCTCCTTCAGAGTCTGCTGGAAATATTGTGAAAAGTTAGAGTACGTTAAAGATTTTGTGTTTAAGCCTCAGGTGTTAAACTGTTGATCGGAGTGGGAAATAGAGGCCTAAATGTTCCTTAAAAAGTTCTCATGACTCAAATGACTCACTCAAAGAGCTTTGACAGCATTTGATATTTTTTAATCTCAGAAAAGTGTCGCTTTTTTGGGGTCGAGCCAAGTCCATGTCTTTAGATCTGTTCAGTGATTTTTTTATTTCTTCCATTCTTCCAGTGGTTCGGTAACCTGGTCACCCTGCGCTGGTGGAACGATTTGTGGCTGAATGAAGGCTTCGCGTCATACGTCGAGTACCTGGGGGCCAATGACGCTGAGCCCTCCTGGAATGTGGTAAGGCCCCGCCCACCCCACGGTCTCGGGTCAGCAGCACAGGTGTCGATAGAGCTCCTAACTCAGAGGTCGGCAACCTTTAAGAGTCAAAGAGCCATTTGAGCTCGTTTTCTGCTGATCAAAACCTAGAAGGAGCCGCATTGACTTACGTTAGTCTTTAAGAAATTTGGATTTGCGTTCATAACCTTTGTTTTGTTTTTTCTTTTTTAAATAAATGTGAATAATGTTCATTTTTGGCACAGACAAAAGCAAAAAAATATATAAAAAATATATACTAGCATCTCTCAAAAAGGTATTTTTTTACATTTTTAACTTTAGTAGCTAAAAAAGATAGCGCGTATCTTAATTACTAGCTGAACTTCAAATTAGCAAAACATTTCTCTGTAAATTAAATCATCCAAACATTTTAGTATGTTGCTAAAAGCTAAACTCAAATTAGCCTAAAACGCCAAGTAGATAACAAATTAGCTAAAAATGTTAGCAGATTGCTAAAATATTAGCTAAACTCCAAATTAGCATAAAAAGCTAATTAGAGGCCAAATCTGCCAAAAAGCTAGCTTGTTGCTGAATTACTGTCCAAACTCCAAAATCGCCTAAAATTCATCAGAAAGTCAAAAACGTTAGCATGTTGCTAAAATAGAAGCTAAGTTACATTATCCAAAAAATAATGTCAGTATACAACAAATTAGCTGAAAACATTAGCATTTTACTGAAATTTTAGCTAAACTCCAAATTAGCATAAAATGTATCAGAAAACTTAGCCAAAAACGTTAGCATGTTGCTAAAATAGAAGCTAAAATTCTAAATTAGCCTAAAAACTCCAGTAGGTAACACATTAGCCAAAAATGTTAGTTTGTTGCTAAAATAGAAGCTAAATTCTAAATTATCCAAAAAAATTCAGTAGATAACAAATTCGCTGAAAACATTAGCATTTTACTAAAATATTAGCTAAACTCCAAATTAGCATAAAACTTCTCAGAAAACTTAGTAAAAAACGTTAGCATGTTGCTAAAATAGAAGCTAAGTTACATTATCCAAAAATAATGTCAGTATACAACAAATTAGCTGAAAACATTAGCATTTTACTGAAATTTTAGCTAAACTCCAAATTAGCATAAAATTTATCAGAAAACTTAGTCAAAAAACGTTAGCATGTTGCTAAAATAGAAGCTAAAATTCTAAATTAGCCTAAAAACTCCAGTAGGTAACACATGTTAGTATGTTTCTAAAATAATAGCTAATCTCCAATTTTTTTTTTTATTTACTATTATTTTATTTTTCTTCAGCCAGAGAGACACCATAAAAGAGCCACATGTGGCTCTGGAGCCGCAGGTTGCAGACCTCTGTCCTGACTGAACATCTCCTTTTTCTCCTGACAGAAAGACCTGATGGTGCTGAACGACGTCCACAGAGTTTTTGCCGTCGATGCTCTGGCTTCCTCTCACCCCTTACCTCTAAAGAGAGACATCCAAAACCAGCGATCTTCTCTCAGTGAGCTGTTTGATGCCATCACGTACAGCAAGGTGAGAAATCTGACAAAAAGCAAGAAGCTTATACTAATACTTATCTAAAAACATTATGTAATATTTTGTATTTACAGAATTTATTTCTTAAACTTTCTGTGTAAATGACCACCCGTCTTCCTCTTTAGGGAGCTTCCGTCCTCAGGATGTTGTCAGACTTCCTGACTGAAGATGTTTTCACCAGAGGACTCCAGGTAAGAACCCCACCTTCAGAAAAACTGCTTTTATTGGATGAGTAAAACTTCTTTCTGTTTTGAGCTACCATGTTTATCTAGTGGAAACTAATTACTGCCACTTTTTATGTTATTTTATGCAACAACGTTAATTTATATTTGATTTTTTTTCTGACAATGACGATCGGAAAAGATGGTTTAGGATTAAACAGTAAAATCACCTCATATTTATATTATTTATCATTTTACTTGAGGATTCCTGTTGGAAATATATAAATATCTGATCTTAAGTTATGAACCGGATAATGATAATAAAAGGAAATAATAAGGTTTCATTTCCTTGAATTCCTCCCACTGTCTTTCAGACAATCTATCTTTTATTGTCAAGTTATCCTGCGTTTGACGTGTAAACTCCTATTGATTGATTGTATTGCACATTAATTATTATTTTCGTTTTCTTAATTGCTTGAAATAAGCAATTTCTTATCTAATCTAATCATTTAAAAATTATTTTACAGCTTTTCTTAAAGAGTTTTAAAAACATTATTTATTTATGATTCTTAAATGACATAATACACTGGAAAGGTTTTATTTTATGATTTCTTAAAACTCTCAGACAAACAGGATTCACACATTATGACAGGGCAAAAGTTCACTTTCAGGAATGATTGACATTTAGAACACCAAACCTGATCTCCAAACTCGTGACTGAGACTTTTAAATTCCATAAACCAAAGTCCAACTTCCATTCAAATCTTATTTATCTTTATTGAAAGTTTAACCATTTAACACCGAAACTCTATTGTTGACGTTCTTTGATTTACTGTAACTTTTCAAACGTTAATTCCGGTAGATTTTGAAGGAAAAAAGAGGTGTTTTATTGAGTTAACGGTTGAAAAGTTGTAGATTTTATGTTTCAGCGTCACCGGCGACGCCTCAGGTGTTAACGGGTTAACCACGGCGAACCAAATAAACATGTACTTCAAGGGTTTTAAAATTCATTTGACACATTTTTAAAAAATGTTTGTTAATTTTAGGTTACAGGTATTAACTGCAGCCCAAACAAACAAATGTAATAAAATAAAAAAGTAATGATACCCATTGATTCTCCATGATTATATTCTGATGCACCTGAACTCATCAGAGTTTGGAGTTTTTGACAGTCTTGTTTCCTGTGTGTTCTGCAGAGCTACCTGAAGGAGTTTGCCTTTGGAAGCACCGTCTACACAGACCTGTGGAAGCATCTGCAAACTGTACGTTCTCCTTTTTATCTCTTTAAAACAAGAGGAACGTTACAATTTCTCTCTTAAGGGTTCAAAACTGGGCTCCCTATTGAATAGTGCCAGAAAACGTTTCCTGTTTAACTTATTTTTATGAAAAAGTGTATATAAAGAATTTTCCTGCAGTTCCTAATTTTAACTCAGCATGACTTAATGTTTTTAAATACTTGTTTTTTTGGATGTTCTATCTCCCAAACATATTCTAGTTGCAATTTGCGGGAGTGAAGACTGTAAAGATGAGTGTATTTGGTTAGCATCCTATAGATAAGAGGTCAGCAACCTGCAGCTCCAGACCCACATGTGGCTCCTTTATCTCTCCATAGTGGCTCTCTGGCTGAAGAAAAATAAAATAATAGTAAATAAAAAAAAAAAATTGGATATTAGTTATTTTTTCAGCAACATTCTAACGTTTTTGGCTAACTACTGGAGTTTTTAGGCTAATTTAGAATTTTAGCTTCAATTTTAGCAATATGCTAACGTTTTTGGCTAAGTTTTCTGAGAAATTTTATGCTAATTTGGAGTTTAGCTAATATTTCAGTAAAATGGTAATGTTTTCAGCTAATTTGTTATATACTGACATTATTTTTGGATAATGTAACTTAGCTTCTATTTTAGCAACACGCTGTTTTTGGCTAATGTGTTACCTACTGGAGTTTTTAGGCTAAATTAGAATTTTAGCTTCAATTTTAGCAACATGCTAACGTTTTTGGCTAAGTTTTCTGAGAAATTTTATGCTAATTTGGAGTTTTGCATTTTAGTAAAATGCTAATGTTTTCAGCTAATTTGTTATCTACTGAATTTTTTTTTTGGATAATTTAACTTAGCTTCTATTTTAGCAACATGCTAACGTTTTTGACTAAGCTAGTTTTCTGAGGAATTTTAGGCGATTTTGGAGTTTGGTTAGTAATTCAGCAACAAGCTAGCTTTGTGGCAGATTTGGCCTCTAATTAGTTTTTTATGCTAATTTGGAGTTTAGCTAATATTTTAGTAAAATGCTAACATTTTTTGCTAAATTTGTTATCTACTGGGGGGTGTAAGGCTAATTTTGAGTTTAGCTTTTATTTTAGCAACATGCTAAATTGTTTGGATGATTTAATAATTTACAGAGAAATGTTATGCTAATTTGAAGTTCAGTTAGTAATTAAGCAACGAGCTAGCTTTTTTGCTACTAAAGTTAAAAACGTAAAAAAATACCTTTTTGAGAGATGCTAGTTTACATATATTATATGTTTTTTTTTGCTTTTGTCTGTGCCAAAAATGGACATTATTCACATTTATTTAAAAAAACAAAAAGCGAAAAGAAGGTTATGAATGCAAATCCAAATTTCTTAAAGGCTAACGTAAGTCAATGCGTCTCCTTCTAGGTTTTGATCAGTAGAAAACGAGCCCAAATGGCTCTTTGACTCTTAAAGGTTGCTGACCTCTGCTATAGAGATTAACATGATTTTAAGGCATTTTAGTCATAAAGGGACATTTTTAACAATTCATCACATTTTATGTTTAAAATATGTGAAGTTGGTGGATTTATCTTATGTCTGATACATATGCATTTTTATGTAATAAGATGTGTTTTATTGTATGTTTTTTTTATCATGAATTTTATTATGAATTTGACCAAAAAATGAAAAAAATTATATAAATTAGTTTTTGTTTTTTTGTCTGAAATATGGATATCTTGAGGGGAAAAAAAGTTAGAACAACATCAAAATATAATAAAAATACAAAAAAATTACAATTTAAAAAAAAAGTCAAGTTGTAATAACTTTATATTATCAATAATCAACAGTCTTAAAAGAATTTTGTTTTTTATGCTTTTTTAGGCTGTGGAAGAAACTGGAACAGACATCCCCACCACCATCGACAACATCATGAACACCTGGGTGCTGCAGATGGGTTTCCCCGTGGTCACCATCGACACGGCGACCGGCGGCATTTCCCAGAAACACTTTCTGCTTGATCCAGATTCTGCGACCCCTCCTCCATCCCCTTACAAGTATGTACACTTTCAAATAATAAGAAGAATAAAAAGAGCTCAAGCAAAAAAACAAGAATGTACAATAGTATACCTTAAACCCGAGTTTTATTTACATTTTTTTGGGAAAATAAATACAATTTGAAAAAATAGAAAAGATCTCAATTCAAATTTCAAGACCGCGTAATGCTACAAAATATTTTTGTTTTTGGAGAAACTTTTCAAAGCAACAGAGTTTATTCATGAAGTGTTTTTCTGAACTTTTTTGACTCATTTTTTCTCTGCTGCAGCTACGAGTGGATCGTTCCCATCAGGTGGATGAAGACGGGAGTAGTTCAAAACCCCAGGTGGCTGCAGGAAAAATCAGGTACACAATCCAGTCTGGAAGACAAACAGTTTTCACCTGTGATAGTTTTAAAGGAGGTTATGAACCAGAGAAAAAAAGGAGTGATGGAAAGGACTCACTCTTCATCCATGCTGTGTGGGATATGAGGGTCCATGTCTCTCAGGGATTTCTCAGGACTCAGGGTTCCTCTCAAAGTCCAAAAACATGCTACATAGGTTAATTGGTGTCTTCAAATTGTCCCTAGGTGCGGATGTGAGTGTGTGTGAGCGGATAAATCAGGGATGGGCCGAAGTGCCGGACTATGAGCAGATGAGAAGGGAGAGAAATAAGAATCACCCCGATTTATGCAAGAGTAATTCTTGATTTGTAACTCATATAATACGTTTTGTGCATTAGTAAAAAAATTACAAAATTAAAAAAAATTACAACAGCTCGAAACTAAATGCAAACCTTTAAAAATGATGCCCGAATCACCTCTTACGCACACACAAAACCTCAACTAGTGATGCATTTAAATACTACCAGAATGCTCGGTCTTCAGAGTTTTCTTATCAACCGTTTTGAACTTAGATTGCAAATAATGTTCGGTGAAACGTGACATAGATTTCCTTCTGCTGATACATTTTACAGTGGGTGAACTGTATCAGATTAATATAAATATATTCAAAACATATAGTAGTTTATTAATGTATTTGTAAACAAATGTGTATAAATGTGTAAACTCAAAATTGAATTTAATTGAGAGGATTGAAAGAATTTTTAAAAATCTGAATCAAATCTTTTCAGGAAATTTTAATTTTGATTATATATATTATTAATATATATTATTTTAAACTTGTAAGGATATCTCAATTTAAATTAAAAGAATGCATTTCCTTCTCAAAACATTGATGCTTCCAAAAAAAAAAAGGAAAATTTAATAAAGATTATTCTACAAATGTTCCAAAAGTCACATTCATCTCTTTTCAGTGGAATCCAGCCTTTGAAATGTTTAAACAATTAGGAAAATATACAGTTTACATAATTTTTTATTTTTTTAAAACTATCTTTTTCTTCCTTCTTTTAAAAAATACTGGGTAACATTTTATAATACGATTCTTTAACAAGATTTATTAAAACATTACCAAACATTAAAGTGTTTATAGGGAGTTATCAAGACATTTATTAGCATAATAAGCCAAATAAAGTTAATTAAGATACCTAGAAAGATTCAATAACATCTAAAGCAGGGGTGTCAAACTCAATTGCACAAGGGGCCAGAATCCAAAACACACCTTAGGTCGTGGGCCGAACAGGATAAACATTTATTGAATTAAAACTACATTTTTAAAACTTTAAAACCGTAATTTTTAATATAATTATGAACTAGATACATAGCATTGCCTGCGGTAAAGAATGCTTAAGCTGAATTTGGCAGCTGAAAATATTAGTGCTGATAGCTGAAGATGCTAAAATTGACAGCTACAAACACTACAGCTGATAGCCAGCTAAAATATTAGCTAAATGCCAAATTAGCCTAAAAAACTAAAAAAAAAAACATAGTTTAGCCAAAACAGCTAGCGTGTAAATATTAGCTTAACTCCAAAACATCCTAAAAAAACATTTAAAAAAGCCCTAATTACCCAGAAAATATAGAAAATATTAGCTAAACACCAAAATGGACAAAAAAATTAAAACAAAAAAGCCTAAATTAGCCAGAACAGCTAGCATGTAGCTGAATTTTTAGCTAAACACCAAAACAGCCAAAAAATCTTAGTAAATGCCAAAATAGTCCAAAAAGGTGGCGGAATGCCAATTTTTAAAACTTTAAAACGTAACTTTTTAACATAACCATGAATAATGAAAAGGCAGGAATATTATTCCAGAATAAATCAAATTAAACCTTAAATGACTTTCAATATTTTCCTCTCCATAAAAATATCTTTTGTCAAAATTATACAAGTTATAAATAAGCGCAAAATAAGATTAGGCTTTTAATAACAATAAAATAAAATGATCTGGAGGGCCGGATATAATTACCTGGAGGGCCGGATCCGGCCCCCGGGCCTTGACTTTGACACATGTGATCTAAAGTAAGGCCTTTGTCTACAAAGAGAATATTAATAAACTGATTACAAACTTAACAAATGTATTAAGTATCTTTATTAACATTATATTGAGTGTTTAGCAGCACCTCATCTAAAGTGTTAACTGAGTTTATTTGTACTTTTTTTCTGTCAACATTTACATCTTAAAGGTTTAAGGTAAATTAAAAACAGTTTGTGCGTCTGGTAACCGACTCCATTTCTCCTGCAGAGACCGCCAACGAGATGAAGACCACAGGGGACGAGTGGGTGCTGGCCAACCTGAACGTAGTGGGATACTACAGGGTCAACTATGACACGGCCAACTGGAACAAACTGCTCAACGCTCTGAGCGTCGATCATTCGGTACGAAGCTGAAGCCCGCCGGTTTTTGTCGTTCAGATCGCTCAGATCTGACGAGCCCGTTTTGTTTTCATTTAAGATCATCCCAGTGATCAACAGAGCCCAGCTGGTGGATGACTCCTTCAACCTGGCCAGGTAAACGCTTTTTCAGCTCAACAGGGGGGGATGATGCGTCTCTGTGGGTCCACAGACTTTTTTTTTTTTTTAGTTATTTGTTTAAAAAGAAAAAATTGATGAATCAGAGTTTTATTCTTCTCAGAGCGAAGATCATCCCGACAGTTCAGGCTCTTGATACCACCAAGTACCTGGACAAAGAGAGGGACTACATGCCGTGGAAATCAGCCATCAACAACCTGGACTTTTTCTACCTGATGTTTGACCGCACTGAGGTCTACGGCCCCATGCAGGTGAGATCCACTGCAACACGCTTTAGCTTTGAATCAAATCCCATTTGTTTGTCACACATAACACAATCCTGTGTGAGTTCACACCTGTCTCTGTGCTCGTCAGACTTACCTGAACAATAAGGTTGCTCCACTATTTCAATACTACAAGGACATGACAGGAAACTGGGTCAATATTCCAGATGGACACCTGGACCAGTGAGTATGCAAAAGACATTCAAAAGTCATCCTCGTTTCCTTTATGACCACTGAACTGAAGATCCAGCTGATCTGTCAGTTTTAGAGCCTCCTTGCTATCGTGTCATGTCTGATGGCAGACGCGCTCCTGCTCCTTCTTCTTTTTCAATGTATGGTTCTTAAGAGCGCCAAAATGTGGACAAAAATGAAAAGAGATAAGTACAAAACAGCAGGGAAATTCTGCTCTAGAAAAACTTCACATAACACTAGTTTACTTTTCCAGTTAGTTAGTTAACAACCAGTTAACTTGACCTCGGTTTATTATCAATTAAACAACCTAAAACGATACGTTTACCTGCAAATTACTTCTGTAATTCAAGATTCTTGTGCGTGCATTTTCAGTCTGTGACAGCAGTATGTAGCATGAATGGCTAGCAATTAATACTCATATGAAGGGTTGAATATGTGATATTCGCCTTCAGATCTGGTCAAAGTTATAAAGTTTATTAATCTGCAATTTTCAGATTCACCTGTAGGGGGCACCACCTCCTCAAGGAGGAAATTATCACTTTAATTATTAGTTGTTATTTCTAATTAATAAAGTAATACTCAAATTTATCAGTCTACTTATCCAAAAGGAAACGTGAGTGTCTTTACCTTTGAAGGGACGTTTTGTGAACAATGGAAATTATGAGACAGAACAACGACTTCTTATACACGTTCATTTATTGCATAAAACTGGATTAACAAGAAGGATTATTGAGTGTGAAAGCACAGCATTGATTATACTTTGCAGAGATGAAAAGAAGAAAGAAAACACTTTTCTAAAACTATTCAAAATGCATAAGTGAAGAGCAAAAAAAAGAAGTTTAAAACAAATTCAAGTTATGTAAATGGTTTGAAGGTGTATGACTGTAATGTCTGATGTGTCTGATCTAATGCAAAATTAATGTTTTAATAAAATCGAGATAAATGTCCTTCTGGTGGTTGAAACAATAGTTACTTAGCAGTTAAATTCTAAATCAAAGAAACCTATGCCTCTGACCACAAACAGTAAAACGCTGGAGCAAGTCTCCTCACCAAAGCGGTCTGGTTCTGGTTCCAAAGAGCCCAGAGGGTCCCTCGTTCTTTGCAGCTTTGAGAGACGGCTCTTCTCCCGAGAAGCCAGCCAGGTTTTGGAGTTAGAATCTATTCCCACAGGAAGATTCAGGTCGGTGTCCAGAGTCTGAGTATCAAGTGGTCAAATCAGGCTTGGTTCCAAAAATTAGCGACTAAATTAAAAGTTTTCAAAGCTGGCCGGGCTACAAAAACTTAATAATTATTTTGTCACTTATAAAAATTAGAAAGAAAAATGAAAAGTTAAAATTGCATAAAACGTAAAAAGGTTGACGGTTCGGTTTGTTTAATCTTAAAGATGGAAAAATCTCTCAGAAGTTTTCATCTCGAAGCTATTAAAACCTTACAGGTTAATTCTTTGTTCTGAGCTTTCTCTGTTCTGAGTTCTCTTTGTTCTGAGTTTCCCTCCAAAAATCTTCTGTCCTCTGCTTGGAGCTACCTTCCCTGTTTTCTGAGGGTGTCCTCTCTTCTTGACTTCTGAGCTTCTTCTGACTGACTGACTGACTGTTTGAACGTCGCGCTGGACAAAAGGCCCTGAAACTGACCAATCAGAAACGAGCTGGGCCGGTCTTACGCCCCCATCTAATCAACATACTCCAATAGGATGTGAGCTCCCAATTGTGGGTGTTTGTTTCTTCAGAAGGCAGACCCTTTTACACAAACATCTTTTAAACATTAAGGAATTAAAGAAACATTTAATTATTTTTAATCAGCTTGTTTCCTTATAAGTAGAAACCCCTTTTGGCTGGAAAGAAAACAAAATAATAATAAGCATCAACATTTAGAAGGTAATCACAAGATAAGAAGAATTAAAACCAAAATCCAAAAAGAAAAACGAATGATAATGGCTAAAGATAAATAAGACCTCTGGTTCGTTTCTTATTTACCTGCCAGATCCTTCTTATAAAAGATGCACAACTTTAGTTAACTTTTACCAGTAAAAAAATGTTGAAGTGAAAAACATTTCGATACCAGAGAACACAGAATACACATAAAACGTCTGGGGAGTCTCAAGCCATGGGGGGTCAAAAGGTTTTTGTAAATCCAGTTTCGGTGATGTCTCCGGCCTGTTTTTCAGAGGATCTGTAGAACGTCATGTCAACAAATAATAACACTTTCTTGTGGCTTCAAAAGCAACTTTATTCAATGGAATGCACTTTTTGGTCGTCCTGTAAATCACAATGGCTGGTCAGGCTCCAGAGTGGCTGGTCGTCATGGTAACCTGGGATTACCCACGTCTTCCTTTGCGGGGGAGTTAAGTGTTTCTGGGGTCTGTTGCCCTCAAGTCTGACGAGGTGTTACTTTGGGAGGAGGTTGAGGTGTATTTTTATTGGAGTGGAGTGAAGGCAAATGGCTTTTTCGGAGGGGGGGGAGGTAATCCTTTATGCTTGGCAAAATTCCTTTGTCTTGGTTCTGGGATCACATGGTTTCCTGCTACAAGTATTTCTCCAAACTACCTTCAGTTTGAGTTAAAACATGTTTGCTGTAACTCAGCATTATTTGTTGTTTGAGGCAGAGCTTTCTCTGAACTTGGTAGATCTCGGTTTTCTGATGTTCTCTGTCTTGTCCAGATACAACCAGGTGAACGCCATCAGCATGGCGTGCAAGACTGGGTTACCTGAATGCACAGCCCTGGTCACGGGGTGGTTCTCTGACTGGATGACCAGCAACATCAACAGGTAACCTACCAACCTACCAACCTACCAACCCACCCACCTCCCAACCTACCTACCTACCCGCCTACCTACCTACAAACCAACCAAACAACCTACCTACCTACCCGCCTACCTACCTACAAACCAACCAAACAACCTACCTACCCACCCACCCACCTACCTACCTACCTACCTACCTACCTACCTACCTACCTACCTACCTACCTACCTACTTACCTACCAACCTACCAACCTACCAACCCACATACCCATGCACCCATCTACCTACCTATCAACCAACCTACCAACCAACCTACCAACCAACCTACCCATCCACCCACCTATCTACCTACCAACCCACCTACCTACCTACCCACATACCCATGCACCCACCTACCTACTTACCTACCAACCAACCTACCCATCCACCCACCTACCCACCTACCTACCTACCTACCTACCTACCTACCCACATACCCATGCACCCACCTATCTACCCACCTACCTACCTACCCACATACCCATGCACCCACCTACCCACCTACCTACCTACCTACCTACCCACATACCCATGCACCCACCTACCTACCTACCCACCTACCTACCTACCCACATACCCATGCACCCACCTACCTACCTACCCACCTACTTACCTACCCACATACCCATGCACCCACCTACCTACCTACCCACCTACCTACCTACCCACATACCCATGCACCCACCTACCTACCTACCCACCTACCTACCTACCCACATACCCATGCACCCACATACCCACCTACCTACCTACCTACCCACATACCCATGCACCCACCTACCTACCTACCTACTTACCTACCAACCAACCTACCCATCCACCCACCTACCCACCTACCCACCTACCTACCTACCTACCCACCTACCTACCTACCTACCTACCTACCTACCCACCTACCTACCTACCTACCTACCTACCAACCCACCTACCCATCCACCCACCTATCTACCTACCTACCTACCAACCCACCTACCCATCCACCCACCTACCTACCTACCTACCTACCAACCCACCTACCCATCCACCCACCTATCTACCTACCTACCTACCAACCCACCTACCCATCCACCCACCTACCTACCTACCTACCTACCTACCTACCTACCCACCTACCTACCTACCTACCTACCTACCTACCAACCCACCTACCCATCCACCCACCTATCTACCTACCTACCTACCAACCCACCTACCCATCCACCCACCTATCTACCTACCTGCCTACCCACCCACCCACTCATAATTGTGATTTCCTCTCACGCACAAACAGCCAAACCTTCAGGTGAATGGAGATCTCCATGTTATTACTTACCGGGCATCTCCTCACCTTAAGTCCACTAAAACACTCAACCTATCCCGTGAACCACCACCAAAGACAAGCACTAGATCCTCCAGTTAGATCTAGATCCATCCATAGATGTCCTTAGAACTACACCCAAGTCAACCGTTCAGATACTCTGAAGAACAAACCCAGTCTTACCCGTTTACAAAGATCTGCTTATCATTTCGTCTTTTCTCTCCAGCATCAACCCCAACCTGCGCTCCACTGTATACTGTAACGCCATCGCAGCAGGGGGCGCCGCTGAGTGGAACTTCGCCTGGACTCAATTTGAAAGCGCAACCATCGCCATTGAAGCTGATAAACTTCGATACGCCCTGTCCTGCACCAGAGAACCCTGGCTCCTGAACAGGTCCGCTCACCGCCAAAAAAATCACCACTCCCCCCCATCACCGGTACACGCTTCTCACTCTCTCTCCACCTACCTGTGCAGGTACCTGGAGTACACCCTCGACCCTGAAAAGATTCGCAAGCAGGACGCCACCTCCACCATCGTCTACATCGCCGAAAATGTGGTCGGCCAGTCTCTGGCGTGGGACTTCATCAGGGCTCACTGGTCCTACATCTTTAATGAGTGAGTACGACACAAAGCAGAAGATCAATCAACTCTCAGGTCTTGATGTACTTTATCAAAAGATAAAGCACTAATAATAAGATCTTTCTCTGCAAATATAAACTGTTTTTAAAAATTTGTATTGTAGATTAAAAAAAAATAGGAGTATAAAAGTTTTTTGACGATAAAGAGGCAAGAAAGGTTTATTTATATGAAAATAAACTGTTTTTAAATCTGTTTTTATGCGTCTCCCAGAGGGCAACAGAGTGGAGATGTAAACAGCTCTAAATGGTGTTAATATCTGCCCTTATTTCCTGTCCCAGGTATGGCGGAGGCTCGTTTTCCTTCTCCAA
This sequence comes from Oryzias javanicus, assembly GCA_003999625.1. NCBI lineage: Eukaryota > Metazoa > Chordata > Actinopteri > Beloniformes > Adrianichthyidae > Oryzias > Oryzias javanicus. Next base: position 28,629,618 of record CM012442.1, read on the forward strand.
CCTCATTAATGGAGTCACCAAACGCTTTTCCACTGAATTTGAACTTCAGCAGGTGAGACACACTCTGACATTTTTCTAGTATTTATTTTCCTTTATTTTTGTTATGTTAACTTAAGGTCAAGTTATAATTGTAGAAAATAAATCAAATTTTTTTAACATATTTTTATGTTTATGTTCTTGAATTTACTGTCATTTTTTAATTGTTATCACTAACAGCTGTATCCTAACCCTTCAGAATCTTCTCATCCGTTTCTCCATCTCTGTCTGGATCTTTTGTCTGCTTTCCTAAATTCTTCTTCTCTATCTTTGCTATTACTGAGATTATGAACTGTTTTGCACTATAATAATTGATTTAACTTGAATGGACCATTCTCTTCTTTAAGATGTTACTGTTTACTGAAAGAATGTTTTACGAGATTAATCAATAATCAACAAGAACTTTACTTTACTATTGGGAATGTATTGAAAAAAAAAAAAAAAACGTAAAAAAAGACATAATTATGCAAAATAGTTAAATGAAGTAATCAAGTAGGGGTGGAATTATATAAGTTCACTTCTTCCCACTCCTTTTCAAGCAATCAATCAAACTCTACTGACTTTAGTTAATAATCACAAAGAATGAATGAACCAAATGTGACATAAGTGTATTTTATTTTTGTTTGTTTTCTATTTTCTAATCAATGCATCTTATTGTTTCTGTAATGAGTTTGAAATAATTGTGTGTTTTGTCCTGTATTTTTAAATCTATGCTTGAAATAAACCAATCAATCAATCAATCAACATTACCATTGTCCTCCACTGTGTGAGACATTTCGTGGGGGAAACTTCGACTGTAACTTCATTTGTTTCTGTTTATCCGTGACAAAAACAAAAAAAAAATTCTGCAAAAAAAAAACTCTGATTTGATTAAGTTTGACTCCATAAGGAGTCGTATGTGTGGCCTTAAAAATCTTTGACCTGACTCCATGTTTTTACATCCTTTCAGCTGAGGCAGTTCAAGGAAGACAATGCTGATGTTGGGTTTGGCTCGGGAACGCTAGCGGTGGACCAGGCCATCGAAAAAACCCAAGCAAACATAAAATGGGTCGGAGAGAACAAGAAAAATGTTCTGAACTGGTTTGAAACTGCACTTCCATCTTAATGTGGAACCTTTTTACTTGTTTTTCCTTGATTCAAACGTATATGCTGTTATCCAATAGTGTCACGTTAAACACGTAATCCTATTTTCAAACCTTGTATGAATGTTTTCCACGAAACGTGTCTTTGCACATTTTGGTTTTGTAATTTATGTTTAAAAGAAACAATTTAATTTTTGATTCTACTTTTAAAAATATTTTTAAAAATCTGAATTTTTTAAAGATGATTAATTAATTTGTTAATACTGAATCATTAGAGCTTTTATTAAGTATTTATTGATTAGAACTGTTCTGGTTATGACCGCTGTTCTCATAATATTATTATAAAACATGCCTGTCATTTCTAAGATGGGCAAACACTAAAGAGGGGAAAAATATAACTAATATGTCATTTATAAACCAATTTTGTTCTGATGAAAACCCTCCAGATATGTGGCAGCCTGAACCATAATCTTTTTATTTTTATTTTTTTTGCTTTGTCTTGTAATCATAAATGGAAAAAAAAGACTATTTAAAGTGACGTCTTTTTATTGTATATCATATTTCATACAGTTTTGTATAATAAACATATATAACGAGATTTTCAAATAATGCTGGAAACGTTTTTAAAGTTGAACTCTACTTTTTTGAAAAATACAATAAAGGTTTTGTTGTAATATGTTTGTCTGAAGCTCTTTTTTGACATGTATTTTTCTCAACATCTAGACATATTTTGTCTGTCATAGTTTTTTACTTAAAGTCCATAACTTTATAGTATAAATAATTTTTTTTTTTCAAATATGATTTGGTTTCAAACTTTCCTTCATATATTCTCAGAGATTTATATCTGAAAGATAAGAAGGTAAACGCTTTACTAAAGGATAATAACAAAACCGTTCAGATTTGTGAAAAATGTACATGGATCTAGTTTGTCTACAAGTGAACACATCGGAATTGAGTGGAGCATTCTGAAAATAAAATACACAAAAATGCAATTTTGAGCTCAAATTTTTGTATACATCATCACCAAAAACACAACTTTTGTCTGAGTGGGTCTTTGAGATTTTGATGTAAAGTTCCTTTTAGATAAAGATTCTTTTAGGTCAACTATGTTCAGCTGAGCTGACATCATCTAAACCAGAGGTCGGCAACCTTTAACAGTAAAAGAGCCATTTGGGCTCGTTTTCTATTGAACCAAACCTAGAAGGAGCCGCATTGACTTATGTTAGCCTTTAAGAAATTTGGATTTGCATTCATAACCTTCTTTTTGTCTTTTCTTAATGTGAATAATGTGCTTGTATAATGCTACTATTTTTTTAGGCACAAACAAAAGCAAAAAAATATACATAAAAAGAAACTAGCATCTCTCAAAAGCTACTATTTTACGTTTTTAACTTTAGTAGCAAAAAACTAGCTTGTTGCTTAATTACGAGCTGAACTTCAAATTAGCAAAACATTTCTCTGTAAATTAAATCAGCCAAAAATGTTACGTGTTGCTGAAATAAAAGCTAAACTCAAAATTAGCTTAAAAGTCCCAGCAGATAACAAATTAGCAAAAAATGTTAGCATGTTGCTAAAATATTAGCTAAACTCCAAATTAACATGGAAAAACTAATTTGAGGCCAAAGCTGCCCAAAAAAAAGCTAGCTTGTTGCTTAATAGCCTAAAATTCCTCAGAAAATTAAATTTTATTTTATCCAAAAAAAAAAAAGAATCAGTAGATAACAAATTAGCTGAAAACATTAGCATTACTTACTAAAATTTTAGCTGAACTCCAAATTAGCAAAAAAATTCTCAGAAAATGTATCCAGAAACGTTAGCATGTTGTTAAAATAGAAGCTAAAATTCTATATTAGCCTAAAAACTGTAGGTAACACACTAGCCAAAAACGTTAGCCTGTTGCTAAAATTGAAGCTAAAACTGTGAATTGGCCTAAAATTCACAGTAGATAACAAATTAGCCAAAAATGTTAGCATATTGCTAAAATATTAGCTAAACTCCAAATTAACATAAAAAACTAAATAGAGGCCAAATCTGCAAAAAAAAAAAAAAAAAAAAGCTAGGTTGTTGCTTAATTACTAGCTGAACTCTAAAATAGCCTAAAATTCCTCAGAAAACTAACTTAGTCAAAAATGTTAGCATGTTGCTAAAATTGAAGCTAAATTCTATTTTATCAAAAAAAAAAATTCAGTAGATAACAAATTAGCTGAAAACATTAGCATTTTACTAAAATTTTTGCTGAACTCCAAATTAGCAAAAAATTTCTCAGAAAATGTAGCCAGAATCGTTAGCATGTTGTTAAAATAGAAGCTAAAATTCTATCTTAGCCAAAAAACTGTATGTAACACATTAGCCAAAAACGTTAGCATGTTGCTAAAATTGAAGCTAAATTCTATTTCATCCAAAAAAAAAAAAAAAATTCAGAAGATAACAAATTAGTTGAAAACATTAGCATTTTACTAAAATATTAGCTAAACTCCAAATTACCATAAAATTCCTTAGAGTGTTAGCATGTTGCCAAAATAGAAGCTAAAACTTTAAATTAGCCTAAAAACCCAAGTAGATAATTAATTAGCCAAAAACGTTAGCATGTTGCTAAAATAGAGGCTAAAATTCTAAATTAGCCTAAAAACTCCAGTAGGTAACACAAGCCAAAAACCTTAGCACATTGTTAAAAAAAAAAAAAAAAAAATGTTAATCTCCAATTTTTTCTTAAATTTACAATTATTTTATTTTTCTTCAGCCAGAGAGCCACCATGGAGAGAGGAAAGAGCCACATTTGGCTCTGGAGCCGCAGGTTGCAGACCCCTGATCTAAACAAAAAGATTCAGTTTCTACTATATTAGTCCCAGAGGGCAATTCATTTGTAGCGTCTCCAGTGCAGTTTCACACAAACACAATAATATTCAATCAATCAATCAAACTTTATTTGTTGAGTGCTTTTCATGTACTTCTGTACAGCCCAAAGTTCTTTACAAGTTAAAAGAAAACATATTTCAGCAAAATAGATCAGAAATATCCACCTCATTAAGACAAAAACAGCATAAAAACACATAAAATCAAGACATCATATAAAAAACTTGCGACAAAACTAGTATCATCATTGAAATAACAAAATATTAAAACAATAATAAACCCTAAAAGTTCAAAGTGAGTCATTAAAAGCTTTACTAAAAAGGTAGGTTTTTAATTTGTTTTTAAAGATCTCCACAGATGTAGCAGCTCTCAGGTCCTTGGGCAGGCTGTTCCACAGGCGAGGGCCAAGACACTGAAAGGAAGCCTCACCATAGGTCTTGGTCTTAGTTCGAGGGACAGTTAATATAGTAGAGCCTGAGGATCTGAGAGCTCTTGGTGGTTCGTAAGGACTTAAGAGATCTAATAAATATAAAGGACCTAAACTATTAAGACATTCAAAAACTAAAAGAAAAATTTATTTGTTCTTATTAATGTGTCAGACCGTCATAGTTTAACATGAGTACTCCTTGGCTCCACAACAACAATACACAACAATGTCGAGATCCGCAACAGCCTCAGAAAACGCTTTTATCTAAGTTCAACCATGTAATTGCTGAGGGCACAAAAAACTGCGAAAAAAGATTTGTTTTCCATGTCGGTGCATAAAATCAACACCCTGAGGACATCAGAACAAAGTCAGGAGTCAGAGGATGCTGGGGCTATCCCAGGATGCTCTTGGCTTTCTTCAGCACCTGTTCCTTTCACTGATTATTTTCTAGCAAGTTTTAACAATTTGTTTTCGTCCTTCAAAGATAGACCATAAAACCAGCAGATAAACAAAAATGTTAAAATATTCTCAATAAAAGAATAAAAATGATTAAGAATGGTTTGAAAAAGCGTCATGGTACTGTGTATTTGTTAGTACTTTTTTCCTGTGTCATTGTCAGAAAACAGAAGTGAAAATCTGACCATGGAACGACCCACGTCACGCGTGTCTGGATTCTCAGCTAACGCGCTGTGATTTATGGCGGACACTCACTAAAACACTTCGGCCCGAGCAGATCCTCATGGACTGTGCTCGTTCCCACGAGCAATGCTCTCCTAATATGTAATCCATTCACACCCCGTGGTGACAGCGATCATGGAAGGAGCTTAAATGCCGTCAGCCACTACTTCTCTTTATCTTTCTGCGGGAGAGTGGACGAACCAGACGTGCTCAGTTTCTGCGTTACAGCAAGGAGGGATCCTGAGCTCCAGACCAGAGGCGGGATTTGATCCAGAGACATTCCTCCCATTGCTTCGCAGCAGATCGCAACGATGGGGAAAAGCTGCAAAGTCAGCAAGCTGAGCCTCATGTGCGCGTGTTTAGTCTTGGTCTCCTTGGCAACCTTTGCGTTGTGGATTGTTGTTATCGTAGGAGACGCCAAAGAAGTCACAGCTGCGTGGGACAGGTAAGAAATGAGTAATACTTTAAAAGACAGAGTCAGCAAGAAAGCAGGCCATAAACTTCAGAGCTAACAACCATTTCCTGACAGAGAGGGAAATGTTTTCTTCAAGCTTGTGTAAGAGACTCCCGGCTGGGAGAGGCTCAGATTTCACACATTCTGTAAGCTTTGGTATACTCACTTAGAAGTGAAATTTTAGGGATTGTTTTGCTGCCCCTATCTCCCCCAGCCACTCCTCCTGTAGTCTGGAAATCCACTCACCGGGACTGATCAACTCATTGGCCTTGCGGTTGTGTCCTCTCTAGAAAGTTGTGAGTTCTGATCCACTTCTAAGTCTTACCAGAGACTGACAGACTCCGCATTAAATGGTCAAATGTGGGAAACCATTTTCACACACCTGGTTGTGCGTCTCCCAATAGGACTTTAAACCTGCCTAGTACTGGTTTGGAACCCCCTTTGCCCTCAGAACTGCCTTAATCCTTGGTGGCATAGATTCAACGAGGTACTGGAAATGTAAAGAATAATGCTGGTATGCCGGCCAGCAGGTAGGATTCATTGATTTGGAGGTGTGTGGAGACAGAACCCAGGACCACAATTTATAAAAAGAGGAAAGAGTTTATTATTTTGTCCGGACGGAAGTCCTCAAGTCAGTTGGAGCCAGGAGCCTCTGTCAAAAAACATAAAACGACCTAAGAGTTTTGTTTAAAAAAAATAAAATAAAATAAAACACACGAGAATAGAACAATAAATATAGACATGCACTAAAAACAGCTCTGGTATAATAAAATAAACTCCCAGGTCAATAAAAGACGGGTGATAGAGGGGTACTTAGCTCGAAGAGGGGTGTATCGAGACCACACCCCTCTGCAATTCCGGCTTCGCTTCCCCCTCCTCGACCACTGTCTGGCTCCCGGCTCGACTGCCCTTCAGGGACCGTTCTCCCCGAGCTGCTCCACTTGGGGGACCGGTCCCGCCGCGCTCACTTGGGCGTCGACCCTGGCGCTGGCTCTCCCGCCGCGCTCCCTCGGGCGTCGACCCTGGCGCTGGCTATCCCGCTGCACTCCCTCGGGGGTTGCTCCTGGCGCTGTCGCTCCCGGCGCTGGCTGTCCCGGCGCTGGCTGTCCCGGCGCTGGCTGTCCCGGCGCTGGCTGTCCCGGCGCTGGCTGTCCCGGCGCTGGCTCTCCCGCTGCACTCCCTCGGGGGTCACTCCTGGCGCTGGCTCTCCCGCAGCGCTCCCTTGGGCGTCGACCCCGGCGCTGGCTCTCCTGCCGCGCTCCCTCGGGCGTCGCTCCTGGCGCTGGCTCTCCTGCCGCGCTCCCTTGGGCGTCGACCCCGGCGCTGGCTCTCCCGCCGCGCTCCCTCGGGCGTCGACCCTGGCGCTGGCTATCCCGCTGCACTCCCTCGGGGGTTGCTCCTGGCGCTGTCGCTCCCGGCGCTGGCTGTCCCGGCGCTGGCTGTCCCGGCGCTGGCTCTCCCGCTGCACTCCCTCGGGCGTCGCTCCTGGCGCTGGCTCTCCTGCCGCGCTCCCTTGGGCGTCGGCCCCGGCGCTGGCTCTCCTGCCGCGCTCCCTTGGGCGTCGGCCCCGGCGCTGGCTCTCCCGCCGCGCTCCCTCGGGCATCGACCCCGGTGCTGGCTCTCCCGCCGCGCTCCCTCGGGCATCGACCCCGGCGCAGGCTCTTCCGCCGCGCGCCGTACTGCACCCATCTCCCAGGCCGGTGGGGGTGGCTTCCCCACTCCCCACCACTTCAGGGCCCTGGTCTCTTTCCTCTCTCTGTTCTTCTCCCTCCTCTTCTGGAAGTTACTTAAAAAGGGTCCCTGATTAGGCACACCCGTGCCTAATTTCCCTTAAGGTGATGCCTTCAGGGACCCTCTGCATTTAAAAAACTCAAAATAAAAACTTCACCCTGTCACAGAAACATTCCTCCGAGTGTTTGGTCCACGTTGACATGAAAGCTGTCATGGTCACGGAGCGAGGCAGACCCAGGTGCTGGAACCCGAAAGGAATACAGGGGAAACTGAAGAGCGAAAGTTTATTGTCCGTGGGTATTGGGCTGATGCCGGGACAGGAACGGAGTGGGTGACGAGTAGATTAGGAGCGATGGTGCGATGATCTAGGCGGTGAGGCAGGCTGTGAGTGTGGTGTGGTATGACGGACCCAGGTTGGCGATTGGACGATTGACCTAGAAGAGCAGAGATGTCTTGGTGAGCAATGGCGAGAATTTGCAACGTAGACCTAAGACAAATACTTAGAGAGGCCAGGCTACTGCACCCAGTGAGGTAACGAACTGGCGATGAATACTGGAGCGGGCCCTGATGTCCAACAGCTGGGTCCAAGAGAGACCAGGGGAGGCACCAAGACAAAAGCTTCACAGAGTTGCTGCAGATTTGTCGTTTGATTGGCATCCATGACGGCGATCTCCTGTACATCCCAAAGGTGATCTATTGGGTTCAGATCTGGTGACTTTGAAGGTCATTTGAGTCTAGTGAACTTTTGTCATGTTGAAGAAAGATGATTCCAGCGTTATGACATGGCGCCTTATCCTGCTGGAAGTAGCATCAGAAGATGGTACACTGTAGTCATAAAGAGATGGACGTGGTCAGTAATAATATTCAGGTAGACTGTGGTGTTGGAACCGTGATCAATTGGGACTAAGGGGTCCAAAGTGTGGAAAACATCCCCTACGCCATTACGCCGCCTCCACCAGCCTTAACCGTTGACAGGATGGTTCTCTGCTTTTTATGGTGTTGATGCCAAATTCTCTGGCATCAACAACATTTCTGGCCACAGAACTGCAACTCACTGGATATTTTCTGGGTTTTTTTGGACCGTTCTCCGTCAACCTATAGAGAAGGCTGTGGGTGAAAATCCCAGTAGCTCAACAGTTCCTGAAATCCTCAGACCAACATCCATCAAAGTCACTTCAATCACCTTTCTTCCCCGTTTTGATGCTCAGTTTGAGCCTCAACTGATTGTCTTGGCCTCAATGCACCGACCTGCTGTTATGTGATCGAATGATTAGAAATTTGTGTTAAGAAATATAAAAATTTGAAAAAAGAAATTTGTGTGAAGGAGCAGTTGGAAAGTAGTGCCTAATAAAGTTCGGCATCACATGAATAACACACAACTGAAGTTATGTAATGTTTGCTCTCAGTAGAAAAATGACTGAAAAGTAACATTTTGATTTAATAACACAGATTGTCCAGAACTCTACAATCATTCATGTCTACAGAGTTGCAGGCATTAGCAACTATTGTTAGTTACTCTGGTTTCTATAAATAAATCTTTACTTTTCTGAGGATGTAGTTTAGCCACATGTGGATGGTCATTTTTTTTACACCTCACAACAAGAAGCTCCAAAAACATGTTCATAATTTGATTGATGACATTAGATTGTCTGTTTGGTTTGAATGTGAGTTTGTATGGAACGCAATGGACTGACAGAACGTCCAGGGTGTTTACAAAATTTGCCGACAGCTGGGGGGGCAATAAGGTGGTGGCGGCCAGAATCACCGGCAGATTGTCATAATTCTTATTCTCAGTGTCGATAAAGGAAACCAATATGTAAAGAACCTTGATATACAGCGTCAAAACAACATATTATTTCAATATATTGCACAAAAACAGCACAGATGCAATGACTACGATGTACAGTACAGTTTTTTTCTGTTCTTCTTTAGAAATATTTACATAAAATGGTAAAAGAAAAATTAGAAAAACAAATGCAAGATTGCACATTAGAACAATCCTACTGATGTCTTTGTGTTACAGGAAGTTAGATATATAAAAAAAGAAAAACCGAAACCAAAGTCACTACAGTTTGAAAACATGTTTTTGTTTTGTTCAATGATCATCATGTTTTTATCAATCATCTAAAGGTATCGCCTCCCAAAAACGTTGGTACCAGAGTTCTACAATGTCACTCTGTGGCCTCGTCTCCAACCAGATCCAGACTCCGGCCTGTACATTTTCACAGGTGACTAGTGGCTTGATATGCTCATAATTATTTCGTATTTAAATTTATTTTATTTGCTAAAATCAAACAAAATATTCAAATCAGGAGATGTGTCACAATCACGGTAAATTGTGTTACATCAGAGATGGTTAAAATGGTTCAAACCTCTCAATAGAACACATGCTGCAGTAGAATTCTGTGTTTCTTTTGTAATAATGATATTCCCCATGTGTTGAAGATAAGATAAGATAGGCATGTCTATTGTCTTTGCATAACTAGGGATGTCCCGATCCGATCACGTGATGGAAAATTGGGTGGTTGAAGACTCGATCGGAATCGGGCTCTGTTGTCCGATCAGGATCAGATATTTCATTTATTCTTATTCTGATCAGCGCTTTATATTTCAATCTTATTTTTCCAGAAAAATCCTCCACTAGAAGTCTGCATGTCAAGAACAGATGACAAAATGTTATTCCCGGAAAACGCAGCAGAAAACGGCAATGGTTCCAGCAGAAGACTAATGTAAACAGCTAGCTAGCTAGCCGATCACAGATTCAGACTTCCAGGATCAATAACTCTTTTGAAAACGCTTTAAACTGACAGCTAGTGTCTCTAAACAACAACCTCTAAAGGAATTTCAACAGAAAAATACAGAGTTTTATTTCTTTTTAATGTTAAACTCTTCGTGCTGCAGACACATAGCTAAACAGCAGCTGCTAACTGCTACATGCTAGCGCCGTGATTGAACTCCTTAGGACCCAAGCTGTCCTTTGAAATGCCTGTTTTATTTATCTGAAAGAGAAATACAAGTTAAGAAAATTAACTATTCTGATAATAAAATCGAAATGTGATGTCTTGAGAGCTTAAAGAGAAGCACATAATCTTAAAAAACAAACAAAAAACTAATAAGTGAAAATTAATAATGATCTGAGCTAGTCATGAACACTCATCAAATTCATGATAAAACAGTCAAAATGTATTTTTAAGAATTTTAAATGAGGACAGGAATCACATCTGGTCAAAAATGTTCAATAGTTCTAAAGATATTAAAGCTAAAGTCACTAAACTTTCTCACATGACTAATTATCACTTATAGAACAAGAAAACATGATTATTTTCCTAGATTATATTTGCTCTATTTTTACTTGTCTATTAAAACTACTTCACAGAAGTGTTCTATTTAAGTTTTTAATGATAAAAGAAGGTTAATGAAATATAAATAAGGGACAACACAAATCTGTTTATTCAATCTGTTCATGTTTTAAATATGTTACAAAAGTAGCGGATCGGGACTCGGTATCGGCAAATCCACAAAATCCAATGACTCTGAATCGGATCGGGACCAAAAAAACCTGATCGGGACATCCCTATGCATAACCCTACCTTGTACGATGGTATAGTAAAATAAAAATAAAAAACTGTACACATTTTCAGCTATGATTGATCTTTTTGTGTTTCTCGTTTCAATCAGGATCGTCCACTGTGCAATTTGTTTGTGTCGAAGCAACAAATTTAATTTTGATTCACTCCAACAAACTCAACTACACGAGGATGGATACACAGCTGGCCAGTCTCTGCGCGTTTTTTACTTCAAAAGTTCCCCTAATACAGAGGTCTGCAACCTGCTGTTCCAGAGCCACATGTGGCTCTTTTATCTGTGGCTCTCTGGCTGAAGAAAAACTGGAGATTAGCTATTATTTTAGCAACATGCCAACGTTTTAGGCTAATTTGTTTTCTAGTGGGATTTTTAGGCTAATTTAGAGTTTTAGCTTCTATTTTTAGCAACATGCTAACGTTTTTTGAATTTAGTTTACTGAGGATGCTAATGGAGTTTAGCTAATATTTTAGTAAAATGCTAATGTTTTCAGCTAATTTTTTTCTACTGAATTTTTTTTGATAATTAATAATTTAGCTTCTATTTTAGCAACATGCTAACATTTTTGACTAATTTAGTTTAAGGTGGGAGTAGGAGATTATAGTAAAATGCTAATGTTTTTTAGCTAATTTGTTGTCTTCAGATTTTTTTTTTGATAATTAAGAATTTAGCTTTTATTTTAGCAACATGCTAACGTTTTTGACTAATTTAGTTTACTAAGGAATGATATTGGCAGCTATTGCAGAGATAGCTGGAGTTTACCTAATGTTTTAGGGTACGCTTACATTTTTAGCTAATTGATTATCTACTGGAGGTTTTAGGCTAACTTTGAGTTTAGCTTTTATTTCAGCAACATGCTAACATGATTTAATTTACAGAATGATGCTAATTGAAAGCTAGTAATTAAACAACAAGTTTGTTATTTTGCTACTCAAGATAAAAACGTTAAAAAAATTATCTCATAAAGAGATGTTAGTTTCTTTTTATGTATATATTTTTTTACTTTTGTTCGTGCCAAAAGTAGAAATACTCACATATAAAAAAAAAAAAAAAAAGAAGGTTATGAATACAAATCCAAATTTCCTAAAGGCTAATCAATGTGGCTCCTTCTAGGTGTTGATCAGTAGAAAACAAGCCCAAATGACTTTTACTGTTAAAGGTTGACGACCCCTGGCCTAATATCTTCAAAATACTAAAAATAAATTTTACTAATATATACTGTGGACTCTAGGGGGCGTTCCTGAGCAGAAGAAAAAGTCCTTTTTATCTGACGTCAGAGGACACATAGAAAAAATGATTCAAAAGTTTAACTAGATTAAAAAGAAAATCTTAGGTGTTCCGATGGCCTCATAAATATAGAAAGACAAATAAATATGACAAAGCGCTTTTTCTCACACACGTGTGCGCACACACGTGTACACAAAGAGACAGTAAAAAAATGTCTTATCTCTGGTTGTTATCGGCCTCTCGTAAATTTTTAACATATTTATTCAAGTTGTTTTTCAATACTTAATTGCTTTCTCACCCTCTAATCTTTCTTATCTTATGTTATCTTTTTAAGGATGATACTTGCATGTAGGAGTCAGAGCAATCGAAACAAACATTATATAATGGATCTTTTGTTTTGTAGTGTAGTGTTTTTATCAGTTTTCCTATTAAAATTACCCCAAAGCTTTCTGTCCTCCTGGCTGTTTGATCAAGGTTCTCGCGGAGATAATTGAAATTATTTGTATTAAATCACCTTTTTATAGAACAGTAGGTCAGAATCAACAAAACTGATTACAAAAAAAGAAAATAAACCCAAAACTAAACTGTCATCCTTCTGGTTTAGTTCAGCAGCAACATAAACGACATAAAAAGAATAAACATCACTGCTGTTTACAGCAAAACTTGAAAATTTTCCTAATTCTCAATAAGTTAGCAACGTTACAGATGGAACAAAAATGACTAGCAAAATTGCAGATTGGAAAATGAAAATGAAGACGTACATGAATCTAGTCTTCTGTAATTGGATGCTTGACTAACAATAACTATTTTACCGCCAGGCTTTTGACACTGAATGAGACTCTGCTCGGCGGTGTTTTCCTGATTTTAGCTTTGGTTTTATCTGTTTTTATGTTATGAACTTTTTAACATTGTTCTTTGATTTTTAATTGTTTATGGTCATTTGAAGGCGCTATATAATAAATAACTTAACTTAACTTAACTTAACTTAACTTAACTAAACTAAACTAAACCTTAAACTAAACTTAACTTAACTTAACTTAACTTAACCTTAAACTCAACTTACACTAACTTAAACCTAACTTAAACCTTACTTAAACCTTACTTAAACCTTAACTTAACTTTACTTAACTTTACTTAAACTTAAACTTAAACTTAAACTTACACTTAACTTAAACTTACACTTACACTTAACTTAAACTTAACTTAAACTTAACTTAAATTTAATACACTTACACTTAACTTAACTTGAACTTAACTTAAACTTAACTTAACTCAACTTACACCTAACTTACACCTTAACTTAAACTTAACAAACGTAAACTTAAACTTAAACCACTTAAACTTAAACTTAACTTAACTTACTTAACTTAACTTAAACTTACTTAACTTAAACTTAACTTAAACTTAACTTAAACTTATTTCTGGCTCCTGATTCACAACAATTTGTAAAGGCCATCAAGAGAAAATGTACAAGACTCCAAAACACCATTAATATCGTGACTCTCCTTTAATTTGACAGAATGAAAACATTCAATATTTTTTCATTCCCATTTTCACATCTAATTTTTTACACTATTCTCATATCATCTGACAATCCAGTATAACTCAACAAATAATACAGAGTAAAAAATCATTTTCTTTATTGGTTTGGGTTTTGAATGAATTCTAAACTGTTTAATTGTTGGGTAACAATTAATGGTAAAGCTCTATCATGTGGCATTAAATCACCTGAGTTCTGACCTTGTGAACATGCAGAGGGAAACAACATTACAAATGTGAGTATATTTGAATGATGATCTGCCATTATTTCTAGTTTTTTGATCTGTTTTCAGGAGGTGGGGCGTCCAGCATCCAGCTGAAAGACAAACTTGTTTCTGGACAGAGATACCAGATGCACACCAGGTTTACCGGGGAGCTGGCTGATGACTTGGTGGGATTCTACAGAAGTGAATATGAAGAATATGGAGTTCAAAGGTGAGTTTGTTGTGTTTTTGACCTCTGACTCTGTCAGTTTCCATCAGCTGATGTTTGCTTTTTTGTTTTTACCCCACAGGATTATTGCCATCTCTCAGATGCATCCCACTCATTCCAGAAAGACGTTCCAATGAAGCATTTTCCACTTAACCCTCATCCATCCTCCTGGGACCGTCGCTCTGTCCAATGGGCAGGGGCTCATGGTGGAATGTCGGGGTCAGCAGCTCCCTGATAAAGCCTGCCTAACCTAAACTACCTAAAGAAAACAAAAAAAAGACTACAAGGTCCAACCCCAAACTAAAATAACAAAACCAGCAGTGTAAGACTGCTGAGGACAAAGAGGGAAAAAAAAAAAAAAAAGTAAGTAAAATAAAATTAAAATAGCATTTTTTTAAAGTGAGGATTACTTAATTAACATTTGTTTAACTTAGATTAGTTACATTTATTAATTGATGGCTGAGATGACTATGTAAGTTTTTACATCCCTGTTGACCCAAAGACGTCTTGTTTGCTCAACACTACCTCCAAAAAACACACATTTTAAATGCAAAGATCTTTAATATAGGGTGCTGCTTGTAAATCAGAGATGTAAAATTTTTACATCAATGTTTTCAGATATTTAGCGTGTTTTAGGAGAAAAAACACAGGTTTTGTTTTTCAAATACATATTCTCACCCTTTAAATTAATATATTTATAAATGTTACATTTAATTACTAAATATTTAGTTAACCAACTAAATATTTAATTTTAGGCTAAATATTTAGCCTATAAACTAAATATTTAAGTTTTGCAAATAAATATTTAGTTTGCTCATTAAATATTTAAATCTAATCTATTTATTTTTTTTAAACTAAATAGTTTTGCAGCTAAATATTTAGATCAAAGCTAAATATTTAATTTGTAACTTTATATTTAGTAAAAAATTAAATATTTAATTTTAAACTATATATTTATCATTTTATTATTTATTTAGCTTGTTTTAAATATATATTTAGATCCATTCTAAATATTTTGGTTCAAACTATATATTTAGTTAAAAACTTAATATTTAGTATATATTCATATAGTTTTTTTATAGATATTTAGATGAATTATAAATATTTAGTTGAAAACTATATATTTAGTTTCCAAACTAAACATTTAGCTCATATGCAATCTAACTTTTTCACTTTGTTGCCACAATTTTATTGAGTAGAGGGGGTTCTTACTGTGTAATATTGGTCACTAGCCGCCCAGAGCAACTCTGACATGATCCTGTTTGGCAAAAATCATCTTTATTTTGAAAATAAGTAACAAAAAAAAAAAAAATCCCATTTTGAGAGATGCTAGGTTCTGTTTGTATTTTTGTATTTCTTTGTGCCAAAAAATAAACATAATTCAGATTTAGTGTAAAAAAAAAAGAGTTTAAAGATTAATCTTTTAAATGTACAAAAATACATTTTAAAAATTAATATAATGCAAAAAAATGGTATTGTTGACGTAGATGTTTAAACTGTTCATTTAAAAAAATATTACATGTTTTTTCAAGATAGAAAGTTGTTAAATATTGCTTAGAACTGTTATTCATAGAGGAAACAATACAATAAAAGCACAATTTACTTGGGATTTCTTCTTTAGTGTACTTCCCACACTCCCTATGTGTCTTCCTTAGATGTTCTTCACACCACTCTGGATGGAGAAGCTGTGACACAGACGAGGTTTGAGCCCACAGAGAAGATGTCCACCTACCTGCTGGCCATTGTCGTCTCTGACTTCACATATCTGAACACCATGCAAGGAGACACCCTGGTGAGGGTTACTTTTATCATCAAAGTTTTTAGAGATCACTGGTAAAATTGTATTGCACTTAATGCCGCAAAATTTAGAAGAATGATAATTTTCAAACATAGTTTGCTGTGACTTTAAATCCACTCATTAATTGTCATTTTTGTGGTTTTGTGTTGAGGTTCGCATTTGGGCGCGGAGAAAAACCATCGAACAGGGACAGGGGGATTACGCCCTCAACCTGACGGGGCCGATCCTGGATTTCCTCCAGTCTTATTACGGCATCCCGTATCCTCTCAGCAAGTCGGGTGCGAACGCTGCTGCCGTTCCCCATCACCCTCATTTCTTAAAGCACACCCTCATAATATTTTGATCTATTTTCAAAGCATTCCCAGTGGACTTTTAAATATTATCATTCCGCTTTTGACCAAAATGAGAAAAAAAGGAATTTTTCTAAGACATAGTTTCTGCATCCGCACTGTGCTATCATCTATTAGAGTGTCTTAGATCAGAGGTCTGCAACACATGTGGCTCTTTCATCTCTCCATAGTGGCTCTCTGGATGAAGAAAAATAAAATAGTGAATTAAAAAAAAAAAATTGAGATTAGCTATTGTTTTAGCAACATACGAAGATTTTTAGCTAATGTGTTACCCACTGGAGTTTTTAGGCTAATTTAGAATTTTAGCTTCTCTTTTAGCAACATGCTAACGTTTTTGGCTAAGTTTTCTGAGAAATGTTATGCTAATTTGGAGTTTAGCTAATATTTTAGTAAAATAATGTTTTCAGCTAATTTGTTATCTACTGAAATTTTTTGTTTTGAATAATTTAGAATTTAGCTTCTATTTTAGCAACATGCTAACGTTTCTGACTAAGTTGGATTTTTTTTGGAAATTTTAGGCTATTTTAGAGTTCAGCTTCTAATTGATCAATAAGCTAGCTATTTAGGCAGATTTGGCCTCATAGTTTTTATGCTTATTTGGAGTTTAGCTAATATTTTAGCAATATGCTAACATTTTTAGCTAATTTTTTTATCTACTGGGGTTTTTGGCTAGTTTTGAGTTTAGCTTTTATTTCAACAACATGCTAAAATATTTGGTTGATTTAATTTACAGAGAAATGTTATGCTAATTTGAAGTTCAGCTAGTAATTAAGCAACAAGCTAGCTTTTTTTTTGGCAGATTTGGCCTATAATTAGTTTGTTATGCTAATTTGGAGTTTAGCTAATATTTTAGCAATATGTTTATATTTTTAGCTAATTTGTTATCTACTAGGGTTTTTTGGTTAGTTTTGAATTTAGCTTTTATTTCAACAACATGCTAAAATATTTGGTTGATTTAATTTACAGAGAAATGTTATGCTAATTTGAAGTTCAGCTAGTAATTAAACATCAAGCTAGCTTTTTTGCTACTAAAGTTAAAAACATAAAAACATAACTTTTAAGAGATGCTACTTTCTTTTAATATCTTTTTTTTGCTTTTGTTCTTGCCAAAAATAAACATTATTCACATTTATTTAAAAACAAAAAAGAAGGTTATAAATGCAAATCCAAATTTCTTAAAGGCTAACGTAAGTCAATGATTCTAGGTTTTGATCAGTAGAAAACGAGCCCAAATGACTCTTTTAGGCTCGTTTTAGAGAAACAAAACAGTTGAAAAGTCAATTTTTAAAAAATCAAGTCTCTGAAAGATATTGTAGCTTCGTTGCGTTGGGATGTGAGGGTAACAAGCCGTTCACTTACCAGGAAGTTTCTGAAAACTTTCTTGATTTCGTCATTCTTCTTTCATGCCGCATAAAAAAAAAACCTAAAGATTTTCTCTTTTAATCTGAGCATTTCCATAAAAATCTGTTCTATTTTCATGTTTTCCTCCACGGGACTCTGATCCACAGACCAGGTCGCTTTGCCCGACTTTTATTATGGCGCCATGGAGAATTGGGGTCTGGTGACCTACAGAGAGACTAGGCTGCTCTACGATCCAGAGACCTCCTCCAACAGGAATAAAGAAACCACGGCCACCATCATCGCTCATGAACTGGCTCACATGGTAAGCTGAAGACGTTTGTCCAAAAAGATGAAGCGAAAACTTTCAGCTTTTCTGCAATGGAATCATAATTCCAGGAGATACGATACTCTCCAACAAACTGACGGATGCTTCACTCCACAGTGGTTTGGTAACCTGGTGACGCTGCGTTGGTGGAACGAAGTCTGGCTCAATGAGGGTTTCGCGTCATACGTTTCCTACCTTGGAGCCGACCACGCCGAGCCCGACTGGAACGTGGTGAGAAGACGTGGATCTCACCGCCGAGACTCCGACCTGTCTGACCGTCATCTGACCGTATCCCTGTCCTTTTGCTTGCAGAAAGACTTGATTGTTCTGGATGATGTTCACAGAGTGTTTGCAGTGGATGCTTTGACGTCCTCTCATCCTCTGACCTCCGAAGAGGACAGCATTGTCCTGCCTGAACAGATCCTCGAGCAGTTTGACACCATTTCCTACAGCAAGGTATGCAAAAAAAACAAAAAAAAAAAAAAAAACCTGTTGGAATCAGATTCCAACCCATTTTCAGATTCAGAGCAATGTGTCAGATGTGTCAGACTCTGTCAGCCTGTTTTGCCCCGAAGTCATTTAATCCCCTTTGCCATTGCTGCTCCTCCTCTCTCTGGGTTCGGGGGGTGTTTGGACGCTACCATGAGGTTATCTGCTCGTCCACTCTTCAGTCTCATAAGTGAAGATAAACGTCAAATTAGCATAAAATTTCTCTGTCAATTAAATCAGCCAAAAATTTTAGCATGTTGCTGAAATAAAAGCTAAACTCAAAATTAGCCTAAAACACCCAGTAGATAAGAAATTAGCTAAAATGTTAGCATATTGCTAGAATATTAGCTAAACTCCAAATTAGCATAAAAACTAATAAGAGGCCAAATTCACCAAAAAAGCTAGCTTTTTGCTGAATTAATAGCTAAACTCCAAATTAGCATAACATTTCTCAGTAAACTAGCTTAGTCAAAAACATTAGCATGTTGCTAAAATATAAGCTAAATTCAAAATTAAAAAAAGAAATTCAGCAGATAACAAATTAGCTGAAAATTTCAGCATGTTACTAAAATAATAGCTAAATTCCAAATTAGCATAAAATTATTCAGTAAACTAAATTTGTCAAAAACGTTAGCATGTCGCTAAAATAAAAGCTAAAATTCAAAATTAGCATAAAAAACTAATTAGAGGCCAAATTCACAAAAAAAGCTAGCTTGTTGCTGAATTATTAGCTAAACTACAAATTAGCATAACATTTCTCAGTTAACTAACTTAGTCAAAACCGTTAGCATGTTGCTAAAAAAAGCAGCAAAATTTAAAATAAAATAAAAAAATCAGCAGAAAACAATTTAGCTGAAAATTGCAGAATGTTAGCAAATTGCTAGAATATTAGCTAAACTCCAAATTAGCATAAAAAATTAATTAGAGGCCAAATTCACCAGAAAAGCTAGCTTTTTGCTGAATTACTAGCTAAACTCCAAATTAGCATGAAATTCTTCAGTAAACTAAATTAGTCAAAAACGTTAGCATGTTGCTAAAATAGAAGCTAAAATTTTAAATTACCCTAAAAATCCCACTAGAAAGCAAATTAGCCAAAAAAAAGTTAGTGTGTTGCTAAAATAATAGCTAATCTCCAATTTTTGTGAAAATTACTATTTTATTTTTCTTCATCCAGAGAACCACCATTAAGAGATAAAAGAGCCACATGTGGCTCTGGAGCCGCAGGTTGCAGATCTCTGTCCCATGAGCACAAGCAGGTTTCTGTAGAGGTCACATTTGAGCAGAGGTTCATTCAGAGGTTACTTATAAAACAAAGTGGAATCAAACGCTAATCAAAAATATTTCCATTCCCTTTCTTTGAGTCCACTTTTGGACTCCAAACAGCTGTTGATCTGTTGTAAAAGCGTTCCCAGTGGTCTTTAATCATAATTCAGCTGTTTTTAGGAAAAATCCAAAACTGTATTGTTTTCTATGACATAGTTTCTGCAAAGCGGTAAGAGTTTATTAAAAATTGGCCTCTAAGTAAGGAGTCCTCATTTCCCCATTATCCCTTTTTTTTTACACTCTCTCCTGCTAGCTTACAGCCCCTAACAACGACAACCCAACATTACATTTAATCTTTGTTTTTTTTAATAAAAATATATGTCCTCTAGTATAGTCAGTGGATTAATACATTCTGAGTGTTTTTGTACTTTTTTTTGCAGGGAGCTGCAGTTCTGAGGATGCTGTCCGACTTCCTGTCAGAGCCCGTCTTCAAAGAAGGCCTCAGTGTACGCTCGTTCTTAACCAATTAACATAGATATTTCATCACAGATCAATCTGTTAATCCTAAAACGTTCATCTCTGGGGACCACGTTTATGCCAAAAAAGGGATTTTCACAAGATGAAACATTCTCTCTTCACAAACTGGTTCATATATTTACTCAAAGTTTCATTTTAACTTAAATTGCATTTTTGGACAGGAAATACCTTATTTTTTAATTCAGATTTTTATCTGCATGAGGAAAGATAAGTGGCCACAATTTGACAAATAAATTGTGATCAAAATATAAATTTTGGCAGACAAAGCGGTGTGGGAGTCCTAGGCAAAAATTAAAAAAAGCAGCAGCTGAATCCTTACCTAAATGAATCCTTTAATGATGGGCAGCAGTAAAATAAATAAATAAATAGTCAAAATGGTCATTTATTTTTGCCTTTTTTCATTCTTAATGTTCTTTGATTCTGTTCTTTTTCCTGCTGTTCTTGTTTTTCCTGCTGCACATTCTGTTGTTATTTAACATACATTGTTAGATTTTTGGGTGAAATTTTATAATCTACATTTCATCTTACAATATTTTTTAAATCTCTTCAAAGAGTTCTTGCTAACTTGTTGTTGATGGAATATTCCATTGCTGCGGAGGGAGCGGGGAGAATAAAACCCTTTCAAATGAGGAGTCTTATACCATTTTAGTGATTTGAGTTCTCTGTTATAGGGTTAAATAATAATGGAAATTATTTTAAAAAATCTTTTTTTAGCAAACTGCCCTCCTTTGTCTAATGGTAATTCCACTTCTGATCAAATTACTTTACATTAGTTGATTTTTTAAAGCATACTCATATGTAAGTTGATTAAAAAAATATATGTATTTATCAAGAGTTGTAAACATTTTTGAACAATTGCTTTTCTTCCTTCAACCTGCAGAGTTACCTCAAACAGTTTTCCTACAGCAACACTATTGGCAGCGACTTGTGGAAACATCTGCAGATGGTAAAAAAAATTCTATTATTCTTAAATTTTTTGATCAATATTTAAAAAAATGTGATCTTTGCAGGCGGTGAGGAACAACAACATCTCCCTCCCCTGTCAAGTAGACTCGATCATGAACCGCTGGGTGCTCCAGATGGGCTTTCCTGTTGTTAAAATAGATACAACCACTGGAAAGATCTCCCAGAAGCACTTTCTGCTGGATCCAGAGAACAACGTCACAGTCAAGTCTCCTTACAAGTACAACATTTTTTTAAAATCTCATTTTTATAGTAGTTTACCATGCGCCTGAACCATGTCGTCTTCTTCAGGTATGAGTGGATCGTTCCAGTGCGCTGGATGAAGAATGGGGATGTGAGCGGAGACATCTGGTGGCTGATGGAGAAAGAAGGTGTTCAGATCAACTTTACATCACCACCAGAAAACATTTTTACCAAAAACACTTTTTAAAAAGATTCTCTCTATTTTGTGCTAGCTGTGAACTTGGACATGAGGAGCGGCTCTTCTTGGATTTTGGCTAATCTCAATGTAACGGGATATTATCGGGTCAACTATGACCTGGGAAACTGGGAGCGGCTGCTGGCTCAGCTCCTCTCAGACCACCAGGTAATGTCCGGCCTTCTCTGAGCCTCGCGAGACGCTTTCAGCTCCTGCAGGTTGAGCAGAGATGGTTTGTGTTTGGATTCAGGTCATACCTGTGATCAACAGAGCACAGCTGGTGGACGACGCTTTCAACCTGGCCAGGTAGGCGTCTGCTGTAACTCCCTTTCATGTCTGGATTAAGCAGTCGGCCTCCAAGTCAGTTGGTCAGAGGTTCAATTCCTAGACGAGATGATCCTAGTTTCCTTTGATGGAATGAGAGAAACAAACTTTTACATTGTCGGAAATTACAAAAATAATCAGAAGGTTCCTGTGGATTAAGTGCTTTTTAATTTTAATTATTGTAGGGCTACAACACTGTAGCTAATGTAGCTAAACCGCTCTTTGGGGACTCTTCTCAAAAATGAAAATGTCTTCTCTAAGGGAATAAAATGTTACCTTAAAACACTCAGATGCTTCCTGTCTTAATGCACTTGTGACGATAAAATAAAACTAAAGCACACATTCCTGACTACCAGCACTCTTTTCCAGCATTCCCTGCTCTGGCGTGTTCTAATTGGCAAAAAACACCTGATCCAGGTAATCAATTAAGAGTAGGGACATGATGTCTGAAAAAATGAAGCCAAAAGTTCCCCACCTCTGATGTAGATCGGCAACCTTTAACAGTAAAACAGTCATTTAGGCTCGTTTTCTACTGATCAAAACCTAGACTGATCAAAACATTGACTTACGTTAGACTTTAAGAAATTTGGATTTGCATTCATAACCTTCTTTTTGTTTGGTTTTTTTAAATAAATGTGAATAATGTCTAATTTTGGCATGAACAAAATTAGACAGAATATATATATATATATAAAAAGAAACTAGCATCTCTCAAAAATGTATTTTTTTTACGTATTTAACTTTAGTAGCAAAAAAGCTAGCTTGTTGCTTAATTACTAGCTGAACTTCAAATTAGCATAACATTTCTCTGTAAATTAAATCAGCCAAAAATGTTAGCATGTTGCTGAAATAAAAGCTAAACTCAAAATTAGCCTAAAACCCCCAGTAGATAAGAAATAAACTAAAAATGTTAGCATATTGTTAAAATATTAGCTAAACTCCAAATTAGCATAACAAACTAATTAGAGGCCAAATCTGCCAAAAAAGCTAGCTTGTTGCTTAATTACTAGCTAAACTCCAAAATAGCCTAAAATTCTTCAGAAAACTAGCTTAATCAAAAACGTTAGCATGTTGCTAAAATAGAAGCTAAATTATAAATTATCAAAAAAATCAGTAGATAACAAATTAGCTGAAAACATTAGCATTTTACTCAAATATTAGCTAAACTCCAAATTAGCATAACAAGCTAGCTTGTTGCTTAATTGCTAGCTGAACTCCAAAATAGCCTAAAATTCTTCAAAAAACTAGCTTAATCAAAAACGTTAGCATGTTGCTAAAATAGAAGCTAAATTATAAATTATAAAAAAAAATCAGCAGATAACAAATTAGCTGAAAACATTAGCATTTTACTCAAATATTAGCTAAACTCCAAATTAGCATAACAAGCTAGCTTGTTGCTTAATTGCTAGCTGAACTCCAAAATAGCCTAAAATTCTTTAAAAAAACTAGCTTAATCAAAAACGTTAGCATGTTGCTAAAATAGAAGCTAAATTCTAAATTAACAAAAAAAAAATGTCAGTAGATAAAAAATTAGCTGAAAACATTAGCATTTTACTCAAATACTAGCTAAACTCCAAATTAGCATACAACTAGCAAAAACAAAAACGTTAGCATGTTGCTAAAATAGAAGCTAAAATTCTAAATTAGCCAAAAAACTCCAGTAGATAACACATTAGCCAAAAAAATTAGTATGTTTCTAAAATAATGGCTAATCACTAAATTTTTAAATTTACTATTTTTTTTTTTTTTCTTCATCCAGAGAACCACCATGGAGAGATAAAAGATCCACATGTGGCTCTGGAGCCGCAGGTTGCAGACCTCTGATCTAGATGAACCAACATCAGCTGAGATTATTTTCGTTTGTTGGTGGTTTCTCTGCAGAGCTCAGCTGGTCTCTACAACCCTGGCACTGAGGACCACCTCCTACCTGTCCCGGGACACCGAGTTCATGCCCTGGCAGTTCGCTCTGGACAATCTGGACTATTACAACCTCATGCTGGACCGCACGGAGGTCTACCAGCCCATGCAGGTGCGGTTTTTAGACAAGGACTGAAGAGGAGAAGCTTGGCTTGTGATGATTGACTAAACCGATAACCCGGTTCCTGACTTCATCTCAGGAATACATCAAGAGTCAGGTGACGCCCCTCTTTCTCCACTACAAAAACATGACCTCAAACTGGACCCACGTTCCTGAGAAGCACACGGATCAGTGAGTTCAGACATTAAAAACACACAAAAGCATGAAAGAAATCTGTTTAACAAACCATTTGAAAGCCAAACATCTGAAAATGGGACATTTCCAGCAATCAGCTCCAACAATAAAACTCTACTGTTCTCCTCTGGATCAGAATAGTGGTTAAAGTTTGACTTTTCTACATCCAAGTATTTTCCTTTCAGCTCACTTCTTACTTTATTTCTGTTTATTTCCTTTTCAGTGTTTTATGTTACCGTCATGGCTAAAGCCACATTTCATCTCAGTCGGCTTCTACAGCTCAACAAGGTCCAATTGATGCTTAAAATAATAATTAAAAATAACATAAAGCCAAACGAACAGTTTTTATTCTTAGTATTTATTATTTGTTCTTTTTTTTTTTTTTTTTTTACCCTAAACAAAACTATGAAAATTTGAAAGACCTAAAGGAGGGGTGTTAAACTGAATCACACAGGGGGCCAAAATCGAGGGCCGAGCAGAAAAAAAAATGGCTGAACACACTAAAACGAAACTTTTTTAACACTTATGAATTTTTAAAAAGATAGAATAAATAACCTTACACCTTAAATAACGTATAATGTTTTGCACTCCATGAAGAAAATAGTGTTTCACAATTATACAAGTTTGAAATAAAGTAAATGTAAAAAAAAACGCTCAAATTTCTTTATGTTTATGAAACAATAGTGATTTTTGAGGATAAAAATTATTAATACTACTTTTAAATTACATATATAGAACAGATTAGTCAACACATTTTATTTTATTGTTAATTCCTCACGATGACGAGGAGAGTTTACAAGTCGGTTACCTGCCTCCCCATTAGAACCAACAACCTAAAATGATCTTGTGGACCAGATATAATTACAGGACGGGACCATGTTTTTAACACATGTGCCCTAAAGGGTAATTGTCATTGGTAATTTTTTTTACATTTTGTTAAGCTGAGTTGTTCATATTATAAAAAAGTCCCATGCAAACAAGATCAGCGATGAGTAAATGCTGGAAATGATGTGTTCTCACCTGATGCTGCATGTTGCAGGTTTTATGTAAAGGTTTGTCTCCCCCTGCAGGTACAACCAGGTCAATGCAGTCCAAACGGCCTGTGAAACCGGACTCACAGAGTGCCAAGACCTGACCAGCATGTGGTTCAAACAGTGGATGGACAGTCCCCAGCTCAATCCGTACGTCTGCTCAGTGGATCTGTGACCAGCAGTCTAAACATGTCATCTGAGTTTGATCAAATCAGATTCACCCACAGTGGAGCCAGAATCAGTTTTATCCCTGATTTGTTTTTCCCCTCAGCATCCACCCGAACTTGCGCTCGGCCGTGTACTGCAGCGCCATGGCTGCAGGCGGCGAGAGGGAGTGGCAGTTTGCATGGTCGCAGTTTAAGGCGGCATCTGTGGCGAGCGAGGCCAGCAAGCTCATGTCGGCGCTGGCCTGTACCAACAACGTAGAACTGCTGAATATGTGGGTGTCATCTCCATTTTCACGATCAAACATAAATAATCTCCTCTAAATATGAAGGTTTTTGTTCTGGAATCTCTTTTCATTCAAAATTTAAGATTCTAGAAAACACTAAACACCAGCGCCTTCATTTAACTAATGAAGCGTTTTCACATCAGTGTCCAACTGCAAATATGGGATTTTCCATTTTTCCTATCAGCTTCAGCGTTTTTAGCTTTCAATTTCAGCATCTTCAGCGGCCAAATTCAGCTTACAGCATTCACACTAGCATTATCTATATATTTAACTTTGTTAAAAAGTTACGCTTTTAATGTTTTTTTTTATTTGTTTAATTGACTCTACCTCTTATTTATATATATTGAGAGCTGGTCATGAGTACACAGTTAAACTATAACGAAGGTTTGTAAAAAAAATGCAGTTGAAAATCCTAAAGAGCAGCAGAGTCTGCTAAAATATTAGCTAAATGCCAATTAGCCTAAAACACTAAAAAAAAAAAAAACTTAGGTGAGCTACCATGTAGCTCAAAAAATAGCTAAACCTCAAAATATCCTAAAAGACTGAAAAAAAACAGCTAAATTAGCCAAAACAGCTAGCGTGTAAATATTAGCCTAACTCCTAAACAGCCTGAAAAACTTAAAAAGAAAAGCTTAAGTTAGCCAAAACAGCTAGCATGTAGCTGAAATATTAGCTAAACTCTAAAATAACCTAAAAAACTTAAAAAGAAAAGCTTAAGTTAGCCATAACAGCTAGCATGTAGCTGAAATATTAGCTAAACCTCAAAATATCCTAAAAGACTGAAAAAAACAGCTAAATTAGCCAAAACAGCTAGCATGTAAATATTAGCCTAACTCCAAAACAGCCTGAAAAACTTAAAAAGAAAAGCCTAAGTTAGCCATAACAGCTAGCATGTAGCTGAAATATTAGCTAAACTCCAAAACAGCCTGAAAAACTTAAAAAGAAAAGCCTAAGTTAGCCAAAACAGCTAGCATGTAGCTGAAATATTAGCTAGACTCCAAAACAGCCTGAAAAACTTAAAAAGAAAAGCTTAAGTTAGCCAAAACAGCTAGCATGTAGCTGAAATATTAGCTAAACTCCAAAACAGCCTGAAAAACTTAAAAAGAAAAGCTTAAGTTAGCCATAACAGCTAGCATGTAGCTGAAATATTAGCTAAACCTCAAAATATCCTAAAAGACTGAAAAAAACAGCTAAATTAGCCAAAACAGCTAGCATGTAAATATTAGCCTAACTCCAAAACAGCCTGAAAAACTTAAAAAGAAAAGCCTAAGTTAGCCAAAACAGCTAGCATGTAGCTGAAATATTAGCTAAACTCCAAAACAGCCTGAAAAACTTAAAAAGAAAAGCTTAAGTTAGCCATAACAGCTAGCATGTAGCTGAAATATTAGCTAAACCTCAAAATATCCTAAAAGACTGAAAAAAACAGCTAAATTAGCCAAAACAGCTAGCATGTAAATATTAGCCTAACTCCAAAACAGCCTGAAAAACTTAAAAAGAAAAGCCTAAGTTAGCCATAACAGCTAGCATGTAGCTGAAATATTAGCTAAACTCCAAAACAGCCTGAAAAACTTAAAAAGAAAAGCCTAAGTTAGCCAAAACAGCTAGCATGTAGCTGAAATATTAGCTAGACTCCAAAATAGCCTAAAAAAAATCTTAGTAAATGTCAAAATAATCCAAAAAGCTAGCAGAATGCCAATTTTTTAAAAACCTGTTGCAAAAATGCCAAACTGAAGTTGCCTGTGAGCCTTGA
The DNA here is from genome assembly GCA_003999625.1 of Oryzias javanicus. NCBI lineage: Eukaryota > Metazoa > Chordata > Actinopteri > Beloniformes > Adrianichthyidae > Oryzias > Oryzias javanicus. The sequence continues at coordinate 28,656,911 of CM012442.1, forward strand.
ATTTTATCTGCACACTGTATTCCACCATACCAGCTCAAACCAGTTTTGGATGGTTTGGGTCTTTGTCCTTGGACTGCTAGAGTAGAAAACAACTCCTTTTATGATATTACTCTTATCACTTTCCTTGAGAATTCTTGTATTTTGCTGCACCTATTAACTTCTGTGACTATGGGCTGATATTACGTCAACCTGACCATATTTAGAAGTTCCTGTTTAATTATTAATAAAAGTGATCGTGTGGTTTGAGGAGGTTAGAGACCCGGACGGAGACCCTCTGGAGTTTCTCTGGCCAAATCTCTCCTTTGCAAAGAATGTTCTAACCTTAAAAACTGACTGGTTCTTGGATTTTGCAATACACTTATATAGACCTTTTTTTTATCATTCTTAACAAAACCTTAAAACTGTTACTTTTTAAAATAATTATAAAAAATTAAAAAGGCAGGAATTTTATTCTAGAATAAATCAACTTAAATCCTAAATAACTTTTAATATTTTACTTTTTATAAAAAAATATATTTTGTCAAAATTATACAAGTTAAAATTGAGCGAAAGATCAATAACAATAAAATAAAATTATCTGGAGGGCCGGATCCGGCCCCCGGGCCTCGACTTTGTCTCATGTGCTCCAAACCGTCCGGATTTTCAGTGACTGTTTTATTGATCTGTCAGCTAAAAGGTTCCTCTTTAAAGATGATGACGATTTAGCTCTAACTGAATGTCTTCTTTTTCGTCTCCCGCCTCAGGTATCTGTCGTACACCCTCGATCCCGCCATGATCCGCAAGCAGGACGCCACCGCGGTCATCACCGCTGTAGCCGGAAACAAGGCGGGTCAGAGTCTGGCGTGGGACTTTGTGCGCGATCACTGGAACTACATGTTCACGCAGTGAGCTGATGCTTCAAAGTATTATCCACACATGTGTTTGTAATGTCAAGGTTACATGTAAATTATAGACGAGTCTTGATAATCTCGTCATCGGTTTGAGGATTCAGATGGTTTCTTTACATGAATCAGCTTCAGTCTGGATGGTTTAACCTTCGTCTTTGCAGATACGGGGTGGGCTCCTTCTCCTTTGCCTCCATCATTTCGGGTGTCACGGCTCGGTTCTCCACCCCTGCTGAGCTTCAGCAGGTACTCGCATGCTCTGAGGTCAAAGGTGACTCTTCGTTCCCGCTCGGCGCTCTGAGACGCTCTCCCTCTTCCGCAGCTCGAGGACTTTGTGGCGGAACACGAAGCTGCCGGGTTCGGCTCCGCCTCTCTGGCCGTGGATCAGGCGCTGGAGAAGACGAAGGCCAACATCAAGTGGGTGCAGCAGAACAAGCAGGAGATCCTGGATTGGTTTACCAGCCAGATCGGACTTCAGAAGAGCTAAAACAAAGAGGATGCTGGGAGTTGGTGTCTGCTTTAGAAGATATGACTTCAGAAATTAAAGAGTGACTGATTATGCCTTCGGGATTGGACAAAGAATGATTAAAAATAGATAAGTCTTCCATTTTTAAATGAAAGTTGACTCTGGCCAATCAACACGGAGGAGCTGTGCTGTGGAAACCTGCAGGTGGCGCTGTGACAGAACTGGTGAGGTTCTTGTCTGATCAGAGCAAACCCAACAAACTTTAGTCGTCAAAAGAGAAAAACTTTCAGTTATTTTTAAAGAATTAAAGGTAAAACACAAAATGTTGAAATGATAAAATATACTTTTCAAAATAAAATTGACTCTCAGAAAATTAAAGCAGGAACTGAATGTATTCTAAAGCAGAGGTCGGCAACCTTTACCAGTAAAAGAGCCATTTGAGCTAATTTTGTACTGATCAAAACCTAAAAGGAGCCACATAGTTTTACTTTAGCCTTTAAAAAATTAGGATTTGCATTCATTACCTTCTTTTTGTTTGTTTTTTTAATATAAATTATGTCTATTTTTTGACACAAAAAAAGCAAAAATATAAAAAGAAAATAGCATTTCTCACAGTGGGATTTTTCTTTTTTTACATTTTTACCTGTTACCTTTAGTAGAGGCCAAATTAGCGAATCAGAGAGTAAGCTTGTTGCTTAAATACTAGCTAAATTCCAAATGAGCATAAAATTCATCAGTAAATTAAAACAGCCAAAAATGTTAGCATGTTGCTAAAATAGAAGCTAAACTCTAAATTTGCCTAATACCCCCAGTAGATAACTAATTAGCCAAAAAATGTTAGCATGCTACTAAGCTAAACTCCAAACTAGCATAGATTTTTTCAGTAAATTAAAACAGCCAAAAATGTTAGTATGTTGCTAAATAAAAGCTAAACTCTAAATTTGCCTAATACCCCAGTAGATAACTAATTAGCCAAAAAATGTTAGCATGCTACTAAGCTAAACTCCAAACTAGCATAGATTTTTTCAGTAAATTAAAACAGCCAAAAATGTTAGTATGTTGCTAAAATAAAAGCTAAACTCTAAATTTGCCTAATACCCCCAGTAGATAACTAATTAGCCAAAAAATGTTAGCATGCTACTAAGCTAAACTCCAAACTAGCGTAGATTTTTTCAGTAAATTAAAACAGCCAGAAATGTTAACATGTTGCTAAAATAAAAGCTAAACTCTAAATTTGCCTAATACCCCCAGTAGATAACTAATTAGCCAAAAAATGTTAGCATGCTACTAAGCTAAACTCCAAACTACCATAGAATTTTTTAGTAAATTTAAACAGCCAGAAATGTTAGCATGTTGCTAAAATAAAAGCTAAACTCTAAATTTGCCTAATACCCCCAGTAGATAACTAATTAGCCAAAAAATGTTAGCATGCTACTAAGCTAAACTCCAAACTAGCATAGATTTTTTCAGTAAATTAAAACAGCCAAAAATGTTAGCATGTTGCTAAAATAAAAGCTAAACTCTAAATTTGCCTTATACCCCCAGTAGATAACTAATTAGCCAAAAAATGTTAGCATGCTACTAAGCTAAACTCCAAACTAGCATAGATTTTTTCAGTAAATTAAAACAGCCAAAAATGTTAGCATGTTGCTAAAATAAAAGCTAAACTCTAAATTTGCCTAATACCCCCAGTAGATAACTAATTAGCCAAAAAATGTTAGCATGCTACTAAGCTAAACTCCAAACTAGCATAGAGTTTTTCAGTAAATTAAATCAGCCAAAAATGTTAGCATGTTGCTAAAATAAAAGCTAAACTCTAAATTTTCCTTATATCCCCAGTAGATAACTAATTTGCCAAAAAATGTTAGCATGCTACTAAGCTAAACTCCAAACTAGCATAGAATTTTTCAGTAAATTAAAACAGCCAAAAATGTTAGCATGTTCCTGAAATAAAAGCTAAACTTTAAATTTGCCTAATACCCCCAGTAGATAACTAATTTGCCAAAAAATGTTAGCATGCTACTAAGCTAAACTCCAAACTAGCATAAAATTTTTCAGTAAACTAAATTAGTCAAGATAGTTGCTAAAATAGAAGCTAAACTCTAACTTTGCTTTAAAACCCCAGTAGAAAACAAATTAGCCAAAAATAAATTTTAACATGTTGCTAAAATAATATCTCCAAATTGTTTGAAATTATGATTATTTTATTTATCTTCAGCCAGAGAGCCAGAGATAAAAGAGCCACATGTGGCTCTGGAGCCGCAGGTTGCAGACCTCTGATCTAAAGGAAACACAAATGCCACAAATGACATTCTGGGGTTGAATCAAACTGATATTCTGCCATCTAAAACTTTTATTTTTTTATCATTGTAAATGGAATCATTTCACAGCGGAAGTCACAACAGCTCCACAACCATGCAGTTAAAGCAGGGGTCTGCAACCTGCGGCTCCAGAGCCACATGTGGCTCTTTTATCTCTCCATGGTGGCTCTCTGGATGAAGAAAAATAAAATAGTAATTTTCACAAAAAAAATTGTAGATTAGCTATTATTTTAGCAACATACTAACTTTTTTGGCTAATTTGCTTTCTAGTGGGATTTTAGGGTAATTTAGAATTTTTGCTTCTATTTTAGCAACGTTTTTGACTAATTTAGTTTACTGAAGAATTGTATGCTAATTTTGAGTTTAGCTAATATTTTAGTAACATGCTGAAATTTTCAGCTAATTTGTTTTTTTTTTATTTTGAATTTAGCTTCAAGTTTAGCAACATACTAAGGTTTTTGAATAAGTTAGTTTATTGAGAAATGTTATGCTAATTTGGAGTTTAGCAACAAGCTAGCTTTTTTGGTGAATTTGGCCTCTAATTAGTTTTTTATGCTAATTTGGAGTTTAGTAAATATCCTAGCAATTTGCTAACATCTTAGCTAATTTCGTATCTACTGGGTGTTTTAGGCTAACTTTGAGTTTAGCTTTTATTTCAGCAACATGCTAACATTTTTGGCTAATTTAATCGACAGAAATTTTATGCTAATTTGACGTTTAGCTAGTAATTAAGCAACGAGCTAGCTTTTTTGCTACTAAAGTTATGAACGTAAAAAAAAAATCCTTTGAGAGATGTTAGTTTCTTTTTATATACTTTTTTTTTGCTTTTGTTCATGCCAAAAATAGGCATTATTCATACTTATTTAAAAAAACAAACGAAAAGAAGGTTATGAATACAAATCCAAATTTCTTAAAGGCTAACGTAAGTCAATGCGGCTCCTTCTAGGTTTTGACCAACAGAAAACGAGCCCAAATGGCTCTTTTACTGTTAAAGGTTGCCGACCTCTGAGGTAAAGCCACTGTTAAATCTGTTGTTACAGTTAAGGTTTACTTGTTTTGTGGTTGAAAAAAAATGTTAGCATGTTGCTAAAATAGAAGCTAAACTCTAAATTTGCCTAATACCCCCAGTAGATAACTAATTAGCCAAAACATTTTAGCATGCTACTAAGCTAAACTCCAAACTAGCATAGAATTTTTCAGTAAATTAAAACAGCCAAAAATGTTAGCATGTTGCTAAAATAAAAGCTAAACTCTAAATTTGCCTAATACCCCCAGTAGATAACTAATTAGCCAAAAAATGTTAGCATTCTACTAAGCTAAAGTCCAAACTAGCATAGAATTTTTCAGTAAATTAAAACAGCCAAAAATGTTAGCATGTTGCTAAAATAAAAGCTAAACTCTAAATTTGCCTAATACCCTCAGTAGATAACTAATTAGCCAAAAAATGTTAGCATGCTACTTAGCTAAACTCCAAACTAGCATAGAATTTTTCAGTAAATTAAAACAGCCAAAAATGTTAGCATGTTGCTATGTTAGCATGCAGGCTTGTTTTCTACTGATCAAAACTTAGTGGGAGCTGCAAATTCTTATTTTGATACATAATAAAATGTATTTTTTAATAATAAATATGAATTTTGCTTCTATTGTGGCATGAATAAAAACACAAATATAAAAAAAAACTATAATTTTCTCAATTATTTGACAGAAGCTCGTATGATTTCCTTTCAAAATAAGAGATGCCTGGTGCCAAGTTTAAACATTTCTGTGTGAGAAATGTATAAAATGTTAATTTAGAAACCCCTTACTTAAAAAATTTAGTGTTTTTTCATTTTTCGTTAGCCAGAGAGCCGCTATGGAGAGGTAAAAGAGCCACAAGTCTGCAGGTTGCAGACCTCTGGTTTAATGTTTAAATTAAATTCTTTCAGTTTTCAAACAAATCGTTTAAAGAACCAGAGCGCTGCTGCCTCCTTGTTTTATTGAGAAAAAACACACTTCAGACTTACATACATCTTGTTACACGTTATGTCAAGAACACAAACAGACATGCAGCCGTTTACACAAGCGGACCGAACCACAACAAGAGCTGCACATGGAAGGACGGATAAATGTGTGGAAGAGCTCCGACCAGGAAGAGGAAACGGGAGGGAGGGGTCGCGACCTCCAGGAACAGGAGGGAGACGGTGATCACGTCAGAGAAAAAAATAGGAATTTTTTCATCAACAATTTAGATTTTATTGCTAATGTTCTCTGCTCCTATAAGTATTCAATCGTTTGGTGCAGCGATCATTTATAGATAATCGTTTCAGTTAAATAAAAGGAAAAACAAGCAGGAATAAAAAAATAAAAAAAATCATCACGCCCAGGAGGTCGGAGCCGACAACTCAAACAGACTGAACAATCACACGTATATATTTTTTTTGTTTGGCGCACCAGTGAGCTCCAGTACACAGAGGTGGAGGTCGTCATGCGGGACACGCGGCACAAGACACAAACTGTCGGGAAACGGATAAGCAGCCGATCCGGTAACGAGATAAATCCTGATGAAGTGCCGAACATTTGTGAAGATGCAGGACAGTTAGTCTGCAGAGCCAGATGCAGATCCTGCAGGATTTAGCGCTAGCGAACAGAAAACAGTCTGACTGCAGCAGCTGCAACACGAGAGCAGAACTCAGAGTTGAGTTTAAAATAGACAAACCCAAAACATCCAGAAATGAATGTAAAGAACCTCCAGCTTTATAAAACATTGATCAGAAATGCACGTAAAATAAAACCCCCTAAAGAGATGAAGGATCTCTTTATAATGGAAACTATAATCGGTGAATCTTCAGAAAAACTTTCTCGGATGCGATTTCCATATTTTACGACGGAATAATGTGAAGAAACTGAAATTTTGCAGCTTTTTCCTTCACTTCTTTCCAGATCATATTAAGCTAAAACAGAATTTTCTGGATCAATTTTTATAAATAAATAATAAAACAAACAGTGCTCCTTTTTTCCAGCTTTAAACACATTTGTCAGAAAAAATGCACAGATAAGTCGTGTTAACACTCACCCTAAAGAGCTAAAAGATCTTTTTATAATGGAAACATCCCCAACCAAAGCTGGTCACTAGATCAATGAATCTTTAGAAACTCAGAAAAGCTTTCTTGGATTTGATTTCCTTGTATTTTGATGGATTTCTGCGCAGAAACTGATCATTTTGCTGCTTTTTCCTTCACTTCATCCCCAGATCATTTTAAGCTAAAACTTCCAGTTTCACAACATTTTCTGGATCTACTTCGTAAATAAATAAATACTAAAAAATAACAATTCAATCTAAAAATGCTTCCTTTTTTCAGCTTTAAAAGCATTCGTCAGAAATGCACGGATAAATCACGTTAACTGACTCTAAAGAGCTGAAAGATTTTTTTTTTATATAATATAAGCAACCCCAACTACATCTGGTTATTAGATCAGTGAATTTTCAGAAAAACTTCTAACTTTCTTGGATGTGATTTCCAAATATTTTGATGGATTTCTGCGCAGAAACTGATCATTTCGCAGCTTTTTTCTTCACTTCATCCCCGGATCATTTTAAGCTAAAACTTCCAGTTTCACAGCATTTTCTGGATCTACTTCATAAATAAATAAATATTAAAAAATAAAAATTCAATCTAAAAATGCGCCCTTTTTTTCAGCTTTAAAAGCATTCATCAGAAATGCACGGATAAATCACGTTAACAGTTTTTTTTTTAAAGAAAACTCACCCTAAAGAGCTGAAATATCTTTTTTTTATAATATAAGCAACCCCAACTACATCTGGTTATTAGATCAGTGAATTTTCAGAAAAACTTCTAACTTTCTTCGATGTGATTTCCAAATATTTTGATGGATTTCTGCGCAGAAACGGACAATTTCACTTCTTTTTCCTTCACTTCATCCCTAGATCATTTTAAACTAAAACTTCCAGTTTCACAACATTTTCTACTTCGTAAATAAATAAATATTAAAAAATAACAATTTAATCTAAAAATGCTTCCTTTTTTTCATCAGAAATGCACAGATAAATCACGTTAACAGAGTTTTTTTTTTTAAAGAAAACTCACCCTAAAGAGCTGAAAGATCTTTTTCTTTATAATATAATCAACCCCAACTACATCTGGTTATTAGATCAGTCAATTTTCAGAAAAACTTCTTTCTTCGAAGTGATTTCCAAATATTTTAATAGATTTCCACAAGACTTTTTGGTTTTAACTGTTAAAAGACAATCCAATCAAAAGGTCTACACACATCGTGTATGCTTCTTCAATTAAATACGTGATTATTTTACATCCAAAACTCCCGTTTTTGTTTGTTTTTACAAATATTAGCTGCTTCTGTTGTTTCAAGCTTTCAAAACTCAGTTCTGCAGGTTTCTTACAGCTTCAGTGCTAACGTTGAGGATCAGAAGAGTGTTTCACAGCGTCAACGCAAGCGGTTGTTTGATGAAACAGCTGGAAGGTGACGGTTCTTCATCATGCATGGAGCGGCGGCGACAGACGGCAGACGGTGTTAGTGCGAGCCTCAGAGAACCATCAGGCTATCGTTGTCCCCAAATGGCTTTTTTGGAAATGTTGGAGGATCACAGTGGAGCTGAAGTACGGCCCCACCCCCTCCTGGTAAAATCTTAATGAAGAAACTAGAGCTCGGCGTTTGGCGTGACGCGTTTCCAGGAGGAAGTCAAGCAGCTTCCAACAGGAAGCGGAACTGTTCAGATCTTCCCGCCTCCGTCTCTGGATCTCAGTGGAGGATCTTCTGCCGCGTGTCGGGGAGCTTGAGGGCCACCAGACCGCCGCACACCAGCGCCGAGAAGGACAGCAGGATGGGGATGGCTTTGGTGATCCCCACGAAGCTGGCGAAGATGGAGCTGCCGAGGACGGCGGCCAGCTTGCAGAGAGCGTTCAGGAGTCCGAACGCCGTGGCCCTAAGATGGAGGAGACGATCACAACTCGTTTTTAATTAAAAAATATCTCTTAAGCATCTCAAGAAAACATAAGAAAAATGAACTGATGCTGTGAGGCTTTGCTCAAGTGTATAGAGGCCGTATCATTTACAATTACTGCAATTCCTGTAGGAACCTTCATTTTTCCTGACTCAGGTTTTTTAGGAGTTTTTCCTTACCGAGAGGGAGGGTCTAAGAGCAGGATATCCAGTTTATTTAGTCTCTTTAGTCTTTAGATATTTTTTTCATGTTTCTTTCTATTTTCTGCATCTTTAAAATTTAGGGCTGCCACAAACGATTATTTTAATAGTCGACTAATCACCGATTATTTTTTCCGATTAGTCGACTAATCTGTTCATGGCCAAAGTGGATGTAAAGATGCTGAAGTTGATAACCAGCTAAAATTAGTTAAATGCCAAATTTACCAAAAAATAAAAAAGCCAAAGTTAGCCTAAATAGCTAGCATGCTGCTGAAATATAGCTAAATTCCACATTAGCCTTAAAAACAAAAATCCGATATTAGCCAAAACAGCTAGCATATAGCTGAAATATAAGCTAAACTCAAAAATTACCTAAAAAAACGTAAAAAAAGCTAAGTTAACCAAAATAGCTTGCATGCGGCTGAAATATTAGCTAAACTCCAAATTAGCCTTAAAAAAATGGAAAAATCCTATATTAGCCAAAACAGCTAGCATATAGCTGAAATATAAGTTAAACTCAAAAGTGCCTAAAAAACGTAAAAAAGCTAAATTAGCCGAATAGCTAGCATGCTGCTGAAAAATATTAGCTAAACTCCAAAATAGCCTAAAAAAACCTTAATAAATGCACAAAATATTCCCAAAAAGCTAGCAGAATGCTATTATAACTTTCCAACTTTACTACAATCTGACTTCATACAATATAAAGTAACGACTAATCGACTATTAAATTAGTTGTCGATTATTTTAATAGTCGATTAGTCATCGATTAGTCGACTAATCGTGGCAGCCCTAGTAAAATTACCTGCATGAAGCCCAATGAGGCAAATTTCTTTGTGATTTTGGGCTATAGAAATAAAATTGAATCGAAATTCTGCTCTTTCGTGATACATGTGTGATATACATAATTCATGAGTGTTTGTCATTTGTCGACGTGCGCAGATGTCCGTCGAGGATCCTACCAACTGGTTTTTGCATGAATTCGGTTTTGGGCTTTTCAGAATTTTTGGTCGGTTGAGAATTATGCAGTTTATGTCGCGTATACGCAATTATTACGTAAATCTTATCTTTTGTGTATGATTTTTACCAGATAAATACGTGAATTTGTGGTCTTCCACATCCTCTCCTCCATTATTGATAAAAGTAATCAAACTACAGTAATTCCTTCGTTTGTAACAAGCTACCCTCAACTCTAAAGTTCATGACTGAGTTCTTGTGTTTAAAACCAGAGAAAACCTCCATCATTATCCCTCCTTGAAAGTTTGCTAAGTGATTTTCTCAAATTCTTGATTAGTAACTCATATAATACGTTTTGTGCAAAAGTAAAAAAAAAATTTTTTTTTAATTTTAAAAATACAAAATACAATTCACACATGGACAAATTAAAATTACAACAGCCTGAAACTAATTACATTCTAAAATCTTTTAAAAATATGCACGGATCATCAGCAAACATTCTTATTTTTAAAAGTGTTTTAAAAATGCCTATTTAAACTTTTTATATATTCATTATCGGGAATATATTTTAAGTTTTACCAGATGTTATTCACAATCGAAGTTTAAAACGGCCGACAAGAAAACTATTGTGAACGAGCATTCTAGTAGTACTTGAACGCATCACTCACGGATGAATTTGTGAGACGTGAAGAGAATCTCACGGTAAATTTGTGCGTAACTTAGGCTGCATACGTGCGTAAAAGTTGATCCGTGCGTATTTTTAAAAGATTTTTGTGTGTACTTAGTTTCAGGCTGTTGTAAGTTTCATTTGTGTAAATTTTATTTTGTATTTTTTTTTTCTTTTGCAAAAAAACGTTTTATATGAGTTACTAATCCAAATGTATGCACAAATCAACAATCACGCACGCACAAATCAGAGTGAGTCTATTTTCTCTCCATACATTTCTGATAAACATTGTCCTCGAAAACTACCATTTTTTTTCTACATTTTGCCTAAAAATGGCATAATCGTGATAAAAAGACCTCTGGGAATGCTTTGATGATAAAAAAAAAAATGACTGGAGTGGGTTGAATAATTTGGAATTCATTTATACTTTTGTGCCAAATCAAGGATAACATTGACAGATCATTTACTGTGTAAATTCTTTAGTTAAAAAAAAAGTTGATTTTCTGGAGTTTAGTCTACCTGACTCTTGTTTTTGCCACAATAAAAACAAAATTAACATAAGTTGTGAGCCTTATTGGCTCAGTTTTAAAGGCCCGATCCGAATACTCCCCTTCGCCCTCCCACTTATCCCTTCCACTCTGTTTCAAGGGTCATATTAAGTGTTAGTGTTGTCCGAATTGTGTTTTAATCACGGAGTCATAGGGACTAGCTTTCCCTCCGCCTGGAGGGTGATAAGCTTCGCAGTGGGCGTGGAAAAGCACTTTTCAAGTGTTTCACGATGAGCAAAAACAAAAGCACGAGCTCTGATGAACGTAAGTCGGGATTTAAATGTAAGTATATTGCTTATTAATGTTATATAATTTATAAAGTCAAAGTCCCATTAGTTGTCACACACCTAGGTGTGCAAAATTTGCTCTCTGCATTTGACCCATCCCCTAAGGGAGCGGTGAGCTGCAGACACAGCCGCGCTCGGGAACCATTTGGTGGTTTTAACCCCCCAATCCAACCCTTTAATGCTGAGTGTCAAGCAGGGACACTTTTTAGAGTCTTTGGTATGACTCGGTCTGGACTTGAACCCACGACCTTCCAATCTCAGGGCGGACACTCTACCACAAGGCCACTGAGTTGGTATAAATATATAATGTAGACGACGGCATGTTGCTAGAGAGACAAAACAGACGTCGCGTTCGCTTACGTCTTCCTATACCGGCAACTGTTGATGATGTAATCAAGGGGAAGTGTTGTCCGACATTGAAGACACAATTTCCAAGATACTTTTCCAAAAATCAGCGGAGTGGGAGTGTGAAGGGGAGTATTCGGATCGGGCCTCAAGGATCATAACTTCAGTGAAACACCGATGGATCCGCTACCTTTTGGATGCGGGGTAAAGCTCCACAGTCACCACCTGAATGCCGTTCCACGCCGCCGCACTGACGCCACAGAACAGACACTGCAGAACAATTATGGCTGCTTGGCTGAAGCTCAAAAACAGCAAAAAGGAACATCCTGCAGAAATGAGCATGGATCCGCCTGAGGAGGCCAGAGATCAGATGTTAGAACCACCACTGGATATCGTCGTTTGGTTCGAACATCTCAAAATTACCTATGATCTTCACCCTGCCGACCTTCTCCACGAACAGCGCAGAGATGATGTTGCCTGGCAACACTGCCAGACTGCCCAGAAAGCTGACCAGGTAGATGAGGACGTCGTTCTCCCTCATGGCGTCCAGGTGGCAGCCGTGTTTGTTGTGCTCAAAGGTGGCGTTCTCCATCCTGCAGTCAATGAATTTCTCCTCCCATAGATCTGCACAGAGCAGAATGACAGTCAGAGGAACGTTTTGGTTCCCCTCATGATGGGCCTCTTTGAAACAGATCTTGAAGTTCTCTTTGTGGAACATCTGGGAGACTCCGTCAACTTGATTAATGAGCCACAAACTCCAAATTTCTGTTTCTTTTTCTACACTAATGTCAGTTTTTTCTGTTTTAATGTAACATTTTAGTCATAAACACTTAGATCCCATAAATTGGTTCAGATTAGATTAAACTCAGTTTAATAAGGTGGGTCGATAGGTCGGTGGATCAGTAGGTAGATCAGTCGGTTGGTAGGTGGGTAGGTCAGTAGGTGCATGGGTAGGAAGATGGGTTGGTCGGTCAGTAGATTAGTAAGCAAGTGGGTAGGTAGTTATGTAGGTCGGGGTGGGTAGGAAGATAGGTCGTCAGTCAGTAGGTAGGTAGGTTAGCAAGTGGGTAGGTTGGTCTGTAAGTAGGTTGGTAGGTATGTGGGTAGGTCGGTAGTTGTAAAGGTAAGAAGATGGGTCGGTAGGTCAGTAGATTAGTAAGCAAGTGGGTAGGTAGGTATGTAAGTAGGTTGGTAGGTAGGTCGGTAGTTGTAAAGGTAGGAAGATGGGTCGGTAGGTCAGTAGATTAGTAAGCAAGTGGGTAGGTAGGTATGTAGGTAGGGGGTGGGGTATAGGTCAGTTGGTCAATAAGTAGGTAGGTTAGTAAGAGGGTAAGTAGGTGGGAAGATATGTGGGTAGGTTGGTCGATAAGAAGGTCAATCCATAAGTAGGTTGGTAGACAATTAGGTGGGTAGATCTGTTGGTGGGTGGGTAGGAAGGTTAGGCTATAGTGGGAAGGTCGGTCGGTATGTTAGTAACAAGGTAGATAGGTCAGAAGATATGAGGATAGGTTGGTTGATAAGTAAGTCGTTAGATATTTAGGTAGGTGGGTAGACAGGTTGGTCAGTAGTTAGATAATAGGTTAGTAGTTAAGGATGGGCGATAGTTAGGTGGGTGTTAGGAGTGACTTTTTTCCTAAAAAGATTTCTATAAATGTTCCTAAAAAATCCAAGAACCAGGCCTTATTGATCTTAGTCACTTTTATTGACTCTTTGCAAAAAGGAGAGATCCGACGAAAACAACTGCTCACAGTTACCTTCATGGGAGCTCTGACCCCCACACGCAGACATGCACTTTTATACAGCTTGGCCGTTGCTAGGCAACGACAGTCAGGGGTCCTGTGTCAGAGGTCATAAACTGTTAGCCTATGTCCTTAAAAGGAGTCGTGTCCGAGCACAGGAATGAGACAAAGAGATTCCTGTAACTTTCCATGAGGCTGGAGTGAATCCTCTTGGGGGAGGAGGTGAACTGGCTTCAAGGCCCACACATAAGCACAATTCTGTTAATTAATACAATTCTGTTAATTAATATTTCCAACAGTGGGTCAGTACTTTATTTGTCATTGTCACTGTTATAGCACAATTTTAAAAATGGTTCCTCTGTCAATGTGTTCTTTATTCAAATCCTTTACTGTGATAACATTTCCAACTAAGAAATGTAAAATATATATTTTTGCATAACTTTGTCAATTGTTGAAACTCTACAAAATCAAGGTTCCATGAATATTTCTATGTTTTCAGAAAAAAAGGAAATTCCTTAATTCTCAAATGCATATGGTCTTTGAGTAAAAAAGCATTTGTGAATGTTTGTATGATAAAAGACATTCTGGACCTGTTTGGAGTCTGGAGATAATCAGATCCATAAAAAGAAAAAATGAAACTAGAATGGACTTTGATCTTCCTCTGAAGCGCTCATAACTGCTATTTGTTCATCCAAACTTTCCCAGCAGTTCTGGGTTTTTTGGTATTGAGAAGTATCTTTACTGACAGAGTAAAGGCGGAGCAAGTGGAGCCTCTCCCACCCACTGCTCCACCTGAACCCACCTGTGTTGTAGAAGACGGTGGAGCGGATGGTGCAGTTCTCAAACACTGTGTCTGTGGACCTGATGTCTTCAAAGCGACAGTCTTCAAAGAGAGAGTCCTCAAACTTCACTGACTTCATCTCTATACTGATGAACCTATGAGGATGGGATGGACACAGACCAAACAGACAGACACAGACGGCCTTTCTCATTGAAGAACTCTGACTTGTGCTTTTGGAACCAAGGATGCTCGGACCTTCAGAGGTCCTACTTTGTGGCCCACTCACAGCTGGGGACTCAGGGGCTTTCATATGTACGTATTTTACTAATAAAAGGCGATTCCTGATTATTATGATAATCTAAAACCTTATTAAAGCAAATCTTAAGCTCCGCCCCCAACCAATCCTCGTCTGCTGTGCCTCAGTTCTACTTTTAAATCCCCTTCCCTCTGCTTCCCCCTTCTCCTGATGCTCTTCATCTCAAACTTGCAGATTCACCTGATGTGACGTGAGCAGCATCACCTCAAGAGCACAGAGTTCAGAGGAGCAGGTAGGTTGAGAAAGGCCTCCAGGGATTATGGATTCACTTCTTCTGCAGCAGAATGAACAGAATGGGCAGTGTGTTTTAAATCCAACACGCGCCGCTTCACGTGTGAGCGGCGTGTTGGGCTGAGAATGGTGGAGCGGTCCTCTCTATGGAAGTTACTTTAGTGAGAGTTGAAGCTCATTCTGTCTGTTTCATTCTGCAAAATGCAAAGAAGGTCGGTAATATACAGCAGTGAGGTTTACTGTATATCTGCACTGAAAAGAGGAGACACGCTCCACTTCATGACTGAACTTTTTGACAAATTTAAAGAAAACGAGAAGCCAAAGCCTCCCTTTCAGCATATGACAAAGCAAGAAAACATTTTCATCACAGCTGCCTCAATAAAACTTCACTTACAGATGCACAATATTGGATTTTTACTTTAATAATGTGTTGACAACCTCCATTATTAGATATTTTAGCCTTAAGCTTTAGTCTCAACTGTCTTTACTAGTGGATACAGACTAGAGAAATGGGTAAACCTGTCAGGTAACAGGTACAAACTATCAAGACTGAATATCTCTGACTGAGCCTGTATAGCGGAACGTTTAGGTATATTTTTTGCAACAGGTCATAGTAAATACTTGAACAACATGCAAGGGTAAAGTAAGGTTAATGTAGGTGAGACGCAGGTGTGCGCAAGAAGCCCATAAGTGTTCCTTGGTTGCAGCCTGACTATTAGAAATGAGAAGAATAGACAATCGGTTTGTGCGGGAGTCCTACAGGCTGTTATGCATCGTCTGCACGCCCAGTGCAGCATTCACTCACGGTGAGTACGGAGCTAGTATCCAGCCAGCAAGGTCACATGGTTTAAAAGTGGGCAGAAATGAGGGACTCGATAGAGATTATTCCCAGTGTCTGTGTTTGCCCCAATTGACTTATGTGGGGACTCAGTGGATTGGATTGCTATGCTAACCAGCCGGTGGACAGCATAGTGTGCTAGGAAGCTCCAATGTATCGAGCTAGCAAGCTCCCCTGTAGCATGCTAGCAAGCGCCTCTATAGTGAGCTAGCGAGCTTTGCTGTAGCATGCTAGCAAGCTCCTCTATAGCGAGCTACTGAGCTTTGCTGTAGCATGCTAGCAAGCTCCTCTATAGCGAGCTAGCGAGCTTTGCTGTAGCATGCTAGCAAGCTCCTCTATAGCGAGCTAGCGAGCTTTGCTGTAGCATGCTAGCAAGCTCCTCTATAGCAAGCTACTGAGCTCCACTGTAGCAGGCTAGCAAGCTCCTCTATAGTTAGCTAGCGAGCTCTGCTGTAGCATGCTAGCAAGCTCCTCTATAGCAAGCTAGCGAGCTCTGCTGTAGCACGCTAGCAAGCTCCTCTATAGTGAGCTAGCGAGCTCCGCTGTAGCATGCTAGCAAGCTCCTCTATAGTGAGCTAGCGAGCTCCACTGTAGCATGCTAACAAGCGCCTCTATAGTTAGTTAGCGAGCTTTGCTGTAGTACGCTAGCAAGCTCCACTGTAGCATGCTTGCAAGCTCCTCCATAGCAAGCTAGCGAGCTTTGCTGTAGCATGCTAGCAAGCTCCTCTATAGTGAGCTAGCGAGCTCTGCTGTTGCATGCTAGCAAGCTCCTCTATAACGAGCAAGTGAGCTTGACTGTAGTGAGCTCTGCTGTGGTATGCTAGCCAGCTCTCTTGTATAAAAAATGCTAGCAAACTCTTATGTAGCAGGCCACTGAGCTCCTCTGTAGCGAGTTAGCGAGCTCGTTCGTAGCGAGTTCCGCTGTAGTGAATCAGCGAGCTCCACTGTGTCAAGCTAGCGAGCTCCAGTGTGGTGAGCTAGCAAGCTCTGCTATAGAGAGCCAGCGAGCTTCTCTGTAGCGATCTAGCAACCTCCTCTGTAGGATGCTAGCATACTCTGTTGTAGCATGCTAATGAGATCCTTTTCTAGCGTGCTAACGAGCTCCTCTGTTGCGAGCTACCAAGCTCTGTTGGAGCGAACTGTCCCGATGTGACAACAGGACCACCACAGAAACTGCGGACAAACCCAATCAGGGGCCACATTTCTGCCCATTTTTAAACCACATGGGGCTCACTTGGCCTTGCTGGCTGGGTACACGCGCCTTGCAAACTATAAGAATGTGGCATCAGGCATTGTACAGCAGCCTCACCTGTACGTCATGCAACTAAATTTAGCTTTAGAGATAAGCTACTTCATGAGACACTTAACACATGGACGACATATGGTGAGTTTTTATTTTTACGACATCTTTTAAGGTGGCCGGATGAGCCTCAAGGGTATTCCAAGACACACCTGCGCTCCCATTAATTCTATGCTCGCACCAAGCATGTTCAAGAACATGCTGAACCGACACATTCTCACCCCCAACTCGTCATATATAGAAGTGTGGTTCGGGGCCCCCTCCGCGTCACTTTTTGATGTTTTGGGAGTCCCCATGTCGTTTTATTTAATGTGTCGGCTGTTACAATTCTTCCCCTGGGAAGCATGAACTGGACGCAAAACCGGTACCAGGATAGGGTATGGGGTTAAGGTACCCGTTTGCGTCCCGAGGGTAGGGGGACCCCTGATTAGCGTCTGTGGCCTGGTACCAAGCAACCCTCAGACCGGTTATTGGTCCGAAGCCTGGAGGTCGGGGACCCCGGATTTAATGGGAACAGTCAGCACATCAAAAACCGACGAGTTGGGAGTGAGACTGGGTTAGCTAAACGGGTCTTCTTCGGTGCGCTTTTATGGCGTTCACACTGGACTATTGAGGTAGGGTGCAAAATGTTAAAGTGCTATAATTGTTACAAATCAGTTTCATATTTTGGTTTCATATAATTCCAGCCAGACATGAATATTTCCTCCATGTTCAATTTTCAGATATAGTTTTCTTTGGAAACCCCTCATACAGCATGTGTATGTGAAAAAGGCTTTAGTAGCTTTTAAGGGAGATTTAACCTTTTTTCCTATCTTACTATTAGATATTTAAGTGTTAATAAATCTTTAATTTCCATCTAATTTCCATAAAGTATCTTAAAACAGCTCATGTTGAGGTGCGTTGCATTCAATGACACAATCCTGACCACGTTATCAGCCCATAATTGTGTTGTGCTGTTCATATTGTGCATCCATAGTTTTTTACCTCATCTATTGAGACCAAAAAAAAACATCTATGTGCAAACATTTCTGAACGTGGCTGCAGCAAATAAAAAAAATATATAACACAACAAAAGCAAACTTTTACTCAGTGGGATGTTACCCAGAATGCACCGCTGTTCTCAGTGAAAGTTTTACCCTAAAGCAGAGATCTGCAACCTGCGGTTCCAGAGCCACATGTGGCTCTTTTATCTCTCCTTAGTGGCTCTCTGGCTGAAGAAAAATGAAATAGTAATTTTCACAAAAAATTGGAGATTAGCTATTATTTTAGCAACATACTAACTTTTTTGGCTAATTTGCTTTCTAGTGGGATTTTTAGGGTAATTTAGAATTTTAGCTTCAATTTTAGCAACATGCTAATGTTTTTGGCTAAGTTTTCTGAGAAATGTTATGCTAATGTGGAGTTTAGCTAATATTTGAGTAAAATGCTAATGTTTTCAGCTAATTTGTAATCTACTGACGTTTTTTTTTTTTGGATAATTAAGAATTTAGCTTCTATTTTAGTAACATGCTAAAGTTTTTGACTAATTTAGTTTATTGAGGAATTGTATGCTAATTTTGAGTTTAGCTAATATTTTAGTAACATGCTGAAATTTTCAGCTAATTTGTTATCCACTGAATTTTTTTTTTATTTTGAATTTAGCTTCTATTTTAGTAACATGCTAAAGTTTTTTACTAATTTAGTTTACTGAAGAATTTTATGCTAATTTTGAGTTTAGCTAATATTTTAGTAAAATGCTAATGTTTTCAGCTAATTTGTTATCTACTAACGTTTTTTTTTTTTGGATAATTAAGAATTTAGCTTCTATTTTAGCAACATGCTAACGTTTTTTTTTACTAATTTAGTTTATTGAGGAATTGTATGCTAATTTTGAGTTTAGCTAATATTTTAGTAACATGCTGAAATTTTCAGCTAATTTGTTATCCACTGAATTTTTTTTTAAATTTTGAATTTAGCTTCTATTTTAGCAACATGCTAACGTTTTTGACTAAGTTAGTTTACTGAGAAATGTTATGCTAATTTGGAGCTTAACAACAAGATAGCTTTTTTGGTGAATTTGGCCTCTAATTAGTTTTTTGTGCTAATTTGGAGTTTAGCTAATATTCTAGCAATTTGCTAACATTTTAGCTAATTTTTTATCTACTGGGTGTTTTAGGCTAATTTTGAGTTTAGTTTTTATTTCAGCAACATACTAAAATTATTGCTGATTTAATTGACAGAGAAATGTTATGCTAATTTGACGTTTAGCAAGTAATTAAGCAACAAGCTAGCTTTTTTGCTACTAAAGTTAAAAACGTAAAAAAAAAAATTCCTTTGAGAGATATCAGTTTCTTTTTATATACTTTTTTTGCTTTTGTTCGTGCCAAAAATAGAAATTATGCATACTTATTAAAAAAAAAAAAAAAAAAAAAAAAAACGAAAAGAAGGTTATGAATACTAATCCAGATTTCTTAAAGGCTAACATAAGTCAATGCGGCTCCTTCTAGGTTTTGATCAGTAGAAAACGAGCCTGAATGGCTCTTTTACTGTTAAAGGTTGCCGACCCCTGCCCTAAAGAAAGAGCGTCATCCTGGACAGTTTAAACCCGATGAATCTCAGCCGTGACATACGTCGTCATATTCTGACATACTTGTCTCTGATGTATTCCCCTTCGATGTGGATCTGGTTCTCCAGAGAAAAGTTGAAATGGAAGTTCTCCACGCGTTCTCTGTGGAATGTCTGAACAGACGGGAAACATCAAGAATGTTTAAACTTTTAAAAGATCCAAAACAGTCGTGTGAAAAATGTTCAAGAAGCTACAATTCTAATATAAGTAAAACTGATAAACAAAAACATAACATTGGAGAATTGTTTCACTTTTCATGGAAGAAAAGCTGAACCAGGAAAGTCAGTTAATATACTTGATGAAAAGCTCAAATGTTCTTCTGAATGATTGCTCACACGAGACCAAACTGGAGATATTTGACCTGAAACTTAGTTGGGTTGAAATCAAAACACCTCATACTATTGTAAAGCACGGTGGCAGTGGACTAATGATGTGGACTCACATCGTTAATCCTCAGTACTATCAGTACTGCTTCTTCAGTTTTTGATTAAATTGTAAAAAAGTACAAAAACTACATTCTTTAAACAATAGAGTTGTAACGATGCTCCTGAAAATTTGAGTACGAGGATTCGCTCAGAGATCGCCGATTCAAGATCTTTATGAATATAGTAAAGTGTAGTAAAAAACAAAATTTAGCAACAATGTTTTTTTTACTCTGAAATGCAGAATAATGTTGGATTTTAAGTTTATAAACTGAAAAATAATCACAATTTTCAGCACTACTGTCACCAGAAGTAAATAAATCTTTAAAATGATGTTGGTGAAGCTTCCTGTTTTCAAAGTAAACAGTTTTTTTTTGGAAAAAAATGAGATTGAAGAGAAAAGCAGGGCTGCACAGTGAATCACTGTGATCAGGTGATCCTGCAGCGGCTTTTCTTATTGGCTTTGCTCCGAAATTCAATGTTTTAGAATGTAAAGTGATGCAGAACTTTGAAAATGGAAAAGCTATGGAAAACATTGTCAGGAGTTGCTGTTAAAGGATTCAAAACAAGAGTCATGTTTGAGCTCCGTTTACTAAAATTACCCAGAAAGTTAACCAAAAAATATATATATCGTTCTGTCTAAATCTTTGTGTTTTTATCAGTTTGTTGAAAAGCATAAAAATATAAATGAAGGGGATTTATTACTTATTTTTTAAATTGAATATATCAGTATAAGACGTGGGCACTGCAATCATTATATTAAAAAGTCAGAATCGTGGTTCGATCTGTGAATCGTTGAGCTTATATTATGAACTGAATCGGATCCACAACCGTGGAGTAACTTTATGGTTGAGCTTTTCTTCAGGGTTCATTCATAGGAACCTCGAGTGAGTCTCCTCACCTTTACTTTGGCCTCATACTCCTCATACTGCAGCTGTTTGATCATGTCAGGGAACCACACAGACAGACCATAATAACTATGGGAGACAGATAGCATTATTATTAATTAAAAAACAAATAATGAAACAAAAAATTAAACCGATTACAGCCAATTAAAAGGTAGAAGAAGAGATGTATGGAGCTAAATCAGGGCCAATATTATTTGAAACCGAATTAAAATATTTTGAAAAAAATATTAATGTTTTGCCGAAACTCAAAATTTCAATTTCAAAACAATTTTTTCAGTTTCAAATCTTTTTTTTTCGTTTACGAACCTCCAAGTTTCAGTTTCAAAACTTTTGGCCCCGTTGTGGCGCGTTGGGGCGGGGCTAACACGAGGACCAATCAAAATCGATGAGGATGGTATCCTCAGTTCCGATGCCTTCACTGACTCTGAGAACTGTAACAATTACGATCAGGAAATGGCTGTTCAGTCTGTACTTTACTGAGATTTTATTCCAGCAAAAGAACATTTTCTTCGTCTGTATTTAACTCAATAGAATGGCGCTTTGAACGGGCTAGAACGGAGTTTTGGTCATGCGGTTTATACGAGATAAAACTCTGTATTTTACCCCCGTCTTGGGACAACTTCAGACTATGAGAGAACAGAACGAACATCCATTTCCTGATTGTAATTGTTACAGTTCTCAGAGTCAGTGAAGGCATCGGAACTGAGGATACCATCCTCATCGATTTTGATTGGTCCTCATGTTAGCCCCGCCCCAACGGGGCCAAAAGTCTTGAAACTGAAACTTGGAGGTCCGTAAACGAAAAAAAAGATTTGAAGCTGAAAAAAAAAGTTTTGAAACTGAAAAAAAGTTTTGAAACTGAAAAAAATAGTTTTGAAACTGAAAAAAAGATTTGAAGCTGAAAAAAAAGTTTTGAAACTGAAAAAAAAAGTTTTGAAACAGAAAAAATAGTTTTGAAACTGAAAAAAGATTTGAAACTGAAAAAAATAGTTTTGAAACTGAAAAAATAGTTTTGAAACTGAAAAAATAGATTTTGAAACTGAAAAAATAGTTTTGAAACTGAAAAAAAGATTTGAAGCTGAAAAAAAAGTTTTGAAACTGAAAAAAAGTTTTGAAACAGAAAAAATAGTTTTGAAACTGAAAAAAAGATTTGAAACTGAAAAAAAAAGTTTTGAAACTGAAAAAAAAAATTTTTAAACTGAAAAAAAAAGTTTTGAAACTGAAACAATAGTTTTGAAATGTAATTTTTGAGTTTTGGAAACCTATTTTTTCGGCCAAACAATATTTTTTTCAAAATATTTTATTTCGGTTTCAAATAATATTGGCCCCGATTTAGCTCCATAGAGATGCAACACAGAAGATAAAGCAAAATAGAACGATTTGGAAAAACTTCTCGATAATCATGAAAAGAGTTTAAAGGTTAAACAATATCATCTGAGTTAGCTCGAGTTTCCTGAACGAACCTGAACGCAATGCAGAACCAGATGACAGCCATGAAGAGTGTAGCCAGCCGCAGCTCTGCGGAAAACAGAGACGCCACGTTTCTCAGCACCTGCACAAATACGAACACGATCAGAACCCATTTTAGACCAGTCC
This sequence comes from Oryzias javanicus, assembly GCA_003999625.1. Classification (NCBI taxonomy): domain Eukaryota; kingdom Metazoa; phylum Chordata; class Actinopteri; order Beloniformes; family Adrianichthyidae; genus Oryzias; species Oryzias javanicus. The sequence goes on from CM012442.1 coordinate 28,679,279, forward strand.
CAGTCGAACTTAATCTGAATCTCTCAGGCTGAACCTAATCCAGTTTGCTGCTCCAGTTCTGGTCGGCACGTACCAGTTTGCAGAGGGTGAGGGATCGCACGGCCCAGCGCTGGATGGGAGTCCCCGTGGCGCTCTGGATTTCTATGAACTCGTCCTCCGCCGTCTTTGGAGCTTTGATGTGAGTCACCTGAGAACAGAAGGGTGAAGGGTTTTTGGATCAGAACTTTCCAGAACCCCTGAAAATGCTCGATTTACTAAGCAGGACCTCTGCCTGTTAAACTGGATTCTTATAGATCAGAAAAAATGTTTGACGAAAAATCATATAATTTCAGCTGTTGAGTTACATATTAACTGATCAGAAGAAATTGATAAAGATTTTATTAATTAAAAAAATACTAATTTATTTAATCAATTGGAAGTGGGACTCCTGTAAAGAAGGAACCAACCAATATGCTTATATTTACCAAAAATAAGTATACTTGAGTTTATTTTAAGTATACTTTTTTTAAACTAAACTTAAGATAGTATACTTTTAGTGTACTTTTTATACACTTATTAGAGATAAACTACAAGTTCATGTTAAGTATACTTTGTTTAGACCAGAGGTCTGCAACCTGCGGCTCCAGAACCACATGTGGCTCTTTTATCTCTCCATCGTGGCTCTCTGGCTGAAGATTAGCTATTATTTTAGCAACATGCTAACGTTTTTGGCTAAATTGTTTTTCTTGTGGGGTTTTTAGGATAATTTAGAGTTTAGCTAATATTTTAGTAACATGCTGATGTTTTCAGCTATTTTTTTTATCTACTGAATTTTTTGGGGGATATTTTAGAATTTAGCTTCTATTTTAGCAACATGCTAACGTTTTTGACTAAGTTAATTTACTGAGGAATTTTAGGCTATTTTGGAGTTCAGCTAGTGATTTAGCAACATGCTAGCTTTTTTTTTGGCCTCTAGTTAGTTTTTATGCTAATTAGGAGTTTAGCTAATATTTTAGCAATATGCTAATATTTTTAGCTAATTTGTTATCTGGAGATTCTAGGCTAATTTTGAGTTTAGCTTTTATTTCAGCAACATGTTAAAATTTTGGCTAATTTAATTTACAGAGAAATGTTATGCTAATTTGAAGTTCAGCTAGTAATTAAACAAAAAGCTAGCTTTTTTGCTGCTAAAGTTAAAAATGTAAAATATATATATATCTTTTTAAGAGATGCTTATTTTTATATATTTTTTTGCCTTTGTTCGTGACAAAACTAGACATTCATATTTATTAAAAAAATAAATAGAAGGTTATGAATGAAAATTTAAAGTTCTTAAAGGCTAACAAATCAATGCGGCTCCTTATAGGTTTTGATGAGTGGAAAACTAGCCTAAATGGCTCTTTTACTGTAAAAGGTTGCCGACCTCTGGTTTAGACTATATCCTACAAGTCTAAATGAATTTACCCTTACCAAAAATAAGTATACTTCAAGTTTACGTTTAAAAGAATTTTTAAGTATTAATAGTAAACACCAAGTATACTTAAAAAAAAAAAATACTAGTAGTTTACTAAACAAGTATACTTTTTTTTTTACTAAATTGGCCCACTTTTAGTTTATAAAGAGTATACTTAGAAGTATACTTAAAGTAAACTTTCTGGTATACTACTAATTTAATGGCATTAAACATTAAGTTTACTCTTAGATTATTTTAGATAACCTTTCTGGTATACGACTAGTTTATTTCAAGTTTAAGTTCAGTGTACTTTCATAAACTTGAGGTATACTAACATTATACCATAAAGGTTACTATAAGTATACTCTATATAAACTAAAAGTGGGCTAATTTAGTACTAAGAAGGATACTTGTTAGTAAACTTCAAGTACACTATTTTAAGTATACTTGGTATTTACTTTTTTAAACTTTAAAACGTATACTTATTTTTGGTAAGGGAAGTCAGGAAAAACTCCTCTTTTAGATCGTTTTTCAGCCATAAAGTGGGTCAGCACGATCGCATACAGCAAATGAATTCAAGGAGTCGTTACTATAAATATATAATGATGAAACAATCGTTAAAATACGATCTGAAAGGAGAGAATGTGCCTCTGAAACCGCGCTAGCTCAAATTAGCCTGCAGATGAAAAACGATCACATGCCTGCAGCTCCTCCTCCTTCTTCCTCGTCTGATTAATGGAGGCCAACAAGCTTCTGTCAGTCAATCTGTCACTGCAGCAGCATCTCATCTCGGAGGTGAGGTTTTCGGGTCATAGTGTGATAGAGGATCGACCCTCCGTTGCTAATTGCGCTAAATGTGTGGAGTAACGCTCATTATCAGGCTGTTGTGGTGACCTTGAAAGTCTTATTTGGTATTAGAACTCAAATTCAGCTCCTCACTCGCTAATAAATCACTTTTATTGTTGCTTCACATGCACCTTTAGAGATAAAGGAAAGTATTTGTCATAAACGAGATCTGTAATGTTTAAGCGTCATGCCTTCGTCACAACCACCTTTACAGGTGGATACGGTCTGTTTGCAGGAAAAGAATTAGTACAAAATTTTAGGATTGCCAATCACTGGGTGAATGCATAGAAAGAAAATGTTCATACACATTTTCTTCCTACATGCATGCTGTGGTCAACAGCTCGCAGCGAACACGTAAGCGTCATTTAAGGGTACGGTAGGTGAGTTGCAGGCGTAGCCTATAGATTTTTTAAAATCTCCAACAAATCCTGTGTACTGTGCAAAGGGACCATAAGTGCTGTCCAAGTGATGAGAGCTCTTTGAGCCTTCTTTGCTTGAAAATTACAAGATTAAGCCATGCTCAGTCCGCACTCGGAAACCTATATTTCAAGCACCACTGCTGATAAAAAAACTCATGTAAATGTGCATAAATGTGTGTTTCTGGCTTCTATGTTCAAAACTCATGTGTGGCAAAGCAAGAACTCCCAATTGTTTTCGGGCTTTACGTGTGGCCATTGAGCGTGCGTTGCAAGTTAAACCAGGTCAAACTTCAACCAATCAGGGAATCTGATTCGGTAGTGACGTATGAATGGCTTCCCTTCAAATTTACAGTTTAAAAAGTGATCTTGGAGGAGAAATTCATAATTGGGGTTTGTGCCTGACCAGACTCATTTGAAACAGTCTTTCAATTATTGGAATAGAGCTGTAAAAGAAAAATCCTGGAGCAAGATTCAGAAGATTTGCACTGCTTCGACATATCGCGCAAAGCCTCTTCCAACTGTAGAGAACAAAGAAAAAGTGAATAATGTCTATTTTTGGCACGAACAAAAGCAAAAAAAATATACTGTATATAAAAAGAAACTAGCATCTCTCAAAAGGTATATTTTTACATTTTTAACTTTAGTAGCAAAAAAGCTACCTTGTTGCTTAATTACTAGCTGAACTTCAAATTAGCATAGCATTCCTCTGTAAATTAAATTAGCCAAAAATTTAGCATGTTGCTAAAATAAAAGCTAAATTCTAAATTATCCAAAACAATTTCAGTAGATAGCAAAGCTGAAAACATTAGTATTTAACTAAAGTATTAGCTAAACTCGAAATTAGCATAAGATTCCTCAGAAAACTTAGCCAAAAACGTTAGCATGTTGCTAAAATAGAAGCTAAAACTGTAGCCAAAAAACTCCAGTAGATAACAAATTAGCCAAAAACCTTACCATGTTGCCAAAAAAAAAATTGTTAATCTGTGTTTAATTTACTATTATTTTATTTTTCTTCAGCCAGAGAGCCACCATGGAGACATAAAATAGCCACATGTCACATTTCTCTGTAAGTTAAATCAGCCAAAAATATTAGCATGTTGCTGAAATAAAAGCTAAACTCAAAATTAGCCTAAAACCCCCAGTAAATAACAAATTAGCTAAAAATGTTAGCATATTGCTAAAATATTAGCTAAACTCCAAATTAGCAGAAAAAAACAATTAGAGGCCAAATCTGCCAAAAAAGCTAGCTTGTTTATTAATTACTAGCTGAACTCTAAAATAGCCTAAAATTCCTCAGAAAACTAACTTAATCAAAAACGTTAGCATGTTGCTAAAATAGAAGCTAAGTTCTAAATTATCCAGAAAAAAAATTCAGTGGATAACAAATTAGTTGAAAAAATTAGCATTTTGCTAAAATATTAGCTAAACTCCAAATTAGCATAAGATTCCTCAGAAAACTTAGCCAAAAACGTTAGCATATTGCTAAAATAGAAGCTAAAACTGTAGCCAAAAAACTCCAGTAGATAACAAATTATCCAAAAACCTTACCATGTTGCCAAAAAATGTGTTAATCTGTTTTTAATTTACTATTATTTATTTTTCTACAGCCAGAGAGCCACCATGGAGACATAAAAGAGCCACATGTCACATTTCTCTGTAAATTAAATCAGCTAAAAATGTTAGCATGTTGCTGAAATAAAAGCTAAACTCAAAATTAGCCTAAAACTCCCAGTAGATAACAAATTAGCTAAAAATGTTAGCATATTGCTAAAATATTAGCTAAACTCCAAATTAGCAGAAAAAAACAATTAGAGGCCAAATCTGCCAAAAAAGCTAGCTTGTTTTTTAATTACTAGCTGAATTCTAAAATAGCCTAAAATTCCTCAGAAAACTAACTTAATCAAAAACGTTAGCATGTTGCTAAAATAGAAGCTAAATTCTAAATTATCCAGAAAAAAAATTCAGTGGATAACAAATTAGCTGAAAACATTAGCATTTTACTAGAATATTAGCTAAACTCCAAATTAGCACAAGATTCCTCAGAAAACTTAGCCAAAAACGTTAGCATGTTGCTAAAATAGAAGCTAAGTTTTAAATTATCCAGAAAAAAATTCAGTGGATAACAAATTAGCTGAAAACATTAGCATTTTACTAAAATATTAGCTAAACTACAAATTAGCATAAAATTCCTCAGAAAACTTAGCCAAAAACGTTAGCATGTTGCTAAAATAGAAGCTAAAACTGTAACCAAAAAACTCCAGTAGATAACAAATTAGTCAAAAACCTTACCATGTTGCCAAAAAAATTGTTAATCTGTTTTTAATTTACTATTATTTTATTTTTCTTCATCCAGAGAGCCACCATGGAGAGATGAAAGAGCCACATGTCACATTTCTCTGTAAGTTAAATCAGCCAAAAATATTAGCATGTTGCTGAAATAAAAGCTAAACTCAAAATTAGCCTAAAACCCCCAGTAAATAACAAATTAGCTAAAAATGTTAGCATATTGCTAAAATATTAGCTAAACTCCAAATTAGCAGAAAAAAACAATTAGAGGCCAAATCTGCCAAAAAAGCTAGCTTGTTTATTAATTACTAGCTGAACTCTAAAATAGCCTAAAATTCCTCAGAAAACTAACTTAGTCAAAAACGTTAGCATGTTGCTAAAATAGAAGCTAAGTTCTAAATTATCCAGAAAAAAAATTCAGTGGATAACAAATTAGTTGAAAAAATTAGCATTTTGCTAAAATATTAGCTAAACTCCAAATTAGCATAAGATTCCTCAGAAAACTTAGCCAAAAACGTTAGCATGTTGCTAAAATAGAAGCTAAAACTGTAGCCAAAAAACTCCAGTAGATAACAAATTATCCAAAAACCTTACCATGTTGCCAAAAAAATGTGTTAATCTGTTTTTAATTTACTATTATTTTATTTTTCTACAGCCAGAGAGCCACCATGGAGACATAAAAGAGCCACATGTCACATTTCTCTGTAAATTAAATCAGCTAAAAATGTTAGCATGTTGCTGAAATAAAAGCTAAACTCAAAATTAGCCTAAAACTCCCAGTAGATAACAAATTAGCTAAAAATGTTAGCATATTGCTAAAATATTAGCTAAACTCCAAATTAGCAGAAAAAAACAATTAGAGGCCAAATCTGCCAAAAAAGCTAGCTTGTTTTTTAATTACTAGCTGAATTCTAAAATAGCCTAAAATTCCTCAGAAAACTAACTTAATCAAAAACGTTAGCATGTTGCTAAAATAGAAGCTAAATTCTAAATTATCCAGAAAAAAAATTCAGTGGATAACAAATTAGCTGAAAACATTAGCATTTTACTAGAATATTAGCTAAACTCCAAATTAGCACAAGATTCCTCAGAAAACTTAGCCAAAAACGTTAGCATGTTGCTAAAATAGAAGCTAAGTTTTAAATTATCCAGAAAAAAATTCAGTGGATAACAAATTAGCTGAAAACATTAGCATTTTACTAAAATATTAGCTAAACTACAAATTAGCATAAAATTCCTCAGAAAACTTAGCCAAAAACGTTAGCATGTTGCTAAAATAGAAGCTAAAACTGTAACCAAAAAACTCCAGTAGATAACAAATTAGTCAAAAACCTTACCATGTTGCCAAAAAAATTGTTAATCTGTTTTTAATTTACTATTATTTTATTTTTCTTCATCCAGAGAGCCACCATGGAGAGATGAAAGAGCCACATGTGGTTCTGGAGCCGCAGGTTGCAGACCCCTGCTTTAGACCAAGGGTGTCAAACTCAATCGCACATGCAGGACAGGGGGCTAAAATCCAAAACATACCTTCGCCCGCGGGCCGAACACACTAAAACGAATTTTTTTAAAACTTAAAAAAAAATTTAACTTTTAATATAAACATAAATAAAAACAGACAGGAATATTTTTATAGAATAAATCAACTTAAACATTAAATAACTTTCTATATTATTCTCTCTTTCAATATTTTACCCCATTAAGATTCCCCCACTCCTGTCTATGACCCTCCAGAGTCCAGACAACCCCAAGCAGCAGGTCGAGCCCAATACATGACTAAAGCATCAAGGTTGTTTCTCTTTTGAATATGATTACAATAAACAGTATGAACTAAAGATTGTTTGTTAACCCAGTGAAAAAAGGGAAAACTTTTGTGACTGTTTCTGTCATTTTAGAGATCAAGTTCTTTGTGATTTTCATCATCTGTGTCCTTCACACAGATACTCGTCATCCTCATTGTCACTCACAGTGAAGACTTTCTCTGGCTGACCCTTGGCTCTCCAGTTGGTGTCATGGATGCGCTTCAGGATCATCCACGCCTCATCATGTTTGGCGTTCTGTTCCACAAATACACACAAGAGAACTTAATGGATGCTGGCCCAGCATCGATCAGATAAAAACAGCACAGCAGTTGTTTGCTGAAATATTACAGTTCTGTGGTCACCTCCAGCAGGAAGCGTGGACTTTCAGGCATGAAAAGGAGTCCGATCAGAGAGGAGACAGCAGGAAGAACTGCAACCAGGACGAAGACCCGCCAGCTGTGGAACTGAAACTCTGTGCCCATGCTGAAGCCCCAACCTGCAAAGATACAAAAACATGAAACATCATCTCTGGTATTTATGCATTAAAACTCTGTAGATCATCTCCTTATCGTTCCTCAATGTGGATCTGAGAGGAAAACACTGTAAAGCAGGGGTCAAACTCAATCGCACAAGGAGGAAAAATCCAAAACACACCTGAAGTCGCGGGCTGGAAAGGCTAAACATTTATTGAAAACTCTAAAATCACATTTTTAAGACTTTAAAATTGTAACTTTTTAACATAATTATGAACTAGATATATTACCTGTGATAATGCAGGTGTGAATGCTGTAAGCTGAATTTGGCCACTGAAGATGCTAGTGCTGAGAGCTAAAAATACTGAAGCTAATAGCCAAAAACGCTGAAGCTGCTAGATGAAAACGCTGAAGATGAAAGCTAAAAACGCTGAAGCTGAAAACTGAAAAAGCTGAAGCTGAAAGCGAAAAACGCTGAAGCTGAAAGCTGAAAACGCTGAAGCTGAAAACGCTGAAGCTGAAAATGCTGAAGCTGAAAACGCTGAAGCTGAAAACGCTGAAGCTGAAAACGCTGAAGCTGATAGCTGAAAACGCCGAAGCTGATAGCTGAAAACGCCGAAGCTGATAGCTGAAAACGCCGAAGCTGATAGCTGAAAACGCTGAAGCTGATAGCTGAAAATGCCGAAGCTGAAAACGCTGAAGCTGAAGAAGCTGAAGAAGCTGAAGACGCTGAAGCTGAAAACGCCGAAGCTGAAAACGCTGAAGCTGAAAGCTAAAAACGCTGAAGCTGAAAGCTAAAAACGCTGAAGCTGAAGATGCAGAAAATGCTGAAGCTGAAAAAGCTGAAGCTGAAAACGCTGAAGCTGATAGCTGGAAACGCCGAAGCTGATAGCTGAAAACGCCGAAGCTGATAGCTGAAAATGCCGAAGATGAAAACGCTGAAGCTGAAAACGCTGAAAACACTGAAGACGCTGAAAACGCTGAAGATGAAAGCTGAAAACGCAGAAGCTTATAATGGAAAATGCTGAGGTTGATAGCTGAAAATGCTGAAACGGACAGTCAGCTCAAATATTAGCTAAATGGCAAATTGGCCTAGAGAGTAAAAAAAAAACCTAGGTTAGCCAAAACAGCAAGCACATAGCTTAAAAATAGCTAAACTTCAAAATAGCCACAAAAAAAAAATAGAAAAGGAAAAAAAAAAGCCTAAATTAGACAAAACATCTAGCATGTAAATATTATCCTAACTCCAAAATAGTAAAAAAAAAAAATATCTTAGTAAATGCCAATAGTCCAAAAATCTAACAGAATGCTAATTTTTTAATCTTTAATATTGTAACTTTTTAACATAATCATGAATAGTAAAAAGGGAGAAATATTATTCCAGATAAATCAATTTAAACCTAGATAACTTTCAATATTTTACTCTCCATAAAAATATGTTTTGTCAAAATTATACAAGTCAGAATTAAGATAACATCGGGCCATTAATAACAATAAAATAAAATGACGTGGCGGGCCGGATCCGGCCCCTGGGCCTTGACATTGACACGGGCTGTCTCGATGATTACAGCCAGCTACAAACAGCAGAACACCGGATCTAATCTGGAATACTTTGGTGCTGTTGACTCAGTAAGTGGATCGGAAGACGTCATGAGAGTTCTGTGAGGGCCACGAGGGCCTCAGGGGCCACGAGGGCCTCAGGGGCCACGAGGGCCTCAGGGGCCATGGGAAATGCAAGCGTGCATTTTCCTGGTGAATATACAGCTGAGTGTGTAAATATGGAGGTTAGAAACAAGTTTGAATCTTTTGCCCTTTGTTTTTAAAACTTGATTAGGTTTTATTTAAGCACCTTGAGTGGAATTTATTTTTTTGGAAAGTTGCTTTACAAATAAAGTTTGATTTGATTTGAGATTTTTGTTGCACGCATTTTGTTTTCTATTTTCATATTACATTATGATAACTTGTTTCTTTACAAACACGACTTTTATTTGAGACTTTGTTGCATAAAGCTGAACTTTAAATAGATTTTTTTTGAAAGTTACCTGCTAATTTTAAATTATCTGTTGAGTAAACTTTTTTCTGGAAAAAAAAAAACATTTTTCTAGATTAAAAACAGAAAACAGAACGACTCAGTTTGTTTCAGTCATTGAAAAATGTTTAGATGTATTTTTTTCATTATGAAAAGTGAAGACCTGGCAACACAACATTCTAAATTCAAAAATGAGGAGACGACGAAGCAGCAGAAAGCAGGAATGAAGACGCTCAGCTTTTTCTTGTCCTTAAACGCATCTTGTTCGTTTCTAGACGAGCACTCGGAGGTCGTACCGTATCTGGGGATGATTCCCCAGGCTGTGAAGGAGGCGTAGATGCCTCCAATCATCCAAAACATGCAGAGCCAGGACAGATGCTCTCCTCTTTTGTCCATCTGAAGGAACTCTGAGAAGTAGGAATAAACGATGGGCACGGTGCCTCCAATCCTGGGAGCAGAAAGAAGCAGAACTTTAGAAAAAACACTTTTAACCTTTAAAAATAATGCATTAAAACAAACTGATGTCGAGTCTTTTGCAGATTCATGTTTATGTAACTTGTTTTAGGAGACAGTCAGTAAAACACATAAGATCATCAGTGCTGCAGAGGAACAGCCCGCCCCTTTATAGCCACAATTTGGCTCTGCTCTGAGATCCGTTTGTGACCTTGTCCGAGAGTTTATTCTGGAAAGAAATCCGCTGCATCACTGCAACCCAACTCCCAGCAGGCCAAGAGTTCAAGAAGAGAGCAGCTCACTGGGTTCTTCTAGTCAAGTTTAAAAGCTGCTTTAAAGTACAAATCTGCAAAATTAATTTTCACTTAGAGAAAAAAATCATTACAGATAAAATCTAAGAAATATGATTTGTTTTTGTGAGCTTAAAAGCATAAAAACAGCATTTTTTTCAACATTTAGCAGCTGGTTAGTGAAGCCTGTTTTGACAAAAACTCTATGAAAAACCATTAAGCTTTTGAAATCTAACAGTGAATTTAAGTTTCAATGACTTCCCACATTTCCTAGAAAATCCGCAACGACATCCGAATCAAAGCAGTTCACAGCTTTGATTTCAGTTTAAGAACTGAGCAACAATTCATTGAAAAAAATCTCAAAATGAAGAAAATGCTTTTTTGCTTATTTTATTTGTTAAAAATCTGTTAAAAAGGAAAAAAATGCATTTACTCATTTACTTTGTGTCATCTTGATTTTTGTTTTGAAGTAAAAACTTTAACTAGAACACCTCCTACTGGAAGGATATGTGGAATTAGTGGAGATTTTGTCAAATTTAAGCTCTTTTCACAAGTTTTCCTTCATAGAAGTGAAAAACGCTTAATATTTAGAGATAAAAGCCTAAACAAACTTAATTACATCATCTAGAGTCGAACAGTTTTAAAATATTTTCTATGAAAAAGTAAAAACTCTCAATTTTTTTATCTGTAAGAAAATGACATGCTTTCTAGAATAGAAAATAATAATTTAAAAAGGGGTAAGAAATTTAATTCAAGCTTTTCTAAAAAAAAAAAAAAAAACCTGAGAAGTATTTTGAAATGTACGTTTCTGTTACTGTTACCCGATTCCAGAGAGCAGCCGGAAGAAGAGGAAGAATCCGTAGTCCTGAGCAAACGATGACAGGAAGGCGAAGATGCAGTTGATGGCGAGAGCCACCTTCAGACAGCGCCGGCGGCCCACTTTATCAGCCAGGCCGCCCCACAGGAACGCCCCAACCATCATGCTCAGGAAGACAACCAAACCTGACAACAGAAACAACAGAACTTCAGAGCGCTTCTTACATGTAGATTCTTTTATTTGCAAAACTCTTTAAATTAAATGTTTTTATTTTCTAACTTTAATTTATGTGGGTTTTTTTGTCACCTCTTGGCCAGGACTCCCTTCTAAAAGAGATTTCTTAATCTTAATAGGACTTCCTGGTTAAATAAGAATAAAAATAAAACCAAAATAACTGCTTGGTGCTTCTGTGGGCGGAAAATGGACAAATCTGTACGGGTCACACAGGTGGAACACAAAAAAAAAAAAATGTCACAGACCGCTCTGTGAGCCCCAAGAGCAAAAATGTTACTTTATTTATCATGAGCATTCTGCTGATGAATTCAACACTTCTGCAATTCACAATGATAACGGGGGAAGTAGGTGAGATGCAGGTGTGTCGTACAATTTGTTATAAATCCTGCAGACCGCACAAAGGGCTCGTGAGCGCTGTTCAAGGGATTACTGCGCTCTGGGGGCGGGCGATATCGGGAATATGTGTATCGATCCGATACCAAGTAATTACAGGACGAGAATCTCCGATATCGATACCAATGCCGATACTTTTTTAAAAAACTGTTGTATTATAGAAAAATTTCAAAAATAAACATTTTTTGTTAATCAAGTGTGGAATAAAACACAGGACAGAAACTTTTGGCCAATAAAAATGTTAATTAACTAATTAAAAACAATCTGAAGTGAACATATACCAAATATAGAACATGTATGTTAGGAATAGCGTAAAGCAATATTAAAAAGAAGAAAACAGTAACTGCTGCAACATTTTTAAAAGAGCAAAAAATGTAAGTTTTACAGCAAATGTAAGCAGCAATAAAATATTAAAGCTACAAGAGAAAAATGTGAACAAAAACAAAACTGTATTAAATGTAAAAATATGAAGAATACAATAACAAATCCTGCCATTGGGGAGGGGTAAGGTGTGAGCAGCAGCATGAGAGGGGGGGTTCTCTGTTACACCATCAACTGTGATAATAATCCATCCATCCATCTTCTTCCGCTTCATCCGGGACCGGGTCGCGGGGGCAGCAGTTTAAGCAAAGATGCCCAGACTTCCCTCTCCCCGGCCACTTCCTCCAGCTCCTCTGGGGGGACCCCGAGGCGTTCCCCGGCCAGCCGAGAGACATAGTCTCTCCAGCGTGTCCTGGGTCTTCCCCGGGGCCTCCGCCCAGTGGGACATGCCCGGAACACCTCTCCAGGGAGGCGTCCAGGAGGCATCCGAACCAGATGCCCAAGCCACCTCGACTGGCTCCTCTCAATGCGGAGGAGAAGCGGCTCTACTCCGAGCTCCCTCCGAGTGACTGAGCTCCTCACCCTATCTCTAAGGGAGCGCCCAGTCACCCTCCGGAGAAAACTCATTTCAGCCGCTTGTAGTCGGGATCTCGTTCTTTCGGTCACGACCCAAAGCTCATGACCATAGGTGAGTACTGGAACGAAGATCGACCGGTAAATCGAGAGATTTGCTTTCTGGCTCAGCTCTCTTTTCACCACAACGGACCGGTACAGCGACCGCAAAATGGCGGACGCCGCTCCAATCCGCCTGTCAATCTCACGCTCCGATCTTCCCTTACTCGTGAACAAGACCCCAAGATATTTAAACTCCTCCATCTGAGGCAGGAGCACTCCACCATCTCCATTATGATAATAATAATAATATATATCATGGATAGGCAACTCTAGGCCTCGAGGGCCGCATTCCTGCATGTTTTCCAGAGTTGGGTTTGGACAGCTGGAATCATGCAGACCTTGATGCCTGCAGTTGCCTGGTTTACCATGGCTGCTCATTCCTGGTCCTCCAGATCTCTCCCCCTGACTGTCCTCCAGATCTCCAAGCCCTGCCAGCTGCTGATTAGCTTCATCCGATGATGTCTCCATATTCTGATTGAATGAACACACCTAGTCCAGGTAAAAACAGGCAGGGTGGTTGACCTGGAGGACCAGGTCTGAGCGGCTCTGGTTTACACAAACAATGTTGCCAGATCGGGCAGTTTCCAAGCGTTTTTTTTTACTCCGATTGGTTGCACTGCAGATGCTACACTTGCATGAACTCCATAAGTAAATTCAACCTCTTTACTGCGAAAAACTGCAATAAATGTATTAAAAATATCAATCTTATCACACAAGTATCAATACTTTACCACAGTATCGATACATTCGGTCTGATTGCACCCTCACGAGTGCAGCCTGACTTTTAGAAATCAGGAAATTTGACAATCATAGTATAGTGTGTGTTGACATCACAGGGTGGATTTTAATTTTTGTATATGTTTTACTTGTGTTTTTTTCTCTGTGTCTCTATTCCAAAATCCTGTGACTCTGAGGGCCAGTGAACGCCCAACTAAACGAACTAATGAGCCACAGGTGCAGGACCAGTGACTCCATTTTGAACATTTGAAAAGGAGGAGCAGTAGAGTCAACAAGGAGAGACCAGGCACAGAAGATGGTGAAATCGAGAGGAGCTGCCCCTGTCAACCGGGGGGGGACCCACCCCTCTTTGAGCTAAGTACCCTCTCTGTCTCCCCTCATTTTAAATTGCCCAAGGAGACCTTTTCAAACCATTTTCGATTTTTTTTATTGCATGTTTTTGGTTTTAATTGACTTTTATCCTAGTTTTATTTGTTTTTATGTGTTTTTTTTTAGCCTGGGTTTGGACTGCGTGCTCCTTGGACCAGGATCTTCAAATGGACCACTGGTACCTGGACATTTTTTTTATTGACTTTTATCCTTATATTTTTTTAAACCCTGTGGGCAAAATAAACTGTTATTTCCCCTCTGAACTGGCTAAACCTGGTTGTCCTGACTCCTGCACAGCATCTGATCTCTAATAGGAAAAAAAGAGGAAACGTACCCCACCCGTCTCGTTACATCGGCATTTACATATCACCAGCACACCCCGAGTGTGAGGCATTTGCGTGTGGTACCTAAGAAACCACTACGTACTCACAGTTTACTAACCACTAGTGTGACACGAGGAAATCATACAAAAGGTCATGTAACTGACATCAACTCTACTAATTCTTCACATTTCACTTAATCCATGCACGACGATGGTACATTTTCGTGATAGCCGTACAGTCACAAGGCGAGAATTGCGAGACACACCTCAAGATGCAACCCTCCACGAGCCCCGACAACCCAAAAAAACCACCGCGGGTCAGCACCAGTACATATGACTAGGGCTTTTGTAAGGGAGAGACCAAAGCTGCAGTTGACAAAACATTTGAGAAAACCATCCAGAACAAGGAGGAGATTGACCGGCAGTGCAGACTAGGGATGTCCCGATCAGGTTTTTTTGGTCCCGATCCGAGTCCGAGTCATTGGATTTTGTGGATTTGCCGATACCGAGTCCCGATCCGATACTTTAACATATTTAAAACATGAACAGATTGAATAAACAGATTTGTGTTGTGTTTGTCCCTTATTTATATTTCATTAACCTTCTTTTATCATTAAAAACTTAAATAGAACTCTTCTGTGAAGTAGTTTTAATAGACAAGTAAATATAGAGCAAATATAATCTAGGGGGAAAAAATAATGTTTTCTTGTTCTATAAGTGATTTAGTGATTTTAGCTTTAATATCTTTAGAACTATTGAGCATTTTTGACCAGATGTGATTCCTGTCCTCATTTTAAATTATTTAAAATAAATTATTGTTTTAGTATGAATTTGATGAGTGTTTATGACTAGCTCAGATCATTATTCATTTTCATTATTTGTTTTTTGTTTTTTAAGATTATGTGCTTCTCTTTAAGCTCTTAAGACATCACTTTCGGTTTTATTAACAGAGTAGTTTATTTTCTTAACTTTTATTTCTCTTTCAGATAAATAAAACAGGCATATCAAAGGACAGCTCGGGTCCTAAGGAGTTAAATCACGGCGCTAGCATGTAGCAGTTAGCATCTGCTTTTTAGCCATCTCTCTGCTGCACAAAGAGCTCAACATTAAAAAGAAATAAAACTCTGTCTTTTTCTGTTGAAATGCCTTTAGAGGTTGTTGTTTAGAGACACTAGCTGTCAGTTTAAAGCCTTTTCAAAAGAGTTATTGATCCCGGAAGTCTGAATCTGTGATCGGCTAACTAGCTAGCTGTTTACATTAATCTTCTGCTTGAACTGTTGCCGTTTTCTGCTGCGTTTTCCGGGAATAACATTTAATGATCTGTTCATGACATGCAGACTTCTAGTGGAGGATTTTTCTGGAAATATAAGATTGAAATATAAAGCGCTGATCAGAATCAGAATAAATGAAATATCCGGTCCTGATCGGACAACAGAGCCCGATTCCGATCGAGTCTTCAAACACGTGATCGGGCCCGATTTCCGATCACGTGATCGGATCGGGACATCCCTAGTGTAGACAGATATTTGCTGGAAGCCACAGCTCCATGCATGGAGGAGGAGGAGCTGGAACTTCTCCAAACTAAAGTTCAACAGAGAGATCTTAATAGAAAACAGACGGGGGCCTTCTAATGATGATAGTACTAATGCCCAAAGGTTTTCTCTCTGACCTCTCCAGTCGATTTTTAACCTCAAAAAAAGAAGAACCAAATTGCCAAGAACGGTTTCAGAAGTTGGACAACCAAGGACTAAAGAAAATAGGATTCATTCTGGAGATCAGCAGTCACACAGAATCAGAGAAACATGCTAACAGGGGAACCTGCAAGAAAGGATCTCTGATAAGAAACATCCTAGAAACCACAAAGCAAGCAGCCATCGTGTTGAAGATCGGACTGAAGCTGGAGAATGACACTGAGTTAAGGATTCCTGCTGAGGAGAAACGAAGGACCAAAGCAGGTCTAAACACACAGCAGCAACAGAAATAAAGATTTCAGGAATACTCAAACCAAATATTGGAAACCACAAAAGCCCTGGAAAAACAAAACAACGTAAGAGAAGAAGCTTTCCTGCAAAGAAAGTGTCAAAATCTCTCAAATGTTGAGCTTCCATGTGGGACGTGTTACGATCGGGCGATCAGAAGGAAACCCAGTTGCAGGGAAGAATCACGAGCGCATGAAGGCAAAGTCCAAGGCTTTAATATACATTAGCCACAACTCTCAGGACCGAGACACCAGGCCTGGAAACAAAACGAGCCGACACCGAGGACTGCAGCCGAGTGTCATAAATACACAAAGCCTGAGTGCTGAAGTGCAGGCAGCTGTGACCACAGGAGAATGGGCGGAGTCACAGCAGCCTGCACAGAAGCAAAAAACAAAACAACCAAACCAGAACATGACAAATCAGCAAGGAAACCTTCTCATTCGTGAAATGTTTCAAATGTTCTAATTGCAAATAGGGCTGCCACGATTAGTCGACTAATCAATGACTAATCGACTATTAAAATTGTTGACAACTAATTTAATAGTCGATTAATCGTTACTTTATATTGTATGAAGTCAGAGTATAGTAAAGTTAAAAGTTATAATAGCATTCTGCCAGCTTTTTGGACTATTTTGGCATTTAATAAGTTTCTTTGGCCTTATATGGAGTTTAGCTAATATTTAATCTACATGCTAGCTGTTTTGGCTAACTTAAGGTTTCTTTTTTTAGTTTTTTAAGCTATTTTTAAGTTTAACTAATATTTTAGCGACATAGCTATTTTGGTTAATTTAGGATTTTTCTGGTTTTTTTAGGCTAATTTTGAGTTTAGCTAATATTTCAGCAGAATGCTAGCTATTTTGGTTAACTTTGGCTCTTTTTATTTTTTAGGCTAATTTGGCATTTAATTAATATTTTAGCTGGTTATCAACTTCAGTGTCTTTACATCCAGTTTGCGCATGACCCGATTAGTCGACTAATCGGAAAAAATAATCGGTGATTAGTCGACTATTAAAATAATCGTTTGTGGCAGCCCTAATTGCAAATAAGAGCTGAAGATCAGAAGAAAAACTATATTTGTGCAAAGAATGCAGCCACAGTTTTGTTTAAAACAATCTACTGACGAGGCACACCAGGATCCATATTCCTGCAACGAATGCAGCAAGGGGTTTTTGCCTCAAGACAAGAGAAGCGTGATGCCCTTCACCTGCAAGGAGGGAAAGTTTGGAAGAAGTGGCGCCGTGGTTTTCCACGTGTGGTGTCATAAAGCTGAGAAATGATCAGTGATCTGAAGGATTATTATTTTCTCCCAGAAAACTGAACAGATTTAACAGCTTTAGTCAATAAAAATCAATAAAATCTTTTTTTTTTAATGAAAAATATACTTGTTTTAGGTTGTGTAGAGTTTGAGAAACAATTTAACAAAACAAAATTAAATTACTTATAACTATATTAAAAAAAGAGTCAAAATTTCAGGAACAACGCCCTCCAAACAAGATGAACTTTATTGCCTTTCTTAGCTCCCCCAGACATTTCCAGACCTTTCCACTCGGCTTCAGCCAATCATAACGGAGGCTGGCGCAGGAGACTGGCAGACCGACAGGACCTCACCCCGGAGAGCAGATGGCTGGCCGCTGGGGGGCGGGCTGACTCATCGTGCAAGAGTTTCAGATTTCAAACAAACAGAGAGGCTGGAAGATGGAGCGCGGCGAGGATGCTGCGCAGCCGCTTCCAAGGTCAGGAGAGAAGGCATTGATCAGTGCTGGCTCAGGGCGCGCACGTGTACGCACACAAACGGAAGGATGCTGCGCAGGGAGAAGCTTTTTATACTGGATGTAGACATAAAACAGGCAGACTGGGCTTGTGGTAAATTACATTGATGGATGAATATAAAAGCAAAATTCTAGGTAGCTCGGAACACAAATAAAACAGAATTCCCATTAGCTCCACTCTGTCCTGCATGGTTTTGCTCTTTGCTGATTTATAGTGTTTACATTAAATGACTCGATGTGCCGTTCTTTGCTAAAACAACTCAAAGCTGCGGTTTGAACTGGGTTGAGTGCAGCTGGATTACCAGACAGAAGGCCACGGAGAATTCAGATAGGGATTAAGTATGGAAATGATCAAACTCAGGAGTCTTAATCACTTGTTCTGGCCACAGGTGAATAAAATCAGTTTTTTTACAAACATTTGTGAGAGAATGATCCGCCCTCAGAAATGAATTCCAGCGTGGAACGGTCATAGGATGCAACCTCATCAGTCCACAGTCAACTGTCATCTCTATCATAACAAAATGGAAGACAGGAAGTCAGTCACCAAGCGGTAGTAAACTGACGTAGAGAGGGTTAGACCAGAGATCTGCAACCTGCGGCTCCAGAGCCACATGTGGCTCTTTTATCTCTCCATAGTGGCTCTCTGGCTGAAGAAAAATAAAATGATAGTAAATTTTTTAAAAAAAATTGGATATTAGCTATTATTTTAGCAACATACTAAAGTTTTTGGCTAAATTTTCTGAGAAATTTTATGCTAATTTGGAGTTTAGCTAATATTTTAGTAAAAATGCTAATTTTCAGCTAATTTGTTATCTACTGATTTTTTTTTTGGGATAATTAAGAATTCTATTTTAGCAACATGCTAACGTTTTTGACTAAGTTAGTTTACTGAGGAATTTTAGGCTATTTTAGAGTTCAGCTAGTAATTAAGCAACAAGCTAGCTTTTTTTTGGTAGATTTGGCATCGAATTAGTTTTTAATGCTAATTTGGAGTTTAGCTAATATTTTAGCAATATGCTAACATATTTGGCTAATTTGTTATCTACTAGGGGTTTTAGGCTAATTTTGAGTTTAGCTTTTATTTCAGCAACATGCTAAAATTTTTGGCTGATTTAATTTACAGAGAAATGTTATGCTAATATGAAGTTCAGCTAGTAATTAAGCAACAAGCTAGCTTTTTTGCTACTAAAGTTAAATACGTAAAAACATCCCTTTTGAGAGATGCTAGTTTCTTTTTATATATATATTTTTTGCTTTTGTTCTTGCCAAAAATTGACATTGTTCACATTTATTATAAAAAACAAAAACAAAAAGAAGGTTATGAATGCAAATCCAAATTTCTTAAAGGCTAACGTAAGTCAATGCGGCTCCTTCTAGGTTTTGATCAGTAGAAAACAAGCCCAAATGGCTCTTTTAAACCCCTGTCACACCAGGGCAGCGTTCTCGCTGCGATCGCGCGGCGTCCATCAAAAAATGCAGAACGCTGAGGTGAACACAGTAAGGTCGCCATGAGCGCCGTAGCATCGCTGTGACATCTCCAGTGGACGCCGTGGTGTCTCCATGGACGCCATGCGACGACGCGTACTTTGTGCATGCACAAAGTACGCGCCGTGGCTCGGCGTGTTCATGGCGTTCTGATGTGCGCGCCGTGGCAGCACCGTAACAGCGCACTGAGAACGCCGAGAGCGCCACAGCAGCGCCGTAGGCGCGCACTCAGGACGCACATAATCGCCACAAGGACGCAGCTGTAGACAGGGGCGCTTGCACGGAGATATCATATAGAGATAGCCATATCGTCCTCCTCAGCAGGAGTCAGGTCCGTCATCGTCTTTTGTGCCTGGATGGAAGGGCTGCTTGACCTTGATGGGGATGGAGAGTCAGGCGGAAGCAGCTCCACTTCCGCATGTTGAGGAGATGGTGGTGCAGGGTTGGGGGGCTGCTTTTTCGTAGCCCTCTCTCGACTTTTTTTCCTGTCATGATGCTTTGGGGAACAGCAGGAACAGTGCGGTTTGACTGACTATTGGCTATATATAACACGCTGCCGTGACGTCATAGGGACGATCTAGCAACTGCGCCGTGCACGCGCCATGGGCACGCAGTGACAACTCTTGGCGCGCCGTGTGAACTCCGTCATCGCGCCGTGACAACGCAGTGAAACGCCAAGTAAAACTCTGTGGGAACGCAGTAGCACGCCACGGATGCGCCGTAGGAACGCCATAATCGCCGTGAAAGCGCGGAGACATCTCCATCTTGCGAAAATTGAAACAATTTTCGCTTCATTTTCCTGCGTTTCCACGGCGTTCTGAGAAATTTCATAACGCCGTGTGAACTCCGTAGAATCGCAGCCTAGTGTGACAGGGGCTTTACTCTTAAAGGTTGTCGATCTCTGGGTTAAAGGATGCTGAAAGTGCAAAGAGGTTGTTGACTTTCTGCTGTCAATTACTATAGAGTAAGACTGGAAATCGGTTATAATTTCCTGATTTGATTCCATTTGATTCACAAGAGACTGAATCGATTCGATTCCAATATTTTTCAATTCTTTCGATTCTTAAATTAGCTATTTATTTTTCTATAGAAGTCTGTGGGATTTTGGCTTCTTGGAGCCAGCAGGTACTTCCTGTTTGGAATGCTTCGTCCAGTTCTCATGCACAGTCAATGGTTGGTCGATGGGTTGAAATAATTTAAAATTGATCAACGTGACCATTATATCAACCAGATTACCAGAGATTTATTGAGTCATGAAAGTCCACCACTTCACTCTCAGTCTTCCTCCGTTCTCCTTCATCTCCCATTAATGCTGTCGTCCCTTTTCTTGCCCCCCTGGGACAAATGACTTACTGACTCCGTCAGGGCTGCCTCTTAATAAATAGACTTCCCGGCCTAATAAACACAATGTGGAGTCAGTGACCTGCATCGTGCACAATAAACGTTAAAATTCTTCTCAACATTAGCAAATAGTCAGATCACCCCACTTATCCTGATCAGACTGTCTAGTCATTCCACATTCTTACATTTAGAGTGTGAGAAATCCTCTCTCTTTGGGGCAAATACAATGCATAAAAATCCTCTCCAAGTTTCAGTCAGGATGAGAAACGGATCCTTTTGGCATCAGCTGTTTTACACCAAACTGCAGAGCCATTCCTCTCTGCTTAGAGCTCATTAGCTAATTACACTTTAGCGAGAAAGAAAGTGATGATTCACTCGAAGAGGCTCTCACTATACTTCGCTTCAAGAGTTTCAACGCAACACTGGAACGGCTCACTTTATGGGAAAAAGAGGTCGGCATCCTTTACCAGTAGAAGAGCCATTTGATCTAATTTTGTACTGATCAAAACCTTAAAGGAGCCATGTAGTTTTACTTTAGCCTTTAAAAAAAATTGGATTTGCATTCATTACATTTTATATAAATTATGTCTATTTTTTGACACAAAAAAAGCAAAAATATAATAAAAAACTAGCATTTCTCACAGTGGGATTTTTCTTTTTTTACGTTTTTACCTGTTACCTTTAGTAGAGGCCAAATTAGCGAATCAGAGAGTAAGATAGTTGCTTAAAATACTAGCTAAATTCCAAATTAGCATAAAATTCATCAGTAAATTAAAACAGCCAAAAATGTTAGCATGTTGCTAAAATAAAAGCTAAACTCTAAATTTGTCTAATACCCCCAGTAGATAACTAATTAGCCAAAAAATGTTAGCATGCTACTAAGCTAAACTCCAAACTAGCATAGAATTTTTCAGTAAACTAAATTAGTCAAAATAGTTGCTAAAATAAAAGCTAAACTCTAAATTTGCTTTAAAAACCTAGTAGAAAACAAATTACCCAAAAAATGTTAGCATGCTACTAAGCTAAACTCCAAACTAGCATACAATTTTTCAGTAAACTAAATTAGTCAAAATAGTTGCTAAAATAGAAGCTAAACTCTAAATTTGCCTAATACCCCCACTAGATAACTAATTAGCCAAAAAATGTTAGCATGCTACTAAGCTAAACTCCAAACTAGCATAGAATTTTTCAGTAAACTAAATTAGTCAAAATAGTTGCTAAAATAGAAGCTAAACTCTAAATTTGCTTAATACCCCCAGAAGATAACTAATTAGCCAATAAATGTTAGCATGCTACTAAGCTAAACTCCAAACTAGCATAGAATTTTTTAGTAAATTAAAACAGCCAAAAATGTTAGCATGTTGCTAAAATAAAAGCTAAACTCTAAATTTGCCTAATACCCCCAGTAGATAGCTAATTAGCCAAAAAATGTTAGCATGCTACTAAGCTAAACTCTAAACTAGCATAAAATTTTTCAGTAAACTAAATTAGTCAAAATAGTTGCTAAAATAGAAGCTAAACTCTAAATTTGCTTTAAAACCCCAGTAGAAAACAAATTAGCCAAAAATAAATGTTAACATGTTGCTAAAATAATATCTCCAAGTTGTAATTATGATTATTTTATTTTATTTTATTTTTCTTCAGCCAGAGAGCTAGAGATAAAAGAGGCACATGTGGCTCTGGAGCTGCAGGTTGCAGACCTCTGGGTTAGAGGATGTGCGAAAAAATGAAAATCTCTTGGATCTCCATGAGCAGAAATCCTGTCGATGCAACATTCACTAAAAAGATGTTTGAGATCTACTCGACCAAAAGGGACGTCACTCTGTTAGCTTACCAGTGGCAACAAGTTTTCCCCAAAAAACAAGCTAGCTCTCCTGAAGTGTGTGCTGTACACTGAGGCTGCAGGTCTGAATTCACTCACCCCATATAGCAGGGGTGTGAATATACAAAAGTTTGGAGATACAACATGTGCCTCACAAAATGATGATATATCTCAGAATATTTTCACTTTTTTTTAAGAGTAGACTTAGAAAAAAAAACTTTCATTGTAATAAAATGGTCAAATTAATTTAATTTAATGATGCCAACATAAGTTCTGTAACTGTATCCAATATTCAAGTTGCTTTTACCCACAAACTCATGGTTCTTTTTTTTTGATGAATTAGGATAAAAAAGCTTTTAAAAGGGAACAGTCAACATTGTCTGATTGCCGCACAGAAATCGGCTTTTTTATATGATCCTGGCAGCAATGTGGCACAGAGTTTCGGTTCTGTACGAATCCCAAGTAAAAACTCAGTACTACACGATTCACAACAACAAAAAGTCAAGCCTAACTAAACATTTAACACAAGCTGGTTCTCGCAAGATCTTATTGTTTTTTTGGTTGTGCTGTAAAGCTGCTCAGAGAGGCTTCTGTTGTTCTGCCAAATAGCGGTCAGAGGTTTAGATGGAAAACAAAAATAAGATTCTGGAGGACACTCATATTTAATTATTCAAATATTGTCTTGTCAGTATTTTAAATTTGCTAAACAAAATATCGTGATATATCAATGAATCGATTTTTACCTAATCCGCTATTGACTATTAGGTCACAGGTTTTTTGTGGAAACAGGTGCGTCGATGTGCATGGAGGCCGATCCTCGACAGACAGACTCGACTGCAGATATCACATGCAAAGCTGACGGTCGACTCGCTGCCCCGAGTCTTTCGTTGTGCTCCTTTGTTTTCAAGTGATGACACGTGATTATCTTAAAAAGTGCAGAACTCTTGCAGTGTGAGCGCTATAGGGTCCTATCCGGCGCCAATGCTTTAACATCAACATCTCTATGGAGCTAAATCGGGGTCAATATTATTTGAAACCGAAATAAAATATTTTGAAAAAAATATTAATGTTTGGCCGAAAAAATAGGTTTCCAAAACTCAAAATTTCAATTTCAAAACTATTTTTTCAGTTTCAAAACTTTTTTTCAGTTTCAAAACTTTTTTTTGTTTACGAACCTCCAAGTTTCAGTTTCAAAACTTTTGGCCCCGTTGGGGCGGGGCTAACACGAGGACCAATCAAAATCAATGAGGATGGTATCCTCAGTTCCGATGCCTTCACTGACTCTGAGAACTGTAACAATTACGATCAGGAAATGGCTGTTCAGTCTGTACTCTCATAGTCTGAAGTTGTCCCAAGACGGGTGTTTAAATCAGAGTTTTATCCCGTATAAACCTCATGACCAAAACTCCGTTCTAGGCCGTTCAAAGTGCCATTTTATTGAGTTAAATACAGGCGAAGAAAACATGGAAATTTTGAGTTTTGGAAACCTATTTTTTCGGCCAAACATTAATATTTTTTTCAAAATATTTTATTTCGGTTTCAAATAATATTGACCCCGATTTAGCTCCGTACATCTCGAGAGTGTCTTCATAACGTTTCATCTGAAGAAATGCCTCGAAATGTAGCAAAGTTGAAGAACTTCAGAGTTTAATTTCTTTCTTTCTTTCTTTCGTTCTTTCTGAGCTGGCTGCGGCTGCAGGGGTTCTTTCCACCAGAACGTTGCAGAGGATAGTGGATGAGGTCTGCCAGTCGCTACCTGAGAACCTGCAAATTTTTTGAGGGATCCTGCGGCTGTTCCCAATGGGTGGATGGAATGGATTTTCCTTTTCCCCCCTTGCAGGTATCTCCATCCGGGCCCACGAGGGGAGAGATGGAAATAAGCTGCTGTCCTGGACGTCCCCACAGCTTGGAATTTGGAGACTTGGGAAAAGGCCCTCTACCTCGTGTCCGTCAAGGTCTCCAACGTGAGCTCTCTTGCATACATCAGAGCGTCGGTGACTGTTTTTTTTGGCAACGGGTTTCCCCAAGGTTGTTGGAATCCCTGTACAAAAGCTCCTGTTGAAAAACGGCAGGTGACCTCCAGTGGAGGTGGTACATGGGATCATAGCCACAAACAGATATCTGACACACGTCAATCCTGGCACGGGATGGGTGTCCGTTTTGTTCAGTAAGTGAGTCTGTGTCCATTTATTTTGATTGTCAGCGTCTGACGGGTCTTTTTTCTTTTCTGCGGGTGCTTTGAGTTTGGGAACAGTTTGGTTGGGTTGTTTCATTTACGGCCCGAAATACCAGGCTAAGAAAAAGAGTGCGTACACACTCCTTAATTTCCTCTCGGCTGAAGCCAAGCTGGACGTTTGGAGGTCCCGGAAAAACCGGATCCAGGGAACCGGGTCAGACGACGCTTTGTTTCTTTTTAGGAGGTGATTGGTGGCACGTTTGGGGGTGGAGTTCAGTTTTTATAAACTTATTAATTCTGTTGCTGAGTTTGGAAAAATCTGGGTGTTTAAAAATGTTTTATGTTCTATGAATTTTTGAAGTCTTGAAGTGATTGTTTTTTCCTTTGCCTTTTTCTTTTTTTTTCTCTGTTGATGTAATTTTTAATTTTTAAAACGCTGTCCGATATTAAAGGTGTTTTACAACTCAACTCAACTCTTTCTTTTTTTCTTTCTTTCTCCAAGCTAGGAAAAAGAGCGTGCACACACTCCTTAATTTCCTTTCAGCTGAAGCCAAGCTGGACGGTTGTAGGTCCCGAAAAAACCGTATTCAGGGAACCGGGTCAGACGAAGATTTGTTTCTTTTCAGGAGACGTTTGGTGGCACGTTTGGGGGTGGAGTTCAGTTTTTATAAACTTACTGATTCTGCTGCTGAAATTGAAAAGATCTGGGTATTTTGGAATTGTTTGTTTTTTTTTCCCTCGCTAATTTTTTCATTTTCATTCTTTGTTCATGTTCGCTGCTCAATTATTAAAGATGTTTTACAACTCTTTCTTTCTTTCTTTCTTTCTTTCTTTCTTTCTTTCTTTCTTTCTAGTACAGGATTATTCAGTGTTTTGAATTTTAATACAGTTTTTGTACACATTCTCACTACTTTTGTCCTCTTGTTTTAAACGCCAAACATGACATCACCCATTTGTAAAAAGAAAAAACCTAATACATTTGAACATTGAACAAAGACAATTTATGAATCCACTGATGATGAAAACTTGAATGATTCATTAAAAATATATTACAGAAAAATGTTTAAATGACAAGTCCTTTAAATGCAAAGCATTGTGGTCAATATTTGCCAATCTACTGTACATCGATGAAGCTTCTATGCTCTCTTTAGTGCACTAGTTAGTGAGTAGTGAGAGAATTCAGACAAACCCTGAGATGATTCAACAGCTGCACAATCAAACCAATAACAGTTCTTTGATTGGTTTCCTCCTTAGCTCCTCCCACATTTTTCAGCGAACAAATCGTATCATTTCCAAATAGAAACTTTGAAAGTCCATGCAGAAACAGAACCCAAACAGTTGTGAACCGACAGCCAGACAAACATTCCCCTCACAAATAATCAATGCTGACGTGGAGAGGTGGCCTTACCCAGCATGCCTTTCTCAGCGTTGGACAGACACAAGTCCTTCTCTGCGGATGGCAGGACAAACGCAACCACAAAACACTCGACGCCGTCAGCCATCAGAGCCAAACCCAGCACGATGAAGAGAGTCCACTGGAAGCGGCCATGGCCACAGTCCTCCATGATGTCCTCGTACTGTTCCGCCAGCTCCTCCAGTTCCGAAACGGCGCTGCCGGCCGTTCTGTCCTTCGCCCTGAAACAAGGAGAAATAAAACCTGAATATCTGAGATTTGACATGTTTCAGGAAGGAATCCAAAAGTTCTGGTGTTGGCCAGATCATGAACACTGAAAGGATTCAAAGCTAGCACAAACATCTAGAGTAGGAGACGATGGCTATGAGGGGACAAGTGTCTGTGATTTATAGATCGTCAGAAAACGGTGTGAGAAGAAATGTGAAGAAGACTGGTTCCTGGTCCAGGACTTGTGTATATTCAGACAGAAAATATATTTCTGATTATTGGCGTAAACTAGGGCTGAATCCAAATTCTTCCCCTACCTCTATGGCTTCTCCCAACCCCTCCAATTGTAGGGATATTTGAAGGAGTAGGGATGGAAGAAAAGCTAATTTCTTCACGTATTTGCTCTGAAGTACAGAAGTTTAAATCTAAAAGTAAATAATGACATTTTGTGTTAGCATGACCTTCTTAAATTTCTAAAAAACAATGTTATTATGTATTTCTAAGCACTGGTAACTCTGAGCCAACATAGCCGACCGGCAACTATTGATGATGTTATCAACTGGGAGTTCAAACTCGAAGACACTATTTTTCCATAATTTTCCATTTGGATGGATAAAGAATTTGTTCACTTTAAACGAACCGATCATCCAGACTGAGAACACCCTGAAACTGAACACCGAAGACTTTATTTGAGGATTATCTTCAGCAACCTGATGGATCTCGGTCTGGGACTCTCACAATACTCAGAGGTCGACAACCTTTAAGAGTAAAAGAGCCATTTGGGCTCGTTTTCTACTGATCCAAACCTAGAAGGAGCCGCATTGACTTAGCCTTTCTGAAATTTGGATTTGGATTCATAACCTTCTTTTTATTTTCTTTTAATAAATGTGAATAATGTCTATGTTAAAATATATAAAACGAAACTAGCATCTCTCAAAAAGGTATTTTTTTACGTTTTTAACTTTAGTAGCAAAAAAGCTAGCTCGTTGCTTAATTACAAGCTGAACTTCAAATTAGCATAACATTTCT
Organism: Oryzias javanicus; assembly: GCA_003999625.1. Classification (NCBI taxonomy): domain Eukaryota; kingdom Metazoa; phylum Chordata; class Actinopteri; order Beloniformes; family Adrianichthyidae; genus Oryzias; species Oryzias javanicus. The sequence goes on from CM012442.1 coordinate 28,706,400, forward strand.
CTGTAAATTAAATCAGCCAAAAATGTTAGCATGTTGTTGAAATAAAAGCTAAACTCAAAATTAGCCTAAAACCCCCAGTAGACAACAAATTAGCTAAAAATGTTAGCATATTGCTAAAATATTAGCTAAACTCGAAATTAGCATAAAAAACTAATTAGAGGCCAAATCTGCCAAAAAAAAAGAGCTAGCTTGTTGTTTAATTACTAGCTGAACTCCAAAATAACCTAAAATTCCTCAGAAAAATAACTTAGTCAAAAACGTTAGCATGTTGCTAAAATAGAAGCTAAAATCTAAATTATCTAGAAAAAAATTCAGTGGATAACAAATTAGCCGAAAACGTTAGCATTTTACTAAAATATTAGCTAAACTCCAAATTAGCATAACATTTTTCAGAAAAACTTAGCCGAAAACGTTAGCATGTTGTTAAAATAGAAGCTAAATTCTAAATTAGCCAGAAAAAAATTCAGTGGGTAACAAATTAGCCGAAAACGTTAGCATTTTGCTAAAATAGAAGCTAAAACTGTAAATTAACCTAAAAACTCCAGTAGAACATTAGCCAAAAACATTAGTATGTTGCAAAAAATAATAGCTAATCTCCATTTTTTTAAAATTTACTATTTCTTTTATATTTTTTCAGCCAGAGAGCCACTATGGAGAGATAAAAGAGCCATATGTTGCTCTGGAGCCGCAGGTTGCAGACCTCTGATCTAAAGTCTTTTGGTTTTTATTAATAATTCGACACCTGAATTTAAATAGTCATTCATTATACACACCACTCACCCCTTTCATGCAACTTTTAATAACTGTAGAAAATGCTTCAAATCAAAAGAAATTTTAGGGTTAAAATGAGATTAGGTATCTTCTCTTTGTCTTTAAGAAATGATTTTCAAAAAGCAGTGAAGTTGGTGGCAGTAGAAACACAATAGATACACGAGTAAAGAGCTGCTGTTCTGCTTCTTTTCCAAACAACCCCACCCTGAGGCTTCTCAAAACACTCGACCCAAGTTAAAGATAACTAGGAAACAAGTAGGACTCCAGGTTTGGTCTGACTTTAACTTCCAGGATCGACTTTTATTTGTGACCAAAGTCATTGAAAGATTTTCTTTAAATGAACCAAAAATAATCTGCCTGTGAGATAAGAAAAATGGTTTATTATTTTAAGAATCAAATTCTGGTCTGTGAGACAACAAGGATCTCTCACTTTATTACGATTATGATTTTACAGTGTGCTGTATATATACATTACTACAAACTTCAGAGAGCTCCAAAGTGGTGCAGGGCAGTTTGAATCGGGTCATATTACGCACTGACGTCTCCTTTTTTAGCAGCAGACACATGAATCCTCGTAAACAAACCTTGTTTGCTTTTCTAAGTGGTCTGATTTTATCTTCACTGTTAGTGGACAAAAACTCATTGTGTTGGAAAAATCCAAATGTGGATCAGCTGCCTCTGAAGGCAACATGGGAGAGGTGCAGTGAGGCATGACAATGAAAACATGACTCAAGACAAAAGCTAAAAACTTTAGAGCTTGAATGTTCTCCAAATGGATGAAAAAAGCACCGTTTGCAGTTTCTATGTAGTTTTTCACACAAAAATTAACTTTATGCTTTTTTTACCAACCAAAGCCCCTTTACTTTTTAAATTTACCATAATCTATTTTACTATCACTATATTTAACAGATTAAATGTGTTGTGAAAGTGAAAATATGTCTATTAAATGATTGGGACAAATTATAAGGTCAAGAAAATAGCATCATCTTCCATCCATTCATCCATCCTTTCATCCATCCATCCTTTCATCCATCCTTACATCCATCCATCCATCCTTCCATCCATCCTTCCATCCATCCATCCTTCCATCCATCCATCCATCCTTCCATCCATCCACCCATCCTTCAATCCATCCTTCCATCCATCCTTCAATCCATCCTTCTATCCATCCTTCCATCCATCCATCCTTCCATCCATCCAACCATCCATCCATCCATCCTTTCATCCATCCTTACATCCATCCATCCATCCTTCTATCCATCCTTCAATCCATCCAACCATCCATCTATCCAACCATCCATCCATCCATCCTTTCATCCATCTATCCAACCATCCATCCTTCCATCCATCCTTCCATCCATCCTTTCATCCATCCATCCTTTCATCCATCCATCCATCCATCCATCCATCTTCAGAATCTGCTGAATCCTTTTTCAAATCACACGGTTGCTGGAGCCTTTACTGGCTAGTTTAGGGGTCGGCAACCTTTAACAGTAAAAGATCCATTTGGGCTTGTTTTCTTCTGATCAAAACCGAGAAGGACCCACATAGTCTCACTGTAGTCTTGAAGAAAATTGGATTTGCAATAGTTACATTCTTTATCTTAATTTATTTTTAAATATGAAATATGTTTATTTTTGGCACAAACAAAAGCAAGACCATAAAAAGAACTAGCATCTCTCAAATTGTGATTTTTTAAATTCTTTTTATGTCATTTGCCAAAAGCTTAAATAACTTATTTTCAAAATAAAAGACACTGTGCCAAGCAAGATCATCCTCCAGTGCATTTCTGAGCAGCTAGTCACCAATGCTGTGCAGTATAAAACAAAATGTCCTTTTAACTCATAAAAGATCACATTTTTTTTTACCAAAATTTTGCTTTCCATATAAAATCTGTGCATTCTGGAGGTAGCGTTGAGCAAACAAGACGTCTTCAGGTTAGCAGGGATGTAAAAACCTACAAAGTTTATCATCTATGTGTACCTCAGCCATAAATATATACATTTCACTAATCTAAAATAAATAAATGCTAATTATTTAGTACTTACTTAAAAAAGATTGTTATTTAATTTTTCTTTCTTTTTTCCCTCTTTATCCTCAGCAGTTTTACACAGCTGGGTTTTGTTATTTTAGTTTACTGTTACTGTCTTATTCCTTTTATTTTTCATTTCTGAAGTCTTTTAAAACAAACAAATGAATCAATTTCTATGAATAAAAGTCCAGTTATTTCAGACCTCTTGTCATGTCTGTCATGAGTGATGTCACGTCAGCTCCTCCCACCTCCACCCCACTTCACCCGTCACTACACTCACCGTGCTGCTCTCTGCGCCGCCTTCACCTCATCAGGATGTGGGATTCCCTGATACTCTCCTTCATACATCTGATCTTCCTCGTCGTGTCCCTCCGTCGCGTCGCTCGCTGCGTCTTCGTCCTGAGGGGAGTAGTCTGCCTGATAGCCATACCCATCATGGCCGCCTCCTTCTCCATATGTCCCGTAGCTGTCGCCACCCCCCTGGTGGTATATGTTGTTCTGGTAAGGGTCCGCCATTCTGCCTCACAAGGCTGACACTGGTGATGCGTTGCAGATGAAGAAGTCCCAAAAGGAATTTAGTATCAGCGAATGTTCAGAATCCAACGATCCACTCTAAAGCTCCGTTGGAATGAAAAAGGAAACGTTTTTCTGTCCTGTTTCAGGTGTTGTGCATTTTCACGGTAAAACTCCACGATCCCAGCATGCCTTGCCTTCAGAGTTCACACCTGCAAACAGATAAAAACATTTCTTGTAAGTTTATTCATCTTGAAAAACATCTCTTTAACAGCTCAGTTTAACAGGATTCCCTTTTCCAGCATTTTGAATCTTGAATATCTTTGTTGTCGTCGTATATTGAGTGCAGCGCAGTCCTCTTCCGGATTAAAAATAAATACATTCAGTGAGGTTGAATGAGTATCTCTCCCCTCCTCTCCGTTTGTGTACTGGTGTTCCGCAAGGATCCACTCTTGGACCTCTGCTCTTTTCCCTTTATATAAATGATCTGCCTTCAGTTTGTTCAAATATCTCTATTCAAATGTATGCTGATGATACAGTGATTTATATACATGGAGAAAACATGACACAAGTTGCGGAGAAACTTACACAAGCAATGTCAAATATCACACAGTGGTTAAAATCAGTCGAGTTTAGAATTAAATGCAAATAACAGTTTTAAAAACTAATGTTCAATAATAATAAATGCTTAATGCAGATGTTTTTTCTAAATCTTATAATCAAAAAAACCTGAAAAGCGGATGTATCTATTTGTGGCTGGGAAACAAAATTAAGGTTGTGTCAGAAATACAAATATCTTGGGATCCTATTGATTCAAATCTGAAATTTTGAGTCACACAAATAAAAAGAATATGTAATAAGTCAAGTTCAATTTATCAAATTTAATCTTCACATGCGTTTTCATAAGACCTCAGTTATCTTTACATGCTGCTAGAATGTTTATGACTGCTATGTTTTTTCCCATTTGACATATGATCTCATCACAACCTGGTCACAGGCAAAAATGAAAAAACTCTGAAGCCAAATAGAATCACTTTATAAACAAACAGTCAAATATTGGATAAAAAACATTTAGATATCACCATTGCCCTGTTTTACAGAAACATAAAACTGTTAACCTGGAAGAATTTCATCACGTTTTCAAACTTTGTCTGTTGATATAAAATAAGAAATGGTCTGTCATCTCCTCCTCTTCAGCAGTTTGTAACCATTTGAACCAGCTCACATCGAGTCACACGAGGGTCAGCTAGAGGAGATTGTGTCATCCCTCTGCGGAAAAGTGCCAAAAAACATTTTCGGTTACAGCAGCACAGGACTGGAACTCTGTCCCTCAAAGCATCAGAGAACTGGGGCTCACTTTCATTGTTTAAAAAAACATCTAAAGAACTGGGCTGGGTGACACATCAGACATGTCAGCATATATAAATCTTTTAATACAGATACGGCAGAATTTTTCTCAGGGCTTTTTAAATGTTCCTTGTTTTTAATTGATGTACATTTTTACAAAAGTCATTGATTATTCTACAGTCCATTTTACATTCCATTGCATCTGCTCATTTTTATTAATTTATTTATTTATTTATTTTTTCTCTCAATTGTTTTATTGTGTGTGCTGATTTAACTTTGTAAAATGTTATATGTTTTTATTGTTCTTTTACTGTACTTGTATTACATCTTGTTTCTAACTTTGTTTAATAAAAAACTTAAATAATAGGGAGATCTCTTTACCATCAGTCCAGGGACAGCAGATGAAAAAATAGCTCTCAGCTAACTCTGGTGCATTGGCAGAAATGCTTTTTAATGTGCATTGTCCCTGTCAAATAAATGAATAAATAAAATAAAACAAAAATATATACCGTATTTTCCGGACTATAAGTCGCTCTGGAGTATAAGTCGCAGGAGCCAAAAAAAACCATATATAAGTCGCTCCGGAGTATGAGTTGCACTTTTAAGGCTAAAATTTTTGAATAAATTCAATGAGCCCGACGTAACGTTATGTTTGACGCCGAACATGAATCATGCGTCAAATTGGCTCTTTTGATGCGAGTTAATTTTAAATCTAAACCTCAATGTTTGGCCAAAAACGTGTTCACAAACAAGATGGTTCTATTGCGTGTGGAGAAGCTATCATTTAGCCTCTTCGCTACATGATGGAGGCTTTGACTGTATATCTCGTTTAAAACACATGGAAGATACGGACAATGTTGAGGCTAAAAAAAAAATCGCTCCTGAGTATAAGTCGCACCCCTGGCCAAACTATGAAAAAACCTGCGACTTATAGTCCGGAAAATACGGTAATATAACCAAATAGATCAGAGGTCGGCAACCTTTAAGAGTAAAAGAGCCATTTGGGCTCGTTTTCTGCTGATCAAAATCTACAAGGAGCCGCATTGACTCACGTTAGCCTTTAAGAAATTTGGATTTGCATTCATAACCTTCTTTTTTGTTTGTTTTATTTAATAAATGTGAATAATGTCCATTTTTGGCACGAACAAAAGCAAAAAAATATATAAAATATATAAACTAGCATCTCTCAAAAAGGTATTTTTTTACGTTCTTAACTTTAGTAGCAAAAAAGCTAGCTCGTTGCTTAATTACTAGCTGAACTTCAAATTAGAATAACATTTCTCTATAAATTTAATCATCCAAACATTTTAGCATGTTGCTAAAATAAAAGCTAAACTCAAAATTAGCCTAAAACCCCCTGTAGATAAGAAATTAGCAAAAAATGTTACCATATTGCTAAAATATTAGATAAACTCCAAATTAGCAGAAAAAACTAATTAGATGCCAAATCTGCCAAAAAGCTACCTTGTTGCTGACCAAACTCCAAAATTGCCTAAAATTCCTCAGAAAACTAGCTTAGTCAAAAACGTTAGCATGTTGCTAAAATAGAAGCTAAGTTAAATTATCCAAAAAAAAATTTCAGTATATAACAAATCAGCTGAAAACATTAGCATTTTACTAAAATATTAGCTAAACTCCAAATTAGCATAAAAGTCCTCAGAAAACTTAGCTAAAAACGTTAGCATGTTGCTAAAATAGAAGCTAAAATTCTAAATTAGCCTAAAAACTCCAGTAGGTAACACATTAGCCAAAAATGATAGCATATTAGCTAAATTCCAAATTAGCATAAAAACTAATTAGAGGCCAAATCTGCCGAAAGAAAACCTAGCTTGTTGCTTATTACTAGCTGAACTTCAAAATAGCCTAAAATTCCTCAGAAAACTATCTTAGTCAAAAACATTAGCATGTTGCTAAAATAGAAGCTAAGTTAAATTATCCAAAAAAAAATTTCAGTATATAACAAATTAGCTGAAAACATTAGCATTTTACTAAAATATTAGCTAAACTCCAAATTAACATAAAAGTCCTCAGAAAACTTAGCTAAAAACGTTAACATGTTGCTAAAATAGAAGCTAAAATTCTAAATTAGCCTAAAAACTCCAGTAGGTAACACATTAGCCAAAAATGTTAGTATGTTGCTAAAATAATAGCTAATCTCCAATTTTTTTTAAATTCACTATTATTTTATTTTTCTTCAGCCAGAGAGCCACTATGGAGAGATAAAAGAGCCTCATGTGGTTCTGAAGCCGCAGGTTGCAGATCCCAGAAATAGATCAATTCAGACTCTCACATCTACACATCTAGCCAATGCATGACTCCTAATGAAGTGCAAACAGATTTAGAAAAAATTAAAGTTTGCATCTCTTTTAAGGGACAAAATGGCTTCTAGAGGCTGGAAGGAGGTGTCTTTACCATCAGAACTGTTCAAATTCCTCTCACCTTTTTTTTTAATCTTCTAATCGAGTCTATAAATATTTTAGCTTCTATAGGTTCTTCTGATGATTTAGTTACTCCATCATGCTAGCTCCATTCAGTCGATTGGAGGAGATCATGGAGGCGGACCCAGAGAGCAAAAAATGACTTAATGATAAAAAAAAAAAAAAGGATTTAATTTAAGAAATTGGAGGGTATAAATGTGGAGTGTGACTTCTATGACCAATAAAACTACTTGAATAAATGAGGAAACATTAGAATAGAATAGAATAGAATAGAATAGAATAGAATAGAATAGAATAGAATAGAATAGAATATTTTGAAGGCCCACTCCAATAAATTTTTGATTTGCGTTCTTAGATTTTATTTTTAAAATTATGATGATGCCGTTTTTAGCCAAAGAACAAAAACCCGTGTCGTTTTCTAGGACATAGTTTCTGCAGAGCAGCAAGACTTCATCAGTAATTTGTCTCTGAGTTGTAGGAGGGACCATTGCCTCTGAGTAAGCCCGTCCCTGTTTCCCATCATCCCTTTGTTTACATGCTCTCTCACTAGCTTACAGTTTCTCACAAACCCAAACCTAACATAATCAGTGCACAAAAATGGCAAGAAAAATCAGAGATATGCTGTACAGTAAAGCCAAGAAGTTCATGGATCTATTTGTTTACAAGTGAATGCTTCCCAACAGAGGGGATAAGGAGCTTGTGTCCTGCCAATTGTAGCAACTATGTCACTATTGTAAGTTTTTACAACATCTGCGCCTGATTCCCAATAATTAGAAAAAGGAAAAACTCAAACACAATTGTAATATTTTTTGTCCTCCGTTGTGATAAAAATACCACAAGAGCAAAAACACGTTTTTCATTTGAGTGGGTCCAGATGACTCAACCTGGATAAAAGAACCTCAAAAGCCCTGGCACCCCTTACCAAAAATAAGTATGCTTAAAGTATATGTTTAAAAGTATACTCAAGTCTAAAAAAGTAAAGTATACTTAAAAGTGTACTGGAAGTTTACTAACAAGTATACTTCTTGGTACTAAATTGGCCCACTTTTAGTTTATAAAGACTCAGAAGTGTACTTCAAGTAAACTTTCTGGTATACTACTAGTTTACTTCAAGTTGTTTTAAGTTTATGAAAGTATGCTTAACTTAAAGCAAATTTGAAGTAAATTAGTAGTATACCAGAAAGTTTACTTTAAGTATACTTTTTATAAACTAAAAGTGGGCCAATTTAGTACCAAGAAGTATACTTGTTAGTAAACCACTAGTATTCTTTTTAAAGTATACTTGGTGTTTACTTTTTTATACTTAAAAATACTTTTAAATATATACTTGAAGTATACTTATTTTTGGTAAAAGTAAATTCATTTAGACTTGTAGTATTATTAAGTCTAAACAAAGTATACGTAAATTGAACTTGTAGTTTATCTCTAATAAGTACATAAAAAGTATACTAAAAGTATACTATCTTAAGTTTAGATTTAAAAAAGTATACTTAAAATAGACTCAAGTATACGTATTTTTGGTACGGGACCTTCAATACAATACACAAGATAATGACTTGATGGACCTCAAGGAACATATAGAACACAACATGGATCCACAAAGATCTCAAGAACAAGAAACAACCGAGAACAATCAAGCTAGAGTAGAAATGTTTTTTTTATTTAAAAAAATAAATAAAAAAAATAAAAAGAAAATAAAAAAAATAAAAAAAAATAGAGTAGAAATGGTGAAATAAAAAGCTGATATGGAAGAAACTAAAAACGTCTCATCCAGGTGTCCAGGTGTCTCCTCTCAGCTTCTGCAGACATCTACTTTCCTCAGCTCTTCTCTGTTTAAAAGCAAGTTTTATTTCTCTCCACTTAACCAGATTACTGTGAAAACACAGACAAAACAGAGCTTCTGTCTGTGGTTTCTTCTGTCCTCTGAGGACGTTCACGATCACAGAAGGTTTTTCTGGCGTATTTACAGCAGATTACCACTAATGGTCAGGGTGAAGACCTTTGGGTTTGTTGCTCTCATTTTTTACCCACAATTCCGCCTCATTCCTCTGTGTGCTGAACGTGACGGCATGCTCTAGTGAAATCTGCAGGGACTTTGAATCTTTTAATGTTAGTTTTAACCGTGTTTCCCTTTGCAGTGTACATTTATTAGATCATTTATCACTTTAAAATGAAATATGAAAAAGTATTTTAAAAATATGTTTAAACCTGACATGTTGCTGAAATAAAAGCTAAACTCAAAATTAGCCTAAAACCCTCGAGTAGATAGCCAAGTAGCTAAAAATGTTAGCATATTGCTAAAATATTAGCTAAACCTCAAATTAGCATAAAAACTAATTAGAGGCCAAATCTGCCGAAAGAAAACCTAGCTTGTTGCTCATTACTAGCTGAACTTCAAAATAGCATAAAATTCCTCAGAAAACTAGCTTAGTCAAAAACGTTAGCATGTTGCTAAAACAGAAGCTAAATTCTAAATTATCAAAAGAAAAATTCAGTAGATAACAAATTAGCTGAAAATATCCACGTTTTACTTAAATATTAGCTAAACTCCAAATTAGTATAACATTTCTCAGAACACTTAGCCTAAAATGTTAGCATGTTGCTAAAATATTAGCTAAATTCCAAATTAGCATAACATTTCTCAGAACACTTAGCCAAAAATGTTAGCATGTTGCTAAAATATTAGCTAAACTCCAAATTAGCATAAAATTTCTCAGAAAACTTAGTCAAAAATGTTAGTATGTTGTTAACATAATAGATTTTTTTTCTCTTCTATTTTTAGTCACAATTTCAACATTTTGACAGAATCCAATGTTTCTTTTTGTGTATCCCGCCAAACTTGATCTAGATAAATCTAATAGATTTGTACAGCCAACCGTGATGCTTTTCTGCAAGGTATTACGATTAAAATGCATTTTCTGAGAGTTAACTGTTCTTTATTAGGATTAAATGATGCTTATTTACATTGGTGCCCCACAGGGGTCAATCTAAGGTTCTCTTCTGTTTTGCAGTTTGCTGGGATTTTTAAATATGTCAGGTTTAAACAGCAAAATATCATATCACTCAAAGATTATTGATCTCTAAAGTCATTAAACATGAACGTCGGCATCCCTAAGATTTCTTCGTTTTTCCTGAATCAGGTATTTTTTTAGGGTCTAAGGGCAGGGATAACCAGTTTTATTTAGTCTGTTTAGTTTTTAGCTATAGTTTAAATTTTATGACTAACCTTCTGCATCTTTAAAATTACCTGCATGAAGCCCAATGTGGTAAATAAAAATTATGATATTGGGCTTTAGAGATAAATTTGAATTGAATTGAATCAGTTTTGGGGATAATGACTTATATTGGTTTGATTCTGAAATATAGCAGGATTTTTGAGATGTAGCAAAAAATTTTGTAAAATATCAAGAAATGTACTTATAACTAAGACTGTCGAACCCATTTAAACTGTTATTCTGACCAGAGGTCAGCAACCTTTAACTGTAAAAGAGCCATTTGGGGTCATTTTCTACTGAACAAAACCTAGAAGGAGCCGCATAGACTTACGTTAGCCTTTAAGAAATTTGGATTTGCATTCATAACCTTCTTTTATTTTTTCAATAAAATGTGAATAATTGTCTATTTTGGCACAAACAAAAGCAAAAAAATATATAAAATAACCTAGCATCTCTCAAAAAGGTATTTTTTTAACGTTTTTTAACTTAAGTAGAAAAAAAAGCTAGCTTGTTGCTTAATTACTAGCTGAACTTCAAATTAGCATAACATTTCTCTGTAAATTAAATGAGCCAAAAATATTAGCATGTTGCTGAAATAAAAGCTAAACTCAAAATTTGCCTAAAATCCCCAAGTAGGTAGCCAAGTAGCTAAAAATGTTAGCATGTTGCTAAAATATTAGCTAAATTCCAAATTACCATAAAAAACTAATTTAAGGCCAAATCTGCCGAAAGAAAACCTAGCTTGTTGCTTATTACTAGCTGAACTTCAAAATAGCCTAAAATTCCTCAGAAAACTAGCTTAGTCAAAAACGTTAGCATGTTGCTAAAACAGAAGCTAAATTCTAAATTATCAAAAAAAAAAATTCAGTAGATAACAAATTAGCTGAAAATATCAGCATTTTACTTAAATATTAGCTAAACTCCAAATTAGCATAAAATTTCTCAGAAAACTTAGCCAAAAACGTTAGCATGTTTCTAAAATATTAGCTAAACTCCAAATTAGCATAAAATTTCACAGAAAACTTAGCCAAAAATATTAGCATATTGCTAAAATATTAGCTAAACTCCAAATTAGCATAAAAACTAATTATAGGCCAAATCTGCCGAAAGAAAACCTAGCTTGTTGCTTATTACTAGCTGAACTTCAAAATAGCCTAAAATTCCTCAGAAAACTAGCTTAGTTAAAAACGTTAGCATGTTGCTAAGACAGAAGCTAAATTCTAAATTATCAAAAAAAAAATTAGTAGATAACAAATTAGCTGAAAACATCAGCATTTTACTTAAATATTAGCTAAACTCAAAATTAGTATAAAATTTCTCAGAACACTTAGCCAAAAACGTTAGCATGTTTCTAAAATATTAGCTAAACTCCAAATTAGCTTAAAATTTCTCAGAAAAGTTAGTCAAAAATGTTAGTATGTTGTTAACATAATAGCTAAACTCCAATTTTTTTTAAATTTACTATTATTTTATCTTTTCATTGGTTCTGGAGCCGCATGTTGCAGATCTCTGGGGTAGACATTAAAAGGATTGAAATTAGGTTCCTTTAGAGAAAATCTGGTGACTATCCTTATGTGACCCAAAAACTATAACACTTTTTCCTTTTCTTTTCTAAAAAAAAAAAAAACACAATTGTACAATTGTGGAAAATCCAACTTTTTCATATTTATGAAAGTACAGGATGAAGTTTGTTTTTGTGAAGGTAATTTTATTCAATCTTTACTGTCTGTGCTATATCTTTCTATAATTTATCTCCTTCTGGTGCAACATGTGAGTATTCTTAACATAACAAAGTATCTCGATCGATCTTAAATAAACCAGGTTTCCAAAACAGTAACAATAGAATAAGAAGCTTCATTTGCAATCTTTTCAGTAAACAACAAACAGGAGGAGAACCATCAGATAAACTCGCTCAGAAGGAAATGAAAAGGTGCGAAGACGGCAGCTCCACCGTCTGCGTCGCGGATCGCTCCGTTTATCAGCGCGTTTCTCACAGACTTCTAATAAAACCTGTTAATCTGATGGAGGAGTAAACAAGGACGCTGCAGTTTATTATTGGAGTTTCCTGCAAACTCATCCTAAAGCTCAAACCAGGAGAGCCGTACACACAAACATGAAACGTTTTTGAAAAATCAAGCTGATTAAAATCATGTTTTGGGTTTTTTTTTAACATATTCTGTGACAATTTTGTGATGATGGTGAACATATGTAAAGAAAATTAAAATTGAAACTGAATTTTTGAGTATTTAAAAGGTTGTAGGTGTGCTTACATTAGCTAACCACTTATGTACGATTAGATCCAAGTTTGTGTTAACTGTACGACTGGATAGATCTGATATTTTTCACCATTTTTGTTGCCATGGCGATGTTGTGTTGGTGGTGTGAGGGCTGTAGGCTAGCAGTAGTGAGTGTAAACAAAGGAATTATGGTAAATGGAGGCAGGCTAACTCGTTCAAAACTCAGAGGCAATTTTTTTTTTAAAGCTCAGCTCAGTGGCCTTGTGGTGGAGTGTCCACCCTTAGGCTGGAAGGTTGTTAGTTCAAGTCCAGGCTGAGTCATACCAAATACTAAAAGTGGGGCTCAGTGCCTCCCTGCTTGACTCTCAGCATTAAGGGGTTGGATTCGGGGGGTTAAACCATCAAATGGTTCCTGTGTGCAGCTGTGTCAGCAGCTCACCGCTCCCCAATTTCTAACACCCAAGTGCGGGACAACTAAAGGGAATTTAACTCAAACTTATGACGCCCTGCAGAAACTATGTCCTTGAAAACGAGACAAGTTCTTAGATTTTAGCTAAAAATAGCATCATAATAATTAAAAGTACTTTGAAAATACATCAAAAGACTATTGGAGTGGGACTTTTATCAGAAATTATTTTTAAAAATGTCATAAGTCGATAAAACGAGATGTTTCATCTCTAGGGGTTTATCCTCCTACCTTAGTTAAATAGAAAAAATAAACTAAAATAAGTTTAAGAATGTATGACCAGCTGGTCACGTTTGTTTTCATGTTTTAGCAATAGGTCAAGAACCTTTTTATGCAACGTTTCCCTTTAAAAATTGGAGTAATGCTAAAAGATACTGAAGCAAAATTTAAATTTACCTGCTGGGAAATAAAGTGACTGAATATGAGCGTGAGTCATTAAATTAAAAAAAAAGAATAACAATACATAATTATTTCTGTTTTTGTGATACTCTCTGTTTGGAAATGTAAATTTAAACAGGAATAAAGATTGTGTTAGAACCGGGAGGACATGAGCATCACGGAGCTCCAGGTCATCAAAGAATAACTCGACAGTTACTGCAGTGTGTGCACGCCGTTGCTGTTAACCAGACTGTGCAAACGGGAGGACAAAAAAAAAAAAAAAGAGTGCAACATGAGACGGGTGTTTGCATTGGTGTGTGTGCATTGATTACATAATGCTGCTGGCAAGCAATCCCAGATGAATAGAAGCTTTCCAGCCTCCTGCTTGTTAAAAATAGATCCGTGCCCTCTTTTACTTTGCACCTTGTCAGAAACTCGTCATCCTCCGCAGTGCACGCCGGCCGACAGCAGGGCGCCAACGTATTGAAAAGTTCAGATCTGAGCAGGATGGATGAACAGCAGGTCTGTTGAAACGCTCAGCATCCTCCCAGCTGTCTTCTCTGCCTCTTTGTTCAGGTTTACTTAGTTAATATTAAAGTAAGTATAAAAGCAGGGCTTATCTAGGAAGAGTTCAACATCACCCCCCCCATCACTTCTCTTACCGGGACGAGTCAGACTGGAGCTTCAGATGGGAGCAGGTCCGTCCGTTCACTCGTGGATCACTTTGGAAACCTGCAGAGCATCCACACACGGAGACACAACTGAGGGATTATGGGCAGGGGAGGATGTGCCAGCCCCTCAACTCCAATACCCCCCTCCTCACCTGCAGTGGGTCGGTCCGCCAGGCTGCATGGAGAGACGGAGCGAGCCATCTGGCTTACAGGAGGGGGGGGGGACGAACAAGGAGGGTGGGGATGGGCGGGGAGGAGGAGGCAGATGGGCGGAAGATGGAGGCTGGTGGGGGGGTTTCAAGAGGGATGAAGAGCGAGGAAGAGGAGGAGGAGGGGGATGACAGATGTGGAAAACAGGGATGCTGGATGAGATTTCTCTGTCAGGATGTAAAAGTTCCAGATTCTAGAATCGGAACAACTAGATTCTGTCGTCTTTCATTTTACCTTTAAATAAACTTAGAAAAGACCAAATAAAAGCCACCATGAAGAAAAATTAAATGTATTTGTTTGGCTAAAAATATTTTCCAATCCTGAATTCAGATGTGATCTCCATCTTTGTGTAATCTTCTTCTCTCTCCATGCTGCTGCTGCTTCCTTTGTGCGCTGAGGCTTCATCATTAATTGATGAATGATGGAGAAAATGAAAAAAAAACCAGAGAAGACACATCCTCTCGAAGGCTGTTTCTTCTCATCAACACCTCCTCCTCGTACGCTCAGAACAGCTGGAAATTTCTGCTTTTATTTTTGGTGAAAAGGCAATTTTTAATTTTTATTTTTTTTATTTTAAATCAGACTTCACATGTTCTGGAGGAGGAGGTTGTTACATTTTCTCAACTCATTTAGCTGCAGTCGTTTAGCAACATTTCCTGTTATTTTAGGCTTAAATAATCCTTTAAATTCCAAATTTATTTGTCACATACATATAGTATATTATTCTGAGAAATATATTGCTCGACTGTTCGAAATGAAAGTCATCTTATAGTAATAGTAATATATATTAAATATGGAAGTAATTCCAATTAAAAAATAAGAATCTAAAATCTTAATGTTTAAAAAGAAAAAAAACTTCTCACCTTCTGGGTTCCTGCCCCTGCAGACAGGCCATATGGATCAGCGTCTGTTTGCTCATTAACACGGGAACACACTCACATGTTTTGCTGCTTTTCTTTCACAATTTGCAGTCACCTTCAATCATTTTAAACAGTGTAACTTGTCTTAAAATATTCAATTTGGGTCCACACAGTCTTCAACACAAAACGAAAAACTAAAAAGTCTTTTGATTTGAAAAGGATGGAAACCCGTTTTTCAAAATAGAGACACATTAAAATTCTATTTGATTAGAATTTGCTAAATTAAAAATTTATATGTCTAATTGGTAGCTTGTTTTTCCCTTTTAAATGCATGTGTGGAACTTATTGTTTCTAGATTTTTATATTTTATTGTATTTGCTGGCATATAATTTACTACTTCTAAGATTTTTCTCCTTTTTACTGTGGTGGCAGTTAAGATAGTGAGACATATTTTACAGTCCGTTTTATTTAGATTGTGATGGTTGAAAAGTAACAATAAAACTACAGAACACAGTCTGTGTGAGCATGCTCCGCCCCCTTTTGCACCACGTGGTTTGGATCCAATGGGTGTAAATCCTTCACTTGCATCACTTTGACGCCGGTTGGTTTGATCTGCAGGAGATGATGCTCGCACACAGACACACATTCAGGCATCGGGGAACATCCGTAATCCGGGTGGCACACTTTGGCGGCGCAGCGTAAAGCCGGCGGCCGAGGATTACGAGGATGTAATCAGTCAGACTGCAGGAGCAGGAATGTGATATCAGATGCATGGCATCTATATTCTTAACCTTAAACACATTTATGAAGACCACCTGAAGCTCCAAGTCTTTAAAGATTCACCAGCAGCTCAAAGACTTTTTGGTGCCGATGTGAATCCTGAACTTCAAAACCAAAAGGGGGAAAAAAAAGAAGAACTTTCTAAAGTTTTTGGTTAATCATGTTCAGGTTGTTGCTTCTGTCGGGTGAAGTTGGGAGAACTGTCATCCAGACCATCACAGGGCCACACATTGAACACCAGAAGAACTGATGGAGGAAGCTTGAACAATCACGTACGCACAAGTACAGAGGTCATCAACCTGCGGCTCCAGACCCACATGTGGATCTGTCATCTCTCCATAGTCGCTCTCTGGCTGAAGAAAAATAAAATATTAGTGAATTAAAAAAAATTGGAGATTAGCTATTATTTTAGCAATATACTAACGTTTTTGGCTGATGTGTTATCTACTAGAGTTTTTAGGCTAATTTCGAATTTTAGCTTCTATTTTAGCAACATGCTAACGTTTTTGACTAAGTTTTCTGAGGAATTTTATGCTAATTTGGAGTTTAGCTAATATTTCAGTAAAATGCTAATGTTTTCAGATAATTTCTTATCTACTGAATTTCTTTTGATAACTTAACTTAGCTTCTATTTTAGCAACATGCTAACGTTTTTGATTAAGTTAGTTTTCTGAGGAATTTTAGGCTATTTGGGAGTTCATCTAATAATTAAGCAACAAGCTAGCTTTTTGGCAGAAATAGCTTCTGATCAGTTTTTTCTTCTGGCTGAAGAAAAATAAAAAAATAGTCAATAAAAAAAAATTGGAGATTAGCTATTATTTTAGCAATATACTAATGTTTTTGGCTAATGTGTTACCTACTGGAGTTTTTAGGCTAATTTAGAATTTTAGCAACCTGCTAACGTTTTTGGCTAACGTTTTCTTGTATGCTAATTTGGAGTTTAGCTAATATTTTAGCAATATGCTAACATTTTTAGCTAATTTGTTATCTACTGGGGGTTTTAGGCTAATTTTGAGTTTAGCTTTTATTTCAGCAACATGCTAACATTTTGGCTGATTTAATTTACAGAGAAATGTTATGCTAATTTGAAGTTAAGCTAGTAATTAAATAACAAGCTTTTTTTTTTTTGCTACTAAAGGAAATTTAAAAAAATACCTTTTTGAGAGATGCTAGTTTATATATTTTCTATATTTTTTTGCTTTTGTTCGTGCCAAAAATAGACATTATTCACATTTATTTAAAAAAAAAAAAAAAAAAAGAAGGTTATGAATGCAAATCCAGATTTCTTAAAGGCTAACATAAGTCAACGTGGCTCCTTCTAGGATTTGATCAGTAGAAAACGAGCCCAAATGGCTCTTTTACTCTTAAAGGTTGCCGATCTCTGCAATAGCAGAACATGGAAGCTTCAATTCAATTCAATTCAATTTTATTTATATAGCCCAAAATTACAAAGAAATTTGCCTCATTGGGCTTCATGCAGGTAATTTTTACAGATGCAGAAAATAGTCTTGAAATATGAAAACATATCTAAAGACTAAACAGACTAAATAAACTGGATATCCCTGCTCTTAGACCCTCCCTCTCGGTAAGGAAAAACTCCTAAAAAACCTGAATCAGGAAAAACGAAGAAACCTTAGGGATTCCCACATGAGGGAGAGATATCATCCCAGGACAAACAGGCGATACCAGAACTGGTAAAGACTTCACACTTTAAAGAACTCAGCTGGGATTTGAACCAGGGTTTTCTCACTGTTGAGAGGCCTAATCACCATACCACTATACAGGTGAAGTTTGTCATGCTTTGAGTAATGGCACTTAAAAAAGTTACAATAAAGTTTTGCAAAAAGCTTCTGAAATTAACCGTATAACTTTTAAAAAATGGATAATTACAATGACAAAAAGTCCAAACACCTGAACTTTGCCTTTTATTTATTAACTCATTAAAAAAACACATATAAAGGTATTTTACAATTAAATAGAAGCTTAGAATAAAGTAAAACATTTACTGTATCCAAACTATCCAGATTTTTTTTAGATTTAGTCCCACTCAACAATGTTTTGATCTATTTTCAAAGTGTTCCCAGTGGACTTTTGATTATTTTTATTATGCTGTTTTAAGCCAAAATAATAATTAAAAAAAATAATCCTGTCATTTTCTACAACACTGTTTCTACAGGAGTTCATCAGAAATTCACCTCTGATTTTTGGGTGGGACTGTTGACACTAAGTAAGCCTGGCCCCACTTCCCATCAGCCATCTGTTCCCACTAGTTTACAGCCCCTCCCAACCCCCAGTCTAACATTAGAAGTTCCAGCCGTACAGCTTAGATCCTGATTCCAGCTCAGACGAGGAAAACAAAGACGTTCATGGATCTATTTGTCTGCAAGTGGATGCATCAGAGAAGTTTCCAGGTGTTTTCCAATAACTTTTTTCCATCTGCTTCTGATTGACAATTCTTTGTTTAAAGAAATACACAGAAATGCAAAATAAGATAAAATTTCTTCATTTGTGTCCTCTATCATTAGTCTCAAAAAGATGTTAAAAACACCTAAAATATATTTTTTATTAGAGTAGGTTTTCATCAAAAGCAGTGAACGGTGAAGGTAGTTGAATTCTGTCTGCCGTCGTAATCATTAAGTTAATCAAATTGTTTGTTTTTTTTTTCCTGTTGTTGGAAAAGTTGATAATTACGACGGAGTATTAGAGCCACTTTATAAAGAAAAAAATATTTTTTAAATTAAGAGAAAAAAGGCATACTAGTAAATTATGAGCATAAAGTCGTATATTTATGACTTTAAAAGTCATAGGTTAAACTTACGACTTTTAAAGTCATAAATTCACTTGAAAAAAACTCGTAATATTACTTCTTTTTTTTTTTTGGTGGCATTAATACTCCGTCGTAGATAATAGCAACTAAAGTTTTAGTGTTTGTGTAAAATGTTTGCGAGCAAAAACTGTTTTTTATTCATGTCAGTTTCAGAAAAAAGTTGAGAAATTACAATTATATTATATTTTTACAGATTTTGTCTGATTGTTTTTACTTCTCAAAATATAAAAAAAATTAAAAATGATTTAAAAAACTGAGAGCCTCCCCAGTGAAGGGACACTAGATTGGACACTAAGTGTTTTCATTATTATTATCATATTAAATTATTAACATTTAAATATACTTTCATAAAATATAAAAACATCCTTGTTTCTGTGAATCGGCACATTTCATCCTGACTTGTTAGAATTTCTGAGACTGATTCTGCTGACTCAGCTCACCTTAGTCCATCAAACTGGATTAAACCTGACCGGGCCGCCAAACCACAGCCTGGAAAAAGAAAAAAGAAAAAACTAATCAATGAAAGAGGATGCTGATTAAAATGTATTCTCTCGTGCTGGCAGCTCTCCCTCGTCTGCCTTCATCTGCTCAGATCAAACCTTCTCCTGCAGGAGCAGGACAGAGGACTTCATGAAGGTTTCATCATTAGCTCTGCGATGCTAATCCAACAAAAGAAGAGTTTCTACTTCACCAAAGCTTAAAGAAATATTTTTTTATAAGGCTGAAGAATTACTTCATTTTCCATTTCTTATTTGATCTTTGAAGTAAAAAAACTGTGAATGAAAATTGTAAAGTTATAAAAGCATCAAGAATTTGACAGAACAAAGGAGGAGCGTGTTGGAATTCACTCAGAATGAGAAAAATTACCAACACAACATTGAAGAACAAGATAGAATTCATGAATTCATGTACCAGCCCTCCTTAAAATACATAAAAAAATTCTTAAAATTAGAAGATTTTTCTTTAAATAATCAAATAAAATCTGCTAAAGAATTTCTGTTTTGCTTTTTTTTTAAAAGTTGGTCACTTATCATTAGGTCTGCCACAATTAGTCGACTGATCGACGACAAATTTAAAATAGTCAATTAGTCGTTACTTTATATCATATGGAGTCGGAGTGGAATAAAGTTAAAATTCATAAAGACATCATGCTAACTTTTTAGACTGTTTTAGTAAGTAAGTGAGTAAATTTTATTTATAGATAAAATCACAAAGTGCTTTACAGAGTAAAACAATGACAAAAACTCCAACAGATTAAAACAGTAAAATAAAACAGTACTGCACAATTAACTAAAAGCTCTTTTAAAAAGCAAAGTCTTTAGCTGTTTCTTAAAAGCATCAACATTATCGTTTTAGCATTTAGTAAGGATCTTGGGCTATTTTCGAGTTTAGCTAATATTTCAGCTACATGCTAGCTATTTTGCCTAGTTTAGGCTTTTTTTAAATGTTATTTCTTTATTTTTTTTTCTTGCGTCACAGCAAGAAGGCCCCGGTTCAAATCTCAGCTGGAGGATCTGAAACAGAAACACCAACTGGGACCTTTCTGTTCGCTTTCAGTTTGCATGTTCTCTCCGGGCATACGTGGGTTTTCACCGGGGACTCCGGCCTCCTCTCACCGTCCAAAAACACCTTCAGAAGATGAATGAATGAATGAATGAATGAGCTTAGCAAATATGTCAGCCACATAATAGCTGTTTTGTCTAATTTAGGCTTTTTTCAGGTTTTTAGGCTAATTTGGGATTTAACTAATATTTTAGCTATCAACTTAAGCCTTTTTAACTATCAATTTCAGCTTCTTCAGCAGCTAAACTCAGCCTACAACATTCACACTAGCATTACTGCAGGTAATCTTATGTATCTAGTTTTTGGTTAGTTTAGAGCTAATGATGGTTAAGATTTGTTCTTTACATCCAGTTTGAGAATAACTCGATTAGTCGACTAATCGGAAAAAATAATCGGTGATTAGTCGACCATTAAAATAATCATTTGTGGCAGCGCTACTAATCAATACACATTTTTTAAAATAAATGTGATTTTTCTGTTGAATAATTGTCTTAATAGGATTGTTTTTCTTGTTAGACAAAAATAAAACTTGAAACAAGTCATTTTACTATTTAAATCCAAGATCTCTGCTGACATTTTACCCATCATGTTAAGAGGATTTTTATTGCAACACTAGAAAACAAAAAGACAACAAAGATGTACATGTACTGTAATTATTAAGAAAAAAGTCCCTAAGAGGTGAGGCTGTCTCATTTTTACTGACTATTTAAAGGCCGACACTGATAAAATTGTGTTTTCAACATGTTCTTATAGCATTTTTCTCATGATGGAAGATAAAAATGAATACAATTTTGATTTAAACTTTGTTTCTGAGTATATTGAGTTGGATTAAGGGCAGATGAAAACCCACAGTTTTAAAAGTCTTAATCCATGGATGTCTTATTCTAATGGTAGGTTAAAGTTTCCAATTAGAGATACTATATGGTTATAAATAATGTCTAAATATTGTCTGGTAATAAAAAAATATTGTCTTTCACATTGATGATACTATCTGATTTGGATCAAATCATGTAATTTTAATAGTTTAGATTGTTTTAAAGTTGGTTTGGATGGATGGATGGAGGGATGGAAGGATGGATGGAGGGATGGATGGAGGGATGGATGGATGGATGGATGGATGGATGGATGGATGGAGGATGGATGATGGAGGGATGGATGGATGGATGGAGGGATGGATGGATGGATGGACCGGACCACAAAAAGAAATCTTGACTTCATTTATTTACTGTTAATCTATTTTTTTTTAAATGACAGAAATATCTTATAATTATGTATTTCACTATTTACGCTGAACCGTCATGGATGCGGCTTCTCCGCCCAAACTTCGCAGCACAGAGAATTCCCACATTTCCTGTCCTCCTTTTCCGACCCCCCCCCTCCCTCCCTCCACGTTCTCCATCTTTATTCCGACTGCACTTCCCCTCCATGCATTATAAATCAGCCCAAACAGCACTCTCTGCAGTCTGCCGCTCTGTCAGCTCGCCCCACGGATAATTCATGAATTCACCGGAGAGCCCGGGGACTCTGGGAAAACAGAAATGCCGTCTGCATCATTTGTGAAATTGGTTCTGTTAATAAAGTTCACAAATCTCTCAAATCATTAATTATTGGTCAGCATCTTTCAGAAGAAGTGGTTTTCTCAGCTCAGTTTGGATGCAGACGATACATTTATCGCCTGGTTGCTACGGTGCAGCTGTGACCCACTTCACAGAGACAAGGAAGCAAAATGAATACATCTGCAAGAAAAACAATAAAGTCCAGAGATAGAAACCATTTTTACTGTTAATGCAGTAAAAAGTTTAACTTTTAAAGCTGCTAAGAAGGTCATCCGTGCAGGTTTGATCTTCTTTTGTAAATCTCAAACAAAAACTAAAATGAATGATCGTGCAGATTTGGAAAACGGAGGAAAAACGGTTCGTCTAAAGCACAATTTTCTATTTTTTTAAAGCAAACTTTATCAGTTTGAAGCTAAACTTACAAATGCAGCGAAGACAAAATATTAACTGTAACCTTGACCTTTCCAAATCACTGCCTGACAAGCTAACAGCTAGCAGCATCTAAATACTGAGTTTTATTTCACCAAATCTCTGTTAATATTTTTGTCTAATTCAGAGGTCTGCAACCTGCGGCTCCAGAGCCACATGTAGCTATTTCATTGTGGCTCTCTGGCTGAAGAAAAATAAAATAATAGTAAATTTTAGAAAAATATTGGAGATTAGCTATTATTTTAGCATTATACTAACGTTTTTGGCTTATTTGTTTTCTAGTGTGGTTTTTAGGACAATTTAGAATTTAGCATCTATTTTAGCAACATGCTATCACAAATGGCTCTTTTAACAGTAAAAGAGCCATTTGGGCTCGTTTTCTACTGATCAAAACCTACAAGGAGCCGCATTGACGTTAGCCTTTAAGAAATTTGGATTAGCATTCATAACCTTCTTTTTGTTGTTTTTTTAAATACATGTGAATAATGTCTATTTTTGGCTCAAACAAAAGCAAAAAATATATAAAATATATAAACTAGCATCTCTCAAAAAGGTATTTTTTTGCATTTATTTTAGTAGCAAAAAGCTAGCTCGTTGCTTAATTACTAGCTGAACTTCAAATTAGCATAACATTTCTCTGTAAATTAAATCAGCCAAAAATTTTAGCATATTGTTGAAATAAAAGCTAAACTCAAAATTAGCCTAAAACCCCCAGTAGATAACAAATTAGCTAAAAATGTTAACATATTGCTAAAATATTAGCTAAACTCCAAATTAGCATTAAAAACTAATTAGAGGCCAAATCTGCCCAAAAAAAGCTAGCTTGTTGCTTAATTACTAGCTGAACACTAAAATAGCCACAAATTGAAGCCCAATGAGGCAAAATTCTTTGTGATTTTGGGCTATATAAATAAAATTGAATTGAATTGAATTGAAAATTCTTTAAAAAACTAACTTAGAGAAAAACGTTAGCATGTTGCTAAAATAGAAGCTAAGTTAAATTAGTCCAAAACAAACTTCAGTAGATAACAAATTAGCTAAAAACATTAGCATTTTACTGAGTTATTAGCTAAACTCCAAATTAGCATACAAGAAAACTTAGCCAAAAACGTTAGCATGTTGCTAAAATAGAAGCTAAAATTCTAAATTAGCCTAAAAACTCCAGTAGGTAACACATTAGTCAAAAAACGTTAGCATGTTACTAAAATAATAGCTAATCTCCAATTTTTTTTTATGTACTATTTTTTATTTTTCCTCATCCAGAGAGCCACTATGGAGAGATGAAAGAGCCACATGTGGCTCTGGAGCTGCAGGCTGCAGACCCCTGATCTAACCATTATTCTATTCTACATTCAGACACGGGATCATGAAGCTCTCTGGTAAAGCAGCAGATGGTTTCGCTGGAGTTGTTTTCCTCCATGTTCCTCTCCCAGGAGAGAACATTAGGCTGATGTCATTTTCTGCAGAGACTCCACAGACCTCATTTGGAGAGTTCAGTTGCTCAGGCCACGGCCAGAGGAAGACTGATGAGGTAGTGAAACGGTGGTTTGAACACTTAATGCCAAAAAGCTAATTTTTGAGCAAAACTGACCGTCCCGTAGCAGTGATGAAGCGAGGTGGAGGAACGATGCAGGATCATCCACAGCGCACGGAGTGAAGCAGGAATTCGCTCTGTACAGTAATTTTCCAGCAACAGAGCAGCGTTTCAAAGATGAGTGATAAAGCAAGAAAAGTCCGACCGAGACCTGGACTCAGAAACATTTCTGAAGAGATCTCAGGGGGCCAGATCCGGCCCCCTGGGTAATTATGTCCGGCCCTCCAGATCATTTTAGTTTATTTTTAAAAATGTTTCGATGTTATCTTGCGAGAGCAAAATATTGAAAGTTATTTCAGGTTTAAGTTGATTTATTCTGGAGTAATATTCATGCCTTTTATAATTCATAATTATAATAAAATTTTACAGTTTTAAAGTTTAAAAAATTGGTATTCTGCTTACTTTTTGGACTATTTTGGCATTTACTAGGATTTCTTTAGATTATTTTGGAGTTTATCTAACACTTCAGCTACATGTTAGCCTTTTTTTTGGCTAATCTAGGCTTTTCTTTTTAAGTTTTTAAGGCTGTTTTGGAGCTAGTATAATATTGACATGCTAGCTATTCTAGCTAATTTAGGCTTTTTTTCTGTTTTTTTTTTTTAGAATATTTTAAGTTTAGCTATATTAGATACATGCTAGCTGTTTTGGCTAACGTAAGTTTCTTTTTAATTTTGTTTAGGCTACTTGACATTTAGCTCCTTCTGTAAATTAGCTTCTTTTATCAGCTTCAGCGGTTTTAGCGATCACATTCATCTTATAGCATTCAAACTAGCATTATAGCAGGTAATGCTATATATCTAGTTCATAAGTATACTAAAAAGTTATGGTTTAAAAGTTTTAAAAATTGGTATATTTCTGGCTTTTTGGACTATTTTAGCTTTACTTTAGTGATGGTAGAGTATCTAACACTTCAGCTACATGTTAGCCTTTTTTGGCTAATCTAGGCTTTTCTTTTTAAGTTTTTTATGTTGTTTTGAAGCTATTGACATGCTAGCTATTCTAGCTAATTTAGGCTTTTTTCAGTATTTTTAGGATATTTTAAAGTTTAGCAATATTTTAAGCTACATTCTAGCTGTTTTGGCTAACGTAAGTTTCTTTTTAATTTTGTTTAGGCTACTTTGACATTTAGCTCCTTCTGTATATTAGCTTCTTTTGTCAGCTTCAGCGGTTTTAGCGATCACATTCATCTTATAGCATTCAAACTAGCATTATAGCAGGTAATGCTATATATCTAGTTCGTATGCTAAAAAGTTACGGTTTAAAAGTTTTAAAAATTGGTGTATTTCTGACTTTTTGGACTATTTTGGCATTTACTCAGATTTTTTTTAGGTTATTTTGGAGTTTATCTAACACTTCAGCTACATGTTAGCTTTTTTTGTCTAATCCAGGCTTTTCTTTTTAAGTTTTTTATGCTGTTTTGGAGCTAGTATATTGACATGCTAGCTATTTTAGCAAATTTAGGCTTTTTTCTTTTTTTTTTTTAGGATATTTTAAAGTTTAGCTATATTAGCTACATGCTAGCTGTTTTGGCTAACGTAGGTTTCTTTTTAATTTTGTCTAGGATTTTTGGCATTTAGGTCCTACTGTATATTAGCTTCTTTTATCAGCTTCAGCGTTTTTAGCTATCAATTTTAGCATCTTTAGCAGCCAAATCTTATAGCATTCACATTAGCATTATTGCAGGTAATGCTATATATCTAGTTCATAATTCATGCTAAATTTACAGTTCTAAAGTTTGGTATTCTGCTGGCTTTCTGGACTATTTTAGCATTTACTAGGATTTTTTATAGGTTATTTTGGAGTTTATCTAACACTTCAGCTACATGTTAGCCTTTTTTGGCTAATCTAGGCTTTTCTTTTTAAGTTTTTTAGGCTGTTTTGGAGCTAGTTAAATATTAACTTGCTAGCTATTTTAGCTAATTTAGGCTTTTTTTCTGTTTTCTTTAGAATATTTTAAAGTTTAGCTATATTAGCTACATGCTAGCTGTTTTGGCTAGCGTAAGTTTCTTTTTAATTTTGTTTAGGCTACTTTGACATTTAGCTCCTTCTGTAAATTAGCTTCTTTTATCAGCTTCAGCGGTTTTAGCGATCACATTCATCTTATAGCATTTAAACTAGCATTATAGCAGGTAATGCTATAAATTTAGTTCATAAGTATGCTAAAAAGTTACGGTTTTAAAGTTTTAAAAATTGGTATTCTGCTGGCTTTTTGGACTATTTTGGCATTTACTCTGATTTTTTAGATTATTCTGGAGTTTATCTAACACTTCAGCTACATGTTAGCCTTTTTTGGCTAACCTAGGCTTTTCTTTTTAAGTTTTTTATGTTGTTTTGAAGCTAGTGTAATATTGACATGCTAGCTATTCTAGCTAATTTAGGCTTTTTTTCAGTATTTTTAGGATATTTTAAAGTAGCTGTATTTTAAGCTACATGCTAGCTGTTTTGGCTAACGTAAGTTTCCTTTTTATTTTTGTTTAGGCTACTTTGGCATTTAGCTCTTTACCTATATTAGCTTTTTTTTATCAGCTTCAGCATTTATAACAATCAAATTCATCTTATAGCATTCACACTGGCATTATCGCAGGTAATGCTACGTATCTAGTTCATAATTATGCTAAAAAGTTACAGCTTTAAAGTTTTTAAATTGTAGTTTTAGAGTGTTTAATAAATGTGTATCCTGTTCGGTCCGTGACCTAAAGTGTGTTTTGGATTTTGACCCCTTGTTTGGTTGAGTTTGACACCCCTGTTCTATGGTATGACCTTGAGGGAAGTTAACACATCCTCATTCCCAAGTCATCACATGGTTAAGGACTCCAACTTGTCATTCTTTAACGAGCTGAATGTTCCAATTAAATAAGCGGTCCGGTTGTTTTGTCGGATGCGGAACCAAACGGAGACTGAAACTCGGGACGTGCCCAGTACCGGAACCCCAACCCTAGCTTGGTCTGGTCTGGTACTGCGCTTGGCACTGGTACTACATCAAGTACTGTGCGGTCCACGTCCCTGTACAGGACTGGTACCGGTTTGTGACTTAGAGGTCTGGGAGCCTTGATTTAATTGGAACAGCCAGCTCGTCCAAAACAAAAAAAAAAAAAAAACTTGGGGAAATCCAAAACATCAATTTTTGACATGGAGGGTCCTTAACCGTGCATCGATATGTGACGAGTTGGGAATGAGAACGTGTTGCAGGTCAAAAGGTCATCCCTCAACCCAACAGGTTAATTTTGGCATCAATCACATGGACACTCAAGAAGAAAATGACATCAAGAACACAGCAAAAAAATGATTGTAGAAAGAAATGTCTTTATGTATTTAGTGAAAATGGTCTAATGTTTTAGAAAATGTGTTTTAGCAGAAATAACGTTCCATGTGATCCTGATTTCATAAGGATTTTTGATGTCATCTCTCTCCTCAGAACCACAGTTCTAGTTTTTTTAAAGCTCTCTGCAGCTTCATCTTCACCTTCTGTGTGAGGAGCACAAGTAAAAAATAAAATCATCTTCCTGGATATCCTGTTATCATCTTCTACACACCTTGTTCTGCTCGTGTCTCTTCACAAAGACTGAAGGTGAACTTAAGGGAACAGCGTGATCAAAGATGTGAAAGTGAGAACAGCTGTTTGGAGTTCCACATGGCTGAATAAGGTGGCGTGTTACATAAACTCACGTGTGATTCTGGTTCCTCCGAGTCAGAACTTCACTGCAGTAAAATACAGTAAACATGAGGTTAAATGTAAAGAATCTTCAAGTTTCAAGGAGAACCAGATGATTTATTTGAGCTTCAAAGCAGACAAACCTTCATTAAATATGAATAAAGGCAAACAGATGAAAAATGACTGACTGGCTGTTTTCTCGCCTTTTCTCTCGCTGGGCGGGAGGGAGGGTAGAAAGGCGGGATTTCCCTCCCCTCTCTCCTCCTGCTCCTGCCAACATGGAGATCCCAAAGCATCGATGCAGAGAGGAGGAGGAGGAGGAGGAGGATGCAGGTTTTCTTGATGCAGTCTAGACGAGGTCTGAATACTTATCAGTTGTGTGTTTGTGTGATGCTTGGTCTGCCACTCGATCGTCTGCAGCGCTCTCAGCCTGCTGTGTCAGATTAAATTCATCTGATCTCATTTTGTCTTCAGTGCTTTTAGAATGAAATGTTTTTTCCAATTTAATCTAAACTAACATCAGTTAATGAAAGTTTTAGTTCTTGAATCTTAGCATAATCACTGATGCTGAGATTCAAATATTTTGAAAAATAATCTTTCAGCTTTCAACTTGTCAACTGTTCTGGTAATTATGTATTTTCCTTTTTACTCCATAAAGTTGGAACTGTCCTCTATTATATTCTGCCGTTTGTAAATCTGCAAAGTAAAATTTTAGCGTCAATATTTTTTTAATATTTAGGGGTGTTTTAGTGCAGGTCTCGCCTTTTCACCTTTTAAATTAATGTATTTATAAATGTTGTATTTAC
Source organism: Oryzias javanicus (assembly GCA_003999625.1). Classification (NCBI taxonomy): domain Eukaryota; kingdom Metazoa; phylum Chordata; class Actinopteri; order Beloniformes; family Adrianichthyidae; genus Oryzias; species Oryzias javanicus. Next base: position 28,734,745 of record CM012442.1, read on the forward strand.
TAAATATTTAGTTTGCAAGCTAAATATTTAAATGTAAGCTAAATATTTATTTAAAAAAAAATATTTTGTGAAATTAAATATTTACAAATTAAATATTTAGATCTGATCTAAATATTTAGGTTTTGTAATTAGATATTGGATCAAAATTTTTAATTAAGAACTAAATATTTTTAAACATCTAAATATTTAGCTTGGATCTAAATATTAAGTTTAGAGTTAAATATTTGGTTAAAAACTAAATATTTAGTTTAAACTATGTATTTAATTCATTTTTATTAAATATTTAGTTTTTTTAATATATATTTATTATTATATATTTAGATTAATTGTAGATATTTAGTTAAAAACAAAATATTTAGTTAAAAACTATATATTCAGATCCAAACTAATTGTTTAGATCTAAATATTTAATGGGCAAACTAAATATTTAATTTTATAAAAAATAATACTTAACTTGCAAGATTATAAATATATATATATATATATTTATATATATATGATTTTAAAATAAACATTTATCTTAAAATTATTAAATATGAACCTGAATATCTCACAATCATGGCATTTTAGTGAACTGACTTCATTTGATATCTAAAAAAGACATTTGGAGCATCTTTATTATTTCATATATGAAGGGTTAGGATTGTGAGGTTTGTAATTTTTGGAGGATTTAAAAAATTGATTAGAGTTTTTTTTTCCTCCATTAGTCTGAGGGATAAAAAACACTTTTCTTTAAATTACGTTATTGGCTTCAGGCACAGCATTATAGGCAATTAAAACAAAAATAACAAACAGTAAACAAAGGCATTTGTTGAGATTAGGATTATCCAAAACAACATGTTTATACCTTAAATACTTTTTTTTTTTTTTACATGATGCTTTGGGGACACTGTGGAGAGAAAATAAACTCAATCAGATTTGAGTGTCCATAATTCTTGATTTATAACTTGTACAATATATTTTGTCTGTAATTTTGTGTACTTGCAACTGTGTATTCACATGTACAAAAAAATACAAAGTACAATTTTAACACGTGTAACTTAAAATTACAAAAGCTTGAAACTAACTACACACACATCTTTAAAAAATGACACACAAATTGCTTTTTATGGACACACAAAACCGCATTTATGCATAAAAGTACACACAATTATGCAGAAAATGTATTGCATGAGTTACAAATCAAGAATACACAAATTGGGTTGAGTCTATTTTCACTCCATATTTCTGCTAAACCAGAAGTGCTACAATAATGTATTTTTTATTTATATTATAGTTAGGTAAATTTAATTGATTTACATAAGAAAGAAAGATTAAAATTTGTTCAATCCTGAAACTAAAAATCAAATTATTTATAAAATATTAGTTATTTTACGTGAGTTTTTTCCTACCTGTAAGTAAAATGACTCGATTCCTGAACCAAATATCCGAATGCTGTTTTAACAAGATTATTCGTGCTCATTACCATCAAGAACACATGCTCTGTGTGAGAAATAATTGCAGAAAAATCAAGCATGAGAGACTTGCAGCGCTCTCTTGTGGACATTTAAAGTACTGCATCATCCTGTCGTCAAATTGGGTTTGTTTTGGTTTTTCTGTTAAGTTTTTTTCTTGAATGTAAAAATCCGGCAACACTTTCAGAACACTCAGAATATTTTCAACACTTGAGGCTTAAGATTGTCTAAACTTTAGTATAAATTAACAGGTTTTTGGCACAATTTGAACTTCGTGTATGTAGTCTTTATTTGTAGGCATTATCCATTACATTTACTTTTTACATGTAAGCATGAAATGTTCACATTTAGACTATAGAATTTTTCTGTTAGTATACTTCCTGCACGTCTGTAGTATATTTGACATACTTATACTCATGTATAAACTTCAAGTGTACTCATTTTTGCTAAAGGTCTACCTCTGTAAGACCTGAATCAATTAACTGTTGTCAATAAATATGAAGTTATTCTAATTTTCTCAAAAACTATGGAAATCATTTATGCTGACAGTTCATCTACAACAGGGGTCACCAACGTGGTGCCCGCGGGCACCAGGTAGCCCTCAAGGCCCCCACAAGGTGCCCTCAGGTCTCTTGTGAGCTGCATCTAAAATTAAATTCTGTTGATATTTTTTTTTTATTACACTTGCATTTACTTAGATTTAAAAATTAAAATATCTTACAAATATGTTGATGATACATGAACTTCAGATAAGTTTAGGTGACCTCTGACCTATTCCAGTTCAAAGAAAACAAATTTTGTTGAAAATGTTGCAGATTTGGTCTTTAGTTCAAAATGTGACAAGATTTGTTTAAAAATGTGTAAGATGACTTTTCTTTAACATTATATAATTGATTAACATGGTACAACACGGAAAATTTGACATTTTTCCCATGAAATCTATGTTAACATCTGAAAATATAACAATTACTGAGACTAAGTAAGTGCTGAATATTGATATTTATTTCCTAGTTTGTTGTCATTGTTGATAATTATAGGGAGAAATCCGTGTCTTTGCATAGAGGAGTATCATTTTTCATTATTAATAATGTTTAACTAACTATATCTAAACAAAATTTGTTATTTCAAAATGGTAGCCCTTCGTATAACTAAGTACCCATGAAGTAGCACTCAGATTCAAAAAGGTTGGTGACCCCTGATCTACAAGACCTTTAAAGTGGACTTTGGGAAAATGAAAGAATCAAAATCGTAGAATATTTCCTGTGTTATTGTTGACACTACGCAGATACATGGATATGGTCATTTTAGTAATTTTTTCACACCAATTAGTTCCACAAAAATAATGATTTAGGAAGCATCCTTGTAAGGTATCGCTGCTCTTTAGATTAATAATTTGATTATCTGAATTACAGTCTCATCTAGATTGTCCTGAAATGAGCAACTGAAAGAAAAAATATTAAAATGGAGGTGAGGAGAAGTGCGTCACTTTAAATATATGACTTTTTGGGGACATTACAAAATAGAATGAATGTTTCCTCCCTTATGTATATCATTCTTTTTTTTTTTTTTTTTAATCTGCATTTTCTACACAGGTTACCAGTCTGTTGCAGGGTAAACAATCTCTACCACACATTTTTAGATTAATAAATTAACCCACTGTATTTTATAATAAAAATAATAATTACTATTATTTTATTATTAATTATTATTATTTATTATTATTATTATTATTATTATTTATTAATTAATTAATATAATAATAATAATAATAATAATAATAATAATATATATATTTATTTTTTTGTAATAATTTATTTTCAGGGTGATTTACTAATTAAAAGTTTTTCGTCACTCTGCTCTCATTGGTTCTAATGTTATGATAAAAATAAAAGCTTTTATTTTGAAAGAAATCGGAAATGCACCTTTTAGGATCCGGAACTAACAGCTAGCTAGCAAGCTAACAGGCAGGTGAGCGATGCTTTCCTGGTCTACTGCGGCGTTTTTATGTATTATTAGGACCGAAACTAAAGCGTTAAATCTCGTAACTGCGGGGTTTTTTGTCTCAAATCTCACCCGGCCGTCAGCCGCTTCCACCCGGACTCTTCTGCCCGGAACCACCTGGGAGAGAAGACGCTTCTTCTTCTTCTCCTCCGGAGGAAAACAAATGCCCAGAAAGGAGGTAACGGTCCAACTATACATGTTTCTTTCTTTACGCTCCGTGGTTTTATGTCTGTAAAGCTCAAAACTCCATCAAATTTAATAATGTGAATATTTATAATGCAGATGGAAAGGAGTCATACGTGTTGTTGTGTTGGTAAAGTTTCTTAAAGAACTCAGAAAATCTTCAATGATTACTTAGAAAAACATTGAAATCATTTAAATTCTACAAACTGTGTTGCGCCAAGTTAAGTTCCCCCTGCCAGAATTTGTATCCCCTGTCTCTGGGATCATTGATTTGTTCAGTAACGCTCATATTTTCCCCCCAAAAGCAAAAAAAGAAAGCAGATGATAGCAAAATACTTGATTCTGGGGCTTTTGGGAGTTTATTGTCATGTTTGAATGATTTTTTTCCCCTCATATTCTGTGTAATATGACAGATTCTGTCAAGCTGCTGCTGATCCAGCCTGCCAGAATCTGTGCCCCCAATAATTTGCAGTAGAAACAACAATTATTTAATCATTTTATGTTGTTACATGCTTCCATCACAAAGTTACCTTCACAAATTGCGAGTTTTATCGTAAACTGGTCAAACAAGTCATTTTTTTTTATTTCTTAACATGAGAAGATGTCGTTGCTACACATAGAAATGTCGGGGGGGAAATGCAAATGTAACCAAAAAAAACTCCAAAACCCCTTTTTTTTACGCTTTTAGGGACAAAATAGGAGCATTACAAAACAAATCAACAATGCCTAAGACTGGGGATACAAATTCTGGCAGGGGGACTTACCTTGCCACCACACCTGTTCTGTTGTCCTGTATGGAGCCAATATTATTTGAAACCGAAATAAAATATTTTGAAAAGAATATTAATGTTTGGCTGAAAAAATAGGTTTAAAAACTCAAAATTTCAATTTTAAAACAATTTTTTCAGTTTCAAAACTTTTTTTTTTTAATCCAGCATAAGGACGTTTTCTTCGCCTGTATTTAACTCAATAAAATGGCGCTTTGAATGGGCTAGAACGGTGTTAAAAGTTTTGAAACTGAAACTTGAAGGTTCGCAAACGAAAAAAAGGTTTGAAACTGAAAAAATAGTTTTGAAATTGAAATTTTGAGTTTTTAAATCAATTTTTTCGTCCAAACATTAATTTTTTTTTCAAAATATTTTATTTCGGTTTCAAATAATATTGGTCCCGATTTAGCTCCGTTTGTGTCTTCAAACAGGTGAAAAGGAAGCCGGCGGCGGCTGCTAGCTCACCAGCTCACACGCCGGCTGCAGGTCCAGTTTCCGAAGACAAAAGTGGAGCCGTCACCGTGAGCGTGCACGTGAAGCCCGGCTCCAAGCAGAGCGGCATCACAGGTGCGTGTCAGGACGCTCAGGATTCTCCCATCAAACTACGACTGACTCCTCTCTGCCGCTCCCACAGACGTCTCCGCGGAGGCCGTGGGAGTCTCCATCGCTGCTCCTCCTACAGACGGAGAAGCCAACGCAGAACTCATCCGGTTCCTGGCAGAAGTTCTGGACCTCAAGAAGAGCCAGATATCTCTCAGCAAGGTTCTGGACACCCATTAATGCTGAAAATAGTCAAAATAAATATGTATGTTGCTAGGGCTGGGCGATATGGGATTTTTTATATCACGATATAGCTTTTTACATATTGCGCGATAACGATATTTATCACGATATAAACCAAATAACTATATTTTAACACTTTGTGGCTCAAAATGAAATGTAAATTTATCAGCAGGTTGTTAAATTTAAATATTTATTTCCTATCACACTAAGTCTAACAGATCCAATGGAAATTATGCGACTAGTTTTTTAATAACCAAGAATATATATATATATATATAAATGAACTAATCTGAAAATTAAAGCAAAAGCTTTCAAGTTTCAAAAGTTTATGAAATAGATACTAAACTGTTTAAGTTCCATTAAAAACAAAGCATTAAGTCTACAAATAAATTCTAATGTTTTCAGGGTTCATATAATAAAAATGTATTAATGTACTACAAATTATTTTGTTGTATTTAGTTAGTAGGGGTGTAACGGATCACAGAACACACGGCTCGGATTGTGTCACGGCTTTAAAGTCAGTTTGGATCAGTTTTAAGATCAGTAACAAGTAAAAAGAAGATAAAAGTCTAAAATTACTTTTTAAAAAGTTAAAAATATATGTTAAAAAAAAAGTTCTTAAAAGCATTAACTCACACATTTTGAACTTTGAACATAAACAAAACATGTATTTTCTGATTACATGTACATGTCTGGAGAGAGAAAGGAATGCTTCATATGCTATCCCACCAAATTAAACTGCAATTTTGAAATTAAACTTTCATTATTTTTGGTATTAATTGTTGTATTGAAACTAACTGTGGCAACATTTAAATATGTCAAATAAGTATTATTAACCATAGCACATGTCCAGGTGACGCACTGCCATACCCGCGTTTTTTCTGGTGAATTTTGACCCTAACGGCTTGCCATACTTTTCCCTGTCGGCTCTTGTGTGCAGGAGCGTGATGTGAGTGCGACAGCGGCCGCTCCTCACTGGAAGGTCTCCTGAACTCCGACACGGAGATGTGTACCGATGTTTTTATTCAGCTCTTCAAAATAAATCAATCTCTCGGTATCCGCGTTCTTCACGGAGTTCCAGAAAAGTTTTGACGGAAGTTTCTTCCACACTCAGCGGAGCTTCAGAGCAACAGACTTTCTGATGACCTATAAGCATCAAATCTGACGCTTGCTCAAACTAATACAGTGTACAGTAAATTATTTGACCCCAAATGCATTCGGCGCAGACAGAGAATGATTGTAATAAAGCGCGCGGGGCGCGAGGTCCGCAGCTGCAGCGGGGGTTGCTGGTAGAAGTCGGCTCGTGCGCGTTTGTTTACCTTTCATGTAGACAAAGGACGCGGAGTGGAGTCCAATAAATGACCGAAATGAGAGCTAATAAACACAATAATTAGATACAAACACTTACTCGCCCTGTGGTGATTAACTCTCTAACTTTTACTCGTCAAATAAGAGAAACTGTTCGCTAGCAAGTGTTATTTGCGAACCCTTCAAAATAAAAGTCTATCGCGATAGACTCATTCTTCTATCGAAAAAATGTTCTATCGCGATATCAATAATTATCGTTTTATCGCCCAGCCCTATATGTTGCTGCAACTTGCAGTTTCACTCCATCAGTGTCTCTTGAAGTTTTATGAGTAAAAATAGTCAGTCGTTTCGCTTAGCATTCTTTATGTTTACCTTCTCTCTTCAGGGCTCCAGATCCAGAGACAAACTCATCAGAGTGGACTCCTCGCTCAGTCGGGAGGAGGTGCTTAGGAGGCTCCAGGAGGCCGTTGGTTAATGGAGGGAGAGAAGCTCGACTTTGACCCTCCAGCTGGAAGGACTCTCATAGTTTCAAATGTTTTAGGAAATACAGCAGCAGGATTCTTCTCATGTGAGCAGCAGGTTCTGGAGTGTAACTGTTCTTGATTTATAGAATGTTTTGTAAATAAATATTTTTTTTTACTAAAACTTGACTTTTTTTCTTTCTTCCTTTTTTGTTTTTGTCCTATTTCACCTTCAGATCGATTCACAAGTGAAACATTTTTAATTTTAAACTGAAATGAAATTAAAATAGTTTACATTTTGTTTTTAATTCATTGTTTTGATCTTGTTATGTAGAGAATTTAACAGCTGTTGGGCTAATTCTGTCTCACTGGATCCAATGCGTTTAATTTGAAAATCCAAATAATTAAGTGCAATCTTCCTCCTTATCTTGTATATCTGTGAATGTGGATCTGCTCTCAAGCCCAATCGTTTTAAGATAAACGTGATAGAACTTTAATTTGATTAACTTTTATCTAAAGATTCAAACGTTTTTTATAAAAACAGTTTTGGAAACATAAAGTGAGTGGTTTATCATCCACGGATCCACACGTTCTTGCTTTGTGAGTTTGCTTCTCCCCTGAACTGCAGCTGCAGACGTGACACAAACTAGGGCTGCCACGATTAGTCGACTAATCGATGACTAATCGACTATTAAAATAGTCGACAACTAATTTAACAGTCGATTAGTCGTTACTTTATAATATGTGGAGTCAGGCTCTAGTGAAGTTGAAAGTTATAATGACATTCTGCTAGCTTTTTGGACTATTTTGGCATTTATTAAGGGTTTTCAGGATATTTTGGAGTTGAGCTAATATTTTAGCTTCATGCTAGCTATTTTGGCTAATTTAAGCTTTTTCAGTTTTTTAGGCCAATTTGGAATTAAGATAATATTTCAGCTACATATTAGCTCTTTTGGCTAATTTAGGATTTTTTTCAGTTTTGTAGGCAAATTTGGAGTTTAGCTAATATTTCATTTACATGTTAGCTAGCTAATTCTAAATGTTTACAGTTTATTAGGCTAATTTAGAGTTTTGCTATTATTTCAGCTACATGCTACCTATTTTGGCTAATTTGGGATTTTTACAGTTTTATAGGCTAATTTGGAGTTTAGCTAATATTTCAGCTACATGTTAGCTAGCTATTTGTAAATGTTTACAGTTTATTAGGCTAATTTAGGGTTTTGCTATTATTTCAGCTACATGCTAGCTATTTTAGCTAATTTGGGTTTTTTTTTTACAGTTTATTAGGCTGATTTGGAGTTTAGCTAATATTTCAGCTGCATGTTAGCTATTTTGGCTAATTTGGGATTTTTACAGTTTTTTAGGCTAATTTGGAGTTTTGCTATTTCTTCAGCTACATGTTAGCTATTTTAGCTAATTTGAGATTTTTTTTACAGTTTTTAGGATAATTTGGAGTTTAGCTAATATTTCAGCTATATGCTAGCGATTTTAGCTTATTTAGGATTTTTTTTTTTAAAGCTAATCATATTTCAGATTTTCTTTACATCCACTTTGTCCATGATCCGATTAGTCGACTAATCGGAAAAATTAATCGATGATTAGTCGACTATTAAAATAATCGTTTGTGGCAGCACTAACACAAACAGCCAGCTGCTTCAGCCTGAACGTTTCATTTTGAACACCGACATCATGCAGCGTGACACAGCATACAGTAATAACTCCTATACAAACATACAGGATCTACACATGTGCCTCCATACGGATGGATCATGTACAATTTCAGAATTTCAACAAAACAAACGAAAAAAAAGGACACTTCAGTGGAGCAGCTTACAGTTTATACCCTCTGGGAGTTGCCATGGAAACGTCCACCTTAAAGGGGGTTAAAACTTGAAGGATGAGAGTCGGATTCAGAGAATTTAATGAACAGGTATCCAATCGAATGCGTAAAATTAATTTGAATGTACTTATTAATTAACATTTCTCACCCATCAGACAAATTTGAGAGGAAGCAGCAGCTCTACAGGCTGTGAACCCAAGATATTGCACCATCCAAAACATCTTTGGCATCACCTCCAAGTCGTGTTTCCATAGCAACAACCTCCAGGTTACGTGGAGCCTTCAGAACCATCACCTGGGCTGAAACCAGCTCTGGGACTCAGAGCTGACATCTTCTGCTGCAGATCAGTTTTTGGTCTTGGAAAGCTCTGAGCCGCTGTCCCGGCGGCGCCACGGCGGGTTCGTGAAGCGGCGCTCCACTGCTGGTCACCAGCCACCGAGCGGTCGTCGATCAACAGACCTGTGAGGCAGAGGAGGCCGGATCCGGACGGACACACACATAACTGCACAGTGATACCCCACCCCCACCCCCCCCCCCCCCATCGGCAAGCTCCACCCACCACTAATTGCACAACGTCTTCCGGGCCTTTTTAAAGTCAAGCAGAGTTTCCTAAAGATCCGCCGTCACGTTTGGAAGAGGAAAGAAAAGCAGCAAATAAAGAAAAAAGAGGCACCTTCACCTTCGAAACAGATTGTCAGGTCTTACAAAAACACAACGATGCTTCAGGATTCCTGGAAACATCAGTTTTAGTCCTCGTGTGTGCAAAGAAAAGAACAGGTCCAGTTCTGTTTGGTCTCTCCTCACATCCTCCCGAAGACGTCATGTTCCACTTTAAATTTGCTTTTAATCCCTTCAGATTATTCAACCTTTAACCTGAAGTTAATTTAAAATCCTGATTTCAGATCTGGAGTCTGTTCAGATGTGCTTCATTCAGGAAATGTCGGAAAAAAAAAAAGAATCTCTGATATTTTACAACAGATCTTGTAAAAAACGTCTTCCAGTGTAAGTGAGAACTGCTACACTTGTGTTTTTTAATGAACAGAGATTTTTGGAAACGCTAATAGAAATGGAAGCTTTTTTTTATTTTTATTTTTCAAAAACTGCAGTTGAATACGTTTTCTTTTTTAAATGACTTGAATATATAATTTTATCTTTATAGCATTTATATTTATGAAAATAAACTGGTTGAAAACTGATCTGAATAAAGGGAATAAATTCTGTTGAGTGGGTTTGATTTTATAACATTTTATAATATTTTAAAGTAATTAATTGTTTTTGGAGTCATTTTCTGCTGCTTTTCACTGTTGATTGTTGTCTATCACTATAATTTGAAGATGTTTTCTTCCCCTTGTTTGTTTTTATTATTTGTTCTTCCTGCATTTTTTTTGGTTTTACTATGAAGTTGCTGTTTTTTTGTTTTCTTCTAAATTAATCTTTAATTTGTTATTTTAATCAAACCTTGGATATTTTTTTATTTGGATTTCTGTTTTTTTTCTGAGTTTTTGTGATTTTATTTACTATTTTTTATCTTGTTTTGTTGGTTCTGTACTTTTCTAGATGTGTTTTATCTCTTTCTATATTTTGTTGATTTTTCTGAACTATGTTGTTTAGGATCTCTTTAGGACTTTTATTTATTTTTTTATTCTTAGTAGTTTGTGTCTTTTCTGAGATGACTTTGTGAACGCTTTTAAAGATTTATTGAATTTGTTATAAATCTGCAGGAGTTTTCCAGAAATTAAACCATTTCTAATATTTAATAATTAAAGTTCTTTCTACTTTATGACATATTTAAAAAATCTTCAGATTTCATTAGCAGACAGTCGATATTTTGGTTAATTCTTGGTCTCAATCTGAATAAATGAGTTTTGGTTAAATAAATTTTTTCAAATAAGAGAATTTTAAAATTAGGATTAGTTACATATTTTTTGTTTTTGATTATTTGAGTTTAAAAAAAAGAAATTTTTCCACTCATCTGGTTTGGTTTTTGTTTAATGTAAAATATTGTTTTTTGGATTAAATGTGAATCATTTCTGCCAATAAAGACTAAAAGTTAATAGGTATTTTTGTAGCTGATAGTTAGTTTAGATCCTACAAACCCTCAGACAGCATTCTGTCCATCATCAGAGACCGTCTCTGCCTGAAGACGAGGAAGGAGGAAGAACCTCGCCGTCTCGCTGGAGGCAGCCATGAAGAAAGAAATCCACCATGCAGAGAGGATATATTGGTGGTCCAGTTGGGGGTGTAAGACCAGGCTTACATGCACATACGTGAGTCTTAAGACAAAGATTTTGGGGGGGGGTTATTCAATGAAGATGTCCTCAGTGGGACAGGAGTATCCGATGTGCTCCTTGTAATACTGCCGGAAAGCTCTCCTAGAAAAAAAAACACAAAGACGATCGATGTTACTGCTGACAGAAACTCACACTCTGTAAATACATTTCTGTACCGTCATTGTTTGAGATTTTAAACTCTTTGATTTTGATCTGAAATGTAAAAGTTGTAAATTACAAACAGCCACTGAACGCACCGAATCTACAGAATTCAGCTCGGTCTTTTCTTTAAAAATATATATACTGCGAACAGTTTAAATGTAAAAAAAAGTCATGAAGTCTGGGGAAAAATACAGAAAAATGAATGCAAAGGCAAAACATGCCAACCTTAATTCTGCAAATGTTAAAATCTAACAAAGATATTTCAGTCAGAGGTCGGCAACCTTTAAGGGTAAAAGAGCCATTTGGGCTCGTTTTCTACTGATCAAAACCTAGAAGGAGCCGCATTGATTTACGCCTTACGCTAGCCTTTAAGAAGTTTGGATTTGCATTCATAACCTTCCTTTTGTTAACAAATGTCAATAATGTCTATTTTTGACACAAACAAAAGCAAAAAAATATATAAAAAGAAACTAATATCTTTCAAAAAGGTATTTTTTAAAAATATTTTTGATAAAAAAGCTAGCTTGTTGCTTAATTACTAGCTGAACTTCAAATTAGCATAACATTTCTCTGTAAATTAAATCAGCCAAAATATTAATGTTGGTGAAATAAAAGCTAAACTCAAAATTAGCCTAAAATCCCCAGTAGATAAAAAAATTAGCTAAAAATGTTAGCATATCCCTAAAATATTAGCTAAACTCCAAATTAGCATAAAAACTAATTAGAGGCCAAATCTGCCAAAACAGCTAGCTTGTTGCTTAATTGCTAGCTGAACTCCAAATTAGCATAAAATTCCTCAGAAAACTAAGTTAGTCAAAAACGTTAGCATGTTGCTAAAATAAAAACTAAATTCTAAAATATCCAAAAAAAAATTTTCAGTAGATAACAAATTAGCTAAAAACATTAGCATTATACTAAAATATTAGCCAAACTCCAAATTAGCATAACATTTCTCAGAAAACTTAGCCAAAAACATTAGCATTTTGCTAAAATAGAAGCAAATTCTAAATTAGCCTATAAACTCCAGTTGGTAACCCATTAGCCAAAAAATGTTAGTATGTTGCTAACATAATAGCTAATCTCCCATTTTTTTTTTAAATTTACGATTATTTTATTTATCTTCATCCAGAGAGCCACTATGGAGAGATAAAAGATCCACTTGTGGCTTTGGAGCCGCAGGTTGCAGACCTCTGTTTCAGTGAAATTGAATTTTGGGGGGAAAAGTCTAAAAACACTTAAATGCTCCAAAAAGTCTTATAAGGAGGAAACGCAAACCTAAATCAGAAATTAGTCATGGTTAACATAATATTGATAAATGAAGCTAGACCAGGCTGAAATGTCATAAATCGATTGTAAACATTTAAAGCATTTTTAATGAACCCTGGAGAACTCAAAAGCAATTTATATCTGGGATTTTTAAAGTAATTTTCTGTCTTTTTTTTTTTATCCCAATTTTGGGTAGCAACAGTTAACAGCAGCCAACGGGAAAAAAAGAAAAAAAAAAAAACACTATGAAGGGTGTGAGGTCAGGGATGCTCAGTTTAGTTTAGCTTAGCAATCAGCTATTTTTATATTTTATAATTTATCTGATGTTTTTGGACAATTATCGGTGAAGCTCGTTAAGACAACTGTGTTGTGGAACTGGGCTATAAATAAAATTAGTATTAAAAATTTAAACTAAAAAAAAAACAAAAAAGATTAAATAAATATATAAATAACAGTGACAAAATTTGACCCCTTGGGTTCTCCAGGGTTAAAGGTTGGGCCATTGACTGTGTATGAGAACTGGAGCGAGTGTCATCTCACTCATAGAAAATGCCTTACTTCCGGTTCCAACCAAATTAGGTCAACAAGTCGCTTTATTTTTGCAGCACGGAAGCCGTCATGTTAGAACCAGACGTCGTCATAAGCAGTGATTGGTCATTGTTTCTATCTTAAACACTCTCATCCAATCAGGAGGGAGCTTGTTGGAAGCCCTCACTCCTTCCACTTTAAAGTTGGCAACACGAAATCTGCCAATCAAACATTTCAAATGTTCGATGCGAGACCATCGACTTTTTTTTTTTCTTTTTTTTTTTTGAGGTGTTTCTTGTGTTGTCACTGTATTTCTATTGTAAATAACCTTTTGTAAATGTTAGTTTTCATTTTTATTATTTGTATTTGTTTACTATTTACTGTCTGTAATTTGTAAATAGTTAAATGTCTTCCTGCCTTAGGACAACGGATGAAATTTAGCTTTTGAGCTAATTCCGGTATTTTGTGTTGAAGCGGATGCTAACATTGATTAATATGCACTCTACTTATTCAAATAAGCGAGAATACTTAATACCATATCAGTTTATGACTTGAATAACTTGCATTACAGAAAAAATAGAATGAAAAAGAATTATGATTATTGGGAAAACGCTTTTTAAAAAGTATCAGAGCAAGAACGGTTATCCTGACAAATAAAATGACTAATAGCTGTTTGGTTCTCTATAGAAGTCTATGGGATTTTGGCTTCTTGGAGCCAGTAGGTACTTCCTGTTTGGAACACTACAGCACGGAGCCACTCAGTCCGGTTCTCATAGACCAGAGGTCTGCAACCTGCGGCTCCAGAGCCACATGTGGCTCTTTTATCTCTCAATGGTGGCTCTCTGGCTGAAAAAAAATAAAAAAGTAATTTTCACAAAAATTGGAGATTAGCTATTATTTTAGCAACATGCTAACTTTTTTGGCTAATTTGCTTTCTAGTGGGATTTTTAGGGTAATTTAGAATTTTAGCTTCTATTTTAGCAACATGCTAACGTTTTTGACTAATTTAGTTTACTGAAGAATTTTAGGCTAATTTGGAGTTTAGCTAATATTTTAGTAACATGCTGAAATGTTCAGCTAATTTGTTATCTACCGAATTTTTTTTTTAATTTTGAATTTAGCTTCAAGTTTAGCAACATACTAAGGTTTTTGACTAAGTTAGTTTACTGAAAAATGTTATGCTAATTTGGAGTTTAGCTAGTAATTAAGCAACAAGCTAGCTTTTTTTTGGTGAATTTGGCCTCTAATTATTTTTTTATGCTAATTTGGAGTTTAGCTAATATTCAAGCAATTTGCTAACATTTTAGCTAATTTCTTATCTACTGGGTGTTTTAGGCTAATTTTGAGTTTAGCTTTTATTTCACCAACATGCTAAAATTTTTGGCTGATTTAATTGACAGAGAAAGGTTATGCTAATTTAAAGTTTAGCTAGTAATTAAGTAACGAGCTAGCTTTTTTGCTACTAAAGTTAAGAACTAAAAAAAAAACTTCCTTTGAGAGATGCTAGTTTCTTTTTATATACTTTTTTGCTTTTGTTTGTGCCAAAAATAGACATTATTCAAATTTATTAAAATCCAAATCCAAATTTCTTAAAGGCTAACGTAAGTCAATGCGGCTCCTTCTAGGTTTTGATCAGCAGAAAATGAACCAAAATGGTTCTTTTACTGTTAAAGGTTGCCGACCTCTGTCATAGACAGTCAGTGGCTTCCATAGTTTGGTTAAGTCAGGAGGTCACCGCTGAAAATATTCAGGGATGGGTCTTACCCCACAGCCTCAGCCAGGGGTTGTAGCGACGAGTCTGCCATGAGGACATGGCAGGCGAAGCGCTGATGGTCCGGGTGTTTGGTTATAAACCCAAAATACCTGCAGCCACACGGACATTAACAGTTAAACCGAGTCTGAAAACAGAAATCAACTATTCCTCTGGTGAAAGAGAGAGTTGCTGCAGAACTCGCCTGTTGTGTCTCGGGTGGCAGCCGCAGAACGAGATGTTCTTCAGCTGGAAAAAATGGAAACACTGGTCTCCCTGAAGGACGAAAAGGAGCAAATCAAACTGACATCATGGAGTTTTAACCCCAAAGGATCCAGAATTATTGTCGCAAATTAAAAACTGGTCATCTTAAAGCCATCTTTAACTGTTTTCTGTCTAAAATTAAATTAAAAATATTTTTATAACTTGAGATGGTATTAAGTGTCAGAAAAAAATGTTTTTTTTAATTTTTTTGTATTTCTTATTCTGGTCAAAAAAAATATCAAGAGTTTGTCAGATTACAACTGAATTTAAGAGTGAATTTGTAAGACAACAACTGATAAATAACCATAAAGGTTAGCCGTTTGTGATTTCCAGTTTCCACTGGTCGAGGATTCAGATGAATGACAACAACCCGTCAAGTTAAGAACAGTTGAAATAAAAACGCCAATGAGATACCACAGAAGGCAAACTACAGAATTTTGATTTATTTCGATAATAACAGTGATGTGTGGAGTTGCGGTCGTACCCGGTGAGCAGACTGACACTCGTCCTCCACGCTCATCCTCACGCCTTTCACGCTGAGCTCCAGCACGCAGGCAGAGGGAGGCTGGCCTGCTGAACGCCGGTTACACGCTACCTGTTGACGCACAGGACAGGCGGTCGGGGTCAGTACACCTGAGGGGGCGGGGCAGCACTGCAACACGTCTGCTTTAGGAAGAAACCGATGTGACCATCCTGAATGTGTGTTCCTCATCAGAAACAGAACAAATCGGTTTTCTCCTATTATGACCAAACTTCAGACTAACAAAAAGAATGTATAAATTACACAAATTATGTTTTGTTTTATTAACCAAATTCAAAATTACACAACATTTTTCCGTTTGGAACATTAAAATCCAAAACATAAGGCAGCATAGCATCTTACAAATTAAAAGCTATAACAAAGTCTAAGCAGCAGCAGAAATATATATATATTATATTACTTATATGTGAACTCATTGTTGTTATTGCTAAATAAGACATATACAACTTAATATGAACTAAGGATCAGTAATAAACTGAGAATCTGTGCCAGATTGATACTGGTACCCCGTGAAAATGCAGATTTCTGTTCTTTGAAACTGTTGAGTTTTACTTTGGTGTTCTTCGAACTGACATCACTTCCTGTTTGGGAGGAGCAACATTTGTGCAGGTGTTCTCTATCTCACAAATAAATTGCCACCTCATGCTCCTGCATGTGGGATGCTGGCCAAACGACAAGTGAGACTCTGTCTGCTCATTTTTCCTCCATTATGCAGTTTCATTGGTGATTTCCAGCCTTTGAACAATGGCAGCGCCAACAGGTTATGGGCCCAGAAAAGAGTTTGGAAGCCGATGGAACCATTTGTGCTTTGACGGAGATGAAAAGAACTATGAGCTATGGGAAACAAAGTTCCTGGCACACCTGCGACTGCTTGACCTGAAGAGTGTCATAGTTGGTGACCCACCTGATGAGGAAGATGAAGGAGCAGAAGAGGATGCCAAGAAAAATGAAGAAGCTTATGCAGAACTGATTCAGCTGTTGGATGACAAGAGTCTGTCTCTGGTGATGAGAGATGCTGCAGATGATGGCAGAAAAGCAATGCAAATCCTGAGAGAACACTATGCTGGTAAAGGAAAACCAAGGGTGATAAGTTTGTACACAGAGCTGACATCTCTACAGAAAAATGTGAATGAGACTGTTACAGACTATATAATCCGGGCAGAGACTGCAATCACAGCCCTGAGAAATGCAGGAGAAACTCTCAGTGATGGCCTGCTGACTGCAATGATTCTGAAGGGCCTGCCTGACACATTCAAGCCATTCTCTGTTTATGTGACGCAAAGTGATGAGAAGTTGACCTTTGCTGAGTTCAAAACCAAATTGAGGAGCTTTGAAAGCACAGAAAAGTTTGCTGCTGCTGCTGGTGTTGTTGATGACAGTGTGATGAAAGTGAGAGGAAGACGAACATGGACCACAAAACTCACATGTTACAACTGCAACCAGAAAGGCCACAAAGCCCAAGAGTGCACTCCAACCCCAATGAAGGCCGAGAACAGAAACAGTGGTGCAGCTTGTGCAAGAGTCCCACACACAGAGATGAAAACTGCAGGCGGCGACGGCGAGACAAAGTCAAGAAAGCGGTGGATGAAGATCATACATTTGCATTTAAGGTGGACCAGCTGGACGACGCCCACATGAGTGGAGTAAAGAGGAAAGGCCTCATGGTCGACTCTGGAGCAACAAGGCACATCATCACCGACTTAAGCAAGTTCAAAGACTTCGACGCAAGTTTCCAACCACAGAGCCACACTCTGGAGCTGGCTGATGGTGTGAGAGCTTGTGGGATCGCTCAGAAGAGAGGAACTGTGAAAATCCATCTGAGAGACCGCAACGGCCGACCAGTGGACGTCCTGCTGAAGGACGCACTGTACATCCCATCATTTCCACAGGACATCTTCTCAGTCAACGCTGCAACAGCTCAAGGAGCAACGATTGTCTTCAAAGAAGGTCAGAGCAAACTCATTCACAAGAATGGAACAATCTTTGACATTCACTGTTATGATAGACTATTTTTCCTGAACACTCTAACAGATGAAGTTGATGAATGTAATGTTTGTTATGATGTTCAAACATGGCATAAAATCCTAGGTCACTGTAATTATGAAGATGTACTGAAGTTAGAAAGTGTTACAGATGGAATGAAAGTCAAAGATAAAACTGAGAAGCCTAACATGACATGTGAAGTGTGCATACAAGGTAAATTTGCTCAAAGCAGAAATAGAGAGGCTGATGTAAAAGCTACTAAAGCTCTTGAACTTGTACATGTTGACTTGGCTGGACCTATAGAACCAGCTGCAAAAGATGGATTTAGATATGCATTAGCTTTCACTGATGATTATTCAGGAGCTGTCTTTACTTATTTCCTAAAAGCTAAAAGTGATACTGTTAAAGGAACAGAAAAGTTTTTTGCTGATGTTGCACCGTTTGGGAAGATTAAGTGCATCAGATCAGACAATGGAAAAGAGTTTACATCTAATGAGTTTGAGTCTCTTTTAAGTAAAAATGTGATTAGACATGAAACTTCAGCACCGTATTCGCCCCATCAAAATGGGACAGCTGAAAGAAACTGGAGAACTTTATTTGAAATGGCGAGATGCATGCTAATGGAAAGTAAATTGCCAAAAGAACTGTGGACATATGCTGTTCAGACTGCTATGATCATACGCAATAGATGTTTCAACAGACATACAGGGCAAACTCCATATTACATGTTAACTGGAAAGAAACCTGATCTTTCAAGAATGCAAATATTTGGTTCAGACTGTTATGCATACAAGTATGATAAGAAAAAGTTGGATTCACGATGTAAAAAGGGGATTTTTGTTGGATATGACAAAAACAGTCCTGCTTATCTTGTTTTCTATCCTGAAACGGGGAAAGTTATCAGAAACAGATTGGTCAAATTTGTCACAAAAGGAGTAAATGAAAGTTGCACTCAGACAGAAGATGAGATGTTTGAGCATATTCAGAATAGAAAAACGGCAACAAACCAAAACCCTGAAGTAGTGACAGAAACAGTTACACATGAAATAAAAACAGAACCATCTGACACTGAAACTAATGTTGATGAAAATGAGAGTGGTTCGAGTTCACGATATCCTAAAAGAGAAAGAAGAGCACCTCAGTATTATGGATATGAAACTAACTGTAAAGATAATGACCAAACTCTAACCAGTATTGACTATTGTTACAGAGTCTCATGTGATGTACCACAGACACTGAGGGAGGCCATGAGCTCATCAAACTCAGAGTTATGGGAAAAAGCTATGAAAGAGGAGATGGATTCTTTAAAAGAGAACAAAACCTTTACGCTAACAACTTTACCTGAAGGTAAACATGCAGTGGGGGGTAGATGGGTATACACCATTAAAGAATGTCCTACTGAAACCATATATAAAGCCAGATATGTCGCTAAAGGTTACAATCAAGTCCAAGGTATTGATTACACAGATACATTTTCTCCAACTGCTGATATGACATCTGTTCGTTGTCTAATGCAGATTGCTGCCCAATATGATTTGGAGTTACATCAGATGGATATCAAGACTGCATATTTACATGCACCAATTGATTGTGAAGTGTATATGGAACAACCTGAAGGATTTGAAGTAAAATCAGAAACTAGTCAAAAATTAGTTTGCAAGCTTAACAAATCTCTGTACGGTCTGAAACAATCGGGACGAAACTGGAATAAAATGCTTCATGATTTTCTCATTGAAAACAATTTTGTTCAAAATCCGGCAGATTATTGTGTTTATAGCAAACAAACAGAAAATGACAAAGTGATACTGATAATCTGGGTTGACGATCTTCTCATTGGCGCAAGTCAAATTCAGACACTAAAAACTGTGAAAGACATGTTGAGGAAGAAATTTAAAATTAAAGATCTTGGAAAACTTTCAACTTTTCTTGGGATTGACTTCTCACAGAAAGATGGTAAAATTAAAATGAGCCAGAAAAGGTATACATTAAAGATTCTGGAAAGGTTTGGCATGACATTTTGCAGGCCAAGAGCAACTCCATGTGAAAATAAAATCAAGTTTGACAATCAAGGTGAATCTGTTGACCCAAAGCAGTACAGAGTATTAATTGGGAGTTTAATCTATTTGATGTCTTGTACTAGACCAGATCTAAGCTTTATTGTCAGTAAACTGTCTCAGTACTTGAACGATCCAAAGCAGCAACACTGGGTAGCTGCAAAGCATGTGTTGAGATATTTAAAGGGTACTGTAAACCAGGAAATGTGTTTCAAGAAAAATGATGTTGTACTTAAGCTTGTTGCATATTGTGATGCAGATTGGGCAGAAGATCAGAATGACAGGCGAAGTATGACTGGTTATTGTTTTAGCTTGTCTGAAACTGGACCTCTTATTTCCTGGAAGTCAAAGAAACAACCAACAGTTGCTTTATCAACTTGTGAGGCAGAATACATGGCTTTAGCCGTCACTACACAGGAAAGCCTGTATCTGAAGAATTTACTCACAGGAATGGACACTGGATCAAACTGTTTGCCCGTGACTATTTTTGAGGACAATCAAGGTGCAATCGCTCTTGCTAAAAATCCCATTTCACGTCAAAGATGCAAACACATTGACATTAGATACCACTTTGTAAGATCTGCATTGTGTGATGGAAAAATAACCATATCTTATTGTCCTACAGTTGACATGGTGGCAGATATTTTCACCAAGCCGGTAACTAAGGTCAAAATTAATAGATTTCTGCATTATATTTGTGGAGTGTAAGCGATTATGGACTCATTGTGCTGTATGAATGTTTGTCATTATTTGTATTGTCAGTGCAAGAACAAGTAGGGGTGTTGAGTTTTACTTTGGTGTTCTTCGAACTGACATCACTTCCTGTTTGGGAGGAGCAACATTTGTGCAGGTGTTCTCTATCTCACAAATAAATTGCCACCTCATGCTCCTGCATGTGGGATGCTGGCCAAACGACAAGTGAGACTCTGTCTGCTCATTTTTCCTCCATTATGCAGTTTCATTGGTGATTTCCAGCCTTTGAACAATGGCAGCGCCAACAGAAACTCATGTAAGAACGAGTCAAACACACTTGATGTTTTGATAAATAAATAAAATGTATTTTACCATTTAATTCATGTAAAAGGCAGATTAATATTTAGGACGTAATATTAAAAAGTGAAATATTGTGTCTGTCTTGGAATAAATTGGTATATTTATTATATTGTGACACATGCTTTGTGAAGTGTATCGTATTGCCAAACTCTTCCCTATACACACCCCCTTATATTTATATATATATAATACCAAACTATAAATATATATAAATATAAAAAAATAAAAAACAAAAGCATTAATCCAGATAAACCAACAAGTCAAGATTTTAAAGTTTCTAAATTGTGAATATTTTGGAAGGATTCACAAAAAAGAAAAAAAAAATAGCAAAAAAAACTTTTTAAAATAAAATAAATTAAACTTAACTTTCAATAGACTGAATGAATAAAACATGTACCTAAACTAAAAAAAATGTTAATAATAAACAGATTTTTGGAGGGTGACACAACCGAATTGAATGTTAAGTTATGTAAATTTTAGGATTTTGTTGAAATCATCTAAATAAATCATTTCAGAAAATATTAATTAAAACAGATGATTTAGAGTTCAATATCTTTTGTACATATGAGTCATAAATTATCTTATCTTATATATTGGTATGTGCGCACAAATTGCTTGTTTGTGGACAAAATGCATCATTTTATTTGCCTTCTGTGCGCAAAATGAATAGTTAGACACTAATTTGTGGCACAATAAACTAGTTTATAACTAGAAGTTATTAAAATTGTAATGTGGCTACAAGATAGCAATTTGTACCAACAAAGTATTAATTTGTGTGTACAAAAAAGTTTTTTTTGAAGGTACAAGTTATAATTATTTATTTGTGTCATGTCTATGGTTCCGTAAGAAGTAAATAAACAAAATATGTCAGCTTTTACAAATAAATATATGACATTCGTTCATTCGTTCTTTTGCCAGTTTCCCTTAAAATTTTATATTTTGAAAATGTTTTTTTTTTTCCAACAAAACCATTTTTATGATTTAAAATGGTTTGTTTTAGAGCTCACAGTAAACTGATTTAAATCTCGTTTTATTTCTTTATGGTCTCCATGTTTTCCGGACAGCATCCGTACCTTCCGCATGGCCGCGCACAGGACGTCGTTTCCCGTGTGGATGGGGACCTGGACCGAACCCAGGAACCGGGTCACGAACCGCTCCGTGCATCCGTCTTTCCGGGCTGAGAAATGGTCGTAGAACGACGTCAGATGAGCGGCGTGATGATGAATGTGCCAAAGAGCGTGTGTGCGGTTCTGATCGGGATACCATAGTTCTGGTCTTTGGGGACCTGGACCGCGTAGAATGCTGGAAAAATGCCGCTGGCCCCCGTCCTCATATTGTAACCGTGACACCAGAGATCCTCGGACTGGTTCAGGATCAGAACCGGGTCGTCCGTCTCCAGCTGCAGCTCATCTGTGTGGCGCGGGACGAACCTGGAGGCAGGACGGTCATGAGGAGTCAGCTCCGCGTTTCCGCGTTTCCGCGTTTCCGCGTTTCCGCGTGCATGGATGCGTGCTGACCTGTAGACGGCCCGGTGGCTCTGCTGCCTCTCCACGCCGTCCAGAACACAGGAGAACATCCCGAAGGAGCTGGCACCTGAGCAAAACAAGAGGAACGTTACAAACAACCTGCAGCGAAACCCTCAGAGAATCAAAACATTTCAGATTATGACCAAAGCAGAAGGAACTAATTCATTAGGATCAGGTCAACAAGATTCCAGCCAAACAGAAGCGGAGGTTCTTTAGGACCACGAACTGGCAGCAAATCCTGTAGATGTTCAAGTCCACTCTCAGGACAGGGAGCTGTGGATCACGGCAAACCGAGTCCAGAGCAAAGATAGCCTCCTGAACGAATCTAAGACCTTCAAGACTCAGAGAAGAACAGGAGCATATTACACCAGTTTTAAAATGGCTGCATTGGCTCCCTGTGCGTTTCAGGATTGATTTTAATGGTTTATAAATGTTTTTATGGTCTTGGGCCTTCTTATTTAAGTGATTTGCTTTTAAAGTATGAACCCTCGCGGACCCTGAGGTCTTCCGGCACCGGCCTTTTAGTTGTCCTGAGTGAGGACCAAAACACATGGTGAGGCTTCATTTCATCATTGTGGTCCTCGCCTCTGGAACAGCCTGATGGAGAACCTCAGGGCCGTAGAGACCACAGAGGTTTTTAAGAAGAGGCTCAAGACCCACCTTTTTAACCTGGCTTTTACATGACTTTCCTAGTGATTGCATTTTATCTTTTTTTTTTTTTTTTTTTAACCTCTATAATAATCATTTTATAGTTATTTTATGAATGTATTTACTATTTTTATCTGCTAACCATGTTTTTATAACTATATTTATTTTTTTATGCATTCTTTTTTATTTTTATTTTCTGTTAATGCTTTTTCTTTGTTTTAAAATCCAGTGTTTTCCTCACTCTGTTCTGCGGCGGGGAGCTATTGCTGCAGTGCCTGTTCTCTTTGGGGGCGGCTGGGGTCCAGCTCGGTAGAGCGGGTCCTGCGCTGCCCCGTGCTGGGCGGGCGCGGCGGCGATGCCCCCTGTGGTCAGGCGGGGTCTTGAATAAGGGGATCCTCGTAATATCGTTTCTACACAGTCGTACCAAGCCAGATTGTTTCCTTACATCTGCAGTTTTTATATGTATTTTATTTGCTTTTATGTTAAGCGCCTTGTGTTTCGTCCGTAGGAAAGGCGCTATATAAATAAATAAAGTTTGAGTTTGAGAAACTGTTCTCCGAACACTTCTATTGGGTTTATTCGGTTCCTAATCTGAGCCTATTTCGGTCCTTCGGTAATAAAAAATAAAGCCAACATCTTCCCAACTCATTTTCATTCCCAAGTCATCACATATTGACATTGAGACCATCAAAATTTGGCGTTTTGGGTGTTGTTGTTTTTTGTCGTGCTGGCTGTTCCTATTAAATCTGAGTTCCCAATCCGGTGCCCCACCCCTCTCAAATTCACTGCTCGCCGCCTGTCAAACATGTGATCCTGAGCTAGACGTTCCAGCCGAGGGTCCGCGGTGTCTGAGGGGTTACTGGGGCTTTTATCTCAGTCGGAGGGTGTGTCTGGATGACAGCCGCTTCCAGTGTTTCTGTGTCTCTGTGACTGAGTTTAAGGCTACCAAAGAGGAGGAAAAATAGGATAACTTTTTCTATTATTGTCTCGATAAAAGTAAAACATCACAGTTCAGGAGACCTGAGTGGGCTGGTCTCTCGCGGCTGTCTTGAGCGAGCGAGCTCTGCTGAAGTCCGGGAACCATCATGGTGTAACAGGACAAAAACACTTGTTTTGAATTAGTTTGTTACCCACTGATCAGGTCACTGAAAACATCCCATGCCCAAAGCTGAGTTTCTAATCGGCTGATGATGCACAGTAACCTGTCAAAATTCTGTGGCCTGCTGTGAAATGCAGCCAGACCCCGCCCACTATTGCAGGAGAGGCAGAAAGATTAGCTTGAGCATCAAAGTACTAAACAGAGTGGAAGTGATTGACATGTCCTAAGATAATTAGACCTTCACTGAAGCTAAAGACCAAACTGAGGAATTACAGCAGCTTTTTTTGGTTTCGATAGCTGGGCAAACTACGGCCCGGGGGCCACATGCGGCCCCTTAAGATGCTTAATCTGGCCCTCCAAATTAAAATACATTGAATCAAAAATCCTAATTATTGTTTTATTTTCATTGTATTTCTGGTTCCTTCTCATGAATGGTGTTGTTTCTCTGGCGTTCGTGTGTTTTTTTCTGAGTCAGATGGTGATCTTTCAGATTTTTTTGAGTTCGCAACTCATTGGATCACCAAAAAAGAAAACAAAAATCAAAATTTAGAAATTAAAATTCCCAAATTTTCTGTTTTTTAAATGAATATATGTGAATTTTAATCCAAATTAAAGCATGTTTTTCTCTAAATTCCATATTATCTTTTTAGTTTATGAGGTTCATTACCAAATCACTCCGGCCCTTATGCCAAATTTTAGAATCCTTTCTGGCCCACAAATCAAAAAGTTTGCCCACCCCTGCTGTAAATCATTCCGGTTCCTAGTTGGAACTGAATTTCGGTGCCCAACCAAAGTTTTGAGCACCAGAATTCTCAAAAACTCTGAAACAGAGCAAACAAACATGGAAGACAGGAAAGCTTTTGGATGTTAGCATGATGAAGTGACCCGCTCTGAACCGCCGACCCACCTGTGGCGCTGTACGGGCTGCTGCTGTTGGCGAACAGGTTCAGGAACTTCCTGCTCCTCGGGGCGCAGACTCGTCCTCCGTTGGAGTCGTCCTCCTCTGAGGTGGTGGTGGAAGCCACCTTGGAGTGCTTGTAGAATCTCCCGACAACTTCCCTCCTCCTCTTAACCTCTTCCTCCCTCCTCCTCTTCAAGTCTTCCTCTCTCCTCTTCTTAGCCTCTTCCTCCTCCTTTTTCCTCCTCTCCTCCTCTTTCCGTTTCTCTGCAAAAATATTGGAGAATTTTGACAAAAAATATATAAATATGCCTCACTTATGTACTGAACTAAGACTGACCCCCCCCCAAAAATTAAAGAAAAAGTGGAATTGAGTCAATATTTTTAAAGCTAGTTCAAGATATTGAGGTGAAGTTGGTTGTATATTGGATTTTGGGGTATTTCTTCAATAACTTTGAGGCTATTTGACCAGCGTCTTCAAACCACTTTAGAATAAAACTCTGAGGACTATCGGGCTCAGCACTTTCAGGATTTTAATGTATTTTACTTTTTCAATTTTAATGCATTTATGCATTTTATGTATTATTATAAAAATCAAACTACCTCAACACGTCCGAGACTGTACTAAACTTTCTTCATTTAAGAAATCTCTGCTTTTTAAAACTGCTTTTAATCTTTAATTTTACTGCATACTTTCTATTTTATGTATTTATTTACTATTATTATTATTGTTGTGATTATTTGTATTATTTTTTATTCTTCTTACTACTGTTTTTAATGTAATTTGTTTTGTCAGCGTCTTTGAGTATCTTTTAAAAACGCTATATAAATAAAATGTATCATTATTATTATTATTTTATTGTGTTAAATGTTGTTTTTCTTCAATAGCTTTGAGGCTGGTTGACCTTTTGACCTCAAACCACTTTAGAATAATACTCCCCATTGAGGACTATCGGGATTTAGATTGGATTTTAATGCTTTTTACTTTTTTTTTATACATCTTAGAGTGTAAAATTTGGGGTCTGTCTCCACACTTAGGATAAAAAGTGATGGGTGCTTGCCCGCAAATTAACAAAAGAAGAAAATGAAAAATGTTAAAGACCAAAACAATTAAACAAGTAAAAAAATTTAAAAAATTAAAAATTAATTTTTTTTTGGTAATTTTATTTTCTTGTTTCATTGTTTTGATCTTTGTAATTTTTCATTTTCTTTTCTGAAAAGTTTTATTTTTTTAATTTTTCTTTTATTCATTATTTGTTTCGCTTTTTTATTTGTTGTTGTGATTTTTAAAATGTTTCATGTCATTTTCTTTTCGGAAAAGTTTGTTTTTATTTTTTTTATTTCTAAAATGTAATGTTTTTTATTCTTTGTTGCGCTTTTTAAAATTTTGTTGTGATATCTAAAATGTTTTTGCATCAAGTGATTTGGTAATGTGATTTGCACTTCAGGGCCACCGTACTTTCATAGTTCATAGAAATTTCAAGTCTTTTAGCAAATTTAACATTTTGCAAATAGCTTTATATTTTCAGCAAATCCATTCAGCAATGAAAGTAAATTGCGTCACCTTTTTCAGCAAAAAGCTTCAGCATCTTCAGCGACAACTTTCAGCAAAAATCATTCACACTAGCATTATTACTGGGCAATTCTTCTGGTTCTACAGTGGTGTGAGGTCAAGAGGTCAAACTGACTCAAATCTATTGAAAAAACAAAATTTTACACTATAATATTTTTTTTTAAAGTAAAATTCATTAAAATCACATGTAAAGTGTTATCTTTTATCTTTTGAATATCCAATCTCCAACCAACTTCACTAATATTTCTTCATTCAAAAGCAAAAGTCTCATCACTTTTGTCAGACTCGTACCTTGTTTCCTTGCTTCCTCGCTCCTCTTCCTCTCCACCTCATAGTCTGGGTCTTCCTCCTCATTGGCTGACTGGTACACAGTCTCAGCATCGCTGTCTTCGTTCTTGCGCGTGCAGTCCCTCAGGCTGACGAGCTCCAGCTGATCGCACTCGTCCACCACCAGCGTGTACTTGACGGAGTCGTAGCAGAGCCCGGCCGCGGCCTCCGTCCGGACCTCGGCCTGCTTCGCGGCGCCGCCTCCCTCCGCCTCGCATCTCGGCGTGGTTCCGTCGTCTGCCGCAAAGCTGCGGGTCGGACCGTTCTGCAGGCACGGGGTCGGATCCCCTTCTCCGTCCTCCTCGCTGATGTCCGGGTTGGTGATGTTGGACAGAGGGGGCTGCGGCGGTCCAGGAGGGGGACCCTCTGTGTCTGAGCTCAGGGACATCCTGTTGGACCCCCCCTCACTGCTGGACCGAGACAGCACAGGGGGGTCCTGGGTCCTGTCATGGTTTTGGCCTGAAAACACAAAGATATTTTGATTTAGCAAAAACTTCAAACCAGATTACAAAAACTAGAGACAAAATTAACATTTAAAATCCTACTTTGATTATCTTTGATCCGTTATAAAAGCGTTCCCAGTTGGTCTTTTAGTCATGATTCTAACGTTTTTACCACAAATACATAAAAAATTGTCTAGTCTCTGTAGACTTTCAGGAGTTCACCAGAAATGAGAGAAGACTCTAGCAATACCATGTTTATCCCAATAAATGTGTCACAATACAATATATCCTTATATTTTTCAAGACCATAGTAGTCAACTTTTTTTTTTTTTTTTTAAATTGTGACTTAAAAGAATATTTATCTAAATATTAATAGACCTTTCACATAAATTGTAAAATGCACTGCAACTGTACTAAGAAAATTCATGGTGCTTTTCTTTCGGTTCATTAACAAATATTTTTTCAACACTCAATGATTTATTTAAATTATTTTTCATCGTAGAAAAGATTAAATATACTAGAGGTCGGCAACCTTTAACGGTAAAAGAGCCATTTGGGCTCATTTTCTACTGATCAAAACCTACAAGGAGCCACATTGACTTACGTTAGCCTTTAAGAAATTTGGATTTGCATTTATAACCTTTTTTTTTTTTTAAATAAATGTGAATAATGTCTATTTTTGGCACGAAGAAAAGCAAAAAAATATATAAAAAGAAACTAGCATCTCTCAAAAAGTTATATTTTTTCTACGTTTTCAACTTTAGTAGCAAAAAAGCTAGCTCCTTGCTTAATTACTTGCTTAATTAATGAGCATAACATTTCTCTGTAAATTAAATTAGCCAAAAATTTTAGCATGTTACTGAAATTAAAGCTAAACTAAAAACTAGCCTAAACCCCCCAGTAGATAACAAAATAGCTGAAATTGTTAGCATACTGCTAAAATATTAGCTAAACTCCAAATTAGCATAAAAAACTAATTAGAGGCCAAATCTGCCCAAAAAAAACGTTAGCATGTTGCTAAAATAGAAGCTAAATTCTGAATTATCCCAAAAAAAGTTCAGATAACAAATTAGCTGAAAACATTAGCATTTTAGTCAAATATTAACGAAACACAAAATTAGCATAAAATTCCTCAGATACTTAGCTTAAAACGTTAGCATGTTGCTAAAATAGAAGCTAAAATTCTAAATTAGCCTAAAAACTCCAGTAGGTAACACATTAGCAAAAAACCTTAGAATGTTGCTAAAATAATAGCTAATCTCCAATTTTTTTTTTTATTTACTATTATTTTATTTATCTTCAGCCAGAGAGCCACTATGGAGAGATAAAAGAGCCACAAGTTGCAGACCCCTGAAATATATCATAACTTCTAATGTTTAATGTGTATGTTGAAGAAAATAAAAAAGGTTAATTTCTAACACTCCTAAATGTAGCCAAATGAGTATTTTTAAAACTTAGTTTTGAAGTTCAGCAGAACTTTGGCCCACTGTGTCTTCAGCATTTTGACTGAAACTCTGAATACAGTGAACACGGCACTTGTACACGGTCTCACTCGTTCTTCTGTGAGCCATGAAGCACCAACATCTGCGTTTTTATATGGTACCAGTTCAAACTTTGCACATATTTCTGGTTTAGTACTCATCCATAATTAAAACTAAGTTGTATATGTCTCATTTTACTATTTAACAAGAACCGGATTATGAGTTCATAACACAAATACCAACACAAGTAGTTCTCACAAGATCTTGTTGTTTCAGTGCATGTAGAGCTGCTCAAAGAAAATTTGAAAATTGAAAAAGACTTACAAAATATGAAAAAAATAGATATCTTCTCTGCAGGATTTTAAATGGATACAAATTAAGTATCCCAATTTTTCACTTAATCGATATTTTCCTACACCGCTATTAGAAATTAATCTCTGAGTTGTGGGCGGGACTGTTAGCGTAGAACAACTCCACCCCTCTCACCATCCCCCATAATTTAGAGCTTTCTGTTTGTATGCTCTACAGCTAGCTTACAGCCACTCACATCTCCAGTCTAAAATTAGCATTGTAGCATAAATGGTGAAAAATATTGGAGGTATCCAGTTAAGCAGTTTGGAGGCAGACGTAAGATCATGCAAGGAAAGCAAAGACGTTAGAGAATCTATTTGTCAACAAGTGGATTCATCAGATGGCAGAGGAGATTGCTTATTTTTTACATCACAAAGACAATCTTCTCAAACTACATTTTTTTCGTCTGATCTTGAACAATTTCAATATAGAATTTTTATTTCAGAGTATCATTTTGGAGAAGGTGCGACTTATACTCTGGTGCGACTTATATAAGATTTAAAAAAAAATAGGGTTACGTTTTCATAATTTTCTCACTAACTACCACTAGAGGGAGCTGTAGGTGCCTGGATCAATATTTACCACTGACAGCAGCGCAGTAGAAGAAGATCCAACTTCTGCAAAGTTGTTCAGCAACACAGACGATTAGTGATTCATTTAGTGATTTAAAGTGATATAAACTTGTTAGCAAGTTTATTATTATATATTTACTCGAATAAATGTTCACATTTGGCAATCATGTACTGGATGCTTTTTCAAATCCTCTTATGTTACATAAAGCTAAATACAGCTACAATAGGGAAGCGTGTATATATTATATTCAGTCTGTTATTGTTGAATACATTTCTCGCAACTTATTTGGATTTTTTCTTCTTTATTTTTTTTTCTTAAACTCCAGAGCGACCACTAGGTAAGTTTGAGCATACTTATATAGTGTTTTTTTACCTTCCTTGAAGGTCCAAAGTCCCTCACACACACTGATGACGCCAACCTTCCACCAGAGTCAATGTGGAGTTCAGTGTCTTGCCCAAGGAAACTTCAACACATGGCAAGGCGGGATTTGAACCTGCAATATTCTAATCATGCGTCGACCGCCCTACCGCTGCACCACGGCCGCCATTGTCAAAAACATGCCACGGGAACACGTTACAGAAGGAGGTTTTGCACACGCACTTCCACAAAGATCCTCCTGGTGGCGCTTTGACCTTTTCTGTGCGAGACATTTTAAATGTGTAACTGGCCCCTACCTTGGTCCTGCTTCTTCTCCTGCTTTCTCTGGGTCACAGGTGTGCGTGGGACCACCATGGACGGCAGGTACACCTCCTTATTGGTCAGTTTGTTGTTCGGCTTGACGCCTCCTTTGCTGCTCCCTTTGGAGGCTCCTCTTCCTCTGCCATCAGTCCCCCTGCCCTTCAGCGTGTTGGCCTCCCTCTGCTTCTGACTGCGGTCCTTGTCCTTGTTCCTGCTCTCCTCACACAGTCGACCCCCTCTTCTGTCCGTCGATCCCTCCTTCCCTTTGAGTTCCCCCAAGTTTTTCTCTCTCATCGTGGCGGCTCCTCTTCCTGCTCCTCCTGCTGCTGCTCTCCGCTGACTCCTCGGCGTGTTGGAGGTCTGTGGTGGCCCCGGGGCCGGCCGCTCTCGCGTCCGAGCTCGTGCGTCTGTCGAGGGGGCGGTGGCCTGAGCGCTGGATCTGACGTTGGATCCAGCGCCAGAGGGCGGTTTTGGTGCCGGCCGGCGCTGAGCACCATGCCGGACTTTGTCCTCTGCTTTCGGCCTGACATCCGGAGGTGTTAGATCTCCTTAAAAAAAACCAGCAGATTATGCGTTACAGCACACAGACCGATTCTGAAACAGCAGTAAGAGGTTTAGCTCGGAAAAACACATTTGATCTGTTCACACGTGTTTCTGCAGCACAGGTGATCGTTCAGGATGGATGGAGGTGAGTTCATACCTGTGATGAGCGGGGAGGAAGATCTGGAATCCTTCCAGCTGTCCTTCTTCCCCAAGGAGTTGTTGTTGATAGAGTCCTGAAGAAATCATGAAACATATAGTAGAAGTCAGAGAAACTATTAAACCCCATCCTAACAGCAGCTGAGTTAAACACAAACACGATTCTAATGAAACAGGTCCTGACTATGGGGTGCCGTTTGAAAATCAGAGACGTAAAATTTTTACATCAATGTTTTCAGATATTTAGCGTGTTTTAGGAGAAAAAAAACAGGTTTTGTTTTTCAAATGCATATTCTCACCCTTTAAATTAATATATTTATAAATGTTACATTTAATAACTAAATATTTAGTTAACCAACTAAATATTTAATTTTAAGCTAAATATTTAGCCTACAAACTAAATATTTAAGTTTTGCAATTAAATATTTAGTTTGCTCATTAAATATTTAAATCTAACCTAGATATTTATTTTTTCAAACTAAATATATAAGTTTTGCAGCTAAATATATAGTTAGGATTTAAATATGTAGATTTGAGTTAAATATATAGTTAGGATTTAAGTATTTAGATATGAGCTAAATATATAGTTAAGATTTATATATTTAGATATGAGCTAAATATATAGTTAAGATTTAAATATGTAGATTTGAGTTAAATATATAGTTAGGATTTAAATATTTACATTTGAGTTAAATATATAGTTCAGATTTATATATTTAGATTTGAGTTAAATATATAGTTCAGATTTATATATTTAGATTTGAGTTAAATATATAGTTCAGATTTAAATATTTAGATTTGAGTTAAATATATAGTTAGGATTTAAATATTTAGATTTGAGTTAAATATATAGTTAGGATTTAAATATTTAGATATGAGCTAAATATATAGTTAAGATTTATATATTTAGATTTGAGTTAAATATATAGTTCAGATTTATATATTTAGATTTGAGTTAAATATATAGTTAGGATTTAAATATGTAGATTTGAGTTAAATATATAGTTAGGATTTAAATATTTAGATATGAGCTAAATATATAGTTAAGATTTATATATTTAGATTTGAGTTAAATATATAGTTAAGATTTAAATATGTAGATTTAAGTTAAATACATAGTTAGGATTTAAATATTTAGATTTGAGTTAAATATATAGTTCAGATTTAAATATTTAGATTTAAATATTTAGATTTGAGTTAAATATTTAGTCATTAAATGTAACATTTATAAATATATTAAATTTAAAGGGTGAGAATATGCATTTGAAAAACAAAACCTGTTTTTTTTCTCCAAAAACACGCTAAATATCTGAAAACATTGACGTAAAAATTTTACATCAATGTTTTACAAACGGCACCCCATAGACAAGACCGGTTTCTAACATTCATCTTCCTGCCAATCACGTGGCAGCAGAGATGTAGTGAGCAGATCACATCGCAGAGGCCTCAATTAATTATTCATATCAAACTCCTAGCATACAAATCATAAACGATAGAAGTAAATGTTTTAATGTAGAAATTACAGAAGAGGAATGGTATAAAATGTGTTTCACACAGTGTTCTTCTACCAAATATGGAAGGAGTTTGCGTGGAAGAACCTGATCAGATATTTTGTTACCCCTAAAATAAAAAAGACCCAACAACCTTGTAGGAGACAATGTGGAAGTTATGAGAGGAACCACACACACATCTTTTGGTCGTGCCCGGAATTAAAACCTTATTTGGGCTATGGTATTGAAATATATTAAAGATATATTGGGATATCATCTGCCAAACACATTCAAGGTTGTTTATCTGGGGAATATTGAAGACTCTGTACCTGTTGAAGATCTTTATATAACGAGGATTCTGCTTTTGGCATGCAACAAAGAAATGGTATCAAGTAGACCCCCCCCCCTGCAAAGAATCACTGGCTGGAGATCATTTGGACCATCTACGCAACTGAAAAATGGACATTTCAATTAAAATTAAAAAGTGATCTATTCAATAAAAGATGGAAAAAATGGAACCAATACGTAGACCTAAATGAACAGCTCTCTATACCGTAAGATATGTATCTAAACAAAAATAACGAACCTGTTTTTTGTAACATCCCACCTTTATTTTTGTTTTGGATGTTGTCTTTGGTCATTATATATATATTTCAGTCAATTCGCTTAGTTTCACCACCATTATTATGAATATAATTATTATTTTTTTTATTATTTTCTTTATTTTTATTACGTTACAGCTTTGCCTGTTCTTTCTTGTGTGTATATACATTGTTTTTGGGTTGTCGGGACTGCCACTTGTGTGGGAATGTGGGTATTTGGAAAACATAATAAAAATTGAATGGAAAAAAAAAAAAGGAAATGTTTTAAAAGTATACTTCAGCATAGAAAAGTATAGTTCCCCAAGTGTACCAAGTATATTATAAG
Source organism: Oryzias javanicus (assembly GCA_003999625.1). Classification (NCBI taxonomy): domain Eukaryota; kingdom Metazoa; phylum Chordata; class Actinopteri; order Beloniformes; family Adrianichthyidae; genus Oryzias; species Oryzias javanicus. The sequence goes on from CM012442.1 coordinate 28,768,126, forward strand.
AGTAAATTGGCAGTTTACTAACAAGTAACTTACATCTTGGGACTAAATTGGCTCGCTTTTAGTTTATAAAAAGTATATTTAGAAGTATATTTAAAGTACCCATTCTGGGATGCTATTAGTACTGACAATAGTGCTTCCACAAATTATATTTTTAATAGTTGACTAATCACCAATTATTTTTTCAGATTAGTTGACTTATGCTCAAACTGGATGTAAAGCACAGATCTTAACCATCATTAGCTTTAAGCTAGCTAAATATTATGTATCTATAGAATTACCTATGATAATGCTAGTGTGAATGCTGCAAGCTGAATTTGGTCACTGAAGATGCTGAAGCTAATAGCTGAAATCACTGAAGCTGATAGCCTGCTAAAATATTAGCTAAATGCGAAATTAGCCTAAAAAAAAAAACTGAAAAAAGCCTAAAGGGTAACCAAACAGGACAGTTGGAGGCTGACTCCAGATTTGAAAAATGACCCCAAAAAAAAGAGGGTGGGGCTAGTGGAGCCAGAATGAGCGGTGGAGGTGTGGCTTACCCTTTAAAGTTAGCCAAAACAGCTAGCATGCGGCTGAAATATTAGCTAAACACCAAAGTAGCCTAAAAAAAACCTTAATAAATACCAAAATAGTCCAAAAAAAAAGCAAAATCTCATTATAACTTTCAACTTTACATCATTCCGACTCCATGTCATATAAAATAACGACTAATATACTATTAAATTAGTCCTCAACTATTTTAATAGTCAATTAGTTGTCTATTAGTTGACTAATCTTGGCAGCCCTAACTGGCAATAAACTTTAATTTTACTTTAAGTTTACAAAATTACACATTTATGAATATTTAATTTAGCTTTTAAGGTTTGCTTTTAGTTTACAAGTAATAAACTTTTACTGATAAGTGTATAAAACACCCCAAGAATACAGACTCCACTTTCTCGCTTGAAAGAAATAATCACAGACAGTCAGTCACAATAACGAATAATGCCTTAGTTAAAACTTTACTTGTAGTATAATTCATTTATTATAAAATGAATTTATGGACTTGTAAACATGAACTTGTAAAGTTTATCTCTAATAGGTAAACTTTAAGTATACTATCTGGAATTATGTTGATGGTGTTGATAATTAAAAACTTAAATAAATTAAACATAAACACGGGAACTCCGGTGTTAAAGGGTTTAACAGTATTTGTAGAGAATTATAAAAAAAAAAAACCTTAAAAAAAAATCATTTGTGATCAAAAGTTAATCTCATTCGATTGATTTGATGCTCCTGAAAACAACCACTGAAATTCAACACTGATCGCTTCCTACACGAGAAAAACTAATCCTCATAATAAAAAAATAAAAAACCCTAATCCTTAAATCCCCTTCAGGTTGTCAGAACCAGATTGAACATCTCCGGTGCTGCACCTCATAATCACACACGGAGTGATGACATCACTGCCAGAAAGTGGCGGGAGCTTCCAGCCTCCACGTCACGAGCGGAGCGCTGAGTCACACCGCGACACTCTAACACGAGTCTGTGCTCTCTGTCTAATGCCAGAATGGTTACCATGGTTATGGGTGTGAAAATAACAGCATCTTTATTTTTGGATAGAGCACCTCCTCATCCGTCTCAGAGTCTCAAATGTCATCTAAATCCTGCAGCGTGAATCTTTCACGGACCTCTCTGGTCGGAGGGATGTCCTTGTCTTCACCTTTTGAATGAAGGACACGTATGACGAGAGTCTGCTGCAGCGCTCAGCCCGACAGGAAGCAGCATCCGCTTTAGCATCAAGTGTCTAAAATAGTTTCAGGTCTCATTTGGTTGAAAGTCTGAAGGATAGACTGTATAATCCAGACTGTTTTTACAGTTTATGGTTTAACTCTGCAGTCCAGTTTACATCCCAGTCTTTACCTGAGCTGGACAGGTCAGCTCACAGATGTTAACATGGTTACGTCAGCTAAAATGACATTTTATTTTTTATGGGAACATCTTAATAAAATAAGAATTGCTAATGTGCATATAGAAAAATTGTGATAATCAAGGGCATTTTTTCCTTCTCTTTACAGAAAAAAATGACATATAACTGCATTGGTACCCAACTGAATTTAAAGTCTCTCTCCGATCATCTATTGATCCATTTTTAAAGTGCAGCGATCTTTTAAGTCTGATTATGATGTTTTTAGCCAATTTTTTTTTTAACTGCCGTTTTCTATGACATATTTTGTCTGCAGGTGATCAGAAATTCAGTGTAAGCCCACCTTTATGTCCCGTCATCCATCTATTTACACTTTCTCCCACTAGCTTACAACCCGCTTACCCCTAACTCAGAGATCTGCAACCTTTAACAGTAAAAGAGCCATTTGGGCTCGTTTTCTACTGATCAAAACCTACAAGGAGCCGCATTGACTTACGTTAGCCTTTAAGAAATCTGGATTTGCATTCATAACCTTTTGTTCTTTTTAAATAAATGTAAATAATGTCTATTTTTGGCACAAACAAAAGCAAAAAATATATAAAGAAACTAGCATCTCTCAAAAAGCGATTTTTTTGTACGTTTTTAACTTTAGTAGCAAAAAAGCTAGCTCGTTGCTTAATTACTAGCTGAGCTACAAATTAGCATAACATTTCTCTGTAAATTAAATCAGCCAAAAATATTAGCATGTTGCTGAAATAAAAGCTAAACTCAAAATTAGCCTAAAACCCCCCAGTAGATAACAAATAAACTAAAAATGTTAGCATATTGCTAAAATATTAGCTTAACTCCAAACTAGCATACAAAACTTATTAGAGGCCAATCTGTCAAAAAAAAAGCTAGCTTGTTGCTTAATTACTAGCCAAACTCCAAAATAGCCTTAAATTCCTCAGTAAACTAACTTACTCAAAAACGTTAGCATGTTGCTAAAATAGAAGCTAAACTCTAAATTATCAAAAAAATTTCAGTAGATAAAAAAAGCAGAAAGCATCAACATTTTACTAAAATATTAGCTAAACTCCAAATTAGCACAACATATCTCAGAAAACTTTGCCAAAAACGTTATCATGTTGCTAAAATAAAAGCTAAAATTCTAAATTAGCCAAAAACTCCAGTAGCAAACACATTAGCCAAAAACATTAGTATGTTGCTAAAATAATAACAAATCTCCATTTTTTTTTTAAATTTACTATTATTTTATTTTTGTTCATCCAGAGAACCACCATGAAGAGACAAAAGAGCCACATGTGGCTCTGGAGCTTCAGGTTGCAGACCTCTGGTCTAACTTAACACTACCAGTGCCACAAAAACGGCCAGGAACTTTGAAGCTATAGTTTCAATCCAGATTCAAGTTCAGACATGGAAAACAAAGACATTCATGGATCCGTATGTCTGCATCAGCATGAAGCAGAAAGAGAATTTCTACATCACAAATAAGATCTTTTTTTTACTTCTAAACAAGAAACGTACTCTGGAATGCAATTTTTAACTGAATTATTTTCCTGAAATGCATCTGAAAAATTCCCCAATAATGTGGTAAAATTCAAAATTTTCCAAAAAAAAAAAAAAGCAAGTATGTGTCTTAGAGTAATAATCACTTGTTTTGGTGATCAAGCAGCCAGAATTAAACTATAAAGAACAATTCAGCTCCATGAAATTGAGTTAAATTGTGCCTGACACCAGTTTGTTTTTCAGATGAGCTTTAAATATATCAAAAGTTGAAAAATATGTGGAAAAATTACAAATAAATGCTAATTTGACTGGTACAAAAACCTCTTTAAGTTCTCGTTTCTCCAGACAAACACGATCTCAGACCTGCAGAGCAGATGCATGACTCCTCACGACTCTGCAGTCGGGCCCATTTGACAGCCGTCCTCCTGAGTTCAGAGCCACAAAGGGTTTTTGTTTGGATTTGTTCAGAAACTACGATCTGTATATGAAACAGCATTCAGAGACAGCCGATTGTATGTGTGGCTCTTGAGATGGAAATGGCAGAAACACAATGAAGCCCAGAAGAAACTTCAGAATGTTTTGTGATGATCCAAGAGACAGTCAGATTTAGTCTTCTCTCACAGCTGAACTCTTTATTTTTGTTTGTTTGTTTTGCAACTCACTTGTTCCAAAGGCGCACCTTCAGGTAATTGAATTTAACATTTTTCTAGATCTTATACTAGATTGTTTCTGTGTGGATTTTTCCTCTTCTCCTCATTCTTGTGTGAGATTTGCTCTGCCACAGTCCAAAAACATGCTTCATTGGTGATTCTAAATTGTCCCTATGACGGAGGTCTGCAACCTGCGGCTCCAGAGCCACATGTGGCTCTTTTATCTCTCCATAGTGGCTCTCTGGCTGAAGAAAAATAAAATAATTGTAAATTTCAAAAAAAATTTTAGATTAGCCATTATTTTAGCAACATACTAACATTTTTGGCTAATGTGTTTGCTACTGGAGTTTTTAGGTTAATTTAGAATTTTAGCTTCTATTTTAGCAACATGCTAACGTTTTTGGCTAAGTTTTATGAGAAACTTTATGCTAATTTGGACTTTAGCTAATATTTTAGTAAAATGCTAATGTTTTCTGCTTTTTTTTATCTACTGAATTTTTTTTTTGGATAGTTTAGAATTTAGCTTCTATTTTAGCAACATGCTAACGTTTTTGACTAAGCTAGTTTTCTGAGGGATTTTAGGCTGTTTTGGAGTTCAGCTAGTAATTTAGCAACAAGCTAGCTTTTTTTGGGCAGATTTGGCCTCTAATTAGTTTTTTAATGCTAATTTGGAGTTTAGCTAATATTTTAACAATATGCTAACATTTTAGCTAATTTCTTATCTACTGAGGGTTTTAGGCTAATTTTGAGTTTAGTTTTTATTTCAGCAACATGCTAAAATTTTTGGTTGATTTAATTTACAGAGAAATGTTATGCTAATTTGAAGTTCAGCTAGTAATTAAGCAATGAGCTAGCTTTTTTGCTACTAAAGTTAAAAACATTAAAAAATCCCTTTTTGAGAGATGCTAATTTCTTTTTATATTTTTTTACTTTTGTTCGTGCCAAAAATAGACATTAATCCCATTTATTAAAAAAAAAAAAAAAAAATGAATGCAAATCCAAATTTCCTAGAGGCTAACGTAAGTCAATGCGGCTCCTTCTAGGTTTTAATCAGTAGAAAACGAGCCCAAATGGCTCTTTTATTGTTAAAGGTTGCCGACCTCTGACCTAGGTGAATGTGCGGTTGCTTGGTCATGTGATAAACAGGTGACCTGTGCAGGAGGAACCCTGCAAATGTCCAAGAGTAGTAGGGACAGGCTCCAGCAATCCCCGGAAGGGATTCAGTTGAACGACTTTAATCCCTCTCTTGAAATGAGTTCACAAAGCAAAAACTGAATCTTAAGAAAGTAAAAAATAACCTTGTTTCAGGAAAAATTTTATTTTTTTTCCGTTTTGAAAGAAAAATAATTTTGTGAAGAAAGTTTCTAAAATGATCTTAATTTCTGATAAAATGTTTTAGTGACTAGAACTTTAAAAAAAAATTATCCAAGGTGAGACTAAATTTCTGCCACATTTTTGTGCTTATTTAATTATCTGGGAGAGCTGTTCCTTGCAGTGCCGCTTCCACTAGTGAAGTCACTGTAAAACCGACCAATCAGAGGCACTGCTTGTGTGGAACAAAAACTTGAACAAAGCATCCAGACTTGGACTCAAAATGCAGACCAAAGCAATTAAACAGTAGAAAAGTAGATCCTCTGAAAATCCAGTTTCAGGTGACTTTAATCCGCCTTGTTCTATCTGAGTCAGCAGTTTCCTCAGCATGAAAACAGGATCGAGTTCTTCCTCCGTTTGTGTCTGTCAGCAGATCGACCGTCTGCATCATACCGGTCTGTTCCAACAGGATCAACGTCGATCTGAGCTGTGAGACCCGTGTGACTGTGGATGTCTGCATTCTGAACCATGAGTGACCCACAAACCTGCATTTAGAGTCCAGAAGATTCACAACCGCTGAGCCTGAACATTTCAGAACCTGTAGGCCTCAGGGAGGAACTATGGACCTCATCTAAAGACGTCCAGTTAGCAGAGAAGTGGAGATGCACACACTATGACTGACGCCTCATGTCACAGATAAGATTCAAAACACAGACTTTTATTTTGAAAACATTTCTCGGATATGGAACAACCAAACTACCAAAAAAGAACTAAACACATATAATTACCAAATTCAAAATATTTAATTTTTTTAATTTTTTTTTATTTTTTCGTTTAGTTTACATTTTTCTCTGTTTTGTTTTGATTCTTTTTTTTTAAGTTAAACGAGAGTTTATTGAGTTTTTAAAGCTCTGGTTTGGGCATTCATTTAAAATAAAACAGGAAATGAAAAAGGAACATTAAAGGAGCATTTCTTAATAAAAACTTTTTCAAACTGTAAAGAAAATAAAAATGTTTTTGTGGTTTTAGGTTTAATTTTAAAACATAAATAGTGCATAGAAATAGAGTACTTAATAGATTATTTTACTTACATTAACAATTCACTAAAATATACTTTTAAGTTTGACCCAAAAAGTATGGAGCGAAATCGGGGCCAATATTATTTGAAACCGAAATAAAATATTTTGAAAAAAATATTAATGTTTGGCCGAAAAATAGGTTTCAAAACTCAAGATTTCAATTTCAAAACCTTTGTTTTTTCAGTTTCAAATATTTTTTTCAGTTTCAAGTCATTTTTTCAGTTTCAAAACTTTTTTTTCAGTTTCAAATCTTTTTTTCAGTTTCATTTTTTTTCAGTTTTAAATATTTTTTTCAGTTTCAAATCATTTTTTCAATTTCAAAACTTTTTTTCAGTTTCAATTCATTTTTTCAGTTTCAAAACTTGTTTTTCAGTTTCAAATCATGTTTTCAGTTTCAAAACTTTTTTTTCAATTTCAAATAATTTTTTCAGTTTCAAAACTTTTTTTTCAGTTTCAAATCTTGTTTTCAGTTTCAAAACTTTTTTTCAGTTTCAAATCTTGTTTTCAGTTTCAAAACTTTTTTTTTTTTTTTTTTTTCGTTTTCGAATCCCAAAGTTTCAGTTTCAAAACTTTTGGCCGCGTTGTGGCGCGTTGGGGCGGGGCTAACACGAGGACCAATCAAAATTGATGAGGATGGTTACTTCAGTTCTGATGCGTTCACTGGCTCTGAGAATGGTAATAATTACGATCAGAAAATGGTTGTTCAGTCTGTATTCTCATAGTCTGAAATTGTCCCAAGACGGGTGTAAAAAACAGAGTTTTATCTCGTATAAACTGCATGACCAAAACACAGTTCCAGGCTGTTCAAAGCGCCATTTTATTGAGTTTAATAAAAATATTTAACTAAACTTAACTTAAATAAATAAATGCTCCCTAAATTAGCAAATAAAGACAACAATGCATTGCGGTAAAACAATTTTTGCGTTAAAAAAAAAAAACATGTTCAAATGTAATTTTTTAAAGAAACCATCAGCATTTTCAGCATCATAACACGACAAAAAGACAGTGAAATGTTTGCATTGATTCGATTTTCACTTCATGAAATCGATGAAACGAAAGTAAAGTAGAGATCATTGTGTCTGAATTCCTTTTAAAATCCCACACTATAAAGTTTTTAGCAGTAATGGACGGGGGTGGGAAATCGGACAGAGACACAATTTTTCATAACTAAATGTTGTAGAAGAAGAATTCATATTGAGAGATTACAGAGAATAACATTAAAGATAAACAACAGAGGTCTGACAACGATTCCATTTATATTCCTACGATCCAATCAGATCGATCCGTCTCAGGCAAGTTGTTGAACAAATTGACGTATACTGTTAAAAAAATGTCAAAGTCAAATAAATAAACTATGTTGGAAAATATCTTTTGGATTGAAACATGGTAGATTTGTTTTAGTAAAACATAAAAATGACCTAAAATGATAGTGGAGAACCCACGTTATGCAATAATAAATAAATAGACAGACAAGGAATCTGGAATACTTCACCTGGACTGTTCAGTACCAGGTATTTATGTACTAGTCACATCGGTGGGATTTTTGGCTAAAGATCTCCTGGATCCATTTTAGGTCAGTGAATGGGATCGTTCAAAATGAACCAATATCAACTATGAACCGAATCGACAACCACAAATCATGATATAATCGTGTGAATGAATCGTTACACCTGTACTGTTAGCACGAATCATCAGAGGTTTTAGGATCTATATTTAGAAGCTTCAGGGTTTTACTCGCTCTGAACTCATCTTGGGTTCGTTCGGGTCTGTCGGTGTGGCTGCTCATACGGGTCTGGGTTTTTTTGGGGGGGGCGGGGCATCCGAGAGCGTGAGCATCACACCTGTAAATGTTTGGTAACGAGGCGGAGCAGCAGCTCGACCGGGATGAACGCTGCAGCCAGAGAGCGACACACATGCAGCCCGCAACTTTAGAAAACAAGAAGCTGACCCCCCCACCCCCCACCCCCACCCCCACCCCATCTATAAACAGTCAGGTCAAACCCCCCCCCACCTCAGAGTCTGCTGTCTCATCCTCCGGACATCCACAGAAGCCCAGTCGGCCTCTTTGGAGCGGACCCACCCATGATGAGAACCATGACCTGCTGATCCCCCCACCACCCCCACCCCCCCAGGACTTTTGCCGCCCCCCCTACCTGTGTGCCAGCTTGGGGCAGCTGTGGGAACAGAGCCAGGCTGGTGGGTCTCTTCGGTCGATATTTGTCCATGACGGCTCAGGTTGACCCCTCCGACAAGCAACAGCTCCCTCCTCCTCCTCCCCCCTCCTTCTTCCTCCTCCTCCTCCTCCTCCTCCTCTTCTTGTCCTCCTTTCTTAAGCCAGCGTCGGCGCTCCTCGGGTCGGACGGGCCTCACCCATTCTCCTCATCCTCCCTCTCTTCCTCTTCTCCTTCCTCTCAGTCCTCCCAGCATCGACCAGCTCCGGGCTCCGGCGACGCCCCCTTCCGCTTCCCCTCCGCCCGACGATTGGCTGAGCGCGCCGTCACATCAGCATCATCACCCTCAGCATCATCTCTCTGGTGGTGGGTGGGGCCGAGCGGTGATGGAGGGAATGAGGACGGAGAGGAGAGGAGAAGGAGATGCAGGGAGAGGAGAGGGAGGGGGCAGCCCGGAGCAGCCAATGAGAGCACAGCATGACATCATCAGCTGATCTGCCTGCGGCGACTTCTGACTGGAAGATAATAAACAGTGAAAGCAGATCAGACAAACAGGCAGGAAAAAAAACAGTCAGCAAACCAGTCAGAGAGGAAGGAGTCACTGGAAAACAGTCATCAAAAGATCAACAGTCGGTCAACAGCCTCATCAATTCAGCCTAAAAATAACTCAGGAATCAGGTTCACATTCAAAGAATTCTGATCCAAATAAAAACTTTTTTTTTTAATTTTGGCATTTAATATAATTTAGAATATATGCTGATAGTTTACAAACAAATTACATTTATTAGAATATATATTCGAGTGTGCTTTTATTTTGAAAACAAATATAAAGATGAAAAAATATGTCAAAGAAGAAGTTGTCGGTAATCTTTAATTTGATGACGCAAATAAAGAAATATTTAGTGACACAACCATCCAGTAAAGAGGTCACCTTTAGAGTAGGAACACACAACTTGCAATGTGCGGTATTAGCGATCAATATTGCAATGACAATATAACTTGCGATACGTAAACAGAATTTCCACTGAAATTGAACTGTATTTTTTTTAAATAAAAATCAACAAAACTGAAATTATACTCAAAATGATCCATTAAACGGTTCCATTCAATTGGTCAAATACGTCAAGGACTCTGATAGATTCATTAAAAACTTCAAACTTCTATGAGATTGTATTAACGTGTGGAAACATTTGAAGACAAAAATCGTGTTTTTAACATGTTTTTGTAGCCTTTTTTTCATAATAGAAATATTTAAAATATTTAAGAATAAAACTGTTTTTTTTGAGTATTTCTTTAATCAAATTGGAGCAGATGAAAACCAGCGGTTTGATAAAAACTCAGGTTTGTGACAAAAATGTCTGAATTATCCTCATCGAGCTGGTATCAAGCTCAGGATTGTGCAGCTTCAATATTGCTCACCTTTTTTTTTATGTTTTGTTTTTTAAATTTCTAATGAGCTCTTAAAAAAAATAAAACAGGATTTTTAATTTTGAATAAAAACGGCATAATCATAATTAAAAGACTTCTGGGGATAATTTAACAATAGATAGAAATATAGTTTGAATGGGATTTGCCCATTTTCTTTTGGTTATTGCACAGGTTGATATTGCGATACCGATAAATTTGCGATTTATTGTGCAGGCTAACTCTATAGCAGGGGTCTGCAACCTGCGGCTCCAGAGCCACATGTGGCTCTTTTATCTCTCCATGGTGGCTCCTGGATGAAGAAAAAAATATATATAATTTTCAAAAAAATTGGAGATTAGCTATTATTTTAGCAACACACTAACGTTTTTGTCTAATTTGTTTTCTAGTGGGATTTTTAGGTTAATTTAGAGTTTTAGCTTCTATTTTAGCAACATGCTAACGTTTTTGACTAATTTAGTTTACTGAAAAAATTATGCTAATTTGGAGTTTAGCTAATATTTTAGTAACATCCTAAAATTTTCAGCTAATTTGTTATCAACTGATTTTTTTTTATTTTGAATTTAGCTTCTATTTTAGCAACATGCTAACATTTTTGACTGAAAAAATTATGCTAATTTGGAGTTTAGCTAATATTTTAGTAAAATGCTAATTTTTTCAGCTAATTTGTTATCTACTGATTTTTTTTTTGGATAATTTAGAATTTAGCTTCTATTTTAGCAACATGCTAACGTTTTTGACTAAGTTAGTTTACTGAGAAATTTTAGGCTATTTTGGAGTTCAGCTAGTAATTAAGCAACAAGCTAGCTTTTTTGGCGAATTTGGCCTATAATTAATTTTTTTATGCTAATTTGTTGTTTAGCTAATATTTTAGCAATTTGCTAATATTTTTAGCTAATTTCTTATCTACTGGGGGTTTTAGGCTAATTTTGAGTTTAGTTTTTATTTCAACAACATGCTAAAATTTTTTGGCTGATTTAATTTACAGAGAAATGTTATGCTAATTTGAAGTTCAGCTAGTAATTAAGCAACGAGCTAGCTTTTTTGCTACTAAAGTTAAGAACGTAAAAAAATTCCCTTTTTGAGAGATGCTAGTTTCTTTTTATATATTTTTTTTGCTTTTGTTCGTGCCAAAAATAGACATTATTTATATTTGTCTAAAAAAAAAAAAACAGCAACAAGAAGGTTATGAACGCAAATCCAAATTTCTTAAAGGCTAACATAGGTCAATGCTGCTCCTTCTAGGTTTTGATCAGCAGAAAACGAGCTCAAATGGCTCTTTTACTGTTAAAGGTTACCGACCTCCGCTCTAGTGAAGAAGTTGGACCGCTGAAACCTGAAATAACAGGCGTTCAGGCGGGACAGTCAACAAAATCTTAAGTCATCAACATCCATTCATAAATAAACCAAACAGAAAGGACATAATTCCTGCTTTAATGCAGCAGAGAAAACAGTTTAAGTCACCCACATAAACAAAAAAAAAAAGACAACTAAAAATATTTAAACCAAATTTGTTAAATTTTGATATATAAATTATGCTGCAGTTGATTTTTTGTACAATGAAATAATAGTGACTTGCATTTAATAAATATATTTTAAATCAAACCTGTAATTGTTGTGGGAAAAAAACCCTTTGAAGTATATTATTTAAATTTGTTACATTATGGTGCAGTAAAAAATTGAAATACAACTAAAAAGATGGTTTTATTTTTGTTATAACAGACTTCCAACCTTTATATTTACATCACAAAGGGAGATTTTTCAATCTCAAACATTAAAACAATCTCCTAAAAAATACATGAAAACAGTGGGAACACTTTTCTGAGCAATCTATAAAAAATGACCAAAAACCACTTATTATAGAGTGCATCTATATTGTAAATGAGCATTCTTATGCATTTCTGGATCTATAAGAGCTTTTTTTTAATTCTATGATTAATAAAAACGTACATAGATCAATATAAGATGTCAGTATGTAAGAAGATAAATGTGTTTCAATTTGAGTCTCATAACTTCTTCATACAGCAGAATATTTGTAAACAATATTAATAGAACACCATCTAAAAATTATTAATCAAATTGTGTCAAAATGATCAAATTCTTTTTATATTAAACTCACAGATAATTGTGTTTCTCTGGACTCTTTGGATCACAGAATTCAATCTCAGACATTTGGGATTTTTAGTTTATCAGGTTAGTTCAATTAAATGAACAAACTACTAAAGAAGGATGTTTCACATTATTAAACAGACTAACAATCAAAGGATTTCTGCTGATGAAAAGTGTAAAATAGTTTCCTTCAACGAGACATGAGAACCTTGGACTTTTCCTGATATTTCATTGTTCTGTGAAGAGATTCTTGACTGATTCAGACTCACAGGTTCAAATCCAGAATAAGGAAGATTTCTGCAAACAAACACATGAAATTAAGAAAGCAGCTGCTAAAATATCATTACAAAGCAGCAGCTCATATTTGAAGCTGGTGTTGGATCCTCCAAACTTCTATTGGGCCTCCTTAAATAACATCCAGTAATGAAGTTCAATTTTCTCAAAGGCTAAACTAATAGATTCGACGGCTCCTTCTGGGTTCTGATCAGAAAAAAAAAAAAACCCAAATGACTCTTTTATTGTGAAAGGTTGCAGATCCCTGGTCCAGATGGATGGAGTTGTGGATGGAGGTGTGAACATCTGGAACATAGGGAGAGTTTCTGAATGACCACTTACTTCTGTGGTACAAAAAAGGAAATCTGTAGCAAATTCCTCTTCATGCATGACGACGCTCCGCTTCATGCTGCAGGAACACTTGAGCATCAAAGGAGATAAACTGATGGTGCGGCCGCCATCCTCCCATGACCTTTCAGAGCCGCCGTTTGGAGTTCACATGGGAGGACATTCTGACGTCCTGCAGAGAAAATCTCCAAAAAGTTCAATGGATGCAAGAATTGTGAAGCTGTTACTTGGTTTCAGTAAATATGACCTCATAATGCAGCAGATTCAAATGTCGTGGAACTCTTGTGTGTGATAATGTGGAACATTTGAAGGTTTTTATCTTTAGGTTTGTCCACTAACCTTTAATATATACTCGAATGATTAGAAAATGATGCTGATTGTTGATTATTAAGAAAAATCACAGATTTTTGAATGATTTGGAATGTGCTGTAAAGGTTAAAAACCATCATTACTTTGTTCAGCTCATATTCTTTTTGAAGGCGAAGAGGAGGAGGAGGAGTTAAAGAGAGTATAGGATGAAGACGCGTTCCTCCGTGCTTCCTGCTCATTGGTGGAAGCTGAAACCGCAGATCTGGAGAACGAGACGCTGCAGAGCAGAGACGATCCTCTGCACTGAATGAAGAATCCTCAGAGGAACTGAGAGTTTTCTGCAGGTCAGGTGATGCTCAGCTGAAGGGGCGGGGCTTATCTGGCTCCTACATTTCCACATCTATACAATTTCCCTCTTTTATAAGCAGCTTACGGACACAGGAAATATTTCCATTCCATTAGATTTTCTGTCCATAAGAAGTTAAAAGAATTTTTTAAAAAAGTGGATTTTGGAGAACAGAGAAAAAAAAATAAGAAAAAAAACATTTTCTTCATACCATAACATCCTAAAAACCCCTTAAGGCACAAAAGAGTACGACAAACTCAGACTTTCATCTTAATTCATTCGGGCATTTTATTGAAAATATATTTTTACAAAACAAATAAATATCACTGCAGGAGGTCGGAGCTTGTGTTGCGTTCGGGGGCAGTTGGATTTTTGAGCGTCTGCAGAATTTAAGAGTCAAACTGGAGGAGAAAAGTTTCACTTTTTTATTCAACAAAAGAAAAAAACATATAAAGGAAACTCATATCCAAAATTCTGAGGACTCATCTAACAATTTGCTGCGTTTTTGCTCAACTTTTTTTAAAATGTCTTTCTTTGTTCTTTTTTGAATAAAGAGAAAAACAAATAAGAATTGATTTGCTTTGTGTAAGCGGCCCAAAATTAATAAAGAAAATTGACGCCTAATAACTTCTTTTTTTGGGGGGGTGGGTCATCTGTGCTGTTTTAAATGTTTGATTGATTTGTAATTAAAAATAGAAGAATTTCTGCAAACATATTTATATATTTTTCAACTATTTTCGCTTGTTTTCTACCAGCGTAAATAGAATAAAAATGTGCCGTTTCTGTCTTTGGATTCTCAAAAAGACAAACTTTTTTCTTCCCTTTTGAAGCTAAAATATTGAAAACCACCAAAATCTAAAAAAAATTGACAAATTTTTACTATAAAGTGATATTTCTGCAAAACAGACGTAATTTTCTTTGACGATTAATCTATTTCTGCACTCTGACCTCCTGCTGAATCTGGAGCCCCCTTGTGGACACTTTTGGTACAACAATTTAAAAGGAAAAAAAGAAACATTCCATCTTAAAAGCCAAAATAATACAGATTTACAAATTGTATCTACAAACTGATAAATAGACGGAAAATAAATCACAAAAAGAATATTTCGGCTGCAGCGAGGATCTACGAGTTAACATAGTGTTTGAGTTAATGACAGAAGAGCGAGCGGACACGGATTCTATAAAAACATCACTGCGGCTAGCAAAAATAATCAGAACATTTACATATGAACAAGCTGGACGTATCTGCAAAACAAAACTGAGAGGAAACAGAACCGTCGGGTCGGGTCAGAACAGCAGCTCTTTAACTCTTGTCGTTTGGGTTAAACAAAATGTCCGTCCTGGAGAGCGTAAAGATTATTACTGCGATGCGGTCAGCCTGAAAAGTGCCCGTCTGTTATTATTGTTTAGTGCGAGACAGCCGTGGAGGATGACACGGAAAACTCCACGGACTTTGAACGCAGCAGCTCCACTTTCAGATGGAGAGAAGATGGATGGACTTCCAAAAAATGAAAAAAATTAAGCTCAAAATTGCATTTTTGAGGATTTTTTTGTGTAAATTGTCATAATCAGGAATATAAGGAAAAATTTCAATTTTAAAAAATTGTATTTGTGACGTAGAAAATAAGCTGGACGGGCCACAAGCTCCCTGCTTCAGGAACAGGAAAGGAAGTGGCGGCGGGGTTGCTCAGCACAAACTCTACCGCAAAAAAAAACATAACGTTTTTTTTTTGCCTAAAATGAGAGTAATTAAAAGAATGTTGAAACGCTTTAAAAACAGATCAGAAGATGATCGTTCTTCTTTTCTTTTGTGTGTTTTTTTTTTTTTTCGGGCGTCCCTCCCCAGCTCAGTTTCTGGTTCGTCTCATCTGATCAGAGGTCGTTCTTTGATCCAGGTTTTCTCCCACTTTAACGTTATATTTAATGCAGTTGAAACAAAATCTCAAATTTGATTTTATGATATTTGTTTAACCGTTTCAGGCTCACAGCAGCAGAAAAAAGAAAAGTGGAATACAATATTTTTCAATGTATTTGTGCATTTTTTCTACTTTAAAATGGCTTTTAATAAATCAAAATGCTGAAAATAGGATTTTTGAGAGCTGAATTTGAATATTTAAATTAAAAAATGAAGGAACTTTCCTTCCAGTTTGGCTGTTTAAGTTTCATTCTTCAGCAGCGTCGAATGTTTTATTAAAGGAAACAGGTGAAGGTGCTGGACTTGTGCTCGATCGTCTTGAGAAAGACGACGTTTTCTTCTGGAATTCTCTGGCAGAAGCTTTGGACGTGCGTCTGAAACGGATGTGGAACCCCATCCGAGGTTGAGAAACCTGATCCACCCGGGATCGAAGACTTCCAGTTCCACCAGAGAGGAGGAGGAGATCGCCTGAGCACGAAGATCAGCAGAGCAGGAATCTCTTCAACAGCTGTTCTGCTGTTCTTGTTGTCCGTGCTGTGGAGATCGCAGCTCCTGGACGATGAAGCTCACCTCCACCTGCGGACGGAGCAGCTGTGATGAGTAAAGCCGGGAATCACTGGGTACCTCACGATACGATACACGGCTCACGATATCGATAATATCGCGATATTTGGTAAAAATCCTCTCTAATAACTAATATTATATAGTAAAACACTTTTTCGGGGGGAAATATATCCCCATTTTATTTTTTTATCTTAAACACAATCATAATAAACAACTTATGTCTTATTTTGTGTAACAAATTATAGACACTTTTGTTTAACGTTGCCTAAAATCACTAATACTATAACTTACCACCAATTGAATTGGAATTATTTGTAAAATTCGATATTAACAATAGTAAACATGATCAGTAATGCCACAGAATTAAAATTAAATAATTCAAATTGTTGACAGCGATCTACCTCCAAAGAAACGTCACAACAAAGGATGATGAATATAACGTTTTACAGCCTCTGTCAAGTGTTACATCATTTTTTGTGCACTTTTCCCACATTTGAAAAGGGCTAAACATTCAAAATTGAATTATTTCTCTAATCATAATCTATTTGGTCAGTCAATAGTCAGTAGGTAAAAACCTTAAAACACTCATAATAGTGGCAATAAATATTTAAAAATTCAATTTCTATTACAAATTAGCAATAAACAACTTTAATCTATAATAATTTATACAATTTTAAGTGCTTCAATTAACTAGCAACTTCCCTATTTTACCGTGATTTCATGTATTTATTTTAATTACATTTTTTTAAGTTCATACATAAAATCTGCATTTTTTTTTTTATTTAAGAATGACTTTAAGTTAACATTAGCAAAAAGTTATTACGTTCATTTGAAAACTTTAACCATAAATTTACCAAAGTTACACCAGCAGGTTAAACATCAGAGTGCATTAGAGCGAAAATTCCGACCGGTACCTGAAGTACACACGAACAATTGCTCGTTCCCACAGCGCGCCGATCAAACAGGAAATAAACGATCGCGGCGCTCAGATAAACTCACTTCTTACCGGCTGACTCTTCTACAGTTGGATGATAATCAGGAACAGGCGACACCGAGCCAGAATCTCGCCGCCGTTTTTTCCTGAATGAATCCGTGCGTCGGGAAAATATGTCCGACGCAGCGCGACTAGTTGAGCAATAGTTCCGCCCCGCGACCCAGCCTCGTAAAATGAAAATATAATATCGATACTTGGTGAGAACCCATCGGGACTAAATATCGCGATATATTGCAGTATCGATATTTGGGCACACCCCTAATGATGCAGCAGAACTCCATCTTAAAAACTCACCAGCGTTCACGACTGCTGCGGCCCTGCCGTCTCCTCCTCCATCCTCTCCTCGCCGTCCTCCACCTCCTCCTCCTCCTCCATCCTCTCCTCCTCCACCTCCCTCTTGCTTTCTCTGGCGTGTCGGGCTTTCTGCCTGTGGCTGCGCCGCTCCTTCCGCGCGCCGCCGCCGCCGCTCCTCCTGGGGGAGGTCTGAGTCGACGGGCTGGGAGAAGGAGACGCGGCGTGGCAGGAGGAGGGCGAGCTGGGTTTGGAGCGGTGACAGCCGAGCGGCGCGGGGGACCCCGTGGAGGTGCAGGGGCTGTGGGCGGAGACTCGGTGGGTGCGGCAGCAGTGGTCGTCCTCGTCCTGCGGAGCGGCGGAGGTGGAGGAGTCGGGAACGATGGCGCCGCCGGCCGCGTCGTCTCCCGGATCTCTGTGAGGAGAGTCTGACGGAACCAGGAGTCAGAACAGGAACAGAAACATTAAACTCCTCACACGTCCCCACGCATACCTGGACCGCTGCTGGTCTGAGACTCGTCCGTCATCGGAGGCTCCGCCTCCTCCTGGATGGTCGGCACAGATGCCAGCAGACCTGAGGTGCACAGCAGCGGTTTCATTCAAACTTGAATCTGAAGGAGACTGAGGAGGTTTCCGAGCGCTCGGCGGCGTCTTACTGAGTCCTCTGTAGTGGGACAGCTGCTGGTAGACCTGCTTCATGCGCTCGATGTTCAGCCGGCTGCTCTCCGCGTGGTTGACCATCGGTTTGGGGTAATCCACCCCCACCACGCAGTTCGCGGCCTTCTGCACCGACTCGGGGGCGTTCCACGGCTCGTAGATGTAGCGGTTGGGGAAGTCCTTCAGGATGGGAATGTAACGCCTGCGGAGCGACGGAGAACCGTGACCACGATTGACCACAAAACTCCCACGATTGAATATAACACGTTTAGGGATGTAAAAGTTAATGCATTAATGCACGCGATTAATCGAAACAGAATTAACTCGTAACGCCCTCAAGCATCCTGACGTGAGATCTGCGTGATAAACTCTAAAATATTTTTGTTAATATTCTGAGATTTTATTCAGTTAAAGAGATAATACAGAATTTATTTGTAGTTTTTGGACAAAAACGATCTTTTATTTGAGTAAATGAGGCGGAACATTAAAGTCGGACCAACGGCGAATCAGAGCGAAAGATCCATTTTGGTGGGTGGAGCTAAACACACCTGTTTGCCATTAGAAACTGATCAGTATTTTATTTTATTTTCTACAATAACGAGCTCCGGCGTTGTTTAAAAATTGCGGAAACGCTGCGGTTCAGCCCCGCGGTTACGAGAGGCGAGAAGTTCGGAGCGGACAGACGCACCTCCACCTGAGAGCGGATTCCAGCCGAGCCGACCTGAAATCCAGCTGGATCAAACTTCTCCAAAAAACTGTTATTTTTTACAAACACGAAAAGGAAAATTTATAAGAAAAATTAAAAAGCTGGGAAAAAAAAGAGAATTCCAGAAAAAATGTCAAAAGGACAGCAGCGCTCTCAGGGGAGAAAGTGTTAGTTTTGGTAGCTGGTAGGTTTCAAAAGGTTAAAAATCAACGTTCTAAATGTAAAATTTTTGTGTATGTTTTCATATTGTGATTATTTGCAGATAATGAAGTGGGTGGGAAATACTGCAAAAAAAAAATAAAAAAAAAAATTTGCGTTTAATTTTTTCCAGGTTTGCAATTACCGTATTTTCTGGAGTATAAGCTGCTACTTATTTCCTAGGTTTTGAATCATGCGGCTTATACAAAGATGCGGCTATTCTGTGGATTTTTCTTCCACTGCTTGGAGAGTTCTAACCAGAATTTGAATAAAAAACAAGATAAAAAAAAAAAATCAATGCAAATCAGAAAAGCCAACACTACTTTTTCTTTAGCAGATAGAAAACTCGTGACAAATGACTAACTGGTAATTATTTTCAAAAACCTTCTTCATCGCGGAAATCCCACAAAGAAGTTTGTCTGGTGGACATTTTAAGTTAAAAGATTTGAAGCTTTGCTATCTTTGTTATAGTAATTATCTTATTTTTCAATATAGATATCTGCGGCTTATAGCCCAGTGTGGCTTGTGTTTCTTTCTTTTTTTTAAATTGAGCAGATGTGCCTTATAGTCCAGAAAATACGGTAATTAGTTACATTTTTCAATCGATCCTCAGCCCTAATTACATTTGAATAATTGCTATATGTACGTCTATTCACTCGATCATCTTTTATAAAGGGGTGTCCAGACTTTTTGCTAAGAGGGCGGGATTTGGTGAAACTGTGTGAGGGAAAATCATTTGGCTTGAACTATTAGAATGAGAATAAATGAACATTTTTATTGCGGTTATATTTTCATTTCTTCACATAGAACACAAATTAGTTAAACTTTATTTGTAAAGCACTTTTCAAAAAAGATCATTTTCACTCAAAGTGCTTTACTGACAAAAGAGCATTTTACTTCTTTTGCTTCACCTTGTTACTTATTGTTGTTTTCTCCTTTCCTGTTTTCCTGTAAATAAATGTGTTATCTTTTTTATGGAGACATTCTTTTGGGGTTTTTATTAATTCAGACTAAAAAAAATTACATTTTTTACATTATGCTCTTCTAATCCCTTAGACCAGGGGTGTCAAACATACGGCCCGCGGGCCGTATCCGGCCCCCCAGATGGTTTAATCTGGCCCAGTTATGAAGAGAAAAAATATATGAGAATTTCCAAAAAAGAAAGCAAGTTTCTCGCTCATTCCTGTGGCGAGTTGTGGTTCTTTAAAGAAAAGACCGCAATGCGCAATTTCACCACTAGAGGGAGCAAAAGAAACTCAAGGGATCAAGAAATAAACATGGTGAAAGCCAAACAGTTTTGGGAGAGAATGCGAGATTAACGCCAAAATTTTAAAAGTTTAATTTAGTTAAATTTTTCATTGATTAACACATTTATATTTTAGACAGGCTATTTATATTTTTTTCATAGATATTACTATTGAGATTGCTTTAATGTCATATGCAAAACATGCAGTCTGTAAAAAATTGTATAAACCTTATTTTATTTTTTTTTTTTAGTGAAATCCATTTTATCTGAAATGCATTGGACTCTGTGAATAAAAGTGTAATAATACGTGATTAGACTACTGGGTTGTTTGAAGCCTTTTTCCAACTAAGAAAAAAAAACTAGATTTGTTTCTGGCCCCGCCCACTTGAGATCAGACGGGTGGAATGCGGCCCCTGAACCCAAATGAGTTTGACACCCCTGCCTTAGACTCAATAAATAGGGGCGTGACATAAATTGGGGGCTCATCCGGGATGCCGTGTCGCCTGAACAGAATCCGTTCAGTTTCCTAAATCGACATGAATCTTGGATCAAATCTTTGGTTTCATTCTATGAAGCTGGAATTATTTTTCTATGAAAGCTTAAAAAAAGATGAAACTGTCTGGTAAAAGTGACTTTTACAGCCTTGAAACATCCATAATCCTTCATGACTTTCACTTATCGTGGTTATTTCCAGATCTAGTGGACCTCTTTCTACGTCTACAAGCAGATTTTTTTTGCTTTTGTCTGAATAAACATTTTTAGAGCTCAAATGAGAACAGGAAATAGGATGAAGTGTTGAGCATACCTGATGTAGTCTCCTGACGGGTCGGTTCTCCTCCCAAAGCCCACGGGGCAGTAGCAGTGGAAGAACTGCTGGAAGAAGGCACTGCAGGACAGCCACATCCAGCTGCCGCCGTTCACGCTCCAGTCTGCGTCCAGCAGCAGCTCCTCGAACACCTGCGAGGAGAACGCCGGCGCCGTGAGGCGGGCGACGTCCGCGAGGGGGAGGGGGGGGGCGTCTAGATGACCCAAAACACCCACCTTCATGCCGCTCACCCAGCTGATCCACAGGTCTCCTCTGGTGAGGAAGCAGGCCACGGCGTGCCGCGCCAGATGGTGGATCCAGCCCTCCTGCCTGAGCTGCGTCATGATGGCGTCGATCCAGGGGAAACCGGTCCGTCCTTCTGCCCATTTGGCCAGAGCCTCGGGGTTCTGGTCCCACGGGATCTGGAGGCAAAAAGGAGATCGAGTCAACTGAAGGTTTAGTTTAGATCAGAGGTCTGCAACCTGCAGCTACAGAGCCACATGTGGATCTTTTATCTCTCCATTGTGGCTCTCTGGATGAAGAAAAATAAAATAATAGTGAATTTTAAAAAATATCGGAGATTAGCTATTATTTTAGCAACATGCTAACGTTATTTGGTAATTTGTTTCTTTGGGGTTTTAGGGGTTTAGCTAATATTTTAGTAACATTGCTGAGGTTTCAAGCTAATTTCTTTTTTTTATCTATGAATTTTTTGGGGGATAACATTTTTCAGATGTTAGGCTTCTAGTTTTTAGCAACTGCTAGCTTTTTTTGCAACTAGTTAGTTTTTTTTAGGCTATTTTGGAGTTCAGTATTTTTTCATAGTAATTTAGCAACAAGCTAGCTTTTTTTTTTGGCAGATTTGGCCTCTAGTTAGTTTTTATGCTAATTTGGAGTTTAGCTAATATTTTAGCAACATGCTAATATTTTTAGCTAATGTGTTATCTACTGGAGGTTCTTGGCTAATGTTGAGTTTAGCTTTTATTTCAGCAACATGATAAAATTTGTTGGCTAATTTAATTTACAGCGAAATGTTACGCTAATTTGAAGTTCAGCTAGTAATTAAGCAAAAAGCTAGCTTATTTGCTACTAAAGTTAAAAATGTAATGCTAATGTTTTCAGCGAATTTGTTATCTACTGAATTTTTTTTTTTTGGATAATTTAGAATTTAGCTTCTATTTTAGCAACATGCTAACGTTTTTGACTAAGTTAGTTTTCTAAGGAATTTTAGGCTATTTTGAAGTTCAGCTAGTAATTAAGCAACGAGCTAGCTTTTTGGCAGATTTGGCCTCTAATTAGTTTATTATACTAATTTGGAGTTTAGCTAATATTTTAGCAACATGCTAACATTTTAAGCTAATTTGTTATTTACTGGGACTTTTAAGCTAATTTTGAGTTTAGCTTTTATTTCAGCAACATGCTAAACTTTTTGGCTGATTTAATTTACAGAGAAATGTTATGCTAATTTGAAGTTAAGTTAGTAATTAAGTAACAAGCTAGCTTTTTGCTACTAAAGTTAAAAACGTTTAAAAAAAAAAAAAAGCTTTTTTGAGAGATGCTTGTTTATATATTTTATATATATTTTTTGCTTTTGTTCGTACCAAAAATAGACATTATTCACATTTATTAAAAACAAAAAAAACCAAAAAGAAGGTTATGAATGCAAATCTAAATTTCTTAAAGGCTAACATAAGTCAATGCGGCTTCTTCTAGGTTTTTATGTTTTTATGCTAATTTTATTAGCATAAAAAATAATAAAATGATGAAGTAATAATATTAGCTTGATTTTTAGGTTAATTTTAGAGTTTAGCTTCTATTTTAGCAACATTTTTGACTAATTTAGTTTATGAAGAATTTAAGGCAATTTTGAGGTTAGCTCGTAATTAAGCAATGAGCCAGCTTTTTGGCTAATTTGGCGTCTACTAAGATAAAAAGAAAAAAAAATGGGAAAAAAAAATCCCACTCTTTTGATATTTTTGCTTTTGTTCCTGCCCAAAAAATAGACATAATTCATATTTATTAAAAAAAAAAAAGAAGGTGACAAACGTAAATCCAAATTTTTTAAAGGCCAATGTAAGTCTATGCGGCTCCTTTGAGATTTTGATGAGTAGAAAATATTTTATTACTCTTAAAGGTTGTCGACTTCTGGTTTAGGGGCTTTCCGAGGAAGCAGTTGATTCTATCTGATCTCCAAATGATTAATGAAAAGAAACCCTGAGAGGACGGAGCTCACCTGGACACAGATGGGGTTTCCCTCCATGCGGTCAAAGTTGGGGTTGTTGGTGGCGGCCGTGTAGAAGAACTCCCTCCATAAGAGCTGCCCAAACAGGGACAGAGGAGGACTGCAGCGCTTCCTCAGCTGAGGAGAAACCAGAGGTCCGCTTTCACACGGGGAGCTAAAACGGTGGGATTTCCTCGGAGCGGATGGTCACCTTCATGTACAGCTCTCTGAGGTTGTAGTACAGAACTCTGCAGGACAGGCAGCCGAAGCGCAGGTAGGGGCTGAGGCCTGTTGGGCTGGCGTACAGAGAGCACTTGTTGACCCGAGTGTGCTCCACGCTGGCGACCCAGACCTGAGGACACAGAGAAGGGGGAGGAGCTTAGAGCTGTTTCAGCTTCCATCTTTACAATCTATTAAAGCAGGGGTTGCTCTTTACTCCAATCACAAGTCATCAAAATAAACAAAAAAGTATATTAAAAAAGTCCATCAGTGAATCAGCATTCTCACCGTGAAGCCGTGTGTAAGCCAGCCATGCTTTAAAAAACGCAAATGTCGTTGATTTTAGTTTTTTAAATCATAAAAAGTTTCATCTGTTCTACTCATCTATTTCTATAAAAATAACATTAATAATGTCAACAAATCGTCGATGGAAATTTGGTCTCATTTTTTTTTATTAAATGATTATGATAACCAACGTTATGATAGCCAAAATGTAATTTGGATCGCAAAGCACAACCGGATGTTCTGGAGGCTGTATAGTCGCTCCTCAACCACAGAAGAAGAAGAAATGTACATTTCATGGCAGCATGGCAGCCGTACATGTCTCGGGTTCTTCCTCACTGTCCTCGACATCTTAGCCACAGTAATTTTTACTTATATTATAAGAGAATGGGTGTAATGTTTTCTATCCTCATGCAGAATAAAGTCGAATTTTGCGTTTAAAAAAACCAAATCTGCAGCGCAGAAGTAAACAAATCCTCAAAATAAAGTGTTGGTGAAGCTCCCCATTTTCAAAGTAAAACCAGAAAGTGTGTTTTTGTAGTTGAAAAAATGAGACTGAAGTTTTTAAACTAATTTGCTTCAACACCGGAGTTTTAGCTCTAGTGTTTACATTCTTTTGATTCCAGTAACTCTTTTACGTAATTAACGTAAGTTTAGCAGATTCTGAAGCGGAGAAAAGCAGACTAGCGCCGATATGACAAACTCATCTAGAATCAGCTGATGCTACTGAGGAGAAAAGCAGCTTTTTCCATCGGCTTCACACGGATATGTTTTAGAACGTAAACGCTGCAGAACTGTGGAGAACATTTTCAGGATTTGTTGTTAAATGATCCAAAACTACAGTGAGGTTTTAGGTTTTGTTTATTGAAGTTAACCAGATAGTTGTTTTTTATTTATTAATAAAATAAAATATAATATAACAAAATATTAATAAAATAAAATAAAATAAAATAAAATAAAAATTAAAAATAAAAATAAAATATCATATAAT
This sequence comes from Oryzias javanicus, assembly GCA_003999625.1. NCBI lineage: Eukaryota > Metazoa > Chordata > Actinopteri > Beloniformes > Adrianichthyidae > Oryzias > Oryzias javanicus. The sequence continues at coordinate 28,792,648 of CM012442.1, forward strand.
ATAATAAAATAAAAATAAAAATAAAATATAATATCATAAAATTAAAATAAATTAAAATAAAATAAAATAAAATATAATATAATATAATATAATATAATATAATATAATATAATATAATATAATATAATATAATATAATATAATATAATATAATATCATATAATATCATATAATATCATATAATATAATATAATATAATATAGCTTACCTGGGACCTAAAACTTTTTAACTTTTATCAGGTGAAATTGAAATTCATAAACTATATACGTAAATTTTTAATTTCTATGAAACAGAAACACGCCAAGCATTAGCAGTATGTATGACGCGAACCTGCATAGACTGAGTATCAGCACTATCACCTATTGTAAAAAACTAAATAAAAGGACACATTATCTCACGTAAACAGTAATCACTGACTAATTAATAAAAAAATCATTGACCAATCAACTACTGAAGTAATTGTTAGTGACAGCCCACGACAAAGCTGTCTCATCACAAAGATTTGTGTATTCTTACTGTGTAGTTTTTGAGTTATTGGTGCACAAACAGCATTTTTGACTGAAGATACAGTACAAGTATTAACCTTAAAGTTGAAATAGTGACTTTGGTGCATAATTCTCTTTACATCTTTGTTCTACACGTCCTGCACCGTCACCTCACAGATACTTGAACACTCTTACTAAGTAGATTTTAAATTCTTAGTACATGAACAGTATTTTAGACTAAAATCACTGTACGAGTGTGCAGGACTCTGGTTACCTTCTTATCCAGGTGTTTGCTCAGTCTGTCCAACGCCTCCGACTCTCCCCCCCGCCACACAGCAGGAGGCAGACGCTCCGTCCTGAAACCTGGACACAAGTTGACCTGCAGGTTAGCTCAGAAACCAACAAAAGAGAAGCAGCAGAAATTACTTAGCTCTCTTTTTAAATTTGACTTTTATCCTGACGATATAGCCAAAAAAAAGTCTACTTTTTATTCAGTAAATGAGAAACCGTGTACGTGTTAGAACAAAAATCTGTTTGCATGAAAACAAGGCTTTTAACTAAAACCGATTCAGCGAGATATCGCATTGCAAGACAATATATAATTAATTATTTATGAATAAAAGTAGATCCACGTCTGACTTTTGTTTTCTACCTAAACCCTCGACTGCGAGTTGGCAACACAAAAATTTACCAAAATAAAGCTCAACAAATTTATAGGTAAAAGCAGCTTGTAAATAAGATACAGTCTTAAATTAAATACATTTTACATTTTTTACTAACAGGAAAGATGCATTAATATTCAAAGATTTTTCAAAGTCAAACCTTTAAAAAAAAATTAGTTCTGGTACCGTCTTGGGATATATTGCGATACGTATTTATTGCTAATTCCTACCCCGATTTTTAACCCTTTAACACAGAAGCCTTTGACAGAAACAGTAAACTCGCTTAAAAATACTGTAACTTTTTGACCGTTTGCGCTAGAAAGCTGCGAAAAAAACTGACTTTGCACCGATATGCAACACTTAGGCCCGGTCCGAATACTCCCCTTCTCACTTCCCCTTGATTTGAAGTGGCAGTTGAAGTCAAAGTTGTGTCGGGAATTATTATTTTTTACGCTACACACTCCAAACAGAGGGGTCCAAAGTCCGCTATCGCGAGAGTAAACCGCGCCGCGCTACGGAGCGCTTTTCTTCACTTTGGTGCTCTCTGAACCACAGATGTTTACACTTAAACGTAAGTAATAACTTTATGTTGCAGTGTGACCTCTTTACATTTATAAAATTGCTGTTGTAAAGTATATACGAGCGCTGGAAGCTCCGCGCTAACGCTAGCTTACCGGTGATTTTGTTGACGTCACCGAACGAAACTCACGTCGGAAATATTTTTTACCACTCTCCGTTTGGAGCGAGCACGGAGGGATAAACGAAGGCGGAGGGCTAAGGGGAAGGGAGATGGGGAGTATTCGGATCGGGCCCAAGTCACAGCAGCCGTTATGTTTTTCTGCTGCAATGAAGAAGATCAGAGAGTTGATGGAAGAATCATTTTGAGCCGTTTTGTCTGAATTTTAGGAGCTCGGCTTGTTTTTTTGTATTGTTGCATATCTGTTCCTTCCTGCAATTAAAAGGATTTGTTTTAGCAAAAATTCTTCCTGTTATACATAGATCCTACAGTAACGTCATTGATTTACATCATTCAGTCTGCATTCAGACTTTCCTCTGATGAAGAGATATCAAGATAGGAGTTTGTTTTCTATTAAGAAGCCCCCTTTAGAGTGAGAGAAATGTATCAGATAGAGGAAATAAAACACTCTCTAAGGACTCAAAGAGACCTGTTTAACAAAAGATGGCATCCCATTAGGCCTGCCAGGATTAGTCGACTAATCGACTATTAAAATAGTCAACAACTAATTTAATAGTCGTTACTTTATAATATATGGAGTTAGAGTGTCGTAAAGTTGAAAGTTCTAATAAAAATATGCTAGCTTTTTAGACCATTTTGGCATTTATCAAGGTTTGTTTAAGCTATTTTGGAGTTTAGCTAATATTTCAGCTACGAGCTAGCTACTCTGGTTAATTTAGGCTTTTTTCAATTTTTAGGCTAACTTGGTGTTTAGCTAATATTTCAGCTAGATGCTAACTGTTTTGGCTAAGTTGAGCTTTTTTAAAAAAAAAGTTTTTTAGGGTGTTTTGGAATTGAGCTCATTTTTAAGCTACATGCTAGCTATTTTGGAAAAATTTAAGATTTTTTTTCAGTTTTTTAAGGCTGTTTTGGAGTTAAGTTAACATGTCAGCTACATGCAAGCAGTGTTGGCTAGCTGAGGCTTTTAATTATTTTTTTAGGATAATTTGGAGTTCAGCTAATATTTCAGCTACAAGCTAGCTATTCTGGTTAATTTGGGCTTTTTCAGTTTTTTAGGCTAACTTGGTGTTTAGCTCTTATTTCAGCTAGATGCTAGCTGATTGGCTAACTTAAGTTTTTCTTAAAATGTTTTTACGATGTTTTGGAATTAAGCTCATATTTAAGCTACATGCTAGCTATTTTGGAAAAATTTAGGATTTTTTTTTTTCAGTTTTTTAAGGCTATTTTGGAGTTAAGTTCATATGTCAGCTACTTACTAGCAGTTTTTGGCCAGTTGAGGCTTTAAATTATTTTTTAGGCTAATTTGGCATTTAGCAAATATTTTAGTGGCTATCAGCTTTAGTGTTTTTAGCTATCAATTTCAGCATCTTCACTATCGTCACTCGCTTCAGCTTCAAAATTCAGCTTACAGCATTCACACAAGCATTTTCGCAGATAATGCTTGTGTGAACATATTTAGTTTTTAGTTTGTTTAAAGCTAATAATGGTTAAGATGTGTGTTTTACATCCAGTTTGTGCATGACCCGATTAGTCGACTAATCAGAAAAAATAATCGGTGATTAGTCGACTATTAAAATAATCGTTTGTGGCAGCACTACATCCCATTATGGCTTTATTGTTCCAATAAGCTTTGCATAGTTTTTATTTATTTATTTGTATCTTATCTTGTGTTATATTATCAGTGCATTTGTTATTTTCGCTTCAAAAACTACTCTAAGTTTGCAAATTACATGTTGAGAGTGTACATGCCCTCTATATACATATTGTATATTTTTCCATGACATTGTACAATTCAAACTGTTTCAAAACTTTTGTAAAACTCAATAAAATTAAGTGAAAAAAAAAGAAGCCCTCCTTTGTTTTTGTGAAGAGTGTGAAGTTGGGTTTTGTGGACAGAAACTGCTTTAAAATCTACCGTATGATCCAAAAATCATCCCTTTTATTATTGCATTTCAAGAATGTGTCAAACAAAAATATAATTAAATGGACCGATAAAACTGATTTATTATAGATAAAATGTATTTTTTGTCATCTAAAAACCTTTAGATCAGGTAATTTAGAGCTTCTGCAAGAAAAAAGTTGCTGAAATAAAAAAATCTAGTTTTTTGTTTTTGTTATTATTCCTCACAATTTAAGAATCTAGAATGTAAATAAATTACAATCTGAGTGATTTTAGAAGTTAAACTTATTCAGATTTCACTCACAAAATTTATTTTGGGAGATTATTTGATGAATAAAGCAAAAAAGATGCAAGCGGATCGTTACTATCAAAGGTCTTTCCTGCTTAACTCCATAATGAGTTCATAAATGTTTCTGTGGTTCAGCGAAGCATCTCATGGTCTCTGCTGCATACCCAGCTCCTCCAGTGAAGGGATGCTGTAGAGCTGGTCGTGGTTGTCTCCTATTTTCCTCTGACAACTGTCCATCTGCTGCTGGGTGATGGCGGGCAGCGGTCTCCGTGGCAACTCCAACCTGCTGACGATGGTCTGAAAGCGCTTAAAGGTCAGAGGAGGGCTGTTGTTGTTCATCTCGATTATCCTGCAGACACAAAGAAGGGGGGTGGGGTGGGGGTGGGGGGGGGAGATGAACTTCTGTCAAAACAACAGCAGAGGTCATCCAGAAAGTTTCTTTGAAGACATGAATTGTTTGGGTTTAAAGTTGTTCTTCCTACATCAATAAAATAAAAGAATAAATATTATTGTGAGCTGATAAGATCAAAAAATCTAAAAGCATTGACTGTATAGAGTAGAGCTGTGGATTGTTGCTCAGGTGGCGATCCGATACGATTCACGAATCAAGCTCAACGATTCACGAGTTGAACCACGATTCTTACTTTTTAATATTATGTTTATTGCTGTGGAGGAAAATTGAAATTATTTGTATTAAATCACCAACATTTATACATTTATTTAGAACAGTAGATCAGAATCAACAAAACTGATTTAAAAAAAAACCCAAAAAGATTCAGATAGAAAGAAATTTTGTTTGTCATTTTAAACTTTTTTTTTGTCAGTCTTCTGGTTAAGTTCAGCAGTAACATAAACAACATAAAGAGGATAAAAATTACTGCTGTTTTAACAACAAAACTTAATCTTTCGAGCATTAATTTATCCTCAAAGTTCTTCAATATGTTTCGGTGTACAGCCCGTGTGAAAAAAGTATTTTTTTTCTGCAGCAGAATCATCTGATTCACGTTGATTCCATCCTCCTTTCAGCAGCACGAGGCTGCGTTTCTTCAGAATAAGATGGAGTTTCGTTAATTGCTTCAACTGTTGAAGAGTTATCATAACCAAAAGAATGTAAACACTGAGATAAAGCTCGGATGTTAAAGCTAATTCATTTTTTCATTAGTTATGTCATTCAGAACTTCAGTCTCAGTTTTTGAACAGAAAAAAACTCTCGCTAGTTTTACTTTGAAAACCGGAAGCTTCTCTGCAACTAGTTTTACTTTGGTACTACCGCTTACGGCGGCTTTTCGGCTTTGTTTTAGTTTGTAAACTTAAAATAATAAATTAATCTGAATTCCAGAAGAAAAATACGTAATTGACAGATAATATTCTGATCATATTTTACTACAATTTACTATATTTATAAAGATCGCAAATCAGCGATCTTTAACGTCACGAATATTCGTACTCGAATTTTCGGGAGCAGATCGTGAATACCCGAGCACCCGGGTACTCGTTACAGCCCTAATATAGAGAACTGGATTGATAGACTGAATAGAAACTCTCAGTCACCATTTTTTCTATAGACGCTGCCATATTGGAACCAGGAATCTGTAAGCAATGATTGGTCCGACTCGGTTTGTGTCAACGTTTCTATGGAAACCACTCTCGCCTATCAGGAGCGAGCTTGTTGAAAGACCATATATCTCCGGCACTTGAAAGAGGGCAAAATAAAATCGAAAATAATCCTAAAATAATCAGAAATGTTCCTCTGTGATCAATAACTTCTGCTGCTGTTTCACTAACAGAACCTATGTTTAGAACAAACTTTACAGGTCGTTCAGCTGAAACCATTTTTACCGAGACGTCTTCTGCATCCACCACACCGTTTCCTGAGCAACCATCACCCTCCAGAATCAAACACATGCTGCACGCGGAGCAGGAAGTTCAATACTCCACTACGCTTTTGAATTTCATGCTGTCACCAAGTTGTGACTTAAAGAAAAACAGATGATCAAATCTGCTTTGAATCTAGAATAAAAACAATTCAACAAGTTTAAATATTTACTATGAAACATCAGGAAACAAGTATAAGTGAGGCAAAAAGTTTGTTTGAACACTTGAAGCTTTTTCAGGTCAAATCAATCATTTTAGAACAGAAACTCTGCCTTATCTGCTGCAGATAACTGGAATCCAGTGTGTTTTGCCTTTAGATCAGTTGGAAACCATGTAGGACACTGGCCCTCGAGGCCTGGAGTTTAACACCTGTACTGTAGACAAATCAGGTTAGATCAACCCCCAGACTGCAGATCGGTACCGATCCCTGGGAGAGTTGGTATCAGGCCACAGAGAGAAAAATATAAAAAAATATTCTCTATTTTATCCATTTCTTTCATTATTTGCTTCTGAAGGAAGTTTTATTTTGAAAAACTTCTGGATTCTCTCCACCACATTCCACTAGGGCTGCCACAAACGATTATTTTAATAGTCGACTAATCATCGATTAATTTTTCCGATTAGTCGACTAATCGGATCATGGACAAAGTGGATGTAAAAAAAATCTTAAATATGATTAGCTTTAAAACAAAAAAATCCTAAATAAGCTAAAATCGCTAGCATATAGCTGAAATATTAGCTAAACTCCAAATTAGCCTAAAAAACTGTAAAAATTCCAAATTAGCCAAAATAGCTAGCATGTAGCTGAAGAAATAGCAAAACTCCAAATTAGCCTAAAAAACTGTAAAAATCCCAAATTAGCCAAAATAGCTAGCATGTAGCTGAAGACATAGCAAAACTCCAAATTAGCCTAAAAAACTGTAAAAATCCCAAATTAGCCAAAATAGCTAACATATAGCTGAAATATTAGCTAAACTCCAAATTAGCCTAAAAAACTGTAAAAATTCAAAATTAGCCAAAATAGCTAGCATGTAGCTGAAGACATAGCAAAACTCCAAATTAGCCTAAAAAACTGTAAAAATTCCAAAATAGGTAGCATGTAGCTGAAATATTAGCTAAACTCCAAATTAGCCTAAAAAACTGTAAAAATTCCAAATTAGCCAAAATAGCTAGCATGTAGCTGAAGAAATAGCAAAACTCCAAATTAGCCTAAAAAACTGTAAAAATCCCAAATTAGCCAAAATAGCTAGCATGTAGCTGAAATATTAGCTAAACTCCAAATTAGCCTAAAAAACTGTAAAAATCCCAAATTAGCCAAAATAGCTAACATATAGCTGAAATATTAGCTAAACTCCAAATTAGCCTAAAAACTGTAAAAATCCCAAATTAGCCAAAATAGCTAGCATGTAGCTGAAGACATAGCAAAACTCCAAATTAGCCTAAAAAACTGTAAAAATCCCAAATTAGCCAAAATAGCTAGCATGCAGCTGAAATATTAGCTAAACTCCAAATTAGCCCTAAAAAACTGTAAAAATTCCAAAATAGGTAGCATGTAGCTGGAATAATAGAAAAACTCCAAATTAGCCTAAAAAACTGTAAACATTTAGAATTAGCAAGCTAACATGTAAATGAAATATTAGCTAAACTCCAAATTAGTCTAAAAAAACTGTAAAAATCCCAAATTAGCCAAAATAGCTAACATATAGCTGAAATATTAGCTAAACTCCAAATTAGCCCTAAAAAACTGTAAAAATTCCAAAATAGCCAAAATAGCTAGCATGTAGCTGAAGAAATAGCAAAACTCCAAATTAGCCTAAAAAACTGTAAAAATCCCAAATTAGCCAAAATAGCTAGCATGCAGCTGAAATATTAGCTAAACTCCAAATTAGCCCTAAAAAACTGTAAAAATTCCAAAATAGGTAGCATGTAGCTGGAATAATAGAAAAACTCCAAATTAGCCTAAAAAACTGTAAACATTTAGAATTAGCTAGCTAACATGTAAATGAAATATTAGCTAAACTCCAAATTAGCTTAAAAAACTGAAAAAGCCTAAATTAGCCAAAATAGCTAGCATGAAGCTAAAATATTAGCTAAACTCCAAAATAGCCTGAAAACCCTTAATAAATGCCAAAATAGTCTAAAAAGTTAGCAGAATGTCATTATAACTTTCAACTTCACTACAGCCTGACTCCATATATTATAAAGTAACGACTAATCGACTATTAAATTAGTTGTCGACTATTTTAATAGTCGATTAGTCGACTAATCGTGGCAGCCCTACATTCCACTCATTCTTCCTCTTGAGCGGATTTAACCCTAGAGCGCTATCACCGAGTGATTTTGACCCTAGTAAAAGTATTTACATAATTTTAAAATATGAGTAAAGTCTCACATGTCCCAAGAATGAGTGGACCAAAGACAGAGTCTCCAGTATCTCCAGTATTTTTTTAGGAATTTTTTCCTCTCAAATTCTTAATTTTCTGGAAATTTTCCAGCACGTTTTAGGATCTTCCTATGTTTTTTTTTTCCATCTTTATAAATAAACCAGTTAAAAATAAAATAAAACTACTCTAATTCATCACGTGTTGCATATTTTCATCTATTTTTTTTAATGACTAATGCGTTTTTTTCGGGTGTATTATATTGAGTAAAAACTACCCAGCAAAAGCGATGGTGTAACTTTGATGAGTCTGTGCGCATTAATCTGTTAAAAAGTTAAATAAAACCCAGTAAAGATAACTTTTGAGTGCAGTTTCTTCTAAAGAGAGCCATAAAAAAAAAAGAGTTAAAATAAAATAGAACGTATAATTGATTTATAAAAAAAACCCTAAGAGTCTCGGGAGTCTTAATTACACAAAAAAAAAACTGCAGTAAAAATGTATCAAGTATGAAACCTGTATTAGTCTCACAATGGAGAAATAGTTTAAAAATCGGCATTTAACAGAGAAAACCCAAGAGTCTTGGATACATTGCAATAGTTGTTTAGACAGACCATAATAATAATTCAGAAAATTCAGCAACTGGCCGTGTTAAGGATGCTGTTAAAGTCGCTGCTAATAAAGTTGTTCAAACTGTGAATTCATGATTATAATATTTAGAAATGACCAGTTTAGTGACCATTTTCTTTTTTGTATTCATCTGTTGCACCTTGAAGGTCAAATGAGACTCAAGTTGACGTCTGATTTTGTAGCTTCCACTTTTTTGGGTTCAGGCAGGAATCTACTACATGTGGTTCTTTTATGTCTCCATTGTGGCTCCTCGACCAAACATAAAATTAGTCAGTGGGACTGCTGACTCAGACATGTCGACCGTCTGAGTCAGCAGCTTCCCGCTACTGGCTGCTTAACCAAAACTACCTAAAGAAAACAAATAAACAAAGCCAGCAAAACTACAACGACCAAGATCCAACCCCAAACTAAAATAACAAAACCCAGTAGAGTAACGCCAGGTTCACACTGGACGGAGGCCGCCTCCATTCGGGTTTGTTAACCTATGGCGTCGTTCACACCGGGCGCGGAGCGGCGCGGTCAATTACATGAGACACACGAGAAAAAAACCGTTTGTTTTCAAAATATAACCAATTTTTCACAATAAAACGCTGCGAAAGACAAATGTGATCGTGTTTTTGTATCTAAACAGACAGTAGAAATGGAAATAAATATACAATCACAACACGCACGCACACACGAGCACAGAGACGCACAGCCATGTACATTTTTTTTGACAGACACACACACAAGGATCAACATGGGCAGACTCCAGAGCGGGACGGGGGGCTGCTGGGTTTTGGGAGTTTAAAAAAACGACAACAGAGAGGCAGAGAGCAGCTCATCTTAGCAGAAACATGGAGTAATATTTATAAAATACACACAACACAGACAGACACGAGCGCGCACAGATCAACGCAGTGAGCAGACTCCGGAGCGGGACGCGGGGCTTCTGGGTTTTGGGAGTAAAAAAAAAAGAGAGGCAGAGAGCAGTTCCTCTTAGCAGAAACATGGGTTAATAATTTTAGCTTATTAATTTAACCACGCGTGCCCACAGACACACACAAAACAGACAGAGACGTGCGCGCACACACAGATCAACGTAGTGGGCCGACTCCAGAGCAGGTGGGCGGGGCCAGGGTTTTGGGTGTAAAACAACAACAGAGAGCAGAAACACGGGATGATATCTCTCAGTTATTAAATTATCCATGATGGAAAAAACAAAAAAAATCTCTAGCATGAGCGCCTGTCAATCGTCGCAGAAAAATGCGGAAAAGGCGCTTTGTGGCATCCAGTGTGAACCCGGCATAAGAGCGCTGAGGACAAAGGACCAAAAAAAAAGAAAAGAAAAAGAAAATAGCTTTTTTTTTAAGGGGAGATGACTTAATTAGCATTTATTAAATTTAGGACTTACATTTACAAATTAATGGCCGAGGTGCACAGAGATGATAAACTATGTAGGTTTTTTCATCTCTGTTGACCTGAAGACGTCTTGTTTGTTCATCTCTACCTCCAGAATGAACAGATTTTATGTATAAAGAAAAACTTTGGTAAAAAGTTTGATCTTTTATGAGTTAAAAGCATATTTTGTCTTATGGTGCACAACACTGGTTACTAGCTGACCAGCGATGATCTTGTTTGGCACAGAGTGTCTTTTATTTCAAAAATTAATTATTTCAGCTTCTGCCAAATTATAAAAAAATTAATAAATAAATGATCATATTTTGAGAAATTCTAGGTTCTTTTTATGTTTTTGCTTTTGTTTGAGCCAAAAAATAGACATAATTCATATTTGTTAAAAAAAAATTGGAAAAAAAAAAAAAAGAAGGTAATGAATGTAAATCCAATTTTCTTAAAAGGTTAAAGTAAGACTTTGCAGCTCATTCTAGGTTTAGATCAGTAGAAAACAAGCCCAAATGGTGCTTCAATTGTTAAACGGTTAAAGAAAAATGTAGATAACATGTTAATGGATCCTTTTTAGAGCACAAATAAGGTTTAAATCAGCTGCAGACATTTTACAGAAGACAAAGGTAAACTTTACCCTCAAAAGTTAAACTAGAAGTAAAAAAAAAAATGTTCCCTTCAGTCTTGTTCAAACCGGTCTGTGAAAATATCGTCTGACTTTAAACCGGTCTGTAGCTTTAAAAAAGGTTTGAAATCACCGATTCATCCTCCGAGGACCAAAATCTCTCTGATGGATCGCCACAGAAAATGATTTTTAGAGTCTATGGTGCTCCTGCATCGACGAGCTGGACGCACGTCCACGTTAAAGCCACGCGGCCCCCAGCAGCCGGCGCGCCCTTTCTCCGATGACACGCTGCCTCTAATGCTCCTGTCCTGTGCTTATGCAACAAGCAGCTCCGTGCTCTGCTGGCCTGCGCATGGAGAAAGTCCTCTAATCTGAGTCCACGCAGCCACCTGACCGCGCACATGCGAGGCGGTGTGAGCCGCAGTTACAGCAGGGAGACGCTAGGGGGACCCACGCGGTTCAAGCCTCACAGCTCCGTCCAGTCGGAGCCACAAACAGAAGCTCTGATCTTCATCACAAAACCTTCAGTTTAAGAAAAACACGCTTTTAACTGACTTTACATGAATTTCAGCAGCTTTCAGATTATAAAGCTTAACCCGAGTCACATCTGACTCCTTTTCAAGATGTTCTTGGCTTCAATCCTCAAGTTTTAGCATCTTTATTTTTATACATTTTCAAGCCTAAAGCTGAACTCTTTCAGGTGTTTGATTTGCTGTAAACATTTCTCAGCAGTGACCAATAAAATAACATTTCATTGTACAATCCTATGATGAGTCAGTAGTAGTATATTTGTTCTCCGCATTTAACCCATCCTCTGAGGGAGCGGTGAACTGCCGACACGGCAACCGTTTGGTGTAGGGCTGCCACGATTAGTCGACTAATCGACTATTAAAATAATCGACAACTAATTTAATAGTCGATTAGTCGTTACTTTATATTGTATGAAGTCAGATTGTAGTAAAGTTGAAAGTTATAATAGCATTCTGCTAGCTTTTGGAACATTTTGGCATTTATTAAGGTTTTTTAGGCTATTTTGGAGTTTAGCTAATATTTCAGCAGCATGCTAGCTATTTCGGCTAACTTTAGCTTTTTTACGTTTTTTAGGCAACTTTTGAGTTTAACTTATATTTCAGCTATATGCTAGCTGTTTTGGCTAATATAGTATTTTTTCCATTTTTTTAAGGCTAATTTGGAGTTTAGCTAATATTTCAGCAGCATGCTAGCTATTTTGGTTAACTTAAGCTTTTTAAGTTTTTTTAGGCAATTTTTGAGTTTAGCTTATATTTCAGCTATATGCTAGCTGTTTTGGCTAATATAGGATTTTTCCGTTTTTTTAAGGCTAATTTGGAATTTAGCAAATATTTCAGCAGCATGCTAGCTATTTTGGTTAACTTAAGCTTTTTTAGGCAATTTTTGAGTTTAGCTTATATTTCAGCTATGTGCTAGCTGTTTTGGCTAATATAGGATTTTTCCATTTTTTTAAGGCTAATTTGGAGTTTAGCAAATATTTCAGCAGCATGCTAGCTATTTTGGTTAACTTAAGCTTTTTTAGGCAATTTTTGAGTTTAGCTTATATTTCAGCTATATGCTAGCTGTTTTGGCTAATATAGGATTTTTCATTTTTTAAGGCTAATTGGAGTTTAGCAAATATTTCAGCAGCATGCTAGCTATTTTGGTTAACTTAAGCTTTTTTAAGTTTTTTTAGGCAATTTTTGAGTTTAGCTTATATTTCAGCTATATGCTAGCTGTTTTGGCTAATATAGGATTTTTCCGTTTTTTTAAGGCTAATTTGGAATTTAGCAATATTTCAGCAGCATGCTAGCTATTTTGGTTAACTTAAGCTTTTTTAGGCAATTTTTGAGTTTAGCTTATATTTCAGCTATGTGCTAGCTGTTTTGGCTAATATAGGATTTTTCCATTTTTTTAAGGCTAATTGGAGTTTAGCAAATATTTCAGCAGCATGCTAGCTATTTTGGTTAACTTAAGCTTTTTAAGTTTTTTTAGGCAATTTTTGAGTTTAGCTTATATTTCAGCTATATGCTAGCTGTTTGGCTAATATAGGATTTTTCCATTTTTTTAAGGCTAATTTGGAGTTTAGCAAATATTTCAGCGCATGCTAGCTATTTTGGTTAACTTAAGCTTTTTTAAGTTTTTTTAGGCAATTTTTGAGTTTAGCTTATATTTCAGCTATATGCTAGCTGTTTTGGCTAATATAGGATTTTTCCGTTTTTTCAAGGCTAATTGGAATTTAGCAAATATTTCAGCAGCATGCTAGCTATTTTGGTTAACTTAAGCTTTTTTAGGCAATTTTTGAGTTTAGCTTATATTTCAGCTATGTGCTAGCTGTTTTGGCTATATAGGATTTTTCCATTTTTTTAAGGCTAATTTGGAGTTTAGCAAATATTTCAGCAGCATGCTAGCTATTTTGGTTAACTTAAGCTTTTTTAGCAATTTTGAGTTTAGCTTATATTCAGCTATATGCTAGCTGTTTTGGCTAATATAGGATTTTTCCATTTTTTAAGGCTAATTTGGAGTTTAGCAAATATTCAGCAGCATGCAGCTATTTTGGTTAACTTAAGCTTTTTTAGTTTTTTAGGCAATTTTTGAGTTTAGCTTATATTTCAGCTATATGCTAGCTGTTTTGGCTAATATAGGATTTTTCCGTTTTTTTAAGGCTAATTTGGAATTTAGCAAATATTTCAGCAGCATGCTAGCTATTTTGGTTAACTTAAGCTTTTTAGGCAATTTTTGAGTTTAGCTTATATTTCAGCTATGTGCTAGCTGTTTTGGCTAATATAGGATTTTTCCATTTTTTAAAGGCTAATTTTGGAGTTTAGCAATATTTCAGCAGCATGCTAGCTATTTGGTTAACTTAAGCTTTTTTAAGTTTTTTTAGGCAATTTTTGAGTTAGCTTATATTCAGCTATATGCTAGCTGTTTTGGCTAATATAGGATTTTTCCATTTTTTAAGGCTAATTTGGAGTTTAGCAAATATTTCAGCAGCATGCTAGCTATTTTGGTTAACTTAAGCTTTTTAAGTTTTTAGCTTTTTGAGTTAGCTTATATTTCAGCAATGTGCTAGCTGTTTTGGCTAATATAGGATTTTTCCGTTTTTTAAGGCTAATTTGGAATTTAGCTAATATTTCAGCAGTATGCTAGCTATTTAGGCTAACTTTGGCTCTTTTTATTTTTTGGCTAATTTGGCATTTAACTAATATTTTAGCTGGTTATCAACTTCAGCATCTTTACATCCACTTTGGACATGACCAGATTAGTCGACTAATCGGAAAAAATAATCGGTGATTAGTCGACTATTACTATATCGAAATAATCGTTTGTGGCAGCCCTAATTTGGTGGTTTAACCCCCCAATCACACCCCTAAATGGTAAGTGTCAAGCAGGGAGGCCCATTTTTAGTCTTTCATATGACTCGGCCGGGATTTGAACTCACGACCTTCCAGTCTAAGGGGAGACGCTCTACCACAAGGCCACTGAGCTAGTTATTTGTGGTGTTTTGTGAAATTAAGTCCTGATTTTTTACATTCAAACTGAATGTTGGGCATCCAGTTTTAATGTTGAGTCACAGGTGGTTTTGGGCGTCGGGTGGAAGAATCGTGTTTGAGGGGAACCTGGTTGAAAATGATTAGCCGGAAGGAAGTCCAGAACCGGAAGGTCGCCGCCCCCTCACGCGCCGTCCATTTTAGCCAAAAAAAATACTCGTTTTTGGTTGAAGACGACTAGGGCTGCCACGATTAGTCGACTAATCGATGACTAATCGACTATTAAAATAGTCGACGACTAATTTAATAATCGATTAGTCGTTACTTTATATTGTATGAAATCAGAGTGTAGTAAAGTTGAAGTTATAATGGTATTCTTTGCAAGCTTTTTGGCATTTATTAAGGTTTTTTTAAGGCTATTTTTCTAGTTTAGCTAATATTTCAGCTACACGCTAGCTATTTGGCTAATTTAAGATTTTCCCATTTTTTTTTTTATTGGCTAAATTAGGAGTTTAGCTTATTATTCAGCACCATGCTAGCTATTTAGGCTAACTTGGCTTTTCTTTTTACTTTTAGGCTAATTCAGCATTCAACTAATATTTTAGCTGGTTATCAACTTCAGCATCTTTACATCACTTTGGACATGACCGATTAGTCGACTAATCGGAAAAAATAATCGGTGATTAGTCGACTATTAAAATAATCTTGTGGCAGCCCTAAAGACAACAAAATAACTGCACCCTAACAGTTGAGTTTTTTGGGCTTTAATCTTTTGAATTTTTAGGTTTCTCTGTCAAAACCTACAACGCTCTTTGAAACAGTGTACCTCCACACAATCAACATGAATTCGCTTTTGGGGACCCTTTATCATTATATTAAAATCAAGACCTAACAGATGATCCAACAGATTTTTGATTTCAACTGCTTAAAATTTTAGATGTCAGATTATAAGTTTTTTGTTAAAGACTGCTGTAACAGTATCAGATATTAGTTAAGAGAAGCTGTGTTTATTGTTAAGTTATTATGCTGTTTGTTTTAGTTTGTGTATGTTGTGCTTTTGTAGGTGTGGTTTATAGCGAAAAGTCATATGATTCAGTCTCTTATATTCACAAGAAAAATGTAACTAACATTGCGAAGTTGCTGTACAATGACTGATTCTTTAATAAAATTTTGTGGTAAAAAACATGAATGAGCTGATGTGCAGAGAAAAGCGGTTTTATGCTGGTAAGCTAAACTTTAAAGCAGGGTGGGGGTCAAACTCAATCACACAAGAGGCCAAAATCCAAAACACACAGGAGGAACATTTATTGAACACTAAAACTACATTTTTAAAACTTTAAAACCGTAACCTTTTAACTTAATTATGAACTACATATATAGAATTACCTGCAAAAATGCTAGGCCGGATGTAGGGCTGCCACGATTAGTCGACTAATCGATGACTAATCGACTATTAAAATAGTCGACACTAATTTAATAATCGATTAATCGTTACTTTATATTGTATGAAGTCAGAGTGTAGTAAAGTTGAAAAGTTATAATAGATTCTGACAGCTTTTTGGACTATTTTGGCATTTAAGTTTCTTTGGCTTTTATGGGAGTTTAGCTATATTTAATCTACATGCTAGCTGTTTGGTTAACTTAAGGTTTTTTTTTTTTAGTTTTTTAAGCTATTTTTAAGTTTAACTAAATTTGCGACATAGCTATTTTGGTTAATTAGGATTTTTCTGTTTTTTTTAGGCTAATTTGAGTTTAGCTAATATTTCAGCAGTATGCTAGCTATTTTGGTTAACTTTGGCTCTTTTATTTTTGGGCTAATTGGCATTTAATTAATTTTCAGTGGTTATCAACTTCAGCGTCTTTACATCTTTGCGCATGGACCGATTAGTCGACTAATGGAAAAATAATCGGTGATTAGTCGACTGTTAAAATAATCGTTTGTGGCAGCCCTAGCCAGAGGGCTAAATTAAAAGCTAAAAACGCTGAAGCTGATAGCCAGCTAAAATATTAACTAAATGCCAAATTGGCCTAAAAAACTTAAAAAAATAAATAATTAAAATAAGGTTAGCCAAAACAGGCAGCATGTACCTGAAATATCAGCTGAACTCCAAATTAGCCTAAAGAACTGAAAAAATCCTAAATTAGCCCAAACAGCTAACATTAAACTGAAATATCAGCTAAACTCCAAAATAGCCTAAAAAACCTTAATTAAAATTACCAAAATAGTTCAACGAGTTAACATAATTTTAAATTTAACCTTCAACTTTACTACAAAAGGACTCCATATAATATAAAGTAACAAATAATCGAATATTAAATTAGTCGTTGACTATTTTAAAGGTTTATTAGTCGACTAATCGTGGCGAGCTCACTTCAAATAAATAAAAAATAAAGAGAAAATGTTGGATTTGTCTAGAGTGATTTTAGTTTTAGGCTGAATACTTTAGTTTTAATTTAATAATAGAAAAAAACCCCAAATGTCATTAAAACCATATTTAGAGCTTAGTGAACTATCTGGAGTTTTGAATGAAAATTCCTCGCAGGAACTTCCTGAGCGAGCCGAGTGTCTGCTGTTAGCGATGCGCCGCACCTGTCCAGGTTGTAGAGCGTGTGCGAGTTCCTGACCACCGTCTCCACGCCGAACTCCTGGGCCATCTTGATGATGGCGCCGTCCCGCTCCTTCCCATAAGGCTCTGGGTCGTACTCGAACGTCAGCCGGGTCACGTTCCACTCCTGGAGCGAAGCAGGCGAAATCAGATTCTGATGCGGAGACGAGCGCTCCGAGTGCAAAGCAGCATCTTCAGAAGAACCTGAACTTCCTATTTATCCTGAATAAATATGACATTCCTTCATTCTGTCTGGCATCAAAGTTAAAAACAAAATAGAAATCTGGAGATTGTCATGGAGAGGATCAAACCCAGAGGGGATGATGGGGGCACGGACCTTGAAAAGTCTGGGGAAGACATCCGTGGGCTGACCTCTGACCACAAACAGCCTGGAGTTGAGCTTCTTCAGGCTGCAGTCCAGATCCTCCAGAGCCTCCAGCAGAAACCTGAGACGACAGAGGAGACAACATGAGAGGAGAAAGCAGTTTGACTGTTGCTGAAAATCCACTCGTTCAACCAAAGAAGAACCACGAGTTTGAGGATTTTGAAGGAAGCTCCTGGCACGAGTCACAATTCCCTCATTTCTCTGAAACACAAACTCTTGTCTTTTCTGTTAATTGGGTTTTTAAATATTTCTTGTAGTATTTTTTTTTAATATATTAAGAAAATTACAATTTAAATTGAATTTCTGAGTGTATCTTTATTCTATTTTTTGTGAAAAAGATCACAGAAATCATGCCACGAGCTCCCTTCTCCACTCCATTCAGACAAATAGATCCATGAACATCTTTGTTTTCCTCGTCTGGATCAGATGATATTCCTCACCATTTTTGTTATAATGTTAGGTCTGGATTGTGAGGGGCTGCAGACTAGCAGGGAAGGGGAAGGGGGTGTGGGGTTGCTCCGTGCAAATCCACAACTCAAAAGACAAATTTCTAATGAACTGCTTCCACTTCTAGAAAACGGCTTTTATTTAAACTTTAAATAACCGGCATTATCATAATTAAAAGACTAGGAACGCATTTAAAGTAAATGGAGAGGAACTTGAAAGTTCAAGTCCTGAATATCTTTCTTAAACTTGATATTTTCTAGTGCTGCCACAAACGATTATTTTAATAGTCGACTAATCATCGATTAATTTTTCCGATTAGTCGACTAATCGGATCACGGACAAAGTGGATGTAAAGAAAATCTGAAATATGATTAGCTTTAAAACAAAAAAATCCTAAATAAGCTAAAATCGCTAGCATGTAACTGAAATAATAGCAAAACTCCAAATTAGCCTAATAAACTGTAAACATTTACAATTAGCAAGCTAACATGTAGCTGAAATATTAGCTAAACTCCAAATTAGTCTAAAAAAACTGTAAAAATTCCAAATTAGCCAAAATAGCTAACATGTAGTTGGAATAATAGAAAAACTCCAAATTAGCCTAAAAAACTGTTAACATTTAGAATTAGCTAGCTAACATGTAAATGAAATATTAGCTAAACTCCAAATTTGCCTAAAAAACTGAAAAAAATCCTAAATTAGCCAAAAGAGCTAATATGTAGCTGAAATATTATCTTAATTCCAAATTAGCCTAAAAAACTGAAAAAGCCTAAATTAGCCAAAATAGCTAGCATGAAGCTAAAATATTAGCTAAACTCCAAAATAGCCTGAAAACCCTTAATAAATGCCAAAATAGTCTAAAAAGCTAGCAGAATGTCATTATAACTTTCAACTTTACTACAGTCTGACTCCATATATTATAAAGTAACGACTAATCGACTATTAAATTAGTTGTCGACTATTTTAATAGTCAATTAGTCATCGATTAGTCGACTAATCGTGGCAGCCCTAATATTTTCACAGTGTTTCATAACTTCAAAGTGAATTATTTTGCAGCTAAATTCAAGTTACAATAAAACTGGGAGATACAGGCCTTTACAGACAGCATTTAGGTTCTATGATGCTTCATGGATCAAATTAAAACTTTGATTTCTACTCTTTGTTTTCTACACTGAGGGGAGTGAAGATGCAGAACAGTTAACGGTATTCGTCTGCTTCACTTCAGCATCATAACATTGTGTTTAAACATAGCTGAGCTCATTTTTGTGCTGAGTCAGCTGACAGCACTTGTGTAAGTAAACATGGCGGTACAAACTGGAGCCCATAGGTGGAGGCGAGTTTTTCAACTCGTGGTCGCCAGAGCAAAGTGATCTGTTCTGATCTGTAAAGATGCTAAACTTGTTGAGCAGCATCCACCACTGCTGCGCAGCCGGAACGTGGCGATGAGTAAAGTCTGTAAGATTTGGTCCAACAATTTTCTTTGACAAGTGTTTTAATGTGTTTGAGTAAATATTCGGTTATTTCTTACATTTTTGTCTAATTTTAAGTTTCACATTTATCTAAACCCTGGTCCTCAAGAGCCACCGTCCTGCATGTTTTCCAACATAACCTGCTCTTATTGGCTGGACACACCTGAACCAGGTAATTGTCATGAGTCCCTGCTCTGATTACCTGGTTCAGGTGTGTTCAGCCAATAAGAACATACCATAGCAGGGTGTGTTGGAAAACATGCAGGAAAGTAGCTCTCAAGGAAAGAAATAATACATTTAGGCAATAATTATTTATTTCATATCAAAAATACCTTAAAGTTGTTTTTATCTGAAAAAAACACAAACTTAGTAAAACAGTAAAACATTTGTTTCTCAAACGAGTGCATAAATGATTTTGTCTTTTAAAGTCTTTATTGCTTTCTTTTATTTAAAAAAAAAAACTAAACTAAATTAAGCAAAAATTAAATTTCAAATCAGATGAAGTTTTTTAAATTTGTAGTTTGGTATTTAAACTCAACGTTAATAGAAAAAGACTAGTATAGGACTAATGTTCACAAAGCTTTTTAAGGATAAAAGCTGTTTTTTATTAAATAATATATAAAAACAATCCAAAGACAAAAGATAAATACAGAATGAAGAAGAGTATTTTAAAGATACTTCATATTTCAGTGCAAACTTCTGTAAAAATGACTTTGTAGTCTTAGTTTCTTAAATTTTTTCATTCAGAAAAAATATGTTTTCTAATATTGTGGCTTCAAAAAACTGAGTTGAAAAGTATAGACTGCGATTTATTTCCTAAAAAAACAATATTTTATGTTTTTTGAGGCGATTAAATATACTGCTCACAAAAATTAAAGAAACACTCTTTTTATTGGGTCTGGCATGAATTGAATGAAACCTGTCTGATCATTTTCTTGTTGGTTAAGCAGCTGAGGGCCTCGTTAATCAATTTCATCTGTATTGGTGTTCATGAATTAACAACAGGTGCACTTCAGTGGCAACAATTAGAAAACCCTCCAAACAGGACTGCTGTTACATGTGGAGGTCATTTCAAGTTTCTCCCTCTTGATCTTTTTTGACTGGTTTTCCACTCGTGGAGGAGATTTCAGGAGACTGCTGGTTATTCTTGGAGAGCTGGACAGGGTCGTAGAAGTTCCTCAACCCCTCAGCAGGACCCATACCTGCTCCTTTGTGCAAAGGAGAACAGGCTGAGCACTGCTCGTGCCCTACAGAATGACCTCCAGAGGCCACTGGTGTGAATGTCTCTACCCAAACAATCAGGAACAGACTTCATGAAGGTGGCCTGAGGGCCACCCATTGTCAGACCCTACGCTGGTGCAGTAGGTTCTGGTTTCCTCCTAATGCACCACAATGCCCGGCCTCACGTGGCAAGAGTATGCAGGCAGTACCCAGAACCCAATAGAACATCTCTGGGACATTATGTTTTGGTCCATTAGGCGCCGCCAGGTTGCTCCTCAGACTGTACAACAGCTCAGGCATACCCTCACACAGATCTGGGAGGAAATGCCACAAGACACCATTCGTCGTCTCATTAGGAGCATGCCGCGATGTTGTCAAGCATGCATACAAGCTCGTGGGGGGCACAAGATACTGAAAAGAATTTTGAGTTGCAGAAATTAAGTTTTGGAGAAATTGGACTAGCCTGCCTCATCTTCATTTCACTCTGATTTGATGGTGTCTACACAATTGAGCCTCTGTAGACTGAACTTCATATTGAAATCAGATGTATCTAATGTGTTTCTTTAAAGTTCTCCTTTAATTTTTGTTAGCAGTGTATTTTTATTCCTTTTTAAACAGAAGACTTTTTGCGTAACATTAATTTACTATAACAAAGTATATAGAGGTAGATGTGAATTTAAAAAATCCAGAAAATGCTAAATATCTGGTCAAAACTTTGATTTTCTGAGTTATGATTTTTGGTTCTATCTCAGATGATGCCTTTTCATTAGTGAACTTTGGTTCTTTTGGTCATGAAGTCAAGCAGCAGATGGATTTATTCAGCATCTGTACGAGCAGCTCCGCACGTGTGGCTCTTCCTGTAGTTACGTGCAGTCGACAGGATTTTGTTCCCGAGAGGTTATCATCGCATGAATCTGCTCCTCGTGTGACCGCCTGCATCACCCCCTTTGTTGTTTTGTTTTTTTTTTTTTACCTCAAAAGAAACAGAAATGTACTGATAGATAGGGCTTAGTCGACTAATCGATGACTAATCGACTATTAAAATAATCGACAACTAATTTAATAGTCGATTAGTCGTTACTTTATATTGTATGAAGTCAGAGTGTAGTAAAGTTGAAAGTTATAATAGCCTTCTGCTAGCTTTTTGGAATATTTTGGCATTTATTAAGGTTTTTTAGGCTATTTTGGAGTTTAGCTAATATTTCAGCAGCATGCTAGCTATTTCGGCTAACTTTAGCTTTTTTAGGCAATTTTTGAGTTTAACTTATATTTCAGCTATATGCTAGCTGTTTTGGCTAATATAGTATTTTTCCATTTTTTCAAGGCTAATTTGGAGTTTAGCTAATATTTCAGCAGCATGCTAGCTATTTCGGCTAACTTTAGCTTTTTTAGGCAATTTTTGAGTTTAACTATATTTCAGCTATATGCTAGCTGTTTTGGCTAATATAGTATTTTCCATTTTTTTTAGGCTAATTTGGAGTTTAGCTAATATTTCAGCAGCATGCTAGCTATTTCAGCTAACTTTAGCTTTTTTAGGCAATTTTTGAGTTTAACTTATATTTCAGCTATATGCTAGCTGTTTTGGCTAATATAGTATTTTTCCGTTTTTTTAAGGCTAATTTGGAGTTTAGCTAATATTTCAGCAGCATGCTAGCTATTTTGGTTAACTTAAGCTTTTTTAGGCAATTTTTGAGTTTAGCTTATATTTCAGCTATATGCTAGCTGTTTTTGCTAATATAGTATTTTTCCATTTTTTTAAGGCTAATTTGGAGTTTAGCTAATATTTCAGCAGCATGCTAGCTATTTTGGTTAACTTAAGCTTTTTTTAGGCAATTTTGAGTTTAGCTTATATTTCAGCTATATGCTACCTGTTTTTGGCTAATATAGGATTTTTCCGTTTTTTTAAGGCTAATGTGGAATTTAGCTAATATTTCAGCATGCTAACTATTTAGGCTAACTTGGCTCTTTTTATTTTTTGGCTAATTTGGCATTTAACTAATATTTTAGCTGGTTATCAACTTCAGCATCTTTACATCCACTTTGGCCATGAACAGATTAGTCGACTAATCGGAAAAAATAATCGGTGATTAGTCGACTATTAAAATAATCGTTTGTGGCAGCCCTACTGACAGAGTCAACATTTTTGAAGGATTCCTGAAAAGTTTCATCTGGTGAGTGTTGAAGCGTCCCACCATCAACTTCTCTGTATGATTTCTCTGAAATTACTCAAAAGTAAATTTAAATATTGTGCAAATATGGCTCCAAACATGAAATAAAAAAAACCTGCACTCACTGGACACTCACTGTTTGTTAATGCAAATTTGAATCACATTGCAGCAACTCGATGCATCTAGACATGGTCAACACAATCTGCTGCAGTTCAAACCTAGCATCAGAATGGAGGAGAACGGTGATTAAAGTGACTCTGAAAGTCGTATGGATTTTGGTACCAAACAGGTACTGGTCTGAGGATTTAAGAAACTGCTAATTTACCAAGTATTTCACCCCCAAGCATCTCTAGGGTTTACGGAAAATGGTCAGAAAAAGAGAAAATATCCAGTGAGCTGCAGTTCTGTGGGCGGAAATGGAAATATCTTGTTGGTGACAATGAGTTCACTGGACTCTAATGACCTCCACAGACACCACATCTCTACCCATAAGTTCACCTTTGGGATGTGGTGGAACGGCATATTGGCATCACGGATGTATTCCTGCCATGTTAATTAGGGCTGTAACGAGTATCCGGGTGCTCGGGTATTCGCGATCTGCTCCCGAAAATCCGAGTATGAATATTCGCGACGTCCAAGATCGCTGATTTGCAATCTTTATATATATAGTAAACTGTAGTAAAATTTTATCAGAATATTATCTGGTACTTATGTATTTTTCTTCTGGAATTCAGATTAATGTATTATTTTAAGTTTACGAACTAAAACAAAGCCAAAAGAGCCGCGGTAGTAACCGAAAGTAAACAAATCTTAGTTGCGGAGAAACTTCCGGTTTTCAAAGTAAAACTAGCGAGAGTTTTTTTCTGTTCAAAAACTGCGACTGAAGTTCTGTTCACTGACAGAACTTTAGAAAAAATGAATTAGCTTTAACATCTGAGCTTTACATTCTTTTGGTTATGATAACTCTTCAACAGTTGAAGCTAGGGCTGCCACGATTAGTCGACTAATCGATGACTAATCGACTATTAAAATAGTCGACAACTAATTTAATAGTCGATTAATCGTTACTTTTTAATATATGGAGTCAGACTGTAGTAAAGTTGAAAGTTATAATGACATTCTGCTAGCTTTTTAGACTATTTTGGCATTTATTAAGGGTTTTCAGGCTATTTTGGAGTTTAGCTAATATGTTAGCTTCATGCTAGCTATTTTGGCTAATTTAGGCTTTTTCAGTTTTTTAGGCTAATTTGGAATTAAGATAATATTTCAGCTACATATTAGCTACATATTAGCTCTTTTGCTAGCTATTTTGGTTAATTTGGAATTTTTACAGTTTTTTTAGGCTAATTTTGAGTTTAGCTAATATTTCAGATACATGTTAGCTATTTTGGCTAATTTGGGATTTTTACAGTTTTTTAGGCTAATTTGGAGTTTTGTTATTACTTCAGCTACATGCTAGCTATTTTGGCTAATTTTGAATTTTTACAGTTTTTAGACTAATTTGGAGTTTAGCTAATATTTCAGCTATATGCTAGCGATTTTAGCTTATTTAAGATTTTTTTGTTTTAAAGCTAATCATATTTCACATTTTCTTTACATCCACTTTGTCCATGATCCGATTAGTCGACTAATCGGAAAAATTAATCGATGATTAGTTGACTATTAAAATAATCGTTTGTGGCAGCCTTAGTTGAAGCAATTAACAAAACTCCATCTTATTCTGAAGAAACGCAGCCTCACGCTGCTGAAGGGCGGATTTAAATCAACGTGAATCAGATGATTCTACTGCGGGGGGAGAATACTTTTTTCACACGGGCTGTACACCGAAAAATATTTAAGAACTTTGAGGATTAAAAAAAAATATGGGGAACATTTTTAAGTTTTGTTGTTAAATGATCCAAAACGGCAGTCATTTTTATCCTCTTCATGTTGTTTATGTTACTGCTGAACTTAACCAGAACGACAAAAAAAGTTTAAAATGGACAACAAAATTTCTTTCTTTTTGGGTTTTTTTTTTAAATCAGTTTTGTTGATTCTGATCTACTGTTCTAAATAAATGTATAAATGTTGGTGATTAATACAAATAATTTGAATTTTCCTCCATCTAGTAAATATTCTCATAACATAATATTAAAAAGTAAGAATCGTGGTTCAACTCGTGAATCGTTGAGCTTGATTCGTGAATCGTATCGGATCGCCACCTGAGCAACGATCCACAGCCCTAATGTTAATATGGACCAAACTTTGAGGAACGTTTTCCTGTTGAATCTATTCCACTAAGGATTAAGGCAGTTTTGAAGGCAAAAGGAAGTCCAGCAGATACTAGCCAGGCATACCTAATAAAGTGGCCTGTGATTTTTCACTGCCAGCACAGAGAATCTATTATTTCTGTAAACTGAACATTTTTTTTGTCTTTTTACACAAACATGGAGGCTTGCTTAAGAGATCACAGTACACCTAAGAAAAGAATATTGCTCATGTTGAGGCACTGAAATAATCAAGTCTAAAAATATGATCAACGAAGATAATATGTGAAAACTTGCATATATTAAAAGTATTAAATGAATTTTTTGCATTTATTTTCTAGAAACCCAGAACTCCAATTCTTCTTCAGGTCACTAAGTCCAGCAGCAGGTGCAGCAACAGAACATTTATTCAGCATCTGTATGAGCAGCTCAGCACGTGTGACGCTCCTGCGGTTACATGGAGTCCACAAGATTGTATTCCTGAGCGGTTATCACTCCATGAATCTGTTCCTCATGTGACCGACTGCATGACCTTTTTTCAGACTCACAGACAGGAGAGCAGAATCACGACCTTGCTGGAGAATCCCTCTAAAGTTCACGTTTGCTTCGAGACATTTTTTAACCCATTACCACAAAATAAGTTTTTCCTCCTTAAATTTAAATTCTTGCAAACACTAAAACCCTTTACCGACTTTATAAAAAATAAATTACACACTCAAATTTGTAGGTAAAACGCAAGAATATAATATTTTAATCTGATATTTTCAGGTAAATCTGTAAAACTGATATTTAAGAAAACAATATTTTTGTGGACAAAATCACAAAGCAATATTAGTTTTAACTGCCTGAATTAGAGCTGTTTTTACAGTAGTGCTGCCACAAACGATTATTTTAATAGTCGACTAATCATCGATTATTTTTTCCGATTAGTCGACTAATCGAGCCATGTGCAAACAGGATGTAAAGCACACATCTTAAACATCATTAGCTTTAAACTAACTAAAAACTAGATTTATAGCATCACCTGCGATAATGGTAGAATGAATGTTGTAAGATGAAGATGCTGGTGCTGATAGCTGAAGAGGTTAAAACTGATAGCTAAAAACACTGGAGCTGATAGCCAGCTAAAATATTACTTAAATGCTAAATTAGCTTTTTTTAAAAATCCTAAATTAGTCAAAATAACTAGCATGTAGCTGAAATATTAGCTAAACTCTGAAATAGTCTTGAAACTTAAAAATCCTAAATTAGCCAAAATAACTAGCATTTAGCGGAAATATTAGCTAAACTCTGAAATAGTCTTGAAAATTAAAAAATCCTAAATTAGTCAAAATAACTAGCATGTAGCTGAAATATTAGCTAAACTCAAATTAGTCTTAAAAAAACCTTAATAAATACCAAAATAGTCAAAAAAAAATCTAGCAGAATGCCATTACAACTTCAAACTTTACTACACTCTGACTCCATATAATATACATTAAAATCTAATCTATTAAATTATTAAATTAAATTAATAACTATTAAATTAGTCATCGACTATTTTAAAAATCGAATAGTCGTCAAGTAGTCGATTCATTGTGGCAGGCCTATTTTACAGTTATGCTTGATATAATAAAACACACCAAAGTGGTTTATGAATTGAGATTTACCTGTTCACACTCCCAGTTGAAAACCATCACACTCCCACTACCATGCTCTAGAGCTGGAGCTCACGTATTCTATACGAGTATGGATCATTCCAGCAAAATCTGTTACATATTTTACTTTTTTCTATTTTCTTTTATAGAAAAAAAAATGTAAATATATACAAAAGGTAAGCAAACATGGGATTGAGGTTTAATTCATAGTGCCGTTGTGGCTACAAACAATGATTTTAAATATCAAAAAAGCTTAAATGTGGGTGGTTTTTGCTATATTCGTCATTTCGAGTCTTTCTGTTGACACTGCGCATGCGCAAACTCTCCAAACTAAAGAGTTTGTTTTCATCTACTTTAAAATTAACATTGACACTTAAACGATAAACAGAATCGATCAACGAACAGAGAAGATTTAAAAAAGGATAAAGAATTACGTGTGTGACGAGAAACTCAACTATAGCTGAGTGATAAGCTAAAAATGTCAGTTTTTCCCGCGGAGTTCGTCACGAAGCCTTCTTCTTATTAAGCTAACTAGCTAACCGACGAAGAACGGAGGCCCAAACCAAAGATACGTACAAGCGCGTGACTGAAAAACCTTCATTTGACAGTAACACTGACGAGTTTAAATTCAAAATTCAGCTGTAAAGAGAATTAAATGACAAACCTCCATCGGTTAATTCCCACGTTAGCCGCTCCAGCGAACCAGGGGTCCAGGACGTAAACACAGCGCACCGTGTCCGCTCCATTCAGGGCCTCTTGTAACGCCGGATTATCGTGCAAACGCAAACCTTTGCGGAACCAGTGCACAGAATTCACCACCATAACTCCTGTTTACTCCGCCATTACAGAATAATCCTTCGGACTGGAATAACAACAAACATAAACACGGACGGAGACCACCCGCGCACACTCCGACAAACTTTACTGCTGTAAAATGAAAACCGACTTTCGGGGGCGTGGCCCGAGTTGAGCCCACCGGTCCTGTCCGTTGATTGGACAGGAGGAGGAGCGTCATCGTGAATTATAAAACAAGACTGTTGCGATTGGTTGGCTCTGAGGAAGGCGTGGAGGAGTGGAGAGGAAACAAGCTGTGTCACGTTTCCGTTTGGGAGCCGTTTCATGTGCTGCATCCGACCGAGCGCTCAGCAGGTGGAGCCCGGAGGCCTGCGGGCTTAACTCAGCTCAAAATGACTTTAAGGTACACACAGATCTGTCAGGTCCTGGAAATAAACGGACAGGTGACAAACTAAAATGACCTCATTTGCGTCAATCAACTTATATAAAGTGTAAACCCATTAAGTTCCTCCAACATCTGTGTTTGAACCCTAGATTTTCTAAAAGATCAAATGTGGACCAATTAGTTCAATATTTTAAAGTTAAAAATTGAAAAGGACAGGGTGGACAGGTTAATAATGTCTGGGTATATTAATTTTCGATTCTATCAAAGAATCAGGTAGTGTTGCTAGACTTTTAGATATAGACTGAAACAATATTTGAGAAAAGGTAAACATTTTTAGTCATTAAATTTTGTAATTGACCTTTTATATTAAAAAAAATAAAAAAAAAGAGAAATTTTACTATATTAAAGGAGCTTTAAGCATGAGATGGTGGCCAAGGCACAATATCAGCAAACCTTGAAGTTTTGCACTTACAGCCTGATGCCATCCAGATTTAATGTGTTTTGTACAGAACACTCAAAAAAAGTGATTCTCTTCCAACTTCTCTGTATTGGAGTTCAGACAAAACCTTTAACCCTTTGAGAGTGCAGTACCAATAATACTCAAGTGATAAACCTGGGTTTTAGTTTTATTTGTAGACCAACAGCAATACATTTTCCTGAAAAGACCTACAAATGTGAGAAATAAAGAGTCACTAAATGCCAGTAGGAACAGGACACATGCCAAGATAGAACCTCACCACAGAGATCCTCAACGGCCTCCTTTCACTGAACCTTTGCCCTGATGAGATTTGCCGGGGTACGGGAACACTGGTTCTTGAGGAACACGGGGTTCTGTTGGAGTGTAGCGGAACTGGCTGAACAGCAGCCGTTTCTGGTTGTAGCGAGAGCGAGACTTGTAAGCGTACACTTGATCCTCGTCGCTCACTGGAGTGAACTCGGGCTCGTCCTCATCGTCAGATGAAGAGCTCCAGCTCTCCTGTTCAACCTGGTACTGGCCGCCTGGAGCTCCGGACTGAGCGCCCTGGGAACCAGACTGTTGAGATCCAGAACCAGAGTAGCTGTGACCACTGGACTGAGCAGGTCTCTGGTAAGTGGGTCTGGATGGCTCTTGCTCAGGATATGAAGCAGTGTACCACATGGGAGGAGTACTGTCTGAAGAGCCTGTAGGGAAAACAAGGTCAGCCTCAGCTCAGAGGAGAACCATCATGAACCAGAGCAGATGCAGTCACCTCCAGCAGTGTTGGTGCCAGCACTGTAGTATCCTTGAGGACTGCTGTAACCACTGGACTGTGCAGAAGGCTTCTCATAGGATGGATATTGGCCAGGGTATTTATATCCTTTGAATAGAAAAAGTCAAGCGTTAGCTGCAGCTGTTAAAGTCCCCTTCTCTCCCATAATGCAACATCACCTCCTTGAGGAAGACAGGAGATGCTTCCAATGAGCAGACAAGAAATCCACAGAAACCTGCAGAAAGTAGAGCTGATAAGTTAAGATTCCTTTAACTGAAAGTCTATCCAGTTTGATATAACTTTACATGACAATGACCAAACTGCAATACATCTCTAGGGGGAAAAATAAGTAATTTAATTAAGACTAAAATCAACAGTTTTACCTCATTCTTCTTCTGCTGTTTATCCACACCAAACAAGAGAAATCTCAGAGACCTGTGACAGTGATCTCTACCTGCAGTGCCTGTACTTTTATCTGGTCTTCAAAGTAGATTGGTGAATGGAAACAGCTGCTGCTGATTGATGGAAATGTTGCTGATTATTTCTTCCTATTCTAAATCATGTTAAAGTTTTCTAAATGTTGGGTTACAGTGAGATTAGGACAGAGGAGTGATAATCTGTTTGACATAAAGTAAAAAAAAATAACAGATTATTGGTTTCAGGAGCAATTTGAAAATGAGACTTTTGATGATATATCACCAACATGAATTTCTAACAACATAACATAACAACAATGGGAGTTTTATTTAAAGGCAGTACAGGATGACTTTTTACTTCATTGAGCAGATATGGAAACAGCTTCAATTATGTAGAATGACTTTATTGTCAGTTTACTCTATACATTGGACAAAACTAAGTTGAAATACTGTTCACCTCTAGCCTATTATGTTGTGAGTAGTAAGGCAAAACAATTCAAAAATGCACGTTAACACCCACTCCAATGGAAATTGTGTTTTTAACATGTTCTTGTGTTTTTTTGATGATCGAGAACAAGAATACTCCATCAATACTCCTGAATACTCAAGAGTATAGCCGCTGCTCCTCCACATCAAGAGGAGCCAATTGGGGTAGCTTGGATATCGGGTCCGAATGCCTCCCTGGGAAGGTGTTCCAGGTATGTCCCACTGGGCGGAGACCCCGGAAAAGACCCAGGACACAATGGAGAGATTATGTCTCTTGGCTGACCTGGGAACATCTCAGGGTCACACCAGAGGAGCTGGAAGAAGTGGTTAGGGAGAAAAAAAATAAACCTTCTCCTTCACTGCTTTTGTCCCTTTAGTTCTGGTTATGGGTACACAACAGCAACCCTTTGAGTTCTTAATGACATTACATCAGCTTTAGATTCAAAATGGCAGTGCTCAGCATTTTTTATTGATTTATCTAAAGCATTCAACTCGGTTAATCATTCCTGTCTTATTGAGAAGCTTCATGATGTTTCTGAAAACTCACTGTTATGTGAAAGAAAATCACGTGTTAAATCAGAACAATTTCTCTCTCCCCCCTTTGTGTCACCACTGGTGTACCACAGGGTTCTACCATTGGACCCACTCTTTTTTCCATATTTATCAATAACATAGGTGAGTCTATAAGGGATTCCCTCATTCATCTGTATACTGACAACACAGTTCTTCACTCCGTCATCCCCCCCCCCCACACACACACACACACACAGACTTATTGAGAAAATAACTTCAACATAGTTTTAATGAGATCCAACTCACCCTCTTCATACTCTTCATATTAAGTTAAATTTTACCAAGACAAAATTCATGGTTTGGCAAGAATGGACATCCACCATTGAGCCACCCCAGTATCACCACGGTTGATGAGAAACCTCTACAACAGGTTGCAGAGTACAAATATCATAGAATTGGCCATTTGCAGTTGAAGGTTACATCAAAAATAGGCATTCTCTACAGAACGCACCTCTCTCTCACCTTCTCTGCAAGACAAAAATGGTTCAACCAACCATCCTTCCCAATCTTAACTATGATGTTATTTACGGATCAGCTTGCAGGAAACTGCTGCAAAAATTGAAACACCTTTATCCCTCTGCTATTTTATTTGACAAATGCTCCTTTTAAATTCTCCATTGTCCTCTACTCATCTGTTGTTTTTTTTTTTTTACTTGTCCTGTCCAATAGCTAAGCAAACAGATAGGGGCTGAGTTGTGTTGGGCAAATTTTACTGTCACAACAGGGGTTTATTGAGTATAAAGCCCAGTTGTATTTCATGCTAAACTTTGTTGATATTGATCAGTTTTTTATCTTTTTTTTTTTGCTGGACGGACGGAAAAGAAGAAGAGAGAGATTGGGGGGGGGGGGGGGTTTGGAAAAAAAAGAAGATGGTAACAGAGGGAACCAACATCGTAAAACAACCAGGTCTAAATAATAATCTGGAAAGGGCGGCGCCTGTCTCCACACACTTGGTAGTTACACACATACCTGTTGGTCAACATAGTCTCCACATTCAAACTCGTCAAAATGTACATAATAGAACTGCAGCTCACACACTAAATCATACAAACCGATACAAATAAAGCATTTCATTCTGTCAGGTACGCTATTAATTCTCAGGTGAGTTGACACCTGTGCTCAGGTGAGTGTTTATGATGTGCAAATTTGGATGATAATGGAATGGACATAGGGGGAGAGCACCCGGCTATCCCCACGCCCCGACCCCCCGCCAGGGCATCAGCAACGGCCCGGATCCCCCCAACACCCAGCATGGAGCCGCGGAGAGAATCCGCCCGCCGGGCAATCTCGCCAAACGCAGAGGCCCCAAATACTCGAGAGTGGGAAGGTATAAGAACAAAGAGAGTGCAGGCCCCAGCCCAGCCTGAAGTGCAGCCCCCCCACTGCGCCAGGAGGGCTCAACCCCAGGCTCCACCCCCGGAGAGCCCCCAAACCCCAAAAGAGCAGCCCACCACCACCAAGCAGTGCTGAGAATCCCCCCGCCCCAGGGGCGGGCCAGGGCCCCCCCAAGGGAGACCGTCTCCCATGCTCCAGACAACCACCCGCCCCCACTGCAGGAGGTCCAGGGGGGAGCAGGGTAGGGGCCTGCCACCCTGCCCAGGAGAGGAGCACCCAAGAGAAACGTAGGCCCCGGAGGACTGATGTGAACAAGGCCCAGTTCTCGAGAGCAATGACCAGAACCTGCACCACCAAGACCTGTACACCCCCATTCTCCAATATAGTTTGATCCCCTGCTCTAGATCTTAAATCTCGGTGATCCCTCTGCCGGCATGGAGAGGCGGCCGCTCGACCCAGGAGATCAGCACCCAAGGGACGGGGTATGGAACTGAAGGTCGAAGGTTCCATTTTCCTTGTGTGATATATGCGTGTTTGTTTGTTAGAGTGCATATTTTGAGGTGTGTGTACTAAAGGGTGCAGTTAAAATTGGTGAGTAGAGCCTTGACAGGACATCTGATTGCTCACAGCAATGCCCCATCACCCTCTCACCAATGACCCTACATGTCTATAGTGTGGTAGAAATTGCCAGGAAGGGCACTGAGAGGACATCTACTGCTTGCTGGCAGTGATGTCCAAGCACCCACCACCACCAAGGGTCCTACATGTCTAAGGTGCAAATAAAACCAAGGGGAGCCAATCCATGCAGCCATTCACCCTAATGAATGTTCTACTACTGTTCCTCTACTCATCTGTGAATTGGGCTTCATTATTCACTCGTCAAAATGTCATTGACAATTGTTAAGTCATAAAACTGTTCTCCACCGTATCTGAAGCAGCTTTAGCATACCTCATCCCGTGTACAACCACTCTGCTAAACTGATCTTAACAGTCACAAAATCAAACTCTTTACTTGATTCTGTCTTTTCAATCTGCTGCAGACAGAGATTGCAATGACTTACGAATACTTCGATTGAACACTTGTCACAAAAAGATTTAAAACCCATCTTAACTATTTTAAAGATAAATGCTGTTACAGTGCAAGGATTTTAGGGTTTTATACCTTTAGATTTTGTTTTCTTCAGGTTCTAGTCAATTGTTTGTTCTATTAACCCTTTTCTCAAAAGGGCTTGCCTTTTGCCAGACCACAGTTGAGGAATGACGTTTTAGCAGTCCTGCCAGGATCAAGTCAGTCTGAACTCTCAGCCAGCAGAGATGTATGAAGTCCTGGAGGTCCTCAGAAATATGTACCTCCAGGAACTTTGTGCAGCTCCCTCTCCACAGCAAAAATGTTGGTCAGTGGGGGAGCCTTCATTTTCCTTAGCCGCTTTGTCCCTGTCGGGTGTCGTGCCGGGGCCCAACTTGGCTGCTGAGCCTTCTAAAATCTAAAATGATCCAATTTTTTTCCCCAGATTGGATATTAGCCAAGATGACAGTGCAAGTGGACAAGTGTCACAGAGACTATAGTCAATCCTTTAGTGCAACAAAGCACTAATCATTGTAGCTGTATTCATAAACCGTAAAGTGCCAGTGTGAATGAACCAATATCTGATGCAAACTGAGTCTGTTTGCACCACAGTACCCATTCAACGTAGCTTAAATACCTTCGAAAAGCATCAATTTATAGCTGCCATGTTTAATCCTAAACTTTCTAGGGTTTTGGATTTTTGCCTGGACAGCTTAAACTCCATTTAAGATAGTCAGGCAGTGTAGGACAAGTGTGTAAGAGCAGCTCATAAAGTCCAATTTATGAGACATCTCATTAAATCTAGTCTCCACAAAAGACCCTGAACTTAGAAATACTAAAACATTTTCCTTCCCAGACGACCCTTTGGGTGATACCACAGGCAAGAGATTTCACAACATTTCGGTTTCTAAAATTTTATTTAATTCTTCACAGCAGTTGCCTTTTCAGGGGAAAACCTACATGACAGATCATAGGTCAGAAAAAGCCAGTTATAGAAGACATGCATTGAAGATAGAACCTCACCATAGAGATCCTCAACGGCCTCCTTTCACTGAACCTTTGCCCTGATGAGATGATTTGCCGGGGTACGGGAACACTGGTTCTTGAGGAACACGGGGTTCTGTTGGAGTGTAGCGGAACTGGCTGAACAGCAGCCGTTTCTGGTTGTAGCGAGAGCGAGACTTGTAAGCGTACACTTGATCCTCGTCGCTCACTGGAGTGAACTCGGGCTCGTCCTCATCGTCAGATGAAGAGCTCCAGCTCTCCTGTTCAACCTGGTACTGGCCGCCTGGAGCTCCAGACTGAGCGCCCTGGGAACCAGACTGTTGAGATCCAGAACCAGAGTAGCTGTGACCACTGGACTGAGCAGGTCTCTGGTAAGTGGGTCTGGATGCTCTTGGTCAGGATATGAAGCAGTGTTAACATGGGAGGAGTACTGTCTGAAGAGCCTGTAGGGAAAACAAGGTCAGCCTCAGCTCAGAGGAGAACCATCATGAACCAGAGCAGATGCAGTCACCTCCAGCAGTGTTGGTGCCAGCACTGTAGTATCCTTGAGGACTGTTGTAACCACTGGACTGTGCAGAAGGTTTCTCAAAAGAGGGAACTTGTCCAGGGTATTGAAACATTGGAGTATATCCTTTGAAGAGAAACAGTCAGGAGTTAGCTGCAGCTGCTGCTAAAGTCACTTCCTTTCCCATGATGCAACACTACCTCCTTGAGGAAGACAGGAGATGCTTCCAATGAGCAGACAAGAAATCCACAGAAACCTGCAGAAAGTAAAGAGCAAATCCAGTTTCTTTACCCTGAAAGTCTGCAGTTTTATCTACTATACTTGGACAGGAACTACAGTAACAGTACAACATATTTAGAGAAGAAAACAATTATAATATCATTAAATGAACCCTGAAGTAAACCATTGTACCTCATTCTGCTGCAGTTGCTGTTCCACACAAGCGAACATAAACCTCAGAGACCTGTGACAGTGCCCACTAACTGCAGCATCTGCTTTTTATCTGATCTTCAGAGCTGATTGATGATTAATGGGAACAGCTGCTGCTGATTGAGGGAATTGTTCCTGCAGATTTCTTTCAATTCTTCAAGTTAAACTGTTCAAAATGTCAGGATACAGTGACATGAGGGTAGAGGAGTTGACCAGATTCCGTCTCCTTGATTTCATGTCAAACTCATTCATAACCTAAACATTGATGCCATGACAACCAATGACTGACATTTATTGATTTTGAAGCTGAATAATTTTCCAGCTGGGAGAATAAAATGAAAACATTAAGTTGAATGGGCTCAGATTTAATTCAAAATTTTGTAAGTTTGAACTTGTTGGTTTGATTGTGGACACTGTCACCTTCCAGACCCCAGCTCATCCATAAATTCTATGTCTGAGTATTTCTTTATTCAAATTGTTGTGAATCAGTAGCAGACGAAAAAATGCCGTTGGATAAAGCTTGTAGTAGTGATGTAGGTGCTAAAATCGGACCAAAATCTCCCTGATACACTCTCTGGTGGAGATACACTTGGGGTATTATGGGGCTGTAAGCAGGATGTCACGAAGTAGTGGTATAAAGCTTGTAGTCCCGTCAATAACTCAGAAGTGAATTTTAAATGAGCAAGAACAACTCTACAGAAATTATGTCCAAGAAAGGTTTTTTATTTTGGCCAAAAACAGCATATTCATAATTAAAAGACCACTTTGAAAATAGACCAAAAAACAA
This sequence comes from Oryzias javanicus, assembly GCA_003999625.1. Taxonomy (NCBI): domain Eukaryota; kingdom Metazoa; phylum Chordata; class Actinopteri; order Beloniformes; family Adrianichthyidae; genus Oryzias; species Oryzias javanicus. The sequence goes on from CM012442.1 coordinate 28,828,261, forward strand.
TCTTCAACGGTTAGCTAAATTAAAATAACCCGCCCCAAATAGTTTTAATGTGAAATTGGCATGTCAGATTTGACTTCTTTTTCTTTTGTTGATCTGCAGAGATAAAGTCCATAGTGGTGTACAGCTTTCCAGCAGCTAGTTGGAACCCCTGAAGGCGGAGTCTGGCTGAGGCTGGGTCGTATGGGGTTCCATTTGCGCCAAAAATATGTTTTTGCGTCCACTGTCTACGTCTTTAGTCCATTGTCTATGTCCACTGAACAAGTTTATTGAACGTTTGTGCATGTTTATGTAGTACTAAGCAATATCTTCTGTGTGTCCTGTCAAACAACATGAGGTAACAACGCTAGCAACTGTTACTAAGGACTTTTTTGACGACCAGATCCAATGACAAATGCAAAGTTTGTAAGCATAAAGCAAGCTGAAACATCACATAAGCTGTCATCAAGGAAGCGTGGACATGGAGAAGATATTGCCTTGGAGACATTGACCGAAAAATGTCCACTTGGGGGCCATAATGGCCCGCGGGCCGGCAGTTTGAGACCCCAGCAGTAGACTGAAGTGGGGGAGTGAAGGATACAAGTTGTCTTCAGCCATGCTGGTGGCTCTTTGAGTAACTTATGTGGAAGATATCTACACCGGGGAGCAGTAGGACGGGCACCAAAGATCTTGTGGTGCAATGGTAGGGCAGTCATCTTAGGATCGGAAGATAGCGGGTTCGACCCCTTGCCTCGCCCATGTGTCAAAGTATCCTCGGGCAAGACACTGAACCCCAGATTGCCTCTGGTGGGAGGTTGGTGCCAGTGTTCGGAAGCGCTTTGGGCCCTCGAAGGAGGGTAGAAAGCAAAGTGCTATACAAGTTGTAGCAGGAAACCATGTGATCCCAGAACCAAGACAACAGAAATTGACCCTGAGGCCATAAAAGATCACCTCCCCCCCTTTCAACAGGCATGTGTCTTCACTCCACATCAGCCTCCCCTGAAAGTAACACCTCGTCAGACTTGAGGGCAACAGACCCCAGAAACACTTAACAACCTCCACCATGAAAGAATGCGTGGGTAATCCCAGGTTACCATGACGACCAGCCACTCTGGAGCCTGACCAGCCATTGTGATTTACAGGACGTCCAAAAAGTGCATTCCATTGAATAAAGTTGTTTTTGGAAGTCTCAAGAAATGTTCTTATTTGTGACATGACGTTCTACAGATCCTCTGAAAACAGGCCGGAGACATCACCGAAACTGGATTTACAAAAACCTTTTGACCCCATGGCTTGAGACTCCCCAGACGTTTTAAGTGTATTCTGTGTTCTCTGGTATCGAAATGTTTTTCACTTCAACATCTTTTTACTGGTAAAAGTTAACTAAAGTTGTGCATCTTTTCTAAGAAGGATCTGGCAGATAAATAAGAAAAGAACCAGAGGTTTTATTTATCTTTAGCCATTATCATTCGTTTTTTTTTTTGGATTTTGGTTTAATTCTTTTTTTTATCTCTTTATTACTTTCTAAATGTTGATGCTTATTATTATTTTGTTTTCTTTCCAGCAAAAGGGGTTTCTACTTATAAGGAGACAAGTTGATTAAAAAAAAGAATTAAATGTTTCTTTAATTCCTTAATGTTAAGAGCTGTTTGTGTAAAAGGTCTGCCTTCTGAGACAAACCCACACTATTAGGAACCCACCCCCAGATTGGGAACTCACATCCTATTGGAGTATGTTAATTAGATGAGGGCGTAAGACCGGCCCAACTCGTTTCTGATTGGTCAGTTTCAGGGCCTTTGTCCATCGCGACGGTCAGTCCGTCAGTCAGTCAGGGAGAAGAAGTCCAGAAGTCAAGGAGAGAGGACACTCTCAGAAAACAGGGAAGGTAGCTCCAAGCAGAGGACAGAAGATTTTTGGAGGGAAACTCAGAACAAAGAGAACTCAGAACAGAGAAAGCTCAGAATAAAGAATTAACTTGTAAGATTTTAATAGCTTCGAGATGAAAACTTCTGTGAGATTTTTCCATCTTTAAGATTAAACAAACCGAACCTTCAACCTTTTTACGTTTTATGAAATTTTAACTTTTCATTTTTCTTTCTAATTTTTATAAGTGACAAAATAATTATTAAGTTTTTGTAGCCCGGCCAGCTTTGAAAACTTTTAATTTAGTCGCTAATTTTTGGAACCAAGCCTGATTTGACCACTTGATACTCAGACTCTGGACACCGACCTGAATCTTCCTGTGGGAATCGATTCTAACTCCAACACTTGGCTGGCTTCTTGGGAGAAGAGCCGTCTCTCAAAGCTGCAAAGAACGAGGGACCCTCTGGGCTCTTTGGAACCAGAACCAGACCGCTTTGGTGAGGAGACTTGCTCCAGCGTTCTACTGTTTGTGGTCAGAGGTACATTTTCTTTGATTTAGAATTTAACTAAGTAACTATTGCTTCAATCACCAGAAGGACATTTATCTCGATTTTATTAAAACATTAATTTTGCATTAGAGCAGACACATCAGACATTACAGTCATACACCTTCAGCCCATTTACATAACTTGAATTTGTTTTAAACTTCTTTTTTTTTGCTCTTCACTTATGCATTTTGAATAGTTTTAGAAAAGTGTTTTCTTTCTTCTTTTCATCTCTGCAAAGTATAATCAATGTTGTGCTTTCACACTCAATAATCCTTCTTGTTAATCCAGTTTTATGCAATAAATGAACGTGTATAAGAAGTCGTTGTTCTGTCTCATAATTTCCATGGTTCACAAAACGTCCCTTCAAAGGTAAAGACACTCACGTTTCCTTTTGGATAAGTAGACTGATAAATTTGAGTATTACTTTATTAATTAGAAATAACAACTAATAATTAAAGTGATAATTTCCTCCTTGGCGAGGTGGTGCCCCCTACAGGTGAATCTGAAAATTGCAGATTAATAAACTTTATAACTTTGACCAGATCTGAAGGCGAATATCACATATTCAACCCTTCATATGAGTATTAATTGCTAGCCATTCATGCTACAAAGTACAAGTCATTTACCATTTGTTGGCTGCATTCACTATGAATAGGAGAGATATCTTGGAGGGGGCAGTCCCCAGAAATCTTGAGGTGTTGTTTGATAAGTCCATGTCTCTGGAAGGCCACTCAAAACAGTTAGTGAAAAACTGTTTTTATCATCTAAGAAATGAGGCAAAATTAAAAAGTATCTTGTCTCGGTCTGACCTGAAACTATTATTCACGCTTTTATTTCCTCTCGTTTAAATTACTGTAACTATCTTTTTACCTGTTTTAACAAACGCTCGCTAAACCGTCTTCAGCTCGTCCAGAACTCCGCAGCAAGGATTTTAAGAGGAACCAGTAAACGGACTCACATCACTCCAATATTGTCTGCTTTACATTGGCTACCTGTCAAATTCAGAATTGATTAAAAAATTTTACTTTTAGTTTTTAGAGCCTTGCACGGTCGAGCCCCGACGTACATCTGTGACCTTTTAACCCCGTGTTCTTCGGCCTGATCTTTGAGGTCTTCCAGCCAGAATCTTTTAAGAATCCCAAAAACCCGCTTTAAGACGAGAGGAGACGTCTCTTTCCAAGCTGTTGCTACTCGTCTCTTGAACTCCCTCCCACTGCCGTTGCGTCAGATTAACTCCGTTGAGTGCTTTAAATCCCAGGTCAAGACGTTTTTACTCAGGAGAGCTTTTAGTTGATCTTAGCCCTTGTATTACTGTGTTTTACCGTGTTTTTAGTTGTTTTATTATTGATTATTGATTTTATTTCCCCGTGTCTTCTGATTTTATGCTCTTTTGTGAAGCACTTTGTGAATCGTTCTATGAAAAGTGCTATAGAAATAAAGATTCTTCTTCTTCTTCTTCTTCAGTCTAGCCTCCATACCACACATCATATCCAGCTGATGACGCACTTAACAGATCCCTGGTGGAAGGAGCTCATGATGGTTGGTGCGACATATGCTCCTCTCAGTGTCCATAGGAAGTAGAGGCTCGACTGAGCTTTCCTGACCAGCTGAGATGTATGAAGTCCTGGAGAGATCCTCAGAAATGTGTACCTCCATGAACTTGGTGCTGGACCCTCTTCACGGTCAGTGGGGGATGCTGTGGGAGCCTTCTTCTAAAGTCTATAACAATCTCTCCAGAGATTGGACCATTGCTCTGCAGAACAATGAACGAATAGTCAAATTTGATGGGCCAATTGAGGCAGATACATTGCCCCACTGGACCAGATGGCTCACCTTTCTCCTGTGGTCTGCCTGGTGTTGTCGTCACGTCAAACTGGACGTGGTTGCTTGAGTAGAAGGGTACATACTCACCGGTTAGAGGGCTGAGCACACATAATGATACAACATGATGGTGTAAGTGTTGCTACCAATTTGTACAATTGTGGCCTGGCAAAAAGTCCAGCAGACAGTTTCACAGAGAGAGGTTCTCAATCCAAAGGGTCTCATTTTGGTCATTGCTGATGGATAAAGTTGAGGTAAAATCTAGAAGCAGCATTTGCAAACAAGAGTCCTTTGAAACCAGGTGTGCGAGAACTGTGGGGATAGCAGCTGAGATGGCAGTTTGTTCGGGATGCAAACTGAAACAAGTCATGTGAGGAGGAGAGAGGGGATTTGATGGCTTCCAGAACCGGTCTACTGTAGTACTTCCTTATGGTGGATGTCAATGTGGCTGGCTGGTTGATGTTTCCTCAGTACTGGTATCACTGTGGTTTCTTTAAAACTCTTGGGAACAACAGTTTGGCTCAGGGAGATGTTAAAATTTCAGTTAGAACATCTTTTAGCTTTTCAGCCAACTCTTAAGACCTGACCCAGTACGTCAATCGAGTGTTAAGATTTAGATTTCTGAGTATAGTTAGAACATTTTATTTTAATGTTATCTACATTTATATTTATTTTGTTAATTTTGTTCATATGTATATAATTTTATTTTTTCTCTGCTTTTCTTCTCTTTATAAATGGTTTCAATTGAATTCATTTGGTCTTCGCATGTGTACATGTCCGATGCCATGCGTTGTAATGTCTGGCTTGTCAATAAAAAAAAAAAAAGTTGCGTGTTACGAGATCTACATCGTTCAGCGAGTTGAAGGGAAAAATTGTGTTTGCTTAAAAAAAGTGGCAGTAACTGGAAGTAGGAGCTTGTTTATCAAATGGGTCATCTCACAAAAGGTTTATGGAACATTTTTTAGCTCCGAGTCCCTCAAGACCTGACCCAGTATGTCATGAGATCTACATCGTTCAGACAGAGAGTTGAAGGGATTAAAATGAGCTATAAAAGAAAAAAGTGAATGCAACTGGAATGTGGATCCTGATAAACATGTAATTTCACATAAAATTCCAGCAGAATATAGTTTATGCCAGAGATGTAAAGTGAGAAAACTGATCTTTGACTTAATCGGTGCAGCAAGAAATGGAGAATCAAATAAGACTGACGGTCTAAAGTAGGGGTGCCCAAAGAGCCAAAATCTAAATGGGATTCTGGTCCGTGGGCCAAATACAAAATTTTTTTGAATGTGAAAAAATAAAAAAATAATTTAGTCTCATAGTGGTGATATGAGTACTTAGTATGTCCACAGACAGCTGACAAAATAGCCTTAGATTTCCAGAAAAAAAAATCTGTATAAAATGCCTCCTTTCCATTTGCCACCATCTTGGCTAGCTGAAAGGAGCCACCAAAGCATCAGAAGTGACCAAGAAGGCTCTTGGGACTTAAAAAGTCCAGGGTTGACTCAGTTTCATCCATAGTATACAGGCAAAGAAAAGGCTAACAGCACCACTCAGAGGCTGGAAGTATAGTACAGCTGTTGAGTTTAACGCCATAGAGAAGCAAGGGGAAATAGCCCAGAGGTTTTAACTCTCCCCACTTTTCACAGTCAGTGGGTCAAAAGACAACCCTTGGTGGCCCATTGTCTAAAGCCTTTGTTAAGTTTATCCTGCTAAGTAACATCCAATCCCTGACACTCCCAACCTGAACCGTTTTACCATCTTGAGCTTTAAAATTAAACTGTTACATTTTACCCAGGTCCTGATCCTAGACTTCTGCTTTCCATTTATATAAAAAAAAAAAAAAAAAAAAAAAGCCATCTTTCCCAGTCACCCTTTGGGTTACACAGTAAAAGTAGATTTCAACCACCCATGTAAATTTCCAAAAATATTTTTATTTCTGAAGTTCGGGATGCAAACTGAAACAGCACAGCATCTGCATTTTCAGAGGGCAACCTACATGACAGAGCAAAGTTGGTAAATCCCAGCAGTCACAGGACACATGCAGAAAGGAGTGAACCTCACCCCAGAGATCCTCAACGGCCTCCTTTCACTGAACCTTTGCCCTGATGAGATGATTTGCCGGGGTACGGGAACACTGGTTCTTGAGGAACACGGGGTTCTGTTGGAGTGTAGCGGAACTGGCTGAACAGCAGCCGTTTCTGGTTGTAGCGAGAGCGAGACTTGTAAGCGTACACTTGATCCTCGTCGCTCACTGGAGTGAACTCGGGCTCGTCCTCATCGTCAGATGAAGAGCTCCAGCTCTCCTGTTCAACCTGGTACTGGCCGCCTGGAGCTCCAGACTGAGCGCCCTGGGAACCAGACTGTTGAGATCCAGAACCAGAGTAGCTGTGACCACTGGACTGAGCAGGTCTCTGGTAAGTGGGTCTGGATGGCTCTTGGTCAGGATATGAAGCAGTGTACCACATGGGAGGAGTACTGTCTGAAGAGCCTGTAGGGAAAACAAGGTCAGCCTCAGCTCAGAGGAGAACCATCATGAACCAGAGCAGATGCAGTCACCTCCAGCAGTGTTGGTGCCAGCACTGTAGTATCCTTGAGGACTGCTGTAACCACTGGACTGTGCAGAAGGTTTCTCATAGGATGGATATTGGCCAGGGTATTGAAACATTGGAGTATATCCTTTGAAGAGAAACAATCAGGAGTTAGCTGCAGCTGCTAAAGTCACTTCCTTTCCCATAATGCAACACTACCTCCTTGAGGAAGACAGGAGATGCTTCCAATGAGCAGACAAGAAATCCACAGAAACCTGCAAATACAGAAATCCAGTTTTATAACCCTCATGTCAATACATCACATTTTATCCTAATACCATATACATTCTTTGTTAAAAGTGTATATATTTAGTTAAGATTAATTGTCATCATACCTCATCTTACTGCTGTTACTGTTGCCACTAAACCAGGAACCAGAAGATTCAGAAATCTGTGATACTCTCTCCAACCTGCAGAAGCTGCTTTTATCTGATCCTCTGAGCTGATTGGTGACTGTGATCAATTGCTGATGCAGAACAGCTGAGACAGCAGTGAGTCTAACGACAAACTCGCTGGAAAAGGTTTGAAACTTGCCTTCATATTTGAAGATTGAGACACACGCTATCACTCTCAGATTTATTTCTGTGGCTACCATAAAGCTTTGATTTGTTAGAAATGAGGTTCTCAGCCCTCCGTGAGCTGTATCATTAACTTATTTATTTATCTTCTGCTTTTCTCAGGAGTCATTAAACGTTTTCAGCTGCAGGAGTTTATTATTTTTATGGTGTCTCAGGTTAAGAACTTCAGTAGAGAAGAGGGTTTTCAGAATACAGTGTTTAACAAAATAAAGCAAGAAAATTGTCAATGACAAAGTCACAGTACAAAGTAGAAACAAAAATGTGTATACAGATGTCTGTCAAAGAAATAATAAAAAAAAAAGCTCAATTAGCTATTTTAAGTTTAATTTTTTTCTGCAAAAATGTCTATAATGTTTGCAAATATATATTGAGTCTTTTGTGAATTCTTAAAGTTGTCTTTTTTTTTTTTAATTCCTGTTGGATCTGATATGACCATCGGGTCTTAAAGGAGTTAAAAGAGGTGGATTTTATTCATATTTGAGTGAAAGATTCCAGCCATGGCATCCCACAGGGCTCTGTGCTTGGCCCACATCAGGAAACACTTTCTGAAAACGGACGGTAAAGAAATGCTCCGCCCAGTTTTCCATACAAACAAAAAAGTTTCAATAAGACTCAAGAGTTAAAAACGTATTTTTTGTGTTATACTTGGAAGCATGAAGCAAAAATACAATTATTACATTCAGTCTGGACACTGAATACCTGTACATTAATTTGCCACTTAATAATTCAATTCAATTTCAATTTTATTTCTATAGCCCAAAATCACAAAGAATTTTGCCTCATTGGGCTTCATGCAGGTAATTTTACAGTTGCAAAAACAGTAATGAAACATGAAAGAAAGATCACTAAAGACTAAACAGACTAAATAAACTGGATATCCCTGCTCTTAGACCCTCCCTCTCGGTAAGGAAAAACTCCCAAAAAACGTGAATCAGGAAAAACGAAGAAACCTTAGGGATTCCCACATATGAGAGAGAGTCCATCCCAGGACGAACAGGCGATACCAGAACTAGTAAGGGAAAATTAGCTTCTAAAACTAGGTATTTGAATAGAATTCATTCAGATAGAGCTGCAGATAGAGCTGAGGGACGAGTGGTGATGAAGTCCTCAGTCAGACGAAGCAGAAGTGCAGTCCACGGCCAGGAGCAGGAGCGTGGGGGATCCACCTGGATCTGAAATCACTCCCGCTCCCCAGAGGGGAGAGAGAGAGAAGAACAACATGTGAATCGAACTGCACCAACAAAAACATGGAGAACTTAATACAATGAATAATAAAGAGTAGGAGAGAGAGGAAGAAATAAGAACAGAGAACAGAACCCCAGAGCTGATGTGGAGATCAACTATGATAGAAAATCTAGCAGAACGCCTGTCCAAAGAGGAATGTTTTAAGGCTAACTTTGAAGGTAGAAACTGTGCTGGATCTCTGACATGAGCTGGGAGCTTATTCCAGAGAACAGGGGCTTGATGGCTGAAGGTTCTACCTCCAACTGTACTTTTAGAGATTCTAGGAACTACAAGCAGTCCTGCATTTTGTGAACGAAGTGTTCTGATTGGTTGGTAAGGAACTAAGAGATCTTTAATATAGGATGGGGCCACACCATTCAGAGCCTTATAGGTTAACAGGAGGATTTTGAACTTTACTCTAAATTCAACTGGGAGCCAGTGGAGAGAAGCCAACACCGGAGTGATGTGTTCTCTTCTGCTAGTTCCTGCTAACAATCTGGCTGCTGCATTCTGAACAAGATGAAAACTTTTTAAAGAACTTTTTGGGCAGGCTATTAGTAAAGAGTTACAGTAATCCAGTCTAGACGTAACAAATGCATGGATGAGTTTTTCAGCATCACTTTTAGATAACATATTTCTGATCCGAGCTATATTGTGAAGGTGAAAAAATGCAGTTCTACAAGCTTGTGATATGTGAGCCTTAAATGATAAATCCTGGTCGAATAAAACCCCCAAGTTTCTAACTGTAGAATTGGAGGAAATATTTACATCATCCAAGGAGACTATCTGATCCGAGAGAGCATCTCTCAGGTGTTTAGGGCCCAGGATAATTACCTCAGTTTTTCTGGGTTAAGGAGGAGGTCATTAATTGTCAATAATAACAACTAATGATTATTGTTCTATCAACTAAAAGTCTAAAATAAAAATATGTTTATACGAGTAAAGGAAAACATCAAGAACAGTCAGAATGTCTTTGAACTATGATCTGGTATGATAATGAGATTTAAACTAAGTTAAAATCCCACTCCAGGTATATTTTTTCTGTTTAAAATCAGTGGTCTTTTCATTATGATTCTACAAGACATACTATTTTCAATTGTCAGAACAAAATACCAAAATATGATTGTTTAAACCAAATTTTGTGACTAACTAGTCTTAAAAGAGCTTATTTTATTAAATCTTACTATTATTATGATAAAGATAAATACATTTGTTTTTACAAGCATAAATAAAACAGAAACGTAAATATAAAATAGCTTTTTTTCACAGTATGAATTAGTTTCCAATTCTTTAGTCGTCTGCATGACTTTCTTTCAAAATAAAAGACGTACCACATAAAATCTGAATCCAGATAATGTTGTAGTAAATAGAGAAATGTCAGTAGTTATGAAAAACAAACACAGAAACACACTTCTTCCAGAAATTCATACATCTAAATAAAAACATAAATAAACCAGAACTAATAGTTACCTTTATCATGTTTTTCATAATTGTTATCCTTGATTTTTTTTTAATTCAAAAATAGAAAGTGCAACTTAAATTCTCCTGTCTTTGATTAATGCTCCTGTTCATGGTCCTTGTCAAATAAACTAAATAAACCTATTAAAAATAACAAAATTTGCCTCATTTCAAGAAACCTGTGGAAAAGGGAACCATTCTTCTTCTTCTTGTGTGGTTTAATGGCGGATGGCACACACCTTTACGGTGCATTACTGCCACCTACTGGTATGGAGTGTGGATCAGAATTATTATTATTATACATATTGGTAATTCATTTTGTCTGCTTCAAAAAAGTAAATCACAACGGGATAACTGTTGGTGTTGCTCAAAATATGCCCAAAAATCCCATTTCCCAGTAGCATGTTTTCCAATCTTAAAGAGATCATAATTCAATTTTATATGACCAAATCTAATTCTGGACACAATTCTACTCTCCAGTCTATTTCGTCCAACATATCTCATCTTTCCTTCAACCCTCTAGATTCTGTAAAACCACCTTCCTTTTATAATGACTTTCCCATCGTTCTTTTTTGCTAGATGTCGATTTTTTTTTTTCCTTCACCAGACTTTTCCCGTTTTTTTGTCTAACAGTAATACGTATATCAACACTAGGCTTCTAAGCTGCTTGTTTTGCATTTCTGTCAACTTTGTGTGCTGGTATCCACATCAGAGAGTCCTGCTGATTCTAAACTGTATATTTCTGTCCTATTTCCATTAAAATATCAGGTCTGCCAACTGATAAAACTGCTTTTTAAACTCATTAATGATGCACTGGAATCTAAGCATATGAGGCTCTTCAATCCACTGCAGAGACAATAGTATCAGTTCTGCAGTGGAAACAGAAATATTTTCTATTGAACAATGTTATTAAATTCAGGGATAACAAACGCTTAACCTATTTCCCCCTTTGATGCATCACTGTATATTTTCCCAGCTGACCGTTCTGTTGTCAACTGGCATCCAAATAACACCTAAAAAAAGGAAGAAAGACGTTCTTCAATTAGCAGCAGCTGCTCACACTCAACCATCAGCTCGGAGGTTCAGATAAATGCAGCTCCTCCAGGTTAGATTCAGTGTCACAGAATTTCAAGCTTTGTCTTGTTATTTCAAATTAAGCAAAAACATTTCAGCAGAATGTGGTGAGAATATTGTGTAATTGGAGTTATGATTTTTATATAAACTTAAGTTTTTCTTTTCTATTACCTGTGTTGATTTTTTTTTAGGAATTAATGGGTATAAAAATGAAAACTCTTGAATGCATTGGAAAACTTAACACTTGTGTGAATTGACTTTTCTGTATCTGCAGGTTTCTGTGGATTTCTTGTCTGCTCATTGGAAGCATCTCCTGTCTTCCTCAAGGAGGTAACATTACATTCCAGGACAGAAGGTGACTTTAGCAGCTGCAGCTAACTCCTGACTGTTTCTCTTCAAAGGATATACTCCAATGTTTCAATACCCTGGACAAGTTCCCTCTTTTGAGAAACCTTCTGCACAGTCCAGTGGTTACAGCAGTCCTCAAGGATACTACAGTGCTGGCACCAACACTGCTGGAGGTGACTGCATCTGCTCTGGTTCATGATGGTTCTCCTCTGAGCTGAGGCTGACCTTGTTTTCCCTACAGGCTCTTCAGACAGTACTCCTCCCATGTGGTACACTGCTTCATATCCTGACCAAGAGCCATCCAGACCCACTTACCAGAGACCTGCACAGTCCAGTGGTCACAGCTACTCTGGTTCTGGATCTCAACAGTCTGGTTCCCAGGGCGCTCAGTCTGGAGCTCCAGGCGGCCAGTACCAGGTTGAACAGGAGAGCTGGAGCTCTTCATCTGACGATGAGGACGAGCCCGAGTTCACTCCAGTGAGCGACGAGGATCAAGTGTACGCTTACAAGTCTCGCTCTCGCTACAACCAGAAACGGCTGCTGTTCAGCCAGTTCCGCTACACTCCAACAGAACCCCGTGTTCCTCAAGAACCAGTGTTCCCGTACCCCGGCAAGTCATCTCATCAGGGCAAAGGTTCAGTGAAAGGAGGCCGTTGAGGATCTCTGTGGTGAGGTTCTACATGCTCAGTGTTTTTTGTTTCTAGTGGAAGTTACTGACTTCTGATCCTATTTTCTTGCAGGTTTTTTCTGGAAATGACTTTATGCTTCTAAAGAATTAAAAGTATTTTTCTTCTAAACTTTCCACAATGGTCTTATGATTGGTTTAGCAAAAGCTTGTCAAATGACCTGACCCTCAATATACTGGTAAATTGGGTTGAATAATCCAAACCTGGCTCAAGTTGCATATTAAAATCTTTATATCTAGCGTTCAAAGGGAAATCTACGACGGAGTATTAGGGTCACCGAAAAAAAAAGTAATAAGAGTTTTTTTTCTCGTAGATATACGACTTTAAATCTTGTAAATTTACGAGAACAAAGTCGTAACTGCAAAATTATGAGAACAGTCGTATATTTATGACTTTAAAAGTCATAGGTTAAATTTACAACTTTTAAAGTCGTAAATTTATGAGAAACGTGTAAATCTGCAAGATTTAAAGTCGTAATTTAATGAGAAAAGAACCAAAGTTGTCTGTTTATCAGAGCCGTGCTTGAAGATGAAAGACGTGGAGAATCTGGTGTAGATTATGTCCAGATCGGTGTTAAAAACAAAGAAATTCTGAACCTTTTGGCGATTCAAAATCAAATTATTTCCGGGTTCGGTAGTGCGTGTGTTGTCTTGCGTATCTTCAATTAAGCAAAAGAGGCGCTATTATTGTGTTAAACAGACTTTTTATTAACAGTCTCTTCTTACTGCTACACTGTGCATGACTAGCGCTCATCTGCTTGCTTACCACTTGCCGTGCACCGAACATGTGACCAGTCGCTTGGCCTTCTGGGTAATGCAGTTCTTAAACAACTAACTTCAATACACAACAGTGCGGAGTTTCATATGTAAAATAAAGAGTTCAGAGATACACGTTCATCAGGATCGTCACTTTATTACATCTTTCGTTTCCTTTCATTACCTTACGTCATGTCTCTGTCATGCTCAGAAACCAAAAGAGAATGTAAACAGAGCTCCGGACGCCTCCTTCTCCAAATGAAACGTCCCGTCTCGACACAAAACAACATTGGGAAATGACAATAGTCTGTCACGTTAGCACAAGAACATTGAAAATTCCAAAAACTCGTCCTCTTCAGACGGAAGCATCACAGAGTTGGAGGAGATCTGGTCTGTCAGAGGAAGAAATGACGTGAAGTGGACAGCTGGAGGATATGGACCGCTTCATAAACGGGATCTGCAGAGATCCTGCAATCCACCATCAACGAATAAAACATTAATTCACTGTAAATCAAATAAAGGAACTTCCAAATATTTGAAATATTTTAAACATTCAGTTTACCTGATGAAATCCCAGACGCTTTTCACAGTTTGGTTGGTCTGCTTCAGTTCACGGCATAAATTCGCTGGAATGTAAACTCCCCTCGATTTTAATAAAGTTATGAGAAAAAAGTCGTAAATCTACGAGATTAAAACTCATACATTTACGAGATTTAAAGTCGTATATCTACGAGAAAAAAACTTGTAATATTACTTACTTTTTTTTTTTTAGGTGACCCTAATACTCCGTCGTAGAAATCTGAATTTTTGCATGAAGGATTTAAAGTTGTCATTGTGGGATTTTAAAAACTGAACTACATTCTTGGGTGGCTCTACAGGACCTGTCACGACTGAATCTTCCTCAAGGACACTTGACAGCTGCTCTGAGACTGTTCGTGGGCTCTTTAACGTTGTGGTCTATGCACTATTTGCATTACGCAGCAATCCTGTGCTTAAATGCCAAAAAGACCCCTTTTTAAGGCTGAAGTATCTGGGTGTTATCTTCAAAATTGGTCCCGTACTGAACAAAAAGTGACATAATGCAGACTTCATATTATGCTTCTAGGGAACAATGACCTGACACTTATCTGCATCTAACTGCAGCTCGCATTACCCTTCTGATAGACTCTGTCTCTATTGTGACAAAGCAGCTAATCATGGATGTCACAAGGGGTGTAGTTAGCATTAGAGAAGGGGAAATTTGGGGTCTCTGTTCCCTAGACATCATTTCAGTCCAGCATGCTATGATATCCAATTCTCTGAATTGCTGACTATATTTTATCAAATATCTTGTGTGAATGCTTACTGACCATTCGCAATTGTGATGCTCCTGTTTCTTGCGGCACACACCCATACTTTCAGCGAAATTTTTTATTCTTTTTTTTTTTTTTAGCAATCTTGGTAACAAAACGTTCAGCTTGTTCAGGATATTACTGCTTGTACTTTTGGTATCAAACTGAAGTTTCTGAAATATTAAGCAAAATATATAGGAAATGAATGAGTCTTCAATTTTTTAATTTTAAGTAACTATCAACAAACTATGTTCATGGGCTATTGTTTTCATCTTTTAGTCATCTTTTAAAAAATAGCGTTAGCTAATATTTTAGCAACATGCTAACGTTTTTGGCTAATATGCTATCTATTGGGGTTTTTTTAAGGCTAATTTAGAGTTTAGCTTCTGATTTAGCAATAGGCTAATGTTTTTGACTAATTTAGTTTACTGAGAAAATTTAGGCTAATTTAGAGTTTAACTAGTATTTCAGCAACAATGTAAATAGCCTAAAAAACATTAATAAATGCCGAAATAGTCCTAAAAATGCCAAAATAGTCCTGTGGTTAGCTTCTCATTTAGAGTTTAGCTAGTATTTCAGCAACAAGGTAATTTTTTGGGATATTTGGAAGTTTAGTTACATTTAGGCAACAGACTTTTTTTTTTTTTTTTTTTTTTGGCAAAATTGGCATGTATTAAGGATTTTACTTTTACTTTTGTAATTTTACTTTTGTTCAGAAATTTAGGTCAACTTCAGCGCTCTTTCATAGTTCTGAAGTCCTTTAGCAAATTTAACATTTTGCAAATAGCTTCTGCATTAACAGCAAATCCCATCAGCAATTAAAGTTAATTGTGTCACCATTTTCAGCAAAACGCTTTAGCATCTTCGACTACTTTCAGCAAAAACCTTCACACAAGCATTACTGCAGGTTAAAAAGTTTTTTTTTGTGTGTACTAATTCAAGAGCAGTTTAAACAGATGCGTCAATTTTGACCAGGGACCGCGAGGATCATGAGGTGAACACAATGTAGAATTCTCAAGCTTGTTACAGGGTCAGGGACTTCCTTTTGGCAGTGAATTTTCAAAAATCTATTTTATAAACTGTTCCTGTGCATATTATCTGCTAAAACTTGAAGCTTCACATGCAATAAACAAAAGTAAAATGGTTGGAGGAAAAGATCTTTAACTTTTAGGCATAGTTTTTAGGAACAAAAATATTAAACATAACTCTTTTGGTCATTTTGTTATCAGACACACATTTTAAATCATCATAGTGATTGTTTGACAGCAGACAATTCCTTGAAAAAACCCAAAAAGCTCATGGAACAGAACGTTTTACAACTACTCCACATGATCGCCACTTCCCAAAAGGAAGGCTTTGCTATGGGGTACCCACTATCTGTCATGTGTAGTTTCTTTATGGAAGATATAGAAAAAAAGTCAATCATATCCGCACCAGCGCAACAGACGAACCCTTAGGAAACGCTATGTGCGTGGATTCACAGACCACCTCAATACCATGGATGACACTGGACAAATTAAATTCACGCATGAAGAGAAAAACGACGATTCAATCAACTTTTTGGATATAAACATTGCTCATTCAACAAACAAAGACAGACACAGGAAACCCACACACACAGACCAATATTTGTTATGGACATCAGAACATGGCACATAAATTCAACTTTATTTATATAGCACTTCTCCTACTTCCAAGCATCTCAAAGTGCGTTCCACAGTAACATAAGTAACAGTAAAACAAGTAAGATAAAACAAAATAAGTATACATTAAAACACCTTAAAAATCCAGCAACGTACACGTCCTGTAAGTACAAAAAAAAAAAATAAATAAAAAATGTATATATATACATGCATACATAAAATCAAAATAAAAACATGTGGGCATGTAAAAACTAGGTAAAAGATATACTAAAAAGATGAGTTTTAAGCTTTTTCTTAAAAACCTCCACAGTGGACGAAGCCCTCACATCCTCAGGCAGGCTGATCCACAGGCGAGGTCCACAGTGCTTAAATGTGGCCTCACCGTGGGTTTTACTTCTAATTTTTGGGACCGCCAGCAGACCTGCACCTGAGGACCTGAGGGTTCTGGGAGGGTCATAAACTAAAAGTAAATCTGATAAAAATGAAGGTCCGATACCATGTAAGGCCTTGTAAACCAATAAAAGAACCTTAAAATCGATCCTGAAGCTGACCGGGAGCCAGCGCAAAGATTTCAGAATAGGAGTAATGTGCTCCTTCTTTCTGGTTCTGGTTAAAAGGCGTGCAGCCGAATTTTGGACTAGCTGCTTTAGCTGACTAGCTAAAGTATCGGTGATAAGAACCTTATATTCCCACGCACAACTGATAAGGGATGAGGAGGACAAAACAAACGTGGAATAACACACACAAAACACATTGATCAGGTGTCGTTATCCAGACTGGACCATAAAAAGGAACAAAGACAGGTGGAGCTGAGAAGAAGCAATGAAACAGAAAAAGAAGAAACTGACAAAAAAAAAAACAGAACTAAGGAACGGTAATATTACCATACATCAGAGGAATAACCAACGCATTCAAAGGGCCATGAAAAAATACACAAGTACCCCGGTCAAACCGCACAAAAAAACTCAACAGGTTGAGCAAAACGACAATACACAACACTAAATAATAAAAACACTATTAATCGCTTAAAAATATTAAACATCTTTTTCATTCAAGTAACAGCAAATCTAAACTGACTCACTAAACATCAATGTGATAAATGTAAGCATCCCTGGCAGCCAAACCTGTACTTTATAGTGGTACATTACATCATATTTGGCAATGATGCACAAATCCTATTTTCAATTTGAGTGCATGAAATAAAATCTGTCAACAATAAGCGAAGATGTGAACTCTTAAGGAGCCAGCTGGAAATTTAACCAGGAACCCTAGATGGAAGGCGATGCTCACCATCAAACCAACACAAATAAATCAGAAAAGTTTGTTTGATTTAAATTAATGTGGCCTTTTATGTGGGATCTTGATGTTATCCTGTCAGAGAATTTTCAAACTTACAATCGATCATAATGGACTCTTGAAACATGAACTCAGGGGCTGGTTGGTTTTTTCTCTGCACTTTTGGAAATATATCCACCAACTTTTTACTTTCTCTCTGATTTTATTCTTATTTTCAATGCTGGTTTATTTTCTCTTTTCTTCTTTTTAACTCTCGGAAGAGTTTCTTCCTGCTAGCTAACTTGCTGTTGACGGAATGTTCCATTGCTGCAGAATTACGGGGGAGGATAAAACACTTTCACATGAAAGGTTTTATTTTATGCCATCTCAATTTTTTTTTTTTGTCTTATGACACAGAAAAAAATAAATATGTCCATGAAAATTATTTTAGAGATATTTAGAAATATTATTAGTCCTCAGCTTGGGGCTCCAAAAGAGTTGGGGGCCCAGGCAGTTGCCTTGGCCTAGATTAAATGCAATTTTTTTTAATTATAATTTTCAATATCAACTATTTTTTTGTCAGAATTCACACCTATAAAAGAGTTTTTATTGGTTCTCAAAAACCACCTCTATGGAATCACAAAATAAAACCAGCAAAATGAGATGTGGATTTACAGGTTACAGCGGGTCAACTAAATTCTGTTTAGCATTTTTAACACGATAAACTAAATTAATTGATTCTAAATTACATTGGTCTTTGCAGCTGTAAACCTTCATCTTAAAGGGGCCTTATCATGATTTTATTAAGACTACCAGAGTGAACTATATCTATATGTAAGGTCATATATTACCTTTGGACCACCAAAAAATGAAATATTTATAAAATATTAGTTATATTTTGTGAGTTTTTTACCTACCCGGAAGTAAAACGATTTGATTCCTGAAGCTCAGCCTAAGTTAGACAGTCTGCTTCATGACGTCATCCTAGAGCAGAGGTCGGCAACCTTTAACAGTAAAAGAGCCATTTGGGCTTGTTTTCTACTGATCCAAACCTAGAAGGAGCCGCATTGACTTACGTTAGCCTTTAAGAAATCTGGATTTGCATTCATAACCTTTTTTTTTTTTTTTTTTAATAAATGTGAATAATGTCTCTTTTTGGCACGAACAAAAGTAAAAAAAATATCTAAAAAGAAACTAGAATCTTTCAAAAAGGTATTTTTTTACATTTTTAACTTTAGTAGCAAAAAAGCTAGCTCGATGCTTAATTACTAGCTGAACTTCAAATTAGCATAACATTTCTCTGTAAATTAAATCAACCAAAAAAATTTTGCATGTTGCAAAAATAAAAGCTAAACTCAAAATTAGCCTAAAACCCAGATAGCAAATTAGCTAAAATGTTATCATATAGCTAAAATATTAGCTAAACTCCAAATTAGCATTAAAAAACTAATTAAAGGCCAAATCTGACAAAATAAAACTTAGCTTGTTGCTTAATTACTAGCTGAACTCCAAAATAGCCTAAAATTCCTCAGAAAACTAACTTAGTCAAAAACGTTAGCATGTTGCTAAAATAGAAGCTAAATTCTAAACTATAAAAAAAAAATCAGTAGATAACAAATTAGCTGAAAACATTAGCATTTTACTAAAATATTTGCTAAACTCCAAATTAGCACAAAAATTCACAGAAAACTTAGCCAAAAACGTTAGCATCTTACTAAAATAGAAAATTCTAAATAAAAAAACAGCAGGTAACACATTAGCCAAAAATGTTAGTATGTTGCTAAAATAATAGTTAATCTCCAATTTTTTTTTAAATTTACAATTATTTTATTTTTCTTCATCCAGAGAGCCACTATGAAGAGATGAAAGAGCCACATGTGGCTCTGGAGCCGCAGGTTGCAGACCTCTGTCCTAGAGTCTGTGGCAGCGTCTCTGTATTTCACCCTCGAAATTAATCCAAATTTCTTCAAAGATCACTGGATAAGGGGATAAATTGAGTGCTGTGTTAGTCTGGGGGCGGAGCTCTCAGAGCAGATTCTTCCTGGAGGGAGTTGTTGGCATCGATCTTACGTCAGCATGTTTCCAACCGCTCGTTTTTCGTGGGTGTGTTAGGGGCTGCTACGGACAGTGCAGGTTTTTAGAGGATTACTCTTAAATGCGTGAACGAATCAAAATACAGTTTTGGGGGTTCTTTATAGAGAGGAATGAATCGTATAATTAATTTCAAACCTCAAAAAATAGAAATTTCATGGTAGGGCCCTTTTAACACCAGAGCTTTAGCTCCATTGTGGATGTTATTTGACTTCCCGTAGAACTCGTACCGTCAAGGCGACCAACAACATTCCAATCACTGGAATTATGTTGATCACATAAACAGTTTAAAAGTAATCATATATCAAAAAGTGTGTGTTATTTAGGCGACATCTTAGGTGTTAAAGGCTTGAGAAATCGCTATAAAAACCTTCCTCTGAAAGATTTCCAAAACAAAATAGTCGCTGCTTGATTCTCAAAGTTTACCTACAAGAGTGAATAAAAACTGCAAACATTTGGATGAACATGAGTAATGTCTTCCCAATAATGTCAGACTCTGGTTGCCATGGCATCAAGGTTTAGATTATCACTCAATTTGATAGGATATCGTTCCAATGTAACCTTCCATTTAGAAAAGTATAACATGATTTAGAAGAAGAAGAAATCATCAGGAACAATTCCCTAAATCAGCAGCAGCTGTTCCCATCAATCACCAATCAGCTCTGAAGATCAGATAAAAAGCTGACGCTGCAGTTAGTAGACACTGTCACAGGTCTCTGAGGTTTGTGTTCTCTAGTGTGGAACAGCAACTGCAGCAGAATGAGGTACAGGTTTACTTCAGTCTTATGATATTAAATTGTTTTCTTCTCTAAATATGTACTGTAACTATAGTTCCTGTCCAAGTATAGTAGATAAAACTGCAGACTTTCAGGGTAAAGAAACCTGATTTGCTCTTTACTTTCTGCAGGTTTCTGTGGATTTCTTGTCTGCTCATTGGAAGCATCTCCTGTCTTCCTCAAGGAGGTAACATTACATTCCAGGACAGGAAGTGACTTTAGCAGCTGCAGCTAACTCCTGTTTCTCTTTAAAGGATATACTCCAATGTTTCAATACCCTGGTCAGTATCCATCCTATGAGAAACCTTCTGCACAGTCCAGTGGTTACAGCAGTCCTCAAGGATACTACAGTGCTGGCACCAACACTGCTGGAGGTGACTGCATCTGCTCTGGTTCATGATGGTTCTCCTCTGAGCTGAGGCTGACCTTGTTTTCCCTACAGGCTCTTCAGACAGTACTCCTCCCATGTGGTACACTGCTTCATATCCTGACCAAGAGCCATCCAGACCCACTTACCAGAGACCTGCACAGTCCAGTGGTCACAGCTATTCTGGTTCTGGATCTCAACAGTCTGGTTCCCAGGGCGCTCAGTCTGGAGCTCCAGGCGGCCAGTACCAGGTTGAACAGGAGAGCTGGAGCTCTTCATCTGACGATGAGGACGAGCCCGAGTTCACTCCAGTGAGCGACGAGGATCAAGTGTACGCTTACAAGTCTCGCTCTCGCTACAACCAGAAACGGCTGCTGTTCAGCCAGTTCCGCTACACTCCAACAGAACCCCGTGTTCCTCAAGAACCAGTGTTCCCGTACCCCGGCAAATCATCTCATCAGGGCAAAGGTTCAGTGAAAGGAGGCCGTTGAGGATCTCTGTGGTGAGGTTCTATCTTCAATGCATGTCTTCTACGACTGCTGGCTTTTTCTGACCTATGATCTGTCATGTAGGTTTTCCCCTGAAAAGGCAACTGCTGTGTAGAATTAAATAAAATTTTAGAAACTGAAATGTTGTGAAATCTCTTGCCTGTGGTATCACCCAAAGGGTTGTCTGGGAAGGAAAATGTTTTAGTATTTCTAAGTTCAGGGTCTTTTGTGGAGACAAGATGTAATGTCTCATAAATTGGACTTTAAGAGCTGCTCTTAAACACTTGTCCTACACTGCCTGAGCTTGAATGGAGTTTAAGCTGTCCAGGCAAAAATCCAAAACCCAAGAAAGTTTAGGATTAAACATGGCAGCTATAAATTGATGCTTTTCAAAAGGTATTTGAGCTATGTTGACTGGGTACTGTGGTGCAAACTGAAACTCAGTTTGCATCAGATATTGGTTCATTCACACTGGTACTTCACGGTTTATGAATGCAGCTACAATGATTACTGCTTTGTAGCACTAAAGGAGACTGTTCACATGACAAGTTTCTGTTAAACTTGTCCACTTGCACTGTCATCTTGGCTAATTTTCAATCTGAGGAAAATATTGGATCATGTTTATAGATTTTAGAAGGCTCAGCAGCCAAGTTAGGCTCTGGCACGACACCCGACAGGGACAAAGCGGCTAAGGAATATGAAGGCTCCCCCACTGACCAACATTTTTGCTGTGGAGAGGGAGCAGCACAAAGTTCCTGGAGGTACACATTTCTGAGGACCTCCAGGACTTCATCTCTGGCAGGAACGCTAAACGAAATGTCATTCCTCAACTGTGGTCTGGCAAAAGGCAAGCCCTTTTGAGAAAAGGGTTAATAGAACAAACATTGACTAGAACCTGAAGAAGAAATCTAAAGGTATAAAACCCTAAAATCATTGCACTGTAACAGCATTTATAGTTAAAATGGGTTTTTAAATCTTTTTGTGATAAAGGTGTCCAATCGAAGTATTCGTAAGTCATTGCAGTCTCTGTCTGCAGCAGATTGAAAAGACAGAACCAAGTAAAGAGTTTGATTTTGGGACTGTTAAGATCAGTTTAGCAGAGTCATTGTACACAGGGGATGAGGTATGCTAAAGCTGCTTCAGATACGGTGGAGAACAGTTTTATGACAATTGTCAATGACTTTTTTTGACGAGTGAATAATGAACTCCAATTCACAGATGAGTAGAGGAACAGTAGAACATTCATTAGGGCGAAGGGGAAAGTGGTTGTCTGCTGTGGGTAGTGGACTACTTGCCAGTGACCGCATGGATTGGCTCCCCTTGGTTTTATTTGCACCTTAGACATGTCGGACCCTTGGTGGTGGTGGGTGCTTGGACATCACTGCCAGCAAGCAGTAGATGTCCTCTCAGTGCCCTTCCTGCCAATTTTTACCACACTATAGACATGCAGGACCATTGGTGAGAGGGTGACGGGGCATTGCTGTGAGCAATCAGATGTCCTGTCAAGGCTCTACTCACCAATTTTAACTGCACCCTTTAGTACACACACCTCAAAATATGCACTCTAACAAACAAACACGCATATATCATACAAGGAAAGTGGAACCTTCAACCTTCAGTTCCATACCCCGTCCCTTGGGTGCCGATCTCCTGGGTCTGGCGGCCGCCTCTCCATGCCGGCATAGGGATCACCGAGATTTAAGATCTAGAGCAGGGGATCAAACTATATTGGAGAATGGGGGTGTACAGGTCTTGGTGGTGCAGGTTCTGGTCATTGCTCTTGAGAACTGGGCCTCTCCGAAAACCCCATCATTAGGTGTGCCTGGTCGGGCCTTGTTCACATCACTCCTCCAGGGCCTAGGTTTCTCTTGGGTGCTCCTCTCCAGGGCAGGGTGGCAGGCCCCTGCCCTGCTCCCCCCTGGACCTCCTGCAGCGGGGGCGCGTGGTTGTCTGGAGAATGGGAGAGAGTCTCCCCTTAGGGGCCCTGGCCCGTCCCTGGGGTGGGGGGGATTCTCAGCACTGCTGGGTGGTGGTGGGCTGCTCTTCTGGGGTTGGGGGGCTCTCCGGGGGTGGAGCCTGGGGTTGATCCCTCCTGGCGCAGTGGAGGGGCTGGACTTCAGGCTGGGCTTGGGCCGCCACTCTCTTTGTTCTTATGCCTTCCCGCTCTCGAGTGTAGGGGGCCTCTGCGGCAGTCCCGCGTAACCTGGTCTGGGCGTTTGGCGAGATTGCCCGGCGGGCAGATTCTCTCTGCGGCTCCATGCTGGGTGTTGGGGGGGTCCAGGCTGTTGCTGATGCCCTGGCGGGGGGTCGGGGCGTGGGGATGGCTGGGTGCTCTCCCCCTCTGTCCATTCCATTTTCATCCATATTTGCACATCATAAACATTCACCTGAGCACAGGCGTCAACTCACCTGAGAACTAATAGCATGCCTGACAGAATGAAATGCTTTATTTGTATCGGTTTGTATGATTTAGTGTGTGAGCTGCAGTTGTATTGTGTACATTTTGACTAGTTTGAATGTAACCAAGTGTGTGGAGACAGACGCCGCCCTTTCCAGATTATTATTTAAACCTGGTTGTTTTACGATGTTGTTTCCCTCTGTTACCATCTTCTTTTGTTCTCCAACCCCCCCACCTCCAACCTCTCTCTTCTTCTTTTCCGTCCGGTCCAACAAAAAAAAAAGATACAAACTGATCAATATCAATAAAGTTTAGCATGAAATACAACAGAGGTTTATACTCAATAAACCCCTGTTGTGACAGTAAAATCTGCCCAACACAACTCAGCCCCTATCTGTTTGCTTTGCTATTGGACAGGACGAGTAAAAAAAAGAAAAAACAAAACAAAACAGATGAGTAGAGGACAATGGCGAATTTAAAAGGAGCATTTGTCAAATAAAATAGCAGAGCGATAAAGGTGTTTCAATTTTTGCAGCAGTTTCCTACAAGCTGATCCGTAAATAACATCATCATACTTAAGAATGGGAAGGATGGTTGGTTGAACCATTTTTGTCTTGCAGAGAAGGTGAGAGAGAGGTGCGTTCTGTAGAGAATGTCTATTTTTGATGTAACCCTCAACTGCAAATGGCCAATTCTACGATATTTGTACTCTGCAACCTCTCAATGTGGAGGAGCAGCGGCTATACTCTGAGCTCTCTCCAAGTGACTGAGGAAGCTTATCTTGGTTGCTTGTATTCAGGAGTATTGATGGAGTATTCTTGTTCTCGATCATCAGAAAAACACAAGAACATGTTAAAAACACTATTTTCATTGGAGTAGGTGTTAACGAGCATTTTTGAATTGTTTTGCCTTACTACTCACAACATAATAGGCCAGAGGTGAACAGTATTTCAGCTCAGTTTTGTCCAACGCATAGAGTGAACTGACAATAAAGTCCTTTTACATAATTGAAGGTGTTTCCATATCTGCTCAATGAAGTAAAAAGTCATCCTGTACTTGCCTTTAAATAAAATTCCCATTCTTGTTATGTTGTTAGAAATTCATGTTGGTGATATATCATCAAAAGTCTCATTTTCAAATTGCTCCTGAAACCAATAATCTGTATTTTTTTTTTTTTTTTTAACTTTATGTCAAACAGATTATCACTCCTCTGTCCTAATCTCACTGTAACCCAACATTTAGAAAACTTTAACATGATTTAGAATAGGAAGAATCAATCAGCAACATTTCCATCAATCAGCAGCAGCTGTTTCCATTCACCAATTAACTTTGAAGACCAGATAAAAGTACAGGCACTGCAGGTAGAGATCACTGTCACAGGTCTCTGAGAGTTCTCTTGTTTGGTGTGGATAAACAGCAGAAGAAGAATGAGGTAAAACTGTTATAATTAAATTACTTATTTTTCCCCCTCTAGATGTTTTGCAGTTTGGTTACTGTCAAGTAAAGGTACATCAACCTGGATAGACTTTCAGTTAAAGGAATCTTAACTTATCAGCTCTACTTTCTGCAGGTTTCTGTGGATTTCTTGTCTGCTCATTGGAAGCATCTCCTGTCTTCCTCAAGGAGGTAGTGTTGCATTATGGGAGAGAAGGGGACTTTAACAGCTGCAGCTAACTCTTGACTGTTTCTCTTCAAAGGATATAAATACCCTGGCCAGTATCCATCCTATGAGAAACCTTCTGCACAGTCCAGTGGTTACAGCGGTCCTCAAGGATACTACAGTGCTGGCACCAACACTGCTGGAGGTGACTGCATCTGCTCTGGTTCATGATGGTTCTCCTCTGAGCTGAGGCTGACCTTGTTTTCCCTACAGGCTCTTCAGACAGTACTCCTCCCATGTGGTACACTGCTTCATATCCTGACAAAGAGCCATCCAGACCCACTTACCAGAGACCTGCACAGTCCAGTGGTCACAGCTATTCTGGTTCTGGATCTCAACAGTCTGGTTCTCAGGGCGCTCAGTCTGGAGGTCCAGGCGGCCAGTACCAGGTTGAACAGGAGAGCTGGAGCTCTTCATCTGACGATGAGGACGAGCCCGAGTTCACTCCAGTGAGCGACGAGGATCAAGTGTACGCTTACAAGTCTCGCTCTCGCTACAACCAGAAACGGCTGCTGTTCAGCCAGTTCCGCTACACTCCAACAGAACCCCGTGTTCCTCAAGAACCAGTGTTCCCGTACCCCGGCAAGTCATCTCATCAGGGCAAAGGTTCAATGAAAGGAGGCCGTTGAGGATCTCTGAGGTTCAATCTCAGCATGTTTTCCTGTGGCTACTTCAAGTTGATTCCTGATGTTTTGCGGGTTTGTCTTTGATCATAATAAACTGGTCTGAAGCTCAAATGTTTTAATTTCTGACATGCATATTTGAGAAAGATGACCTGGGCTCAAAGCCTTGCATGTTGTGGTTTGGGGAAAGAAGGTTCACAGAAGCCTCATCTTGGTGCTAAAATGGTCTGACTACTATGCAATGACTAGACTTCAAATTGTCATTGCTTCCTGAACATTAAAGCATGAGGAATTGCAATAGTTGATGCAGAGATGCTTAAACAGTTCCTGAGTCTCAAAACTTCATGTATTTGACTTCTCCCATGCATGGTCACTTGTCTAATCTTTGGTATCCTGCTTTTCCACAAAGTGGATGATTTGATTAATGGTCCCTTTGCCAAAATGATACTAGTTATAGACCACTTGGGTTTCTTTATGGCTTGTTTCTCAAAGCTATAAACCTCAATACTACAAACCTTTAGGGTCTTATCTTACTGTTTTTGTGTACACTTGGCTTAAATTTCAAGGAAAATGTTTTCAGCTTTCATACTATCGTAAAATGATTACCAGTTTAATTGGATTGACAGCACTAATCCACAGCTAGGTTTTTTTTTTTTTTTCCCTCATGCTACAGAAGTCTAAGATCTGGGGAGTTTGTTTAAAATATAGTGAAACAAAACTTGGAAAATAGATGACTTCAATTTTTGCAGAAGGTGTGTAGACCTGAGGACTTGGAAATCCATAAGATTTAACAGCAGGGTGAAAACAAATTAACTTTAACCCTGCAGAATCCTTTTTTCTGAGGTTTAAAACTTTATTTTAATCTGCACCAACTACAGTAGCCTGAAGGAAACAAATTAAAACTGGGTCTAAATTTACAACCCGTTGGTTCTCCAGGGGTTAAAATAATAGTTTCATCCTAAAGGAAATCTCAGATCATTGTGTCAAACTCCAGGCTTTGAGGCGATGGTCTTCACATTTTCAAACTAACCTTCAATTGAAGCTCAATATTGGATAAACACACTTGATCCGGGTAAATGGCAGCAAAAAGGGAGGATTTCTTTATCACAGCTGGATCTTTGACACATTTTCTTGTTCATGTTTAAAGTGAAAATAGACTGGTTTATTGTCGACCACGACTTGAATTTATTTTTTTGATAGGAGTTTGTGTATCCCCACCTACTGACAAAAAGTTGAAAGGAACTTTTTCACTCCCATCTATTTTGTTCACTTTTTTCTCTCATTTGTAAAATATACTTTAATTTAAAAAAAACTGTCACTACAAAGTGTTTTACATTTCTTTTAATTTATTTTTTCTTTAAATAGCTGAAGTTAACACATGCTTGTTCACCTCCTACAACTAACAACAACCAAAAAAAAAACCCTAAAATAAATACATTTTTCAGTAAAAAACTTGTTCTTGTTATGTTTTATAGTAGATGGCACACAGCAATGAGGTGCATTACTGCCACCTTCTCAAATGTTTTAGTCTTTAATTGTATTTTGGACATTTCTCCATCCTCCAATAGCAGCTGCTTCCACTAAACAATCAGCTCAGGACATCAGCTTGCTCCGCCTGCCAATCAGTGAGCTGTGTGTCTGTCAGCTGGTTTGACATCTTTGTCTGAAAGAGGAATGAGCGACATTGTCTTTTTTTTTTCTCCAAACACTCAGCAAGCACTAGAAAACCAGCATCCACAGCTGCTGAAACCTTTCTCCAGAAATGAAGTAAGTAGAGCTGAACTCATTCTGCTCTCCAACCTGAGCCTGCAGCCTTTCTCCTCGTTTGCTTTTCAGGGTTTGGATCTCCTGTCTGCTGCTCGGCAGCATCAGCTGTTCTCCACAAGGAGGTGAGACGTGAGTGACGCAAGCTGGATTTTAATGGAAATCATTTGCTGAATCTGTTCTTCCTCAGATGGATCACACAGTCAAGGACAGAACCACATGTGGCCGTTTTTCCTTTCACCTTTTTCTTTTGGACCAGAACCGTCAGCCGCTTCCAGCCATCGAGGCCTCCCTCAGAGCAGCAACATGGATGATGCCATAGATCCAGGATTCTGGGCTCAAGTGTACGTCCCGGAGTTCTTTCAGTTTTGGGATCCGGAGCTCGCTGAAGCTGCCTCTGCAGGGAGCGGCAGCCCGCACCAGTCTGCAGAGGAGAGCTGGAGCCGTGCTTCGGATCAGGAGGAGCCTTTCTTTACTGACGTGACCGGTCACGATCCTGTCTTCACTCTGGACTCTCACACAGACTACCTGCGGAAGAGGAACGTCGTCACGAAGGCCAGCTTCACCCCGAGGGGGTCACATCCCCAAAAAGCCGAGGTTTTCAGGAGAACTATCCATAACCCACAAAAAGGTTTGGCCAGACGGAGCTTTTGAAGTGGATGGCCATACTTAACTACTTTAATTTGTTGAAAATAAACTTTTTTTTTTTTCCCCACTCTGGTCGTTTCTCTTATTTTGAACTTGAGGACAAACCATTAAGAGCAAACATTAAATGCACTGATCTTCATTTGAGAAATCTCTTAAAACTCTGCTTTTTAAAACTGCTTTTAATCTTTAATTTTACTGCATACTTTGTATTTTATTTACTATTATTTTTATTTTTTATTAAATTCTTCTTACTAGTGTTTTTAATGTAATTTGTTTTGTAAGCGTCTTTGAGTGTCTTTTAAAAGCACTATATAAATAAAATTTATTATTGTAAATGTTGTTCCAGCTTTACACGTTCTAAAAGTCTGAGTCGCTGAAATTGGGGAGTGTTTTTACAGCATCATGGAATGTTTTCTTGTCCAAAAGTTTCTGAAGTGTCTTGAGGTAAGACAGTTTTGTCATGACTGATTAATTTAAGTCAGCTTTATCTGTCAAATATGCTGAATACACAAAATATACACAAGAGGAAATTTATCTCCTCATCCCTCAGTGTTAACTGCAAAGCTAGTTATAATTAAAACATTTAATAATTTGTGATTCTTTAATGGTAACTTCAGAAATCCGTCGAATCCATTCAATAAATGTTGAAATAGTGTTGCTTGTTGAATTTAGTCAAATTAATGCAGAAAAAAAGACTGTTTAGAGACATTGGTTCAACATTTTAAATCAAATTGAAGATTAATATTTAAAGCTTTTTTGTGAATGTTTGCCTTTGAAACAGTTACTTTTAATTTAATTTGTATTTGAAGGTTTTTTTTTTTTTTGTTTTGTTTTTTTTTTTGTCCCTAATTTTGTACAAAATCTCTTGGTAACATCCTGGCGTACCAGCGGAAGCCGGTCCTTTCCTGCGGAGATGCTACGTCATGACGTTGAACGTGCGTCTACGTCAAGACGCTCTGCGATGTTTTTAGCTTTAGCATAGCAGCATCTGAACCGCTTACAGCAAAGATGTCTCGTTTAAGCGAGTAAAAAGAAATCTTTTGAATTTATTTTGCGTTTGTAAATGTAAAGTTCCTGGTCTGGAATGACTTCAACGATCATCTCGGCCTTAAGTATCCTCACAAAACCTCTCAGAGGTGAGAAAGACGAGAAAAAAGAAGAGCTAACCGATGTAAACGCACGTGCCGCTTTCTGTATGATGTCTGAATCGTTTGTTTTGCATTATTTTTTCCCCTTTAACTTAATATTAACTTATAAGCTATCCTGGATAAACGAGTCTTCAAAGAAATCTCTGACAGAGAACTAATGTTTATAAGAAAGAAACTCATACCCATAATGCATTTCATCATTTAAAATTTAATGTGAATTTAATTTTTAAAAACACATGTATATTTATGCTGCAATGTTGGTGACATTTTTTAACTTAAGAATGAATCTGCTTTTTAAAAGAAAAGAAAAGATTATTAAGCAATTTAAAGACGCAAACTGATGAAAATTGTGATTTTGGTGTTTTTAACATTGTATTTTTCTGATGATGGAGAACAAATAAAAAGACAATTAGTATGTCTTTACTGTTGTCAATCAGAAATATACTATGAAAAATGCCTTTTACAAAAAGAGTACATTTGTGACATTGAAAATAAATTGGGCCCGCCACAAACTCCCCCCTCCACTCAATTTTTATGTACCAATTTGCAGACAAAAAGGATTGCTCCGATATTGCTTGCCATTTTGTCACGTTGGAGATGCGAGGTTGGGGGTGTGAGGAGCTGAAAGCTAATGAGAGAGCTTAAAAACAAAGAGGGGAAGGGGAGGTGGCGTTGTTTGGAACCAACAATCCTATCCAAAACTCAGAGACAAAGTTCTAATGAACTATTACCGCTCTGGAACTGTCCTAGAAAAAAAAATTGGGCTAAAAACGATGCAATTGTAATTAAAAGACCACAGAGAATGCTTTTAAAATAGATCTAAAGATGATCTGAAAGTTATCACTCTTGTTATAGTCGTTATGTAAATAGATCTTCAAAAGAAATGATATTATTTTTGAAAAATCTGTAAGAAAAGCAGCTGATTTTCAGAATTTACTTTATTTCTTCTTCTTATAACCTGTACATCAAGGTCCTATTTAAGTAATAATCTTGATCATTTGGGATCAAGATTTAAAACATAAAGACTATTAATTTTACCCATACTTCATCTGTGAAATTTGACTTTTCTAAACAGCTTTCAGATTTAACAAAAAAATTAAAAAAAAACTGTTTGTGTCTGCAGACACCAATGCTCAGACCTCCCAGCAGGTGGCGCTCCGAGCTGCTCTGGAGGCCAACAGCGCTCTGCTGCTGGAGCGTCTCCGGAGCGACAGCAGCTTTGAGGAGGTGCAGAGGCTGAGGGAGGAGGAGGCGCGGTCGGCAGAGTGGTTCTGCAGCGACTCAGAAGACGCCACATGGAGCTTTGTTCAGGAGTGTCTCCTGCTGCTCCTCGCGCTCACGCGTCACATGACGATGGAACTCGAGCGCTTCCAGAAGGCTCCACCTCCATCTACAGCCAGACCTCGTACGGCTGAGATGGCTCCGCCTCTCCCCCCCGATGTCCTCAGTGTGTCGCAGCAGAAGACCCTGAGCGCCGCTCTGCAGTTCGTGGTGTCTCTGGGGCTCTGTCCTTTCCTTGCGGCGGGCGTGGGCGTGCCGCTGAGTCACAGATCCGCGTTTGGAGCCGTGGTTGAAAAGCTGATCCGCCGGGAGGCTCCGCCCCCTGCGAGAAGACGCCTTCTTACCACCACGAATGTTCTGCTGCAGCTGGCGGAGCTGTCGTCGCTCGCCACTCTGGTGTTCACGCGGCATCTGGGGGATGTGATGGCGGCGCTGAGTCAGCTCGGACACGAGCCTCAGAAAGAAAGCGAGCGGGTAAAAACACGCTGCTGTAATCTGATTACTTCTGTAAAACCATAGGGTCCAGGCAGCGTTAATTAAAAGCTCAATTTGATTTATGTTACTGTTTTTCTCTGTTTGTTTGGATCATTTATTGAAACTGAGATATTGTTCACATGTTTTAAAGGGAATGGCCATTATCAGTTTAGATCAGGGGTCTGCAACCTGCGGCTCCAGAGCCACATGTGGCTCTTTTATCTCTCCATAGTGGCTCTCTGGATGAGGAAAAATAAAATAAGAAAAAAAAATAATTGTAGATTAGCTATTATTTTAGCATCGTTTTTGCCTAATTTTTTTTCTTGTGCGGTTTTTGGGACAATTTAGTTTTAACTTCTATTCGTTATCTTCTCGAGTTTTTAGGCTAATTTAGAGTTTTAGCTTCTATTTTGGCAACATGCTAACATTTTTGGCTGATTTAATTCACAGAGAAATTTTATGCTAATTTTGAGTTTAGCTAATATTTTAGTAAAATGCTAATGTTTTCAGCTAATTTGTTATCCATTTAAATTTTTTTAAAGAAAATCTAGAATTTAGCTTCTATTTTAGCAACATGCTAACGTTTTTTACTTATTTAATGTACTGAGGAATTTTAGGCTATTTGGGAGTTCAGCTAGTAATTAAGCAACATGCTAGCTTTTTTGGTGGATTTGGCCTCTAATTAGTTTTTTATGCTAATTTGGAGTTTAGCTAATATTTTAGCAATTTGTTAATATATTTAGCTAATTTCTTATCTACTGGGGGATTTAGGCTAATTTTGAGTTTAGCTTTTATTTCAGCAACATGCTAAAATTTTTTGGCTGATTTAATTCATAGAGAAATGTTATGCTAATTTGGAGTTTAGCTAATATTTTAGTAAAATGCTAATGTTTTCAGCTAATTTGTTGTCCACTGAATTTTCTTTTTTTTTTTAAAGAAAATCTAGAATTCAGCTTCTATTTTAGCAACATGCTAACGTTTTTTACTAATTTAGTTTATTGAGGAATTTTAGGCTATTTTGGAGTTCAGCTAGTAATTCAGCAACAAGCTAGCTTTTTTTGGCGGATTTGGCCTCTAATTAGTTTTTTATGCTAATTTGGAGCTAATTTGTTATCTACTGGGGGTTTTTAGGCTAATTTTGAGTTTAGCTTTTATTTCAGAATTTTTGGCTGATTTAATTTACAGAGAAATGTTATGCTAATTTGAAGTTCAGATAGTAATTAAGGAACGAGCTAGCTTTTTTGCAAAAAAAAACTTTTCAAAAATTCTCTTTTTGAGAGATGTTAGTTTCTTTTTATATATTTTATTGCTTTTGTTCGTGCCAAAAATAGACATTATTCACATTTATTAAAAAAAAAAACAAGAAGAAGGTTATAAATGCAAATCCAAATTTCTTAAAGGCTAATGTAAGTCAATGCGGCTCCTTGTAGGTTCTGATCAGTAGAAAATGAGCCCAAATGGCTCTTTTACTGTTAAAGGTTGCCGACCTCTGGTTTAGATCAACAAGATCGTAATTGTAAAATGGCCTCAACATGATCTCTCTATGCTAACTCTATGCTACTTGTAAAAAAACCCACAAAGTTAACCGTCACACTTGACACATGTATCAAGACGGTTGAAATTGCATGAAAGCAATGAGAAATGACATTCTGCTGCTAAACAAGTAAAAGCGAGTCTGGAGAATGTTATTTCAGTTTCAAGAAAATGAGGAAAAAACTGTAAAATGACCAACTTTTTTTTTTTGCGTTCCCCTCAGTGGCTGAATGCTGACGAGTGTCGTGCCTGCAGAGCGGCCCTCAGGAGTCTCCTGGAAAAAGTTTACCAACCAATCGTCATCAAGGAGCTTCTGATCCTCCAAGGTGGACCCAAACAGGTGCTGAAATCTGAAGATCAACTTGGATCACATTAAAGTTGCAACTTTAATTCTTATAGTTTTAGTTTGCAGCTGGTAATTGCTGCAGGAACCTGCAGGTGCAGATTTTGTCCACATGGTGGCAGCAGAGTACTTTAAAAAAAAAGCATAAAAATGTTTATTTTATTTATTGAAATGATTTCAACTTTAAATAAATAAAACAAATTACTGAAAATAAAGCAGTTTAAATGAAAAAAATCAGTTTTAAATTTGTAAAATTTGTAATGAAAGGGATAAAATATACACATCTAAATATTTAAATATTTGTTCCTGCTGAAGCTTAAAAGTGATTAACAGTAAATGTTTACTAAATCTGCTAGATTTTCATCAAACTCTTGTTTAATTCCATTTCATCTGTATTTTGGATTTTCAAGTTTATGTTTTAAATAACATTTTTTATTATTTTGCTACAATTTGACAAAAAAAATTGCATTCACTCAACAAAAACAAATCGGCTTCCTCCACTTTGGTCGCTATGATTAAACTTTTAAAAGTTATTTTATTAGGTGAAGCGTCTACTGCAGCTTATTTGTTAAGTTTGTTAATAAAGTTTTGGATTCAAATCCATCTGAGAATGGGATCTGATTGACCGTCGAGGCAGGTCGCTCGGCTGGGGAGCTCCAGCGGCAGCAGGGCGGGTCTGGGATCGGCGCCCGCTTGGCTGCGGCGTCTGTGCGGTCAGCTGCTGTCCGAGCGTCTCGTGCAGCCTCACGGCGTGCAGGCTGTGGTCCGGGCCATCCTGGAGGGGGGAACAGGTGAGGCATTGCAATTAACGTTCCTCAAAGATCCTCAGTTTTGCAGTTAATTACAAAATAAAACATCACAAAAAACTTTTTTTTTGTATTTGGAGAGTAAATTTAGCTGGTGAATCCTGATGTGCTGCTCGGTGTTGTAGTGGTCTTGTCCTGGTTCAAATCCCAGCTAGGTTCTTTTTGTGTCTTCATGCATATGTGGGATTTTTTTCCCTCCCACAGTTCAAAAACACACTCGATATAATTAATTGGTGACTCTAAATTGTCCTTTTATTTTGATAGTGCGTTCCTGTGATGGGTTATCATCTGTCCAGGGTGTAAACAAGTTGTTTCCTTTCATCAGCTGGGATAGGCTCCAGCAACCCTGTCTGAGAAAACGCAGATTGGGAAAATGGATGGATGTCTGAGCCTGCAGTTCTGCTTATGTCCTACAGGGGGCGAGTCTGACTGGAGGAAATGTGACGCTGTGGCCAGGATCCTGGTAGCCTGCCCCCAACAGTCCACCTCAGCAGATGCTTACTTCAGACTCATCTGTCCTCAGGTCAGCTCCTCACACTAAGATTGATATTCACGAAATGATCTGCAGGAGTAGAAAAAATGTTTCAGCTTTATCTGTGGTGAAAAGATGGATTTCAATTGTTTTTTTTTTTAAATAAAGAGCACTAGTGACCTTTGACCTTCAGTGTTTGAACTTCTCCTCATTAATCTAAATGAGAAGAAGTGAAAACGTGTCGTTCTCGTCTCAAAGCATTAGCTGCTCTGTATGTATCTTTCCTCATCACATTATAATGCAGAAAAGCTCACGGTGCATTTAATGACTGCAGGAATTCTGACCGCTGCTAAACTAGATCACACGATCAACCAAATCTGCTTTCGTTTTTCAGGTCCTCGACCTTCTGCACTTCAAAGACAAGCTGACCGCTCAGCAGTTTCAGCGTGTGGCCACCAGGGCGGCGCTCTCCATAGTTCAGGAGAGGCCCGCCTTTGCTCAGCCGTACCTGCTGGCTCCCCTCCTCGCTCCGCTGCGGCGCTGCAGCACCGGATGCAGTGAGTGATAGTAGCGCGGCTGGTTTTGTTTGTTTTGTTTTTTTTTTTTTTTTTAATAAGAATAAATAAATTCACGTTTGTCTTTTAGGAAGCAGCGATTTTCAGGTGATTGTGGAAGAGGCGGAGCTTACGCGCTGCCTGGAGGACACGTACAAGGTGAGTAAGCGGGGTTTTTTTTTTTTTCTTTAAGTGAAACTTAGTTTCTGAACATTTAGTTTGGAGTTAGTTAAAAAACAAAGCTGTGAGTTTCCTGTAAATTTAGTTTCCTGGTGGTTAAGACGTTGGAATCGATGGATGGCGGTTAAGATCTGCTCCTCATCTTCTGTGTCTGTCAGATTTGGGTGGTCGGAAACAGTCCATCTCCTGCTCTCCTCGCCGCGCTGGAAGATGTTCTTCCCGTCATTTTTACACTCTTCTGCTTCACCAAACAGAACGTCTCGCACCTGCGGTAAGCGTCACACCTGTTCCTAAATCAAATCAAATCAATCTTTATTTATATAGCACTTTTTAAATAAAAAAAAAAGTGCTATACACCCAAACCGAAACAGTATACATAATATAAAAACAGGTAAAAATTCAAATTAAAATAAAGCTCCAAACCAGTCCACAATACCCCCACCCCTTTCTCACTCCCCCACTCCCTAACTGATAGAAATAAGACAATAGGAAAATAGAAAAAATAGGCTGAGCACGTAAATTGATTGTTGGAAACTAATAGTTGGGACCTCTGAAACAATCCGTTTTGTTCTGATGTGAGGATCAACTCATCAGTTCATTCAAACCCTTATTCCTGTCAAATTATTCTAGTTTTATTTTTATTTAAAAAAAAATTTTTTCTGAGAATCTTTCGCTGCAAAAAATTCTGTTTTTTAAGCCCAAGAAACAAAATAACAACACGTTTTTATTAGATTCAGGCTTTTTTTTTTTTTTTAAAAAGAACCTTTAGCTGGTGGGAAAATATATATATTAAGGCCCACTCTGATCATGTTTTGATCAATTTCATAAGACTTTCCAGTTTGTTGAGCGGGATCATTTGTGAAATGTTAGCATCTGTTCTATTGTCTATGCAAACTTATTAAATCTAAAATATTAAAGAATGTTTCTTCAGCTGTAATTTTAAAGGAAGAATCAAAGAAAAATGATTTGTAAGACACGATAAATGTTTTATAAAAACCATTTATGAATACAGTACCATGTAATAATTGAGTACCACCTATAAATATTTTTCTAAGCATCTTATTAACATTATAGGGCATTAATAGGTATCTACAAATCCTAATAAATGTTCTATAAATGTCATTTAAAGCCTTATAAACACAATACTAATGCTTGTTAATGCCTTATGACTAGTTTAGTAACTAGAATCTACATGAAAATAGTTTTATTGATGTTTTAACTTGTTCTTGTCACATTTTTTCTCATAATGGAGGATGTGTTTAAAATAATTTAAGCATTAAAACTGCCTTTCTGAGTATTTCCTTATTTAAATTGTGGGATTGTGGGATATTAGCTGAGGCTTACTCCTGCACCAACAGTTCAATTCTAGAAAACAACCTGGATTTTTTTTTTTTTTTTTTTTGGCTTACAAAATAGCAAAATCTTAATTAAAACACCTTCTAGAATAGATGAAAAGATGATGAGTGGGACTCAAACACATCTTATTATAAAGCGTACTTTGCTCTTTCAGCTGACAGACCAGCTCTGCTGAATGCAGTTTTCTATTGTTACCTGCAGTCTGTGCGGAGAGGAATTTAACTTTTAAACATGACTTAATCATCTGCATAAAGGAGGACTTTTCTCATCTGTTCACCAGCAGCTTTTCAGTCTTATTACTACATCTTTATCAGGGCTGTAACGAGTATCCGGGTGCTCGGGTATTCGCGATCTGCTCCCGAAAATCCGAGTATGAATATTCGCGACGTCCAAGATCGCTGATTTGCGATCTTTATAAATATAGTAAATTGTAGTAAAATATGACCAGAATATTATCTGTCAATGATGTATTTTTATTCTGGAATTCAGATTAATGTATTATTTTAAGTTTACAAACTAAAACAAAGCCGAAAGAGCAGCGGTAGTAACCGAAAGTAAACAAATCTTAGTTGCGGAGAAACTTCCGGTTTTCAAAGTAAAACTAGCGAGAGTTTTTTTCTGTTCAAAAACTGAGACTGAAGTTCTGTTCAGTAACATAACTGCTGAAAAAATGAATTAGCTTTAACATCTGAGCTTTAGCTCCAGTGTTTACATTCTTTTGGCTATGATAACTCTTCAACAGTTGACGCAATTAACGAAACTCCATTTTATTCTGAAGAAACGCAGCCTCACGCTGCTGAAAGGAGGATGTAAACAACGTGAATCAGATGATTCTGCTGCGGAGGGAAAAAATACTTTTTTCACACGGGCTGTACGCCAAAAAATATGGAAGAACTTTGAGGATAAAAAAAAATGTGGGGAACATTTTTAAGTTTTGTTGTTAAATCATCCAAAACAGCAGTAATGTTTATCGTCTTTATGTTGTTTATGTTACTGCTGAACTTAACCAGAAGGCTGACAAAAAAAAAACGTTTAAAATGACTAACAAAATTTCTTTCTATGTGAATCTTTTTGGGTTTTTTAAAATCAATTTTGTTTATTCTGATCTATTGCTCTAATTAAATGTATAAATGTTGGTGATTAATACAAATAATTTAAATTTTCCTCCATCTAGTAAATATTTTCATCGCAATAAACATAATATTAAAAAGTAAGAATCGTGGTTCAACTCGTGAATCGTTGAGCTTGATTCGTGAATCGTGCCGGATCTAAGCACCTAAGCAACGATCCACAGCCCTAATCTTTATTGACTGTTGCACATCTGACCTAAACAGATTAAACATCAACTTAATTTTTAAAATGGCTTTTAATGCTCAGTAGTTCTTATTTTTTTAGTTATTTAATTTTGATCTATCTTTTATGTATTGTTTTTTATTCTAAATTTTCTCTTCCTTCTTTAATTCTGTCTCTTTTATTAATTGTAGATCACTTTGGTGCCTTAATGATGCTATACATATAAATTCATTCACTCATGAATTTTTTTTACATTTTCATAATGTAATATCAAATGTGTATTCTTTCTTCTACCTACAGTGGCCTCTGTCAGGAGGTTTTACTGTGGTTCCTGGGTAAGTCTGAGGCTTCTGCTGCATTGTTGACGCTGCGGCGGCTGTCAGGCCTGCAGGCGCCGGAGAACGATGTGGCGGCGGGCGTCCACTTCACTGCAGGCAGCGATGGAGGAGCCAGACTGGTCTGCAGAGAGGGATGCAGGTGAATGCTAAAAACCCCACGCATCAAGCGCTCTGTTGACCCGGTCCGCCTCTCACCCGCTCGCTTATGTTGCAGCGATGAGGACGACGAGCTCTACGAGAAGCTGTCAGGAGAACAGTGGAGGCTGGAGTGTCTCATGCACCTGCTGGCTGAACTCAAGGACTCTGACCTGCCCGGTGACTTCTTCCTGGACCTGCTGAAGGTAAAACCACAACAGATTCCAGACGATCAGTTGAACATTTTTCACATCTGAATGAATAAAAAGTGAGTTTCCAAAATGAAGCACAAACATTTCTCCACATAAGTTTTTTGTCTGTGTTTCTTTGTTTGTCCTCCTGCAGGAGCTGACCAGCTGGGCCACTGCGGAGGAGGAGGAGGTGAAGGACAAAGAGGAGGCGGATGTGTCGAGCATGACGCTGCTGGAGGTGGAGCAGCTGATGCTGGGGCGAGCAGAGCGTCAGGCCCACAGGCTGGCTTTGCTTCAGGTTCTGGCCGCGGTGGTGGAGAGTCTGCAGCACTCTCAGCTCCTGAGGAAGACCACACAGGTGAGAGCAGAAAGGCAGGAGAGGTTCAGGTTTATTATTAAAAAAGTGAAGATGATGCTGAAACAGCAAAATGTTTAAACATAGGAGTTTACTAAGCAAGACAAACTCATTGAGGAAAAGATAAATCACAAAACCACCACAAAGTAAACACACAAAATGAATTTAATCAGCTTTAAAGAGACACTATGACTTATAAAAGGTTGTTGTCTCCACATTTTTTTTAAAATGTATTTATTTATTTTTTTCGAACAAGAACAACGATATAAACAGAAAGGAATGAAAAGAGCAAAACAAACAAAGTAAACAAAGCAATTTCTCTCATAATCAATCTTGAATGCAACTAGAGATGTTCATAGTTCGAAAAAGGGCTTTAGATGAAGCTAATAGCTTATCAACTCCAAGCCCCTTTGACCTTTTTTTTTTTTTCAGCCCAAATTAAATATACAATTTCTCATTCACTACATTGAACTACATGAACAAAAAATAGATTAAATTTCATTAATGAAAAAAACAGCGAAAACAATCACCTTTATATAAACTAATATTCATATAAAATTCAACATATCTTTACCATTGTCTTCATATTTATTTTCTGGACATTTTAAGATCATCTTATGTTCTGTAGAAATTCTACTAATGAAACCAGAGCACCTACTTTATCCACAATCCAAAAATACTTTCCATAAGTTTGATCTCTGTAGTGTTTTGTTTTTTTTTTTTTTTTTTGTGATGACTTTAAAACTCAGACTAGATTCTGTTTTTAATCAAATCAAGCTTTATTTGTAAAGCACCTTTCTGGAAAAATACATTTCAATCAAAGTGCTTGACATAAAAAAAATCTAAATTAAAAAAAAAAAAACGATGTCCACAACCCCACATCCCCACCTCTCCACACACACGGACAACAAACACCAATAGGGCTGCCACAAACGATTATTTTAATAGTCGACTAATCACCGATTATTTTTTCCGATTAGTCGACTAATCTGTTCATGGCCAAAGTGGATGTAAAGATGCTGAAGTTGATAACCAGCTAACCAGCTAAAATATTAGTTAAATGCCAAATTAGCCAAAAAATAAAAAGAGCCAAAGTTAGCCTAAATAGCTAGCATGCTGCTGAAATATTAGCTAAATTCCACATTAGCCTTAAAAAAATGGAAAAATCCTATATTAGCCAAAACAGCTAGCATATAGCTGAAATATAAGCTAAACTCAAAAATTGCCTAAAAAAACTTAAAAAAGCTAAAGTTAGCCTAAATAGCTAGCATGCGGCTGAAATATTAGCCAAACTCCAAATTAGCCTTAAAAAAATGGAAATCCTATATTAGCCAAAACAGCTAGCATATAGCTGAAATATAAGTTAAACTCAAAAATTGCCTAAAAAACGTAAAAAAGCTAAAGTTAGCCGAAATAGCTAGCATGCTGCTGAAATATTAGCTAAACTCCAAAATAGCCTAAAAAACCTTAATAAATGCCAAAATATTCCAAAAAGCTAGCAGAATGCTATTATAACTTTCAACTTTACTACAATCTGACTTCATACAATATAAAGTAACGACTAATCGACTATTAAATTAGTTGTCGATTATTTTAATAGTCGATTAGTCATCGATTAGTCGACTAATCGTGGCAACCCTAAACACAAACACACATCGACATGTCCCAAAGGTACGGAAAAGAATAAATTACATTAAAAAAACAGATTGAAAATGGAAATAGAAATCTGGCTTTGTACTGAAGTGAGAAAAAAAACAATATTTTAGGGACCTGTCCACACCAGTGACCCGCAATCAAGTTCACAGAGTACACTACTACAGGACCCCCCAGACCCGGGAGTTCCCACTGCAGTGACCCCGTTCACTGAGAAAAGACAATCACTGATGTGGAGGATCCGTCAGAGGAAGACACGGGAGTTAAAAATATAAAAGGGGTAAAAAGATTAAAAACAGATATAAATAACCAGACAGATAAATATTTAAAATAAATATAAATATATATAAAATTATTAATTTATTAATTGTATTAATTTTATTATTAATTTATTTAAATTATTAATATTAAATATCTAAATATTTAAAATAGACAGACATAAATAAGTAAAAGTAAATAAATATCAACTGGGTAAAAAGCATAAAGAGAGAACATAAAACACATAAAAGCATAAAACAAAGTATAAAATAACTTTCTAGATTTTAACTAAAAGCCAGATTAAAAAGGTAGGTCTTGAGCTTTCTTTTACTGATTTTTTGATTGACTGATGGATCGGTTGATTGATCGGGTTTATTTCAAGCATAGATTGAACAAAACACGGATTTTTCAAACTCATTTCAGAAATAATGAAATGATTTGTTTAGAAATCAAAAAACAAAGACACGGTGATGTCACGTTTGATTCATTAAATATAGTAATTATGAGCTAAAGTCATGTAGAGTTTGATTGATTTTCCAGAAGAACGTCATGTTATCAATTCCTCATTCTTGTTTTCTTCATCGATGCGTTTGCAGGTTGTGGACTTCATGGTGACTCTGCTTCAAAGGGCCTGTGTGGGACTGGATAAGGTCCCGGAGCCTCATCTGGAGAACCCTGTGGAGAGCCAAACGTTGAGCATGGGGATGGGTCTGGTGGCCACGATCCTGTCCACGCCGCAGGTTGGTGCACAGGGGATTTGTTTTATATATATACAAAAAGTAAAACCTCTTTATCTATGAAATAACAGCAAATTCTATAAACGCCAAACAAAAAGAAAAATATGAGTAAATGATCCTGAGAAATTCTATATTAACTTGTAAAATTAATTGTTTTCCTTTAAAAATGTATCAAAAGTGTCATAGGAAACCGCTCAAAGCTGATGATAAGTTTTATAAACAAAAGTGACCTGCTGCTCAAGAGTGTTAGAGATCCAAAAAGGAAAAAGCAACATTTAACAATGCTAAATGTGCAAAATTATCAGCTAAAATTGCTACATTGAATATTCAAGGCAAAATTACTTTGGTAATGATTGAAATGTCTTCAGATGTTTTTACTTCTATTGAGTTTGAAATAGTTTCTGGATAATTAAGCACAGTTTAAAACATAAATAAATATATCAGAAGTAGGGCTGGGCGATATGGGATTTTTTATATCACGATATAGCTTTTTACATATCGTGCAATAACGATATTGATCACGATATAAACCAAATAACGATATTTGACTATATTTATTTATATTAGACTACTAAACTGTTTCTTCAGTTCCATTAAAAAACAAAGCATTAAGTCTACAGATAAATTCTAATGTTTTCAGGTTCATATAATAAAAATATATTAATGTACTAAAAATTATTTTTGTTGTATTTAGTAGGGGTGTAACGGATCACAAAACACACGGCTCGGATCGTGTCCCGGCTTTTAGGTCACGGTTTGGATCATTTTCAGATCAGTAACAAGTAAAAAAAACAACAAGAAAAAAGAAGATGAAAGCCTAAAATTACTTTCTTAAAAAAGTTAAAAATATATGTTTAAAAAAAAGTACTTAAAAGCATTAACTCACACATTTTGAACTTTGAACATAAACAAAACATGTATTTTCTGATTACATGTACACGTCTGGAGAGAGAAAGGAATGCTTCATATGCTATCCCACCAAATTAAACTGCAATTTTGACATTAAACTTTCATTATTTTTGGTATTAATTGTTGTATTGAAACTAACTGTGGCAACATTTAAATATGTCAAATAAGTATTATTAACCATAGCACATGTCCAGGTGACGCACTGCCATACCCGCGTATTTTCTGGTTAATTTTGACCCAAACGGCTTGCCTTAGCTCTACCTGTCGGCTCTTTCCAGCTGGGTGCAGGAGTACGACAGCGGCCGCTCCTCACTGGAAGGAGATGTGTACCAATGTTTTTATTCAGCTCTTCAAAATAAATCAATCTCTCGGTATCCGCGTTTTTCACGAAGAGTTCCAGAAAAGTTTTGACAGAAGTTTCTCCCACACTCAGCGGAGCTTCAGAGCCACAGACTTTCTGAAGACCGACAAGCATCAAATCTGACGCTTGTTTGTTAAAACTAATACAGTGTACAGTAAATTAATTGGACGCCAAATGTTTTCGCCATGGACAGACAATGATTGTAATAAAGTGCGTGAGGTACGCAGCGGCAGCAGGGGTTGCTGGTAGAAGTCGGCTCGTGCACGTTTGTTTACCTTTCATGCAGACGAAGGACGCGGAGTCCAAAAAATGACCGAAATGAGAGTTAATAAACACAATAATTAGATACAAACCCTTACTCGTCCTGTGGCGATTAACTCTCTAACTTTTACTCGTCAAATAGGAGAAAATGTTCGCTAGCAAGTGTTATTTGCGGACCCTTCAAAATAAAAGTCTATCGCGATAGACTCATTCTTCTATCGAAAAAATGTTCTATCGGGATATCAATAATTATCGTTTTATCGCCCAGCCCTAATCAGAAGTTGAAAAATTGAGATTTTATTGCATCCAAATTTAAAACCTCAGGAGCCCCAGAGTGCAGCCTTGGGGAACTCCACAAGTATTGTTGGATCGGTAGACTCTAAATCGTTTGTAAAAGCCATAAAAACAAAAGCACTTTGGGTTACAGGGGGAGGATTTTCCTGGGAGTTTTTGTGTGTCTCACTTGACTTTAATCATCCAGCCACCCATTTAATTAATATTTAGTTAATATGAATCTTTTATTGAATTATTTATTTAAAATGTCTGATTGCTGTTTTCATGCAGGTCTTAAAAGTATCCTGGAAGTCGTATTTGACACTCGTGGTTATCAACTTAACTCCAGTTTTAGCAGTAGACGTTATATTTTAAAGAAAAGTGTAACTATGACAAGTTTAACTTGATATCTTCCATTTTGCTTAACAGGTGAGCTCGGAGGATTATGGATTGATGTCAAAGCTGCTCCCCCCGCTGGACTCCCTCTCACAGCTTCACCCCGACGAGGTCGTCCAGGAGCTGGCAGCCAACCTCAGAGCCGTCATCGCCACGCACGGCGCCTACCGGCCTGAAAACCTCACAGCAAGCTCCTCCAGAAACCCGGAAACCTCAACAAAGAGCAGCTCAGTGCAGATCAGTGAGGTAAAAGCATCGAGGACAGGGGTCTGCACCAGCAGTCGACTCCCAGCATCCTCTGGGGGAGCAAAGAACCCAAACCGGACTCCTAAAAGTCCCTCCAAGCCCTTCTCTGATTGGTTA
Source organism: Oryzias javanicus (assembly GCA_003999625.1). Classification (NCBI taxonomy): domain Eukaryota; kingdom Metazoa; phylum Chordata; class Actinopteri; order Beloniformes; family Adrianichthyidae; genus Oryzias; species Oryzias javanicus. The sequence continues at coordinate 28,871,917 of CM012442.1, forward strand.
CTCGAAGCTTGTGACCCAAACGTGCCAAGCAGAGCTTTTGCTCTGAGGACGCTGACCCAGATGGTGCAACTCAAAGACCCGGAGGCTGTCCAGGCCCAGGAGAAAGTCCTAATGGTATGTGGATTCATGAAAAATCACCAGGAAAGTAGATTCCTTAAGTTTCTCCCAGTGGGCGGAGTCACACCAGTGATCAGCAGCTGTGCTGCCAGTGGTTTGACAACAGGGAACAATGGGAGCTGTGACTTAAACTTAAAAAATATAATATCAGTCATCAAATATATTTTATTTTGTTTTTTCAAATTATTTATTCCGTCTTTATAAGCCCCGTGGCGGCACGGTGGCGCAGTGGTTAGCGCTATTTCCTCACAGCAAGAAGGTCCCGGTTCAAATCCCGGCTCGGGGATCAGAAACACCAGCTGGGGACTTTTCTGTGTGGAGTTTGCATGTTCTCCCCGTGCATGCGTGTGTTTTCACCGGGGACTCCGGCTTCCAAAAACATGCTTCATAGGTTAATTGGTGACTCTAAATTGCCCCTAGGTGTGAATTTGAGAGTGAATGTGTGTGTGGTTGAAGCCCTGCGACAGACCAGCGACCTGTCCAGGGTGTTCCCTGCCTTCGCCCATCAGGTGCCGGGTCGGGCTCCGGCACTCCCGCAACCCCGAAAGGGACAGAGCGGCTAAGAAAATGAATGAATGAATGAATTCCACCATCGAGGGTCAGTCTGCCAACTGCCCCCAACCTATCGCCTTCCTCATACAAACATACATTTGGGTGGGGGGCGGACCTTTTGTCCCCTACCCCATCCCTGGCGGGGGGGGCGGGAACCCTCGGCCTGGTGGTCTAGCCTCTTGGGTGCCGGTCTCCTGGGCCCAGCGGCCCCCTCTTCACGCCTGGAGTGGGATCCCTGATATTTAAGATCTAGAGCGGGGGATCAAACCACATCAGAGCCGGGGGGGTGTCCAGGTCTCAGTGGTGCAGATTCCGGTCCTTGCTCTCGAGAACTGGGCCTCTCCAAAAACTCCACCAGTGGGTGAGCCTGGTCAGGCCTTGTTTACGTCAATCCTCCGGGACCTCCGTTTGGGTGCCCCTCTCCTCGCCGGGGGTGGGCTGTCCCTTCCTTGCTCCCCCTGGACCTCGAAGCATGGGGTGGCTCGTACCTGGGGTGGGGTGGGGGGATGGTTGGTTTCTCTTCTGGGGTTGGGGGCCTCGCGTTGGCCCTCCTGGCGCGGTGGTGGGGGGGCTGCTCTTCTGGCTGGGCTGGGGCCTGCATTCTCTGTGGTCCTGTGCCTTCCTGCTTTTGGGTGTGGGGGGCCTCTGCGGCAGTCCCGAGTGCCTTGGTCTGGACGTTTGAAATGAAAATAAAAGATGCAATCTTGATATTTGACATGTCAGTGAACTCTTCTTCTTAAGTCCTGTAAAAACAGTGTCACAGGGGGATCAAATCTAGAAAAATATTTTTGTAAATTCTGTTGAGACTCTTAAATCTCAATATGTTTTAGTGTAACTTTGTGTCCAGGTTTGACTAAATTCTGACATTTATTTAATAAAAGCAGGATTTTAATATTTACATAAGACCAGGGGTGGGCAAACTTTTTGATTTGTGGGCCGGAAAGGGTTCTCAAATTTGGCATAAGGGCCGGACAAGGAGCAGATGGAAGGAGTGATTTGGTAATGAACCTCATAAACTAAAAAGATAATATGGAATTTAGAGAAAAACATGCTTTAATTTGGATTAAAATTCACATATATTCATTTAAAAACGGAAAATTTGGGAGTTTTAATTTCTAAATTTTGATTTTTGTTCTCTTTTTGGTGATCCAATGAGTTGATGTTCTTCAGAGGAAAATAAGAACTCAAAGAAATGCAAAAAATCACCTTCTGACCAGAAAAAACACACAGAGAAACAACACCATTCATGAGAAGAAACCAGAAATACAATGAAAATAAACCAATAATTAGGATTTTTGATTCAATGTATTTTAATTTGGAGGGCCAGATTAAGTAGCTTAAGGGGCCGTATGTGGCCCCCGGGCCGTAGTTTGCCCACCCCTGCATAAGACCATCGTCTCATAATAATATGTTTATATAAATCAGTGTGTCATCTGCATAAAAACATATTTTAGTTGTTTTTTTTGTATATCTGATCTAATGAAAACATGGAGATATCATAAAATAGATCAAAATGTGTTGGTGTTTAATTGTGATCATTTCATTTAAATGAACTCTATCCTGGAGGTGCAGAGAAGCTCATGGACACCAGCTTTAACAGCTTCTGCGGGTCAGGAATCTGGCTTAATTTAAGGCCAGCGCAGGTCAAAACACGGAGGTCAGGTTTGCAAAGACGATCTATAAATGGATACCATGATGGATGGACTCCAGGCTGTAAAGCAATACAGATCAATACTGTAGAGGTTTAATGAAGGTGAAGTTGGCCTTCTTATATTGTGGATATTGTCAAAACAGAGTTGGGTTTGAGGAATTCTCCCGGTTGATGAACTCTGAAGGAAAAAGTCAAACAAAAGTTTATTTACTTTAATTTTTTCTCTTTCTTTTGACTTTATGTCAGGATTCGTACTTTTTTCAGAATTGTTCTTGAGCTAGAAATATCCTGAGGTCAGATACGTGTCCTCGGGGTCATCTATAATGAATGAGCGAGCAGAGGACAGTCTTCGGGGGGGGGGTCTCCTGGGGCTTGTTAAGGTTCCGAACTGAAGACGGGATGCCGGTTCATTTCCAATTCTCTTTAATCAAAGGTCCCTGCTGAAGCAGCGCATCATCCTATTTATTGATCGGTCTCTGAGATTCATGATTATTCTACTGATCTCTAACCCCCCCTCCCCCAAACACACACCTGTGCTTCTCATGTTTTTTATTCCCTTTGAAGTCCGTTTGGATGTCTGCAGATTAATCCTCGCTTTAACCTCTATGTGTTTTCTCAAACCGATCATCTCCAGATTTTCTTGGAGAACCTGGAGCACGAAGACTCGTTTGTTTACCTGTCGGCCATTCAAGGTAAACTTTCACTTTGATCTTTGAGGCTTGTGTCTGTGCTGGAATTTTCTTTTATTTTTTTTCCTCTGTCCAGGTCTGGCTGCGCTGGCTGATTCCTACCCAGACAGAATCCTGGACAGGCTCCTGAGAGACTTCCAGCACGGACCTTCACTGCCCTCCTCCAACAAGGATCGCACGCTGGAGACCCGACTGAAAGTGGGGGAGGTCCTGATGCGGGCGAGCAGGGCGATGGGTGAGGAGTCTTTGTTTGGGTTGACGCCTGAGGAGAATTCACACTCTGATTATACCTCAGGATGTTGGTTAAAAACAAAGCAAAATCTGCTAAATATATTTATTTTTTACAATAATTGCGTGAATTCGTAGTAAGCACACCAGCAACCCACACTGGAGGCAGGTAGGGGTAAGCGTCTTGCCCCAAGGACACTACGACAGTTGGCCGGCGGGAGCAGGAATCAAACCACCTATCCTTCGATCATTGGCTGACCCGCTCTACCACCTGAGCCACTGTCGCAAATTGTAACACAGTAGTAAACAGGCATCCGTACCATTCCAATATGGCGTCTAACTTTGCGTACGCAACAAGCTAGCACGTTATCTCTAGTGATGTAGAACTCATTGGTGCAACTTTTCTATTTATATATATATATATATTTTTTAAGTTTATTTTCGAGGAAGAACAACGATACAAACAGAAAGAAATGAAAAGAGCAAAACAAACAAACAAGAAACAAAGTAAACAAAGCAATTTCTCTCACAATCAATCTTGAATGCAACAAGAGATGTTCATAGTTCGAAAAAGGGCTTTGGATGAAGCTAATAGCTTATCAACTCCAAGCCCCTTTGACCTCCTTTTTTTTTTTTTTTTTTCTTTTTCAGTCCAAATTAAATATACAATTTCTCATTCACTATGAGCTACATGAAAAAAAAATAGATTAAATTTCGTTAATGAAAAGAACAGCGAAAACAATCACAACATTTATATAAACTAATATTCATATAAAATTCAACATATCTTTACCATTGTCTTCTTATTTTTTAATTTTATTACATTTGATGAGTAATTTTCAAATCAAATCAAATCAAACTTTATTTATAAATAAGCGCTTCTCATACTTGCGCAGCTTGAAGCGCTTTACATTAAAAGATGTTTGAAGGCCTTGAAACACCTCTCTACACAATTTAGACACATTTCTTACTCGTAATGGGGTTGTGGGTCATTTTTCGGTGTTAACTGTATTTCGCCCTATCTTTACAATTTCCAAATGTTTTGGCGTGTTTTGAGCAAGAAATATTGAAATAAAACGGCATTTCCATATGCAAATTTCCTCTTCCGGGGAAAAGCTCCGTTTTGGTCACGTGGTGCGTGTGACGTCACATGGGTCAACATAGCAAGACGGCTTCTCCTTTGCGTGTCGGAGCTAGTGATGTCAGCGATAGCGGCGATATTTCAAGGTCCACAATTCTGTCTTCTACGGAGCCCCTAAAGCAGAGGTGTCAAACATACGGCCCGCGGGCCGTATCCGGCCCGCTAGATGATTTAATCCGGCCCAATTATGAAGAAAAAAATATATAAGAATTTTCAAAAAAGAAAGCAAGTTTCTAGCCCATTCCTGTGGCGAGTTATGGTTCTTTAAAGAAATGGATGCAATGCGCAATTTAACCACTAGGGGGAGGAAATGAAACTAAAAAGATCAAGAAATTAACATCGGATTTATTTTGCTGTGGAAACCCCCAAAATATTTAACAAACTGTTTTTACAACATAAAATGACAGTTTTGGGTGTAATTTCATAAAAACCACTAAACTAAATTTAGTCAACAAACTAATCAACATATTTTTGACTGAAAATGCAAAAGAAAATTTCAGGTGAAATTCCCAGATTCCTCATTTGGGCCACAAATATGAAGAGTTTGTGTTGGTAGAGGAACATGACAGACCTCACAGCTCCATGATGTTTTTGTCCAAAAACTAAAAATAAAGGCTATATTTTGCTTTTAATTCAATAAAATATCAGTTCCCGAACATAAACTTTTATTTTATCACGTTGATCTCACAGCTGCACAGCAGGACGTCTGAGGGCGTCCGTCGGTTCCAGAGGGTTCATTTAGTTTGATTTTTCATTGATTAAAACATTTATATTTTTTCCGTAGCCCCCTTTTAGTTTACTATTGGGATTGCTTTAATGTCAGATGTAAAACATTCAGTCTGTATAAAATTAAATAAACCTTTTTTTTTCTTTTTTTTGTGAAATCCATTTTATTTTAAATACTTTGGACTCAGTAAATAAAAATGTAATAATAAGTGATTAGACTACTAGGTTGTTTGAAACAGTTTTTGCAACTAAGAAATAAACAAAACAAAAATAAAGCTAAAAATAACACGTTAAACAAAGGTTATTTTGCTGTTATGTTTTCTGGCCCGGCCCACTTGAGATCAGATGGTTGAATGCGGCCCCGAACAAAATGAGTTTGACATCCCTGCCCTAAAGGGACATCGAACAAAAAAAAAAATAATAATAAAGTTAAAAAAAAAATTAAAGTTAAAAAAAAAAAAACAATTTCTAACTCGTGGCCACGACTTACGGATATGATACGCAGTTGCAGCCCATTCAAAACAACAGGAGCGGCTTTTAGGTTTCGTTTTGATCACATGGTCGGATGTTTAGGTTTCTCCGGATCACGTGACTTTTGAGTTTCTGCCGATTTCTGTCTGACAGCCGGCTAACAATATGGCGGTAGATCCACTACTTTTTTGGTGTAAAATCCCTCAGAATAAAATATTTTGTGGACTAATCTTTATTTTGGTAATATTTCTAGCGAGAATTGTACCCGTTCCTATCACGACATGCATTTATTTTGGACATACAGTTTGTAGTTTGTCTGTTTTTCTTGACTTTTCGGGCTCAAAAATCGTCTGGGGTGCACGGAAAAATCACGGAACCGGGCGATCAGCAGGATTTGGGACCCGACCCGCATCGGTGCCGGGTCAAGGTTAGGGTTAGGGTAGGTTCGGAGAAACCGCCCGGAACCTTTTTAATCGGGTCCCAAATGACTTCTGTAAAGCTAGAATGTGTTCAGTCTGACCACTTCCGGTCCAGGAGACGGTCAAACGTGATCCCGAAACGAAGATTATCAAGCATCAATAATGTTTCTTTAATTTCTGCCTCATAAACAAACACAAATGTCGGTTATTTTAAGTGACAATAACGAGGGATGCTTTCAGACAAAATGAAGAAAGATAAACGCATAAAGTCACGTGATCAAAACGAAACCTAAAAGCCGCTCCTGTTGTTTTGAATGGGCTGCAACTGCGTATCATATCCGTAAGTCGTGGCCACGAGTTAGAAATTGTTTTTTTTTTTTTTCGATGTCCCTTTAGGGGCTCCGTAGTCTTCAGACTCTTGTGGAAACATTTGTTCTGAAAGTGACGCTGGTTCAGAGGCGCCGGGTTTTTGTGGTTTGAGGACTGTAAAGCCCGATCAATTTGAGCCGGCAGTGCGTAAAGTAAGAGCTCACAATGACGCTGACGCTGAGAATGCCGATGAAAACGGCGATGGAACATCTCGTGAAGCTTTATTTACAGATCGGTTTTAAAAACAAAGAAATTCTGAACCTTTTGGCGACTCGAAATCAAATCATCATCAATGAAGCTGACACTATCCGGGTCGGTAATGCAGAGTTTCATATGCAAATAAAGAGCTTAGAGACATGTTTGCAGGACCGTCGCCACTTATTATTTACTTTATTCACATACCCGGAAAGCTCTTCACCACCTTACTGCATGTCTCTGACATGCGCAGAAACCAAAGGAGAATGTAAACAGAGCTCCACATGAATCGTCCCGTTTCAACACACAACAACAACAGGGGATGACAACAGTCTGTCACGTTAGCTAAGTACACTGAAAACTCCGAAAACGATTCCTCTTCAGATGAAAGCATCACACAGAAATGAATGAGATCTGATCTTTCACAGAGGAAGAAATGACTGAAGTGGACAGCTGCGAGTGTCGATGGTTTCATCAACGGATCTGCAGAGATCCTGCGAGCCACCATCAATGATTAATACAAACTTCCAAACATGTGAAATGTTTTAAACATTCAGTTTACCTGTTGAAATCAGAAGCTTTTCACAGTTTAGTCGGTCTGGTTCTGCTCAGTGTTCATCGCAATAGGCTCATTTCGATTGTAAATCTCATAAATTTATGACTTTAAAAATAATATTTTTTGAATTTTTAATGAGAATGTTTAGATTATTGTTGATGATTAATATAAATGATTTGTCTATGGATGTTTCTGAAATTCTATTACATCACTGATATTATTGATCTTTTATTACCTGAAACTATATTGATATTTGATATTAAGTCCTGAACCGGATATTGATCATTCATGTAGAGAAAATGGTCGAGTCGGGGTGGGATTATATAAATTCGCTTCCTTCCACCCCCTTTCAAGTGATCTACTTGTGATTTATTATGTGAAGTTATTTCATGTATTATAACCTGATTGCTTGAAATAATTTTAATTTTTTTTTTTTTTTTTTTTGGTGCCCTAATTCTCCGTCGTACCATAACACCAACGTTTATAGAATTCAACTTAACATACATGTATCTGCAGACACGCTGGGTCCGCCTGCGTTCTGCCGCTGGCGCCGTCTCACCCACATGACGTCAACGCGTCACGTGACCCGAATCGAGCCGTTTCTGAAGCAGGGCGAAATTTCTCGTTGATTTTGTCAAATTTAACAAAAACTTGCGTTTGTCAACGGTAATTATTTGTTATTTTTGATACGTTAGAACATATGAAATATATCTGGATATGCATTTTAGTTTTGTCCAAGCCCATTATTAGTCCTTTAAACAGATTTTCGTATTTTCACTTTATTCTTTCTTGTTCCTTCATAGATAAATAAGTCCAGTATCATAGAATGAAAACAAAATCTGATCAGGATCAAAAATATATGTTGATTTGGCAAACTGGACAGGAGACATAATATAATGACAATAATCTACAGCCAATCAGCATGAAGAACACGATACACTTTAAAGCATGCACACTGAAATAGTGAATTAAAATGTAATGATGAGGAATTTGACTCATAAAATAACATTTTTTTGTGTTTCGTGGGTCATTTATTTCATGAAATCTTCCACTTTTGAAAAACCTGATTATTATATTGTCATATTTTAAAAATAATCAAATACTAAATGTCCTTTTTTGCGCCTTTTAGAAAAACTGATCCACGATAGAGTGTGTTTCCTACTGTAAGATGAAAGTCAAAAATTCTGCTTTGTGCAGTTTTTTTTTGTGAAACACCAATTAAAGGGAAGGGGGTGATTTTAGTTTAAGGTCAAGCAGAAGAGCAGCAGCTCTGCACCCAAGAAGTGGTCGATTCAGCTGCTCGGCGGCGGAGTACTGTTACCGTGAAACAGCACTTTACTCTGTTTCACCTCTTTTTTTAAAACCCTTGAGGCAGAACGGAAACTCATGGGGAGCAGAACGAAGATGAAGGATGGAAGCTCTGAGATGCTGAAGCGAATCAGAGGGAAAAGCAGTTCCAGGTGCTGCAAGTTACAGTAAAACGGTCTGAATTGCAGTAAAAACTCTGCAGATTGTGGACGACCGCTGCACCAGTGAACCTGCTGCCCAACAGGAGAAAATCAGAGTTCATGTTTCAGAGAAAATCCTGGAACCTGTGAAGATTAGATCATTTTTCTCAGTACGATACAAATCAAACTTTATTCATAAAATACTTTTCACACAACAGTAACGGGAAGAAAATATTTAAATGATTAAAAACACACTGAATATCCTCAACATTAAAACAAACTCGAGATAAAATAAAACTCTAATGAATAAAATAAAAATAATAATTTATTTATTTATTCATTTGTTCTTTTTTTTCAGTTAGAATGTACAATACATACAATCTACTGAAGAAGAACAGGAGCAGGATGAAGACAAAGTCTTATAAATCCTTACCCCACTCTTTAGGGCTGTAACGAGTATCCGGGTGCTCGGGTATTCGCGATCTGCTCCCGAAAATTTGAGTACGAATATCCGCGACGTCCAAGATCGCTGATTCACGATCTTTATAAATATAGTAAATTGTAGTAAAATATGATCGAAATATTATCTGGGAACGATGTATTTTCCCTCTGGAATGCAGATTAATGTAGGATTTTAGTCTTACGAACTAAAACAAAGCCGAAAGAGTCGCGGTAGCCACCGGAAGTAAACAAACATCTTCGTGACGGTGAAGCTTCCGGTTTTCAAAGTAAAACTAGCGAGAGTTTTTTCCGTTCAAAAACTGAGACTGAAGTTCTGTTCACTGACAGAACTTTAGAAAAAATGAATTAGCTTTAACATCTGAGCTTTAGCTCTAGTGTTTACATTCTTTTGGTTATGATAACTCTTCAACAGTTGACGCAATTAACGAAACTCCATTTTATTCTGAAGAATCGCAGCCTCACGCTGCTGATGGGCGGATATAAATCAACGTGAATCAGATGATTCTGCTGCGGAGGGAAAAAATACTTTTTTCACACGGGCTGTACACCGAAACATATTGAAGAACTTTGAGAATTAAAAAAACTGTGGGTAACATTTTCAAGTTTTGTTGTTAAATGATACAAAACAGCAGAGATTGTTATCCTTTTTATGTTTTTTTATGTTACTGCTGAACTTAACCAGAACGACAAAAAAAAAGTTTAAAATGACAAACTTTCTTTCTATCTGAATCTTTTGGGTTTTTTTTTAAATCAGTTTTGTTGATTCTGATCTACTGTTGTAAATAAAGGTATAAATGTTGGTGATTCAATACAAATAATTTCAATTTTCCTCCATCTAGTAAATATTCACATAGCAATAAACATAATATTAAAAAGTAAGAATCGTGAATCGTATCGGATCGCCACCTAAGCAACGATCCACAGCCCTGTCACTCTTATTATTACATATAATACCAACATATGACTACATGAGTGGGCATAATAAAAACAAACACAAAATGAAAACCCGTAATAAAAACTATATCACAGAAAGCAACACAATATTAACGACATGCTGCGTACAAATCAATCTTTTTTTTTTTTACATTTAAACTTAAAACAAACAACACTTAAACACTTTTTCAACTCATAATCACACGCATTCCATTTGTTTCAGTGTAGTTTTTACTTTGGGTACCTTGAAGTCATACTTTCTTCTACTGCTTCATTTATAACAAAAATATTTTGTTAACAACATAAAACTTTTGGCCTTAAACATATCAAGATGGCTGAATGAGCTGGGAAGACACGGACATACCTCTCGACAAATTATATGATATTAATAATAAATACAACAAAATTCAAAATAGAAATAGAATTAGACATAAAATATCTCTGTGGAACGTAAGTTATAAGCAAAAACACTTTTCCCAACTGAGGACAAAATTCACTCTGCCTTGTTTTTTACTCCTATTTTTTTTTGTCTTTTTTTCAATAGACATAAACATTTCTCAATAAAACACTAATATAAAATTCCAATAATTCCAAACCAAAATTCCTTTTTACAGGGTTTAAAAAAAATACTCTCTAATATTTAATATGATTTACTTTTAATACTTTCATCCAAGTTGCTTGATGAATGTTTTAAGGTTGATGTTACTAAATTAAATGAAACTAGATACAGTAAATAAAAAATAAACCTTTTCATCTTTAATTTATCAAAAAATCTATTTTAGAATGTTACTGTCGGACTGTCAATAGGATTAATTTAAATTCTGTTAGACTTTCATGGAGGACTTCAGCATCACAGTGAGGATGTTCTCGAGTTCTTTCTGTGGGGTTTCCATTCTCTCCTCGTTCATGTTTGGGTTTTCTTAAGTTTCTTCCAGACCACACACATTCTTCACAGGTTCATTGGTGAATTTAAACTGCATCAGTGTGAATGTGTAGCTCTGCAACGGGCTGGCGACCTCTCCAGGACATGCCCCACAGTTTCAGGGATAGGCTCCAGCAACTCTGTGGATGAAATAATGACTTTAGAGCTACCAGGGCTTCCAACATGATCTTTTTTTTTGTTTTGTTTTAATTAGTGCTGCCACAAACGATTATTTTAATAGTCGACTAATCATCGATTAATTTTTCCGATTAGTCGTCTAATCGGATCATGGACAAAGTGGATGTAAAGAAAATCTGAAATATGATTAGCTTTAAAACTAAAAAATCCTCAATAAGCTAAAATCGCTAGCATATAGCTGAAATATCAGCAAAACTCCAAATTAGCCTAAAAAACTGTAAAAATCCCAAATTAGCCAAAATAGCTAACATATAGCTGAAATATTAGCTAAACTCCAAATCAGCCTAAAAAACTGTAAAAAAAAAAAAACAAATCCCAAATTAGCTAAAATAGTGAAATATTAGCTAAACTCCAAATTAGCCCTAAAAAACTGTAAAAATTCCAAATTAGCCAAAATAGGTAGCATGTAGCTGGAATAATAGAAAAACTCTAAATTAGCCTAAAAAACTGTAAGCATTTAGAATTAGCTAGCTAACATGTAAATGAAATATTAGCTAAACTCCAAATTTGCCTACAAAACTGAAAAAATCCTAAATTAGCCAAAAGAGCTAATATGTAGCTGAAATATTATCTTAATTCCAAATTAGCCTAAAAAACTGAAAAAGCCTAAATTAGCCAAAATAGCTAGCATGAAGCTAAAATATTAGCTAAACTCCAAAATAGCCTGAAAACCCTTAATAAATGCCAAAATAGTCTAAAAAGCTAGCAGAATGTCATTATAACTTTCAACTTCACTACAGTCTGACTCCATATATTATAAAGTAACGACTAATCGACTGTTAAATTAGTTGTCGACTATTTTAATAGTCGATTAGTCATCGATTAGTCGACTAATCGTGGCAGCCCTAGTTTTAATTCAATCAGAGCTGAATGAGAATCGTTTTCCTTTCGATTTCCCGTGACGCCACCCAGCCGCATTTGAACCCTTCTGCCATCTTTGGGGTCCAGATGACTCCGCCCATATATTGATGTGTGATTCCTTCTATGACAAAGGTGAACAAAGGTGGACAGGATTTTATGTCTTCCATGGACATGAATGAAACTCAAAAATCAAAGATAAAAAAAAGTTCAGCGCACTTTCTTTTAATGTAAACAAGCCAAGAAGACCAGAAGAGTTACACACAAAATGTTCACCTGAGTTCCTTGAGTCGAGTCTAATAAACCTGTAACGTCTTTTCCTGATGGATTCAAACCTGCCGTCACAGAATGGAACATTTCAGAGTGTTGGACCCCTCCCTCTTGTTTGGTGCTCGTCTCTCCATCTGCGGTGCCAGTTCTCCATCGTGTCTCTTCTCAGGACAATCAGATGGTTCATGTCTCTCCATCTGCAAGGCGCTTTGGTTTTTCCGCAGAGCGCCGCTGTGTTTGACCCGAGCGCTCGGCGCGCCAGGATTCACCCTCGGCTAAGCCGGGACTCATGAATGAGGTTTTCTTCTCCGGCTCGCCTGGCTCCGCGTCAATGTCTGGCTCTGTTCTGGCGACTGCGTTCTGGCTTTTGGCTCTTCTTGTTGTCTGGAAACTTGACGGCTTTCCCCAGCTGTGCTGCTGGTTGGCGTGGAAGTATTCAGTCAGAAAGGGAGGGGAGCTGCAGAAAAAGCAGATGGAGGAAGAAGAAGGAAACACCAAAACATTATGTCTTACCTCCTGGTGGAAAACACTGGATGTTCTAACGTCCAGATGCTCTGGTGACTGTCTGTCTTCCTGGTCTCCAGGTGAGCTGGCGCCACACCTGGGTCAGCCTCTAGTGGGCGTCTTCCTGCGAGGAACCAGGGACCCTGACGCAGTCGTCCGAGCCAGCTGTCTGTCAAACTTGGGGGAGCTGTGTCAGAAACTGGACTATGCTCTGGGGCCCCTGACCCAGGAGGTGAGCATAAACCGGGGCCCTCACAGTCCGAAAGAAAATGGGGTTTTAACATGTTCTTCTAGATATTTTTTTTTCTTTATTAAGATTGTTACTAATCAGTAGCAGACAAAAAATTCATTTGAAAAACATTGTTTTGTGAAAACACGCTGGGCGGGCCACAAGCTCCCTGCTCCAAGCTCTTAGTAGTAACAGTGAGAGGGAAGGGGGGCGGGGTTGCACCAACAGAGAGGCAAGTGTCTTATGAACTCCTGCCGCTCTGCAGAAACTATGTTCTGGAAAACAACTCAGGGTTTTTGATTTTGGCTGAAAATTGGATAATTATAATTTTAAAAAACGACAGGAAACACTTTAAAAACAGTCTAAACGATGACTGGAACGGGTCTTTAAAAAGAAAAAATAACACTAATTGTGTAGAGATCAGGTTACAAGTTTGAAAAACTAATAGAGAAAAATAGGAACTAAAATAAGAGATTAAATTAAATTAAATTAAATTAAATTAAATTAAATTAAATTAGATTAAACTAAATTAAATTAGATTAGATTAGATTAGATAAGATTATATTAAATTAAATTAGACTAAATTAAATTAGATTAGATTAAATTAAATTAGATTAGATTAAATCAAATTAAATTAAATTAAATTAAATTAAATTAAATTAAACTAGACTAGACTAGACTAGACTAGACTAGACTAGACTAGACTAGACTAGACTAGACTAGACTAGACTAGACTAGACTAGACTAGACTAGACTAGACTAGACTAGACTAGACTAGACTAAATTAAATTAAATTAGACTAAATTAAATCAGAAATTGTTTCTTTCAAGCAATCAAACCATTCATAAACGATCATTGGAGGTTTACATCCGTATAAAGTCATGTCAAACACAAACTAATTAGGCACCAAATTATAAATTGCTTGAAAATGAATGGAAGGAATTAAAGGCCCATCAATCAAAGTGGTCTTATATTTTCTAATTTTACAAGTTAAACATTTGAAATAAATAATTTTACCCTTTTTTCTTCACATGATATTATTTTTCTCAAATGTTTGTTTTGAAACTCTGCTTTTGTTGCCTCAAGTAAAAGAAGTTTTGATTTTGTCACAAAATTCTTCTTAATTTGGGTCAAATTCTCGCGTCACAAAATGCTTTCAAATATTGTGTTTTTGAAAAGAATGAAGACACAATTCAACATTTTCACAGAAGCTGAGTATTTAACAGCCTTTAGCTCCGCCTTCATGCAACATTTTTTTTATTCAAACAATAGAAAAACACAGAATCCATTAAATTCAAACTAACAAATAATTTAACTTGCTTCATGAATCAATTAAAAATCTCTTGTACTTTATGGTAAATGTGGCTCTTCTCGTTAGGTCAGTTTTTGCAGCAGCGTTTATTTTCTTTTCTGCACGTCATCTTTACAATTCCTGCCTCGCTCTCTTTACGCTGTGAAAAATTTAAACAAAACATTATAAAACATTTAAAAAAATAAATTCTAGATAAAACAGTAAAAAGTAACAACATAAGAAGCTGAAATTCTTGCGAGAATAATCATAACTCTGAGCTTCACTCCAAGGAAATACAAATCTAATTACAAGTTTTAGAAACTTCACAACCCATAATAATAAAGCATTTTATTTGAAAGCGTCTTTCAAAACACTCAAGGACACTTTACAAAGTAAAATTATAATATATATATATATATATATATATATATATATATATATATATATATATATATATATATAATATATATATATATATAAACATAATATAAAAACATAATAACATCAATTAAAAAAAAAAAACAAAAACAAAAAAAAAAACAATAAATAAGTTGACAACAAATATTCAGTGTTACTCCTCTTGAGCTTGACGAAAGGCACAAACGGTTCTTGGGTTTTAACAGACATTTATTTGGACGCAAATATTCTTCCACATGCTCTTTCCATGCCACAACAGTGTCCCAACAACGCCGTCAGAACTATGAAATAAAATACAGAAACTTAAATCAACCTCTTCAATCTTAGACCGTAAATTAAAATGACAAAATAAATCCATACCTCATTGGCCGCATTAACTCAAGAGGGTAAAATCTTACAAAAGAAGAACATCTTCATTTCTCTACAAATTCTTTCACCAGCATCACTCTTGCAAACCTCTCTCTACTGGACCATGTGAGGCTCACTCTGATGTTGCAACCTATACAACGCCCCCCATAGCAACAAAAATTACAAGGAACAAAAAATAAGTTCCCCCTTTTTAAATAAAGTTTTTAACTTATATTAACTTAACTTAACATCATTATTTATTTATGTAAAATATCACATTTATTTCAAATTACTATAAAACAGTTTTTAACCCTTTTAACTCAAAATATTTTATGAACAAAATATGAATTAGAGTTGCCTTTGACGGCAGCTACATTCAGTCAGAGCCATTTTTTCTGGCTCTGACCTCAAATATATATATATTTATCTTTAAGCAGCACTTACAATAAAAAACAGTTTCTTCATAAATATGTTCTTTTTTGCTTGTTTTTTTAGTTGAAACTTCAGCTAAAAACAACACTTTTCTGACAGAGCTGCACAAATGTGAATAAAAAAAACTGTACCAACTATGATTAGCTGTAATTGTTGTGATCAGGTCAGTTCAGGTCAATCCATAATATCAGATTATCTTAATCTGGCTATAAGGAATCCTGATGCTGAGTCAGCAACAGGCGACACAAAGGAGTGTTTGAAACTCCACTAAGGTAAAACTTTTGATAATAAAATTAATTCTAACAGAAAAATGACAGAAATACTTTAAAGGAAAATCTATTCATGGATTTCATGAACTTCAAATGAATGTTGACAAACAATTATCATATTAAACAAATTAGCCCAGAAAAAAAAGCGTTTCTCTATATATTTTTTAATGTTTTCCTGAACTTTTTTTTTGATTAGCTGAAACTTTTTGTTCTGAAAGATGTCTTTTTTATGTATTCTGTTAAACATTTTGAAATTTTTTAAGCACATATTTATTTTCTTTACCCTTTTTACACTGACAGGAAATGATGTCATGTCCAGATTATCTACTTTTCCTGCCTTAGTGGTGCTTTTATTTTGAAAGTATGCAAACTGAAGAGAATGAATGCTAGCAGGACCACTGAAGGATAAAGTCACTCCTCTTGAAGTTTTTTTTTTTTTTTAATTCCAACACTCCCTGGAAAACTGAGAACAGTGTTTCCCTTCAGTCTTCATCAGGAGACGGGAGGCGAGGAATCGTTTAGCGAGAAGCTCCCGTTTGAACACGCTGACCGATGCGGCCGGTGATCCTCCGTCCACAGCGTCACGTGCGCGCTCGCCGCCGCAGCGGCGGTCTGCGGTATACGCCGGGGCTGCCAGCGTGCTCGTGCGCACGTTCCCGGCGGCCCGCCGGTCTGAATGAGCCGCTCTGTCGGCTGCAGGAACAGGATTTTTATTCAGGACCTGCACGCTGCCAGTTTTCCACACAGACTCCGAGTGTTCGTGGAGCCGCTCGGGTTTGATGTCCGACCCCGACATCAATCGATCCAGTCCAGTTCTGGCTCTGACCTCAGCGGGGTCGGGCAGAAGCTGACCAACACGCCTCATGTTGAAAGCAGCTTTTTTTTAATGATGCTGAGAATCAAACAGGTTTAACGGAACCTACAGCTGCACAGTTCTTTAATGATGTCATTTCAAATGTTACCGCTCCTGCTTGTATGTCAGTGTTCTTTGGAATTTTTTGTTTGCGTTCTTAATGGTCACAGAGAACACAGAAAGTCCCGGCTTCATAAATCAATTAAAGAGAAACTAATAAACCCCAAAGGGAAGCCTTTGCTCCTCCTGGAAGAGGATTTCTGAATGTTTCAGAGGTTGAAACCAAAAATCTTCAGGTCAAAAAGTCTGCAACCATTAAAAATTAATAATAAAGAAAAAAAAAGAGATTGATTTAGATCCTTTGGTTCTTTTTTGTTTCAGTTTCACATCATAACTTTTACATTTGGATTTAAAAAATAAATGTTTTCCTGTTAAAGCAGATAAAGAAATTAAAGTTTTGAAAATAACAATGAAAATCAATATTAATATTAATTTAATCAAAAGTAATTAATAATATTATTAATATTAATAATTAATGATGATATAATTAATTATGAAAATAATATTAATTCCTGTAAGAACATTTTCTATTCTTGTTGCCGTTTATAACAATGTTCCACAATGCTTTCTGTTCTCAATTTAGTTACTAACAGATCTCTACGGAGAGAAAATAGTCTCACTCGATAGTCTCATTTCTGATTTGTAACTTTGGATTTGTGTTTGTGTAATTCTTTGTAACCCATCTAATGCATTTTTGTGTAACTGTGCAAGCCTTCATTTGTGTATTAAAATGTACAAAAAAAAAAAAAAAAAAGGCCCTGCGACAGACTGGCAAACTGTCCGGGGTAAACCCTGCCTTCGCCCATCAGCAGCCAGGATAGGCTCCGGCATCCCCGCGACCCCAAAAAGGGATAAAGCGGAAAGGAAAATGGAAAAAAAATGAATGAATGTACAAAAATTACAAAATTCAGAAAAATACAATTTACATACAGATAACTTAAAATTACAGTAGCAGTTCTAAACTATTGACACAAATCTGCACCAATGGCCTGATACACACACAAAACAGTATTTACGCACAAATATGATGTGAGACTCTTTTCACGTCTCTAAAATTTGTGTGTGTAAGTGATGCGTTTAAATGCTCCTAGAATGTTGGGTCATCAGAGTTTTCAGCCGTTTTAAACTTAGATTGTGAATAATATCCAGTGAAAACTTTTCCCACTTCCTTAAACAAATATGCCGCGAGAATTAATATAAAAAAGTCTAAATGTGCTTGTTTTTAAAAACACGTAACGCTAAAGTTTCTCTATTGCCATCGCGTCCTCGTGCAGCAGCACCTCCTCTGACTGCATTCAGCCTGAACAGGAGGCGCGAGGTCATCCTCGAGATCAAGAGAGCGGGGCGTGGCCGATCGACCCTCGCCGCTCTCTGGGTTTGCAGAAGGATCTGGCGCTGCCGGCTGTCGTTGTGACCGGGACCAGCGCTTGAGGAAGAGCTCTGTTCTTTCACTGTAGAAGACGGAGCAAAAACTTCTAGAAGATTAAAAAAAAAGAGTTTTAAAGACCCACATTCAGACTATATTATTATTGGGGCATATCTATTTAAGAAAGTGGGAAGATGTCAAGTTTTCTTCAGATATTTTTCATAAACTAAGTTCACACAGGTTCAATATTCGCGATCTGCTCCCGAAAATTCGAGTACAAATATACGTGGTGTACAAGATCGCTGATTCGCGATCTTTATAAATATAGTAAATTGTAGGGCTGTGGATCGTTGCTCAGGTGACGATCCGATTTGATTCACGAATCGAGCTCAACGATTCACGAATCGAACCACGATTCTTACTCTTTAATGTAATGTTTATTGCTATGTGAATGTCTATTTACTGAATGGATAAAAAATTTTATTATTTGGTTTTAATCATTATTTATACCTTTATCTAGAACAGGAGGTCAGAATCAACAAAACTGATGGACAAAAAACACAAAGATTCAGATAGAAAGAAATGCTGTTTGTCATTTTAAACTTCTTTTCTTCTTTTGTCAATCTTCTGGTTAAGTAACATAAAAATGACAAAAATCACTAATGTTTCGGATAATTTAAAAGCAAAACCTGAAAATTCTCTCCCCTGTTTTGTATCCTCAAAGTTTTACGTTCCAAGCTTTACATGTTGGTGCAGAACCCCTATGAAAAAATGTGTTTTTTCGGCAGCAGAATCATCTGATTCACGTTGATCATATCCTCCTTTCAGCAGCGTGAGGCTGAGTTTCTTCAGAATAAGATGAAGTTTTGTTAATTGCTTCAACTGTTGAAGAGTTACCTTAACCAAAAGAATGTAAACACTGAGATAAAGCTCCAGTGTTAAAGCTAATTATTTTTTTCAGAGAACGGAACTTCAGTCTCGGTTTCTGACCGGAAAAAAGCTCTCGCTAGTTTTACTTTGAAAACCGGAAGTTCACCGTCACGAAGATGTTTACTTCTAGTGGCGAAACGGCGGTTCTTTCGGCTTTGTTTTAGTTTGTAAGCTTACAATACAACATTATACTACATTTCAGAGCAAAAATATATCGTACCCTGATCGTATTTTGATCATATTTTACTACAATTAACTATATTTATGAAGATCGCAAATCAGCGATCTTTGACGTCACGAATATTTGTACTCGTAATTTTGGAAGCGGATCGCAAGTACTCAAGAACCCGGATACTCGTTACAGCCCTAGTAAACTGTAGTCAAATATTATCTGGGAACGATGTATTTTTCCTCTGGAATGTAGATTAATGTAGGATTTTAAGTTTGCGAACTAAAACAAAGCCGAAAGAGCCGGGGTATCCACCGGAAGTAAACACACATCTTTCTTGTCGGTGAAGCTTCCGGTTTTCAAAGTAAAACTCGCCAGAGTTTTTTTCCGTTCAAAAACCGAGACTGAAGCTCTGTTCTCTGACATAACTTTGGAAAAAATGAATTAGCTTTAACATGGGAGCTATAGCTCACGTGTTTACTTTATTTAAGTTATGAAAACTCTTCAACAGTTGACGCAATTAACGAAACTCCATCTTATTCTGAAGAAACTCAGCCTCACACTGCTGAAAGGCGGATGTAAACAACGTGAATCAGATGATTCTGCTGCGTGAAAAAAGCTTTTTTTTATACGGCCTCTCCACCAATATGTAATGCTTACAACGTAAAATATTGAAGAACTTTGAGGATAGAATAATGTGGAAAACATTTTCAAGTTTTACTGTTAAATGATACAAAACAGCTGTGATGTTTATTCTTTTTACGTTGCTGCTGATCTTAACCAGAAGGTTGACAAGAAAGATTAAAATAACAACATTTCTTTCTATCTGGATCTTTGTGGGGGTTTTTCTTTCTTTATTTTTTTTTAATCAGTTTTGTTGACTCTAATCTCCTCTTCTAAATAAAGGTATAAATGTTGGTGATTTAATATAAATAATTTCAGTTTTCCTCCATCTAGTAAATACACACAGCAATAAACATTATATTAAAGAGTAAGAATCGTGGTTCGATTCGTGAATCGTATCGAATCGCCACCTAAGCAACGATCCAAAACGGATCAAAAAGAAATCTCTGATGACCCAGCTTTTACGGAGCATTTAAACGCTTCATTTACATGCAAAAAATTGGAGACACGTCTGATTTGTGTGTAAATGTGGTTTTATGTGTGCATATCAAGCCACTGGTGAGCACTTTTATGTGTAAGTTAGGGCTGCCACAAACGATTATTTTAATAGTCGACTAATCACCGATTATTTTTTACGATTAGTCGACTAATCGGTTCATGGGCAAAGTGGATGTAAAGATGCTAAATTAGCCAAAACAGCTAGCATATAGCTGAAATATAAGCTAAACTCAAAAGTTGCCTAAAAAACGTAAAAAAGCTAAAGTTAGCCGAAATAGCTAGCATGCTGCTGAAATATTAGCTAAACTCCAAAACAGCCTAAAAAAACTTAAAAAAGCTAAAGTTAACCAAAATAGCTAGCATGCTGCTGAAATATTAGCTAAATTCCAAATAAGCCTTAAAAAAACAGAAAAATCCTAAATTAGCCAAAACAACTAGCATATAGCTGAAATATAAGCTAAAGTCAAAAATTGCCTGAAAGAGCTTAAGTTAGCCCAAACAGCTAGCTTTTAGATTAAGTATTAGCTAAAATCCAAAATAGCCTAAAAAAACCTTAATAAATGCCAAAATATTCCAAAAAGCTAGCAGAAGGCTATTATAACTTTCAACTTTACTACAATCTGACTTCATACAATATAAAGTAACGACTAATCGACTATTAAATTAGTCGTCGATTATTTTAATAGTCGATTAGTCATCGATTAGTCGACTAATCGTGACAGCCCTAGTGTAAGTACAAGTTCACACAGTTACACACAAATGAAAATGTACTGGATGAGTTAGAAATCAAGAAATACACAGAAGCTCACAGAGAGACTGTGAGACTGTTTTCTTTCCATAGATCTCGCTCGTCGTCCATCAGATGCTCAGTGACTTTTCTCTCATCTGCTTTCTGGTTCAGTTGAAATGACCTTTTATCGTCTAATGTCCTGTAACAAATGTTCCAGGGTTTTTGCGTCCTCTTCTCGTTGTTGCAGCTTCTAACCAGTCCAGATGTTCCTGGATTCTCTGCTATAGTTTCCTTGTTCTGCTGGATCCGTTATTCTTTACCTTTCCCGCTATCACCGTTGTTGCCTTTTGTTTTTGTAATCTGTTGTTTTTATAGTGTAGAAGTTTGACACAGTCCCGGTTGTGAACTGGCTCTTTATAAACTGAACTGGCGACTCTCTGGTTTCTTCTAAACTGCTGTATAAACAGGCGCCTCTCTGTGTTCCTTCAGCTCAGCTCCTGTCTGACGGCTCTGATAAAAACCGAGAAGGAGGCGGAGGTGAGGCGAGCCGCCGTCCACGTCATCGCTCTGCTGCTGCGAGGACTCAGTGACAGAACCACGGAGGTGAGCAGGAACCAACCCGGGAACCAACCCGGGAACGAACCCGGGAACCAACCCGGGAACCAACCCGGGAACGCCAACGTTAAAGAAGAAGAGCGTTTTCCACCCAAAGACACCAAAAATACAAGTTATTTATTATGTTTAAATCATTCCTGTGGTTTTAGAGGAGCAGCTGAAGGGAAATCATGTCATTGATAATGAGATAAAAACAATCAGATTTAGTCAGTTTCTAACAATTTGCATCAAAATTTCTGTCATATTGTGTGAGATATGAATAATTTAAAACCACATTAATCCAAGTTTCATAAATATTGAAGCACGGCAGTTGATCTAACTTTTCAAATTTTGATTTTTAGAGACAAAAGAAAATGTTTTTATAAACATTTTCTGTTTTTTTTACTTTTTTAATTTTAAAACTGTAAATATTAAGTAAATAAAATTAATTTAGGTAGTATTTTTCCCAGAATGCATCAGAAAGTTTAATTCAAAGCAGATCAAAACTACCAAAAAAAAATAAAAAAAAAAGGAATTAAACACATTAAAGATGAAAATCCCATCGACATAGAAATCCACAAATAGAGAAATAAAAAGGACCTAAGATGTGTTACGCACACACCCAAAACATTTCACAGAATGGAAATATGTTAAAAGCATAAATAAATAAAACTGGAATAGAATAAAACAAATTCATTAGACATTTCATTTCCAGGAACTTCATTAAAACATCAAACTTCGACAAAGCTTTGAAATGTTTTAAATTCAATTTATTGGGATTTTTGTTCAAATACTTCAATAAAAACAATTTAACTGCAACAT
Source organism: Oryzias javanicus (assembly GCA_003999625.1). NCBI lineage: Eukaryota > Metazoa > Chordata > Actinopteri > Beloniformes > Adrianichthyidae > Oryzias > Oryzias javanicus. The sequence goes on from CM012442.1 coordinate 28,894,258, forward strand.
TTCAACAGATCTCATCTTCTGTCCCAAACAGAACTAAAAAAAATGTAACTTAAGTTTGACAAAGATAGCTTCTAGTCTCTGGAGGGACAAAACTTCCTGGAACAGTTTTTATGGGAATGCTGTGGGAATCCTATGAGATTAATTATGACTTTTATTCTATCATGACACTGCAAGAAGAGACATGGATAAAAATATGTTTTTTTATATATTCTCATGCATTCAGTTGGCCGGAAAACTCATTTTCTACCAATAATTTGAATTTTAACTGCATTTTTCAAGTTGCTGGGTATAAATAATAAAAAAAAAAAACAATATTTTATTGTGTTTCCACCTTCACAACATAAATTTCACATTCTATAAAAATGCTTCTTGATCTTACTTTTTAAAAAATGCTTCATTTATATTTCAGGAACACATTTTCCTTCTTTTTTTGTTCATTTTTTCAATCTTTTTTGCATATTAATCCAATCAAACTTTATTTATAAAACAGTTTTCGTACAACAATAAGGCAAAGTGCTTTCCAGGCTTACAAAATAAAAAATAATGAAACACACAGAACTCATTTTTAACTCATCAACACCCAACAAAACCAAAACATAAAATGAGGAATAAATGAAAATAGAAACTGAAGTGGGAATCTGATGTACGATGGAGTATTAGGGTCACTTTATGAAGAAAAAAATATTTTTTAAATTACGACTTTAAATCTCGTAAATTTATGAGAAAAAAGTCGTAACTGCTAAATTATGAGAATAAAGTCGTATATTTATGACTTTAAAAGTCATAGGTTAAATTTAAAACTTTTAAAGTCGTAATTTAATGAGAAAAGAGCCAAAGTTGTCTGTTTATCAGAGCCGTGATTGAAGATGAAAGACGTGGAGAATCTGGTGAAGATTTATGTCCAGATTGGTGTTAAAAACAAAGAAATTCTGAACCTTTTGGCGATTCAAAATCAAATTATTTCCGGGTTCGGTAGTGCGTGTGTTGTCTTGCGTATCTTCAAGTAAGCAAAGGAGGCAAAAGAGGTTTTTTTGACTTTTTGAATTTTAAAACTGTCCATATTAAGTAAATACAATTAATTTAGGTAGGATTTTTCCCAGAATGCATCAGAAAGCAGGTCAAAACTACTAAAAAAAAAACTAAAAAAAAGAATTAAAACACATTAAAGATGAAATATAAAATCATCTTAATTTAATTAAATAATAATTTAATTATTGTGTTAAACAGACTTTTTATTAACAGTCTCTTCTTACTGCTACACTGTGCATGACTAGCGCTCATCTGCTTACCACTTGCCGTGCACCGAACATGTGACCAGTCGCTTGGCTTTCTGGGTAATGCAGTTTTAAACAGCTAACTTCAAAACACAACAGTGCGGAGTTTCATATGTAAAATAAAGAGTTTAGAGATACACGTTCATCAGGATCGTCACTTTATTACGTCTTTCATTTCCTTTCTCCACTTTACATCATGTCTCTGTCATGCTCAGAAACCAAAAGAGAACGTAAACAGAGCTCCGGACGCCTCCTTCCCCAAATGAAACGTCCCGTCTCGACACAAAACAACATTGAGAAATGACAACGTTAGCACAAGAACATTGAAAATTCCAAAAACTCGTCCTCTTCAGACGGAAGCATCACAGAGTTGGAGGAGATCTGGTCTGTCGTAGAGGAAGAAATGACTGAAGTGGACAGCTGGAGGATATGGACCGATTCATAAACGGGATCTGCAGAGATCCTGCAAGATACCATCAACGAATAAAACATTAATAAACTGTAAATAAAATAAAGGAACTTCCAAATATTCTAAATATTTTAAACATTCAGTTTACCTGATGAAATCCAAGACGCTTTTCACAGTTTGGTTGGTCTGATTCAGTTCACGGCATAAATTCGCTGGAATGTACACTCCCCTCGATTTTAATAAAGTTATGAGAAAAAAGTCGTAAATCTACGAGATTAAAACTCATACATTTACGAGATTTAAAGTCGTATATCTACGAGAAAAAAAACTTGTAATATTATTTTTTTTTTTTTTTCGGTGACCCTAATACTCCGTCGTACTGATGAAAGGAAATGAAGGAAAAACATTTTTTTTTAAATCTGTAGCTGTAGGAATTAAAATGCACATAAATGAGATGGATTCATACATGTCATTTTGTTCCCTTATTTTCATAAATAAAGTTTCTGGACTCAAAAAAAAAAAAAAAAAAAAACCTAAACAACTATTTGTAGAAGAGGCAAAACGTGTCCAATCTCCCGATAACCACGATCAGGGAGATGAAAAGCCGATCGGCGGCGAGGTTTTACGATGGCCCCGCCTCCCCGTCCCTCCCTGCCCCCCATGGGAAAGTTTCCCGCCCCTCCAGGAGCAGATGGCTCAGGTGTGATGAAGCTGAAGTCCAGCTGCTGGTCCGAGTCCAGGTCCTGTCATTACTGGAACAGCTGGGGGGGAGGCGGCGGTCATTTGCTGTAATGACACGCTGAGGTTTGGGAACAAAGACGCTGACAGAGGAATGGAGGGAAGGAGACGACCCTGTGAGGGAAATCCCAGAAAAGCAGATAGTTTTGTTTGTCTGTCAAACTTTTCTAGAAGTGAAGTTCTCTGAGAACTCTTTAGAGCAGGGGTGGGCAAACTACGGCCCGGGGGCCACATGCGGCCCCTTTAAATACCTAATCTGGCCCTCCAAATTAAAATGCATTGAATCAAAGATTCTAATTATTGTTTTATTTTCATTGTATTTCTGGTGTCTGAAGGTGATTTTTCTGATTTCTTTGAGTTTGCATTTTCCTCTGAAGAACATCAACCCCAAAAGAGAACAAAAATCAAAATTTAGAAATTAAAATTCCCAAATTTTCTGTTTTTAAATGAATATTTGTGAATTTTAATCCAAATTAAAGCATGTTTTTCTCTAAATTCCATATTATATTTTTAGTTTGAGGTTCATTACCAAATCACTCCTTCCATCTGCTCCTTGTCCGGCCCTTTTGCCAAATTTTAGAACCCTTTCTGGCCCACAAATTCAAAAAGTTTGCCCACCCCTGCTTTAGAGAAACAAAAACTTCTTGGATCAAACAGGAAGTCAGGAACTCTTCTAGCTTCTTCTGAATACATTCATAGGACAATTTTTTTCTTATACAGTTGTAAGAAAAGTGGATGTAATCACACATCTTAACCATCATTAGCTTTAAACTAATTCAAACTAGAAAAGTTGCATTACCTGCGATAATGCTAGTGTGAATGTACTCGTAATCGCTGAAGATGTTTGGTAAAAATGGTGACTTAAATTGCTGAAGGGATTTACTTAAAATAAAAAAAAAAACTATTTGCAAAATGCTAAATTTGTTGCAAATTTCGTAAAAGAACTATGAAAGAGCTCTTAAGTTATGGTAGATGGTGTTTACTTGTATAGCGCTTTCTACCCTCCTTAAAGGGCCCAACGCGCTCCACAGTCACAGACCCATTCACCCATTCACACGCCAGTGGTCGCTCCGCTGCCGAACACTGGCGCCAACCCCCCACCAGAGGTAATTAAGGGTTCAGTGTCTTGCCTAAGAGGCGGGCAAGGTGGAAATCGATCCGACAATCTTCCTACCGCTGCACCCTTGACCTTAATATCTGAAAAAAAATTATTAATTTTTTTTTAAATCTCTACTATGTGCTAATTTTGACAAAAATACTTAGTGTGTTGCTTAAATATGAGCTAAACTACAAAGTAGTCCAAAAATTACCTGGAATTCCTCAGTAAACTAAATTAATAAAAAATGTTAGCATGTTGCAAAAATATTAGCTAAACTCTAAATTAGCCTAAAAAAAACCTCTGCAGATAACAGATTAGCTAAAATAAAAAAAGTTAGCATGTTGCTAAAATATTAGATAAACTTAATTTTTTTTAATTACTATAAAATATGAAAATTTGACCCACAAATATATTTAAAGTTCATCTAAAACAAAGAAACTATTTCTTTGTTTTACTAAAACAGTTATGAATAATACAGAAACTATGAATTTTATCGCATTAAAGAAACTATTTTTTCACTAAAGACAAAGTTTTTGTCTCACTGACTCAAATATAAAAAAAAGTACAGTTTTTGGTGCCGAACATTCTCAACTTTATTCCACTTTACTGCACTCTGACTCTATATAATATAAAGTAACGATTAATTGTGGCAAAGGAAAGGAATTCGGACATACAGTAAATTTCAATGATTCGACATTTGAAAACATGCATATAGATTTATCTTTTATACACGATCCACGTATTTATCATCCTTTCACATTAATGTTCATATTGTGTTGCTGGAAAACTCCTATATCGTTCCTCTTTCTTTTTATTTATGCTGTATACGATAAGTCCCGCCCACATTTCAGAGGCTAATTTCTCTGCAGAAACTGTCCTAGAAAACGACAAATTTTTACAATCGACACATTTTTAGAAATTTGGTAATTAATCGACTTCTGGCGAGGCTTTTGCAATGGATCACAAGTTGATCTGCAGTTTTTGGGGTTTTGGTGGTTGGATTCAAAGTCTAAATGTCTTCTTTATTAAAGTTTTCTACCAACCAGAAATGAATTCTGTGCTTTAAACTCAAACTAAACATTAGTTTAACGCTTCATTGGGTTGGTTTACCACTTATACTATTGTTATTAACAAACGAAAGAGATATTTTATCTGTTTTTAGTACTTTAATCTTGTTATTTTTTTTATTTAAATCGCTTTTTCACTAAAAGCGGACAGTTTGATCCATAGTCCGGCGCGTTATCATGTCAGATTAATTTGATTTTGTGATTATTCACAATTAATAAGTGGTAGGCAAATACTGTAAATAAATAAAATAATCATAATTAATTTTGCCCCAGGTTTGGCATTATTTAGTTAATTTTTTTAATCAATTCCCGGTCCTAGTTTGAACAAAATTTAATCCAGATGACCCAAAGAAGAAGTTTGAAGTCAGTTTTCGTTTCTCCTGCAGGTTCTGCGGGATGTCCTGTTGGACCTGTACCGGGCCCTGAAGCGGGTGATTCGCTCGGACCCCGACGAGGTCGCCGTCGTTCACGCTCGGCTGGCTCTGGAGGAGCTGGACGACGTGATGAGGAGGTTCCTCTTCCCCGAACAGAAGCTGGAGAAAAAGATCCGGGTCCTGTCGTAGAGTTTCTTCTGACACGAAGATCCGAAACAACCGGAGCGCCGGCAGCGACTTCCAGCGATCCAGACGATGTTTCTAAAAAGTCTTTCAGGCTTCCTGCTGAACTTTAAGACCTTAACTTTTCTAAAAGTCCGTTTTTTTCATGAACAAGTTACGCAGGTTTCATTTGTTTCAGATTGAAATAAAAACCTCCAAATCCTAATTCGATCTCCCCTTTTCCTTGAATTTGCAAATGTATGACCTCATCAGGAGTTCTGAAGCAGACCAGAAGAAACCAAAAGCGCCGTATGTTAGCAGACTTCAGTCTGATGCAGAGCGAGGAGACATTCCTTCTTTTGTCTGAACTATTTCATGAAAGTCTGACCCTGCTGACCCCCCCTGTGTGAACTCACAGCAGACAAACACAACGATCGCACCCCGGTTCGTGGCCGCGAGAGGCGGAGCCTCACAGCTGATCAAATCACGTCTAACCCAAGAAGAGGAGAACACGCTGGTTTCATGAAGAGGAGAATTCTCATTTTTTGGTACAAATAACTCATTCATAAAAATAAATTCAACTTTTGTGACAAAGCCCCGCCCACAACCAAAAGAAAGGAATTTATTGGGTAGTCGAAAATAATTACCATTTTGTTTTTAACATTTATATGTGGTTTTTAAAAGACAAAAATTATTTTTTTAAGATGTTTTAAACAGAATCAAAAGTTAGATTTTTTTTTTTTTTTTGGTTTATGAGTCAGGAACCCTTTAGGAACATCCAACCTTCTGGACGTATTCACAAATACTCCTGGAAAGAGATTGTGTGACTTCTATTCAGTAATAATTGAACATATTTTTAAATGAAAAATTTGTTCTAATTAAGCGTATTATTTTACGTTTTTAAGTCTGAACTGGTTGCAAGCAGCAAAACAGAAGCACAGATTTGTTATATACCGTATTTTCTGGACTATAAGCCGCTACTTTTTTCCTAGGTTTCCTTATACAAAGGTGCGGCTATTCTGTGGATTTTTCTTCCACTGCTAGGGGAGCTCTAACTGGAATTTGAATCAAAAACAAGATAGACAAAAGATCAACGCAAATCAGAAAAGCCAACGCTACTTTTTTTTTTTTCTTTTTTTTTTAAATGGAGCAGGTGCGCCTTATAGTCCAGAAATTACGGTAATCCTTTATGGACTGAAAATAGACTCCAATTTTTGCATGGAGAATTCTTTTTTTTTTTTTCCTTCGTCTTCTTGAAAATTGACACACAAATCAAGAAATATGCATGCGCCATACTTTTAAACTGTCAACATTCTGCTAAAATAAAACTAAGATGATATAAATGCTGCAGATGTGCACATTTTTGAAAGTAACCTTGTAAATTCTAAAAGTTTGTCAGCTATTGTGAGTCAAAAAGTCCAAATTGAAAATATAATTTAGCACTTTTAAATTGATTTGTTTTTAAGCTGAAATAATAAAAATATGATTAGAAAACAGATTCTATCCTGAGTCCTTATGCGCATTTGAAAATATTTTATACATTTCATTTATAGAGCTGTAAGAAAAGGGGGTGGAGCAATATTATTAGTCCCTCCCCCTTAAAACCAAAAGTCCGGTTCTCTTTCTTAATGCAATTTTAATAAGTGGGTACAACCTTCAGATAAAATAATATTTGTTCTTTGAAAGTCTGATCATTTTGCGTCTGATCATCTGTACTTGCTCTATGAACTATAAATGTTTTCTCACACAGGAATCTACTGCGGTTCTGCTAATAAAACAAACTGATTGAGATCTTCAGTTTAGGTTTCTTTTAGGTTGAACTTCTGGGATCTCCAGAACAAGAACTTGTTTGAATTCAGCTTCAGGTCACCCTCCATTTTCAGATGTTTTTAGAATGAGGCAGCCTGAAGTTATTTTAGTCCAGAGTCTGCTGGAGGCTATAAATGGACTGCACTTTCTTTTTAACCTCAATATGTCCTAATACGGCTCATTTTAGTCGATCTCCATTTTAACAACATTTGCTTTTTATGATTTTTTAATGTAGAAAATAGGGTAAATATGTTTATTTACAAGCAAGAAAAAAAAAAGCAGAAGTGGATGTTTCAGCAAGTTTAGTTACTATGCTTAGAAAAAAAAATACAAAATAAACAAAGAGTTTGATGTCAGATTCTACAGTTCTCACTTAACATAGATCTTTCAGCGATTTTAAAAAGAAGCTGATATGGTCATTTTTGGTGTTTTATTTCCTTATTATAAAAGAAAAACCAAATTCAGCTCAGAAAAAGTCTCTTAAGTACATTTATTCTCTCAAATTTATGATTGTAGCAATTTAAAAGGCCTTTCAATTCAATCCATTTTTTTTTTATATGCAGCTTTGACATAACCACATTAAACGAGGCACTTTTTTTTTTTTACTAAAACTCCTAACATTAAAACAACTAAAAGGTTTAAACAAAACGAGAACAAAAAGTTACACCATAAAAGTATAACAGTTAAAACTCGGTTTTAAAAGTTTTCTGTCCTGTAGTTCATCATCGTTCCACTAGGGGCAGAGGAAGGACTTTCCCCTCTCATTTAAAAATAGCTGCTTCCAAAACCTCTCAAAAGCACTTTTGGTGGAAAAAGCAAATTTTTAAAAACTTAATGATGATAAAAACTCAACTATTGCTACATTAGATGACAATTTGTTGTCCCTAAAAATGCTAAATTTAATTTAAGGCTGATGTTATTCACGCGTATTTAAGTGCGACTAGCATAGAAAGTGATGGAAACTGGCTGCACGTGTTTTGAAAAATTGCGTGTGAATAAACACTTTCTTATTTTAATAAACACTTTCTTATTTTAATTAAATCATTAATAAATAATTAATTAAATCATTAATTATTTTAATTAAATTAAATCTTAAATATAGTTAAAAAGAATGGAGGAAATTTGAGAAACTTATCAGTACTTTTGCAATGTTAAAGGACAATATAATGCTATTCTCAACCCTTTCAGAATAAACTATATCCATATATATGATCGAACATTACCTTTAGCACATTTAAGAACAAATTGTTTATAAAATATGAATTTTCGTGAGCTATTTTTCTACCCAGAAATTGGACACCTTGATCTCTGAGGCTCCGCCTTTTGCTCCTTGTGGGTGCCACCCATTTCATGACATCATCCTGGAAACGTCCTCAGAACTGTGTCTGCATTTCTCCCATAAAAACAAATCTGAACTTTTGCAAAGATATTGTTAATCTTTATAGTTTTATTGCTTTTCTGTTTAACTGTTTTTATTGTTTCAGTGATTTTATTGTTTCTTTTTTGTATTTAATTTTTCAAGATTTTAGTCATATTTCATTTTCTGTCCAGCGCTTTGGTTGAACCGGCTCACAGGATTCTGAATCGATTCAAGTACGATTTTTTTTTTAATTTTTCAATTTAATTCAATTCAATTTTGAGTTTACACATTTGTACACATTTTTTTAAATACATTAATAATCAACTATATGTTTTGAATATATTTATATTAATCTGATACAGTTCACATACTGTAAAATGTATTATTGGAATAATAAGATTGTTAATAGCATCCAGTGTTACATGGATTCTCAAAAGGAGAAGTTCCAACAAAAATGTTCAGATTGTAAACATTGTTCTGCTTCTCCTTCAGTTTGGCCACTAGGTGGAGATCGCGCTGTAGCGTTACACCTCATTCCAGAAGAAAGTATGTGCCAAAAACAACGTTTTAGATTACAAATAGTTACTTTAAAAAATATTTCTTTCAAAGAGTTTGGAAAATTTATTCCTGTGAGTTTATAAAGATGTTCATTTAGTCAGAAATGCATGTTTAGATCGAGCAAGTGTTAGCATTAGCCGTCCTATGGGAAATTCCATTAAACAATAGCATCAAGCTATCATGATTTAGCATTATGTTTTTAATTGATTTATATTTTTTATTAATCGATTATTGATCCATTAAGTTTAAATCGATTCAAATCAATTATTTGATTTTATTAACCCAGCTTTATATATAAATAATAAAGTGATTGATGAGTATGTATAAAAGTATAAAATAAAAGGTTTTATCTCTGTGGAGAAAGTGTGTGTGGGGTGTGGGGGGTAGTCTGGGTCAAAGCTGGCAGCGTAAACTCTTCCCGGAAGGGGCGGTTCCCCAATTTGTGACATCACAATGTGAGGTACGGCTTGTTTTTGTGACTTTGGATGGACTGGTCCTAAGGGGAAAAGGGTTTTACGGAAATGCTCAGGGATGCACGAATGAATCAAATTACCTCTTTGGGTTTTTTTTTTTTTTTGTGAAGAATTAACATTATAAAACGCTTAAACGCTCAGAAAGTAGATTTTGTATAGTGTATGCCCATTAAATCCCTTATGCTGTCAAAGGCACATTAGCGTTAGGAGGGGAATCATCTGGAACCCACAAGATGGTGTGCTGAACCACTTTTCAACAATTTTTGAATGTTGCTGGTGTCTGTGGCAGACATGAAATCCTGTCCAACTTTGTCATGGGGGGTGTAACAGGGTGGGGTCATCTGGACCCCATAAGAAGGTACAAGGGTCAAGCTCACATTGTTTTAAGCAAAAACCCAAAGTATCATAATTGATACTATAAATGTCATTAAAGATGAAATAGCTGCATTTTATTGCAGATTTATTCAAAGAGTTTATTATTTCTTATTTAGAGAAATGTTGAATTTTCTGTCTTTTTTTTTTTTTAGATTTAGAAGTTAAAGCATCTTAAAACAAAATCTAAAGAGCAGAACAAAATAATAATTGATATTTTTTATTGTTTGGTTGAGTAAAAAAAATTAATGAACTAATGTAATTAGAAAATTGTGTTGTTTTTTTTTTGTTGGATTGATAATTGGAAAAGATTAGTCACCCCAGAGCAGATCCCAGTTTATTGGGGATTTCTGTCTTTCCTTTGTCTAATCCAGAGATCTGCAACCTATGGCTCCAGAGCCACATGTGGCTCTTTTATCTCTCCATAGTGGCTCTCTGGATGAAGAAAAATAAAACGATAGTAAATATTTTTAAAGAAATGGAGATTAACTATTAATTATCAACATGCAAAGGTTTTGGGCTAATTTGTTATCTACTGGGGTTTTTAGGCTAATTTAGAGTTTTAGCTTCTATTTTGGCAACATGCTAACGTTTTTGACTAATTTAGTTTACTGAGGAATTTTCTGCTAATTTGGAGTTTAGCTAATATTTTAGTAAAATTCTGATGTTGATAAGTTGTTATCTACTGAATTTTTTCTGGATAATTTAGAATTTAGCTTCTATTTTAGCAACATGCTAACATTTTTGGCGAAGTTTTCTGAGAAATTTTAAGCTAATTTGAAGTTTAGCTAATATTTTAGTAAAATGATGATGTTGCTAATTTGTTATCTACTGAATTTTTTCTGGATTATTTAGAATTTAGCTTCTATTTTAGCAAAATGCTAATGTTTTCGACTAAGTAAGTTTATTGAGGAATTTTAGGTTATTTTGGAGTTCAGCTAGTACTTAAGCAACAAGCTAGCTTTTTTTTTTGGCAGATTTGGCTTCTAGTTTTTATGCTAATTTGGAGTTTGGCTAATATTTTAGTAGTATGCTAACATTTTTAGCTAATTTGTTATCTACTGGAGGTTTTAGGCTAATTTTGAGTTTAGCTTTTATTTCAGCAACATGCTAAGATTTTTGGCTGATTTAATTTACAGAGAAATGTTATGCTAATTTGAAGTTCAGCTAGTAATTAAGCAACGAGCTAGATTTTTTGCTACTAAAGATAATAATGTACAAAAAATAACTTTTTGAGAGATGCTAATTTCTTTTTATATGTTTTTTGCTTTTTTATGTGCCAAAAATAGACATTATTCACATTTATTTAAAAAGAACAAAAAGAAGGTTATGAATGCAAATCCAAATTTCTTAAAGGCTAACGTAACGTAGGTTTTTATCAGTAGAAAACGAGCCCAAATGGGTCTTTTACTGTTAAAGGTTGCCGACTTCTGGTCTAATCTTTCTTTAGATAAATGATGCTAAACTGCTAAAATTAGTTGGATACAAAAATTTTAAAAAGTTTCTGATGACTCAGATTCTGATGAAGTGTTTTAGCAACTTTTTGTGAAAAATATATAAAAGGATGAAAATAATTTTAAAGGCGAGGGGATAACTTCTCTTTTCACTTTGTCTAATAGCTGTTTATGTGAAAATAAAGTTGGGGTGGAGGGGAACTGTCGGGAGCTCCAGCTTGAATGATGTTGGATGGGTGGAGTGGTTTGGGTGGTGTATTGATCGTTGGGGGCGTGCTGCAGTTTGTTGGGGCAGAACCTGCTGGGTGTCAGCAGCTCAGAGGAGGAGAAAGGGTGGGTGGGGGCAAGATAAATAAGTCCATAAAGGATGCTTTCAGAGAGTTGGAGAGAGGAGAGGGCGCGCCGGTCAAACAGCCCCCCCGGCTCGTCGGAGGCTGCTGGCTGCATTGCAGAGAGCCGGCTGGGGGGTTGAAGCTGAGCAGACGGGACGGACAGAGTGGGGGATCGGGGCTCAACACAAACCGGCAATGCAGCAGAGGAGCTGCGGTGGGGGGGGCTGTCTCCCTCCTGCATGATCAAACTCCACATCAGTATCACTCAGACGCAGGATGGGGAGCAGAGGAGGAGAAAGTGAAGCTCTGATCGACCCCCAGCTGGGGGGGATTCGTGTCCTGGGACAGTCCTAGATAGGAGGAGGAGGAGGAGGAGGAGGCTGACGGACGTGGAGGAGGGAGGTGCTTCGAGCTCCCAGCTGTATTTTTGGGATCTTCTGAAATAAGCAAGCAAGCTGGAATAAAGATGTAGTGTGAGCCGGAGGAGGGAGGGGGTCAGAACAAGGAGAGTGCTGTGCTGAGGGGAGGAGAGGGCTGGACGGAGAGACCAATCTGGGGGGAGACCAAGACGGAGGGTCCACCGGGCCAGGAAGGTAAGAGTTTTCATAATGAAGGTGAGAAGAATCCAGCTGAGAGACGACGACACGAGATGAATGAACAAATGAATGAATGAGTGAAGTCCAGATACAAAGGAGGGAAAGTTCAGGAGACAGTCGGCTCACTGAGGTTTAATGGAAACATGGAGAAGAAAACTTGTTGAGGCTTAGTGGAGTCAGAACCAGAGATGGAGTCTAAAGTTCTGAGTGAAGATGAGAACTTCAGAAGTTCTTTCTTTCAGGTGGATTTGTTCCTGGATTGAGACGAGAGTCAAGATGAGAAAGTTTTCATGGAAGGAAAAAAAAAAAGCAAATTATTTCTTTCATGATTTTCTGTTGACTTAATTTAGTTCTTCCATGGATTCACTTTAAAAGTTTGACGTAAGTAATAAAAGAAGCTGAAAAAAGTTGGACTGCAGTACTACAGGTCTGCAACGGTAAAGACCCACTCAAGTGTTTTTTAGCGTCTTCTTGTAGCATTTTTCTGATGATTGCATTTCTGATTCATTCTTTAAACAAATTGTTGTAAATAAGGAGCAGACAAAAAAGTGCCGTTTGAAATGTTGAAAATAGATAAAGACGAATAGATCCATGAACGTCTTCCTCGTCTGGCTCAAAACTGTTCAGCTAGAATATTTTTTGTTGCACCATTAATGTTAGGTTGGGGCATTAAAATAGCAGGAGAGCATGTAAACAGATGGATGATGGGAAATGAGGGGAAGCTTACTCCCAGAGAAACAACTGCTGTTCTTTACTTAATTTTATTTTTTCAACTGCTAAACTTGTAATTTGGTTAACGAGAAATTTTTACTCTCCGTTTGGTTGCGTTAATGTATTTTTTAATGTTTTTTCTTTACTTAAAAGCTGTTTGAATGTTGCTCTTTTTAAGTTGATCGTTCTCTCTCAAAAGTTTCAATGTTTGGGGCTCTGTGTAGTGTTTGGGATGATGATTCATTTTTGATTTCTTTACTGGTTTACACACTGTTACTTGTTCTTTTTGATTTTTTTGGAGTTTTTTTTCTGCAGTGTTTCCTTGTTTTAGCATGATTTATTAAAGGATCCTGTAAATTCAGTTTCCTTTCATGAAACATCAGAAAGAAAAGGAAGAAGAAATTTTGCAGCGGTTATTTAAAAATGAAATCTTTTGTTTGGTTAACTTTATTGAGAAAGAGTGGAATTTAAGACAAGAGACCTCGTATTCGGAAAGATTGTAATTGATTTGTGATAAAGTGTTTATTTATGTTGATGGCAATTCACTGATGATTATTTGTTATGGCCATCTTAACTGATTTCTGTTCATTAGTGTCATATAAGCCCACCTGAGTGCATGACACTTTAATAAACATCTTCTTCTTCTTCTACAACTTCATGAATCAAAGAAATTGACAGATTTTTTTTCTGTCTGGGCTTAAAACAGCACAATCATAATCGGATTGGGACTCTAACGCCAAATTTTCCATGTATTCATTTAATTAAATAGCACATTTTTGAATAAACGTGACAGTTTGTTGGTGTGTTTGTTGTTGATGTTCCATGACTTTTTGCAACACTTATACCATCAAGGCAAGGGGTCCCTTAACTATTCGGCCCGCCTCCACATTTGTCCGGTCTCCAAACACTATCAGGAATACATGATGCTTTTTTTTTTTTTTTTTCAATCTGGCCAATTGAGACCCACATAAAACGTGACTTTTTATTCCACCCTCCTGCAGTCTGACGAGAGAGGATAGACTAGTTACTGATTACATTTTTAAAGTTTTTCAGTGTTATTTTCTCTGTGGAGATCACAGAAATGAATTATTTCAAATGTGCATGTCTGCAGCGTTCTAGAAAACTATAAATGTTTGCATTCAGACAAACCCTGTTACACTTTTTTTGTTAGCCTCTAAACCGATCCCGGCCCCCCATCAGAGAAGAAAACACTTCTGTGGCCCTCACAAGAAAAAGTTTGGGGACCTGTTTTATTCAGGCGTCACCGGCGATGCCTCGGGTGTTAAAGAGTTAAACAATTGAACCCAAATGTTGAGGAAAACTCACCCAAACTGGAAGAAGTTTCCTCCAGATGAAGTTTGTAGCACATGACGGCCCTGCCCCCTTCTGTGGTCACCATAGCAACTGATTGTTATATGAAGCCTTTTGTGTCTGTTCAATTAAAGCAGACTTGTGGTTTTAAGAAAACTGAGGCTTGAGCGAAGTCTCAGGCCTCCAGAAAATCTTCACCCATCCTTTGCTCTGGGGATGCTGCTTCCTGTTGGTGCTGGAGCAAGTTGTTTCAACGCTGAATCTTAAGGACCAATTAAATCTCAGCTGGTTACAGTTTAAATATTTCCTGAAAAAAAAAACACTTGTTATTCATCAAGTCACTTTTTCAGCAGATTTACATCTTCCAGGTGCATGATGGGAATTTTTCTCCTGAAATAAGCCTTAGGTATGGGGTGCCGTTTGTAAATCAGAGACGTAAAATTTTTACATCAATGTTTTCAGATATTAAGAGTGTTTTAAGAGAAAAAAAACAGGTTTTGCTTTTCAAATGCATATTCTCACCCTTTAAATTAATATATTTATAAATGTTACATTTCATAACTAAATAATTAGTTAACTAACTAAATATTTAATTTTAAGCTAAATATTTAGCCTACAAACTAAATATTTAAGTTTTGCAATTAAATATTTAGTTCGCTCATTAAATATTTAAATCTAACCTAAATATTTATTTTTTTAAAATAAATATATAAGTTTTGCAGCTAGATATATAGTTAGGATTTAAATATTTAGATTTGTGTTAAATATATAATACGAATTTATATATTTAGATTTGAGTTAAATATATAGTTAGGATTTAAATATTTAGATTTGATTTGATTTGATTTTAGGCTATGTCCACATTCTTTCTCTAATCCCTCATTTCTAATGGCAAACACACTATATAGTGTGCAGTGAAGGAATTCAAACACAGCCTTAGTCATTGACTGTAAATGAGAATTGGAGCGAGTGAATGTGACATCATAAAAGTGTATAACTTCCAGCATGAAATAAATTCAGTCGTTATTTTTTCAAGATATGGACACCGCCATGTTGGAGCCAATAAGCAGTGACTGATATGAAGTGGTTGATGTTTCTATGGCAACCACTCTTGCCAATCAGGAGTGAGATTGCTGGATGACCACACCCCTTAAACGTTCTGAATGTCGGACGTGACCGCAAGCTTTTGTTGAGGAATCCGATTGGCCGCCTTATTACTTAAATAACTTGCACAATAGAAAAAACATCAGTAATATGATTATTACGGAGCCCCTTATGGGACACTGAAGTATAATACATTTTTTGAAGTAAAAAAATTTAATAAAAATCTAAAATTTGAAGTAAATTTTTTTCTCTCTGGTTAATAACTGGTTCCCACCAGATAGTATCCATCTTTTTTTTTTTACTTCAATTTTTAGTAAACTTTTTCACTTTATTTTTTTCTGTTTTATTTTTTTTTATTTTGCTTTAGTGTCCCTTTAGAGGCTCCATACTTTATAAAGAACATGTACAATACAATGACTGCGTAATAGCAGTTTCCTTCTCTATAGAAATCTTTGGGATTTTGGCTTCTTGGAGCTATAGTGGGCACTTCCTGTTCAGAACAAGAGGATGGAAGGGTCACTCAGTCCAGTTCTCACATACAGGCAATATTCTTAGTTTGAGGTGAGGGCTTAATCTTGTCATGTCGTCGTTTTTAAAGGAGAATCAAGACTCTTCTGTTTCCTTTAACCCACAAATAAAGGAGTTAGGTTCTGCCTTCATGTTCTCTGTGGAGTTCTGAGGACAAAAGCTCTTCTAAAGATCACAAAATCTCAGTAGAATTTGGTTTTCTTGGGTTTATTTTAGAACTAGACTTGTTGGTGGATGAAAATTGCTTCTTCCATGATGCACTTCTGCTCTATAAACTCTATGAAGTTTCTCTGGGACATCAATCCATTTGAGAAATGTTTATTGAGAGATTAAGAACAGTTAATTATGAGGCTGAGTTTTTGTAATGGGGGAGTCTAACATTTGACTGTTTTGTTTCAAGCAGAAAGATGCTTTCATGTTTTGTTTTTTTTTTTTGGTATAATTTTTAGTGTTTTTTTTTTGTTTGCTTATTGTTTGTTGTTGTTTATCAGTGCAGTCTGATAGTTTTTTAAATGTTTTTACTTCCTGTCCACATTTATTCCAGGAATCAAATCCTAGTTGGTCTTATACTCTTAAGATAGTCGCTCGACAGTCGCAAACGTACGGTGGCCCTGAAGTGCAAATCACATTACCAAATCGCATGAGGCAAAAACATTTTAGATATCACAACAAAATTTTAAAAAGCGCAACAAAGAATAAAAAACAACATTACATTTTAGAAGCAAAAAAATAAAAAATAAAAAAAAACTTTTCAGAAAAGAAAATGACATAAAACATTTTAAAAATCACAACAACAAATAAAAAAGCGAAACAAATAATGAATAAAAAAAATTTTAAAAAATTAAACTTTTCAGAAAAGAAAATGAAAAATTTCAAAGATCAAAACAATGAAACAAGAAAATCAAAATTACTAAAAAAAAAGGTTTTTTTAAACTTGATTTTTTTTACTTGTTTAATTGTTTTGGTCTTTGACATTTTTCATTTTCTTTTCTGAAAGTTTTCTTTTTCAAATTTTCTTTTATTCATTATTTGTTTTGCTTTTTCATTCGTTGTTGTGATTTTTAAAATGTTTTATGTCATTTTATTTTCTGAAAAGTTTTTTTTTTTTTTAAATGTAATGTTTTTTATTCTTTGTTGCGCTTTTTAAAATTTTGTTGTGATATCTAAAATGTTTTTGCGTCATTTGGTAATATGATTTGCACTTCAGGGCCACCATACAAACACCATACAATAAAGAAAAAGAAAATCACTGTTATGCCAAGATTTAGCAGCAAACTTAAGATAAAATGGTCAATTGTAACATAAATGGACTAAAATAAATGCTTCTCTTTTTCTGTCAACGCTCCACCTCTTCACTCAGGTCTCCGTCCGGCTTTGTTCTCCATCTGATTAAGGGAGAAGGATCTTCTTAGACAGATACTGTGCATAAAATCATATATTTTCTGGATTTAATTCAGGGATCTGAGAGTCAAGGCCTCGAGGCCCGGTGTCCTACATGTTTTCCAAACAACCTGCCATTGAAGCACCTTATTGGCTAAACACACCTGAACCAGGTAATCAGTGACAGATAAGGCAGGATTACTGGAAAACCAGCTGGAGGCCTGGATTATATATGTCTATGAGTTTGACCCCTCTGTGTGCTTTTAGATAGAAGCTGATCCTGTAAAAATGTCCTGGCTGGCCCCCAGTACCAAAACAAACCACACCCCTGAAGCCACTGATCTAACCAAACTCCGACCCCCGGGGCGTTGAGATCCGCCCCGCATCCCATTTTATCTTTGAAAAAAATGGGATTGGTCAGAATTCCCAAATGGGCGTCATTAATTTCCAAACAGCAGATCTGGTTTTAAGACAAAAGACAGGCAGAAGCTTGACTGACTGCAGATTTCTCTTTGACCTTAAAACCTTGAATGACATCGACTCACAGCTCCAGCTCATCATCACACACTCCGCTATCTTTAGATGGAGGGATTCTAAAGCCACGGTGTCTGACGAATTACATTAAATCAACCCCCAAACAGTTAAAAAAAAAAAAAAGAAGTGTTCTACCTGTTTACAAAACAGACAAACATCAGCCCCCACCCACCCCACGGGGCTTTCTACACACATACCATAGACAACCACACAGGGTAAATAAGTCACAAAAAAAAAATCAACATTATTTTAAAAATGAAAATTTTATGGTTCAAATAAAATTCCATCAACATGGGGACATTGTCTCATGTGGCATTTAGGAAAAATCCTGTTTTAACTCTTTTTTGTGGAAGATTTCAAATCACAGTTTCACTAAAAGTCATTTAAAATGTTAAGTTTTCTTAATGATGAGCTCATGTGGACCATAAAAAAACACATTTACAACTCAACTGAGTTAATAAACAGCTCCCTGTGCGCTTCAGGAATGATTTTAAGATTCTTTCAGTGGTTCTTGGATGATTTAATGCTCTCCTTATCTCAAGGATCCAATGCGAGATGTTCGTATCGTCCCTAAGGTGAGGACAAAAACTTGAATCTGTTATGACCCTCGCCTGCCGGAGAGCCTCAGGGCTGCAGAGACTGTAAATGTTTTCAAGAAGATGCACCTTTTTAACATGGTTTTAATTATTATTAATTCATTGAGTAAGGGACAAAACCTATTAATGAACATTAAAACAAACGTAAATATTCCAGATTATTGACACAGGCTAAATTCCATCTTGAGTCTCTTGGGAGGTAAAATAAATAAAACAGAGTTTTAAAGATAGACATAAAATTATAAAATACTGATAAAAGACAGTAAAGACATAAAATAATACAAAAGAAAATACAGAAAAAAAAAAAAAATCATAGTTTTTGTAATACAATTTTCCTATTTCTGGTATTTATTATAAAAACAGTTTTATTTTTTATTTTTTAAACATACACTTTCACTTTTCTATATTTAAATACATTGTCCTCACCCTTGCTTGGAGTGGTTGGGGTCCAGCGTGGCAGCCTCATGGACCATGTTGGTGTCTGGCGTGGACGGTCACCGTGACGACGTTCTGTAGCTGAGCTGCTCCTGGTAGAAGAGATTCCCAGAATATAGTTCCTTCACAGCAGACCTAAATCTTACGTTTCTTTTAGATTTTTTATTTTTAAAATCTTTTTGTTACTCTGGGCATTATGTATGTATTTAATTGTAAAGTTATTTGAGCTGCAATACATGAGAAGTACTTTTTATAAATTAAGTTATATTTTATTTGATTAAAGTGACACAGATTCAATTAATACCTTTCGTTTTACTTGCGTTTTTGTTTGTTTTTTCTCTTTTGTAGTTCCATTTCAATGGAATTACAGGATTTTTTATTTTTTTTTTTGTCCCTTCAAACCTCAGTCCGAATCATAAATGTTCTCTGAAAGTTTTCCTTTTTGCTATTGGGGTTGTGCTAAAATATTATTATTGCAATATATCACAATATTTAGTCCTGCGATTGATTCTCACCAAGTTATTTTTGTTTGAAGAGGCTGTAGAATGTTATATTTATCATCCTTTGGTGAAACGTTTCTTCAGAGGTGAATAGGTGGGGCGCATTGTGAGACTTGTTGGCATGAGAATAGATGCACCTGGCAATTTTTGTTCTGTTGTTTACAAAGATTTTGCACTAAGTAGTGGCCCTGCTGTTCATGTTTCCTGTTGTCAACACTGAATTTTACAGATATTTCAAAATCAATTGGTGTCAATGCTTGTAAAAGAAATGGTACAATGCTGTTTGTATTGCTTGTTGCACAAAATAAGTTGTGTATTACGATTGTGTTCAAAGTAAAAAAATGAACGGGGAGATATTTTCCTAAAAAAATATGTGTTCTATATATATTCTGAGTTATTCAAGAGGATTTTTGACCAAATATTGCAGTATCGCAATATCATCGACATCATGAGCCATGTATCACCCATCGTATCAGTGATTCCCATCCCTAGTTGCCATGGTAACCTGACAGAAAGCTGAAAGCGAATTTTTAAATTTTGGTTCACCAAACAGCTTCTCTGAGCTACAATATCAAATTATTCAAAAACTAACTAGACTTTCCTAAATTTGCAGTGGATAAATTAGCGTTTTAAAAATAATTTGTAAAGACTATCTGATATTTTCAAGAGAAAAAAAATAATTTCTATTAATCAAATGACAAAAAATACACTTTTTAGGATAAAAATCTGAATTTATTTTAAAATATTTGCAACAATTAAAAAAAAGTTTTAAACAAATGAAATTGTTCAAATAATTAAAAACCTCTTTTCAATGAATGCTGTTAATTACATTTCCCTTTTGTATCTTTACATTTATGTGTGTTGTGGTTTGTTGTCAGACGGAATGTTGTGAAAGTTTCAAATAACTGTGATGAAAAATCCACCAGTCACAAACAAAACTTTCATTTTTTTGCTATCATAGACTCCTTCACTGAACCGTCTATTCCAGAGATCTGCAACCTTTCCAGAGCCACATGTGGCTTTTTTTATCTCTCCATAGTGGCTCTCTGGCTGAAGAAAAATAAAATATTACATTTCAAAGAAATGGGAGATTAGCAATTATTTTCGCAACATACTAACGTTTTTGGCTAATCTGTTACCTACTGGAGTTTTTAGGCTAATTTAGAATTTTAGCTTCTATTTTAGCAACATGCTAACATTTTTGGCAAAGTTTTCTGAGAGATTTTATGCTAGTTTGGAGTTTAGCTAATGTTTTAGTAAAATGCTAATGTTTTAAGCTAAGTTGTTATCTACTGAATTTTTTTCTGGATAATTTAGAATTTGACTTCTATTTTAGCAACATGCTAACGTTTTTGAGTAAGTTAGTTTTCTGAGGAATTTTAGGCTATTTTGGAGTTCAGCCACTAATTAAGCAACAAGCTAGCTTTTTTTTTTTTTTTTGCCAGATTTGGCCTCTAAATAGTTTTTATGCTAATTTGGAGTCTAGCTAATATTTTATCAATATGCTAAAATTTTCAGCTAATTTGTTATCTACTGGAGGTTTTAGGCTAATTTTGAGTTTAGCTTTTTTTCAGCAACATGCTAAAATTTTTTGGCTGATTTAATTTACAGAGAAATGTTATGGTAATTTGGAGTTTAGCTAGTAATTACGCAACAAGCTAGCTTTTTTTTTTTTTGCAGATTTGGCCTCTAAATAGTTTTTATGCTAATTTGGAGTTTAGCTAATATTTTAGTAGTATGCTAACATTTTTAGCTAATTTGTTATCTACTGGAGGTTTTAGGCTAATTTTGAGTTTAGCTTTTATTTCAACAACATGCTAACATTTTTTGGCTGGTTTAATTTACAGAGAAATGTTATGCTAATTTGAAGTTCAGCTAGTAATTAAGCAACGAGCTAGCTTTTTTGCTACTAAAGTTAAAATGTAAAAAAAAATCTCTTTTTGAGAGATGCTAGTTTCTTTTTATATGTTTTTTACTTTTGTTCGTGCCTAAAACAGACATTATTCACATTTATTAAAAAAACAAAACAAAAAGAAGGTTATGAATTAAAATCCAAATTTCTTAAAGGCTAACGTGAGTCAAGGCTTGGTTTTGATCAGTAGAAAACGAGCCCAAATGGCTCTTTTACTCTAAAAGGTTGCCGACCTCTGGTCTATTCCATGAACTTGCTGACATGAGGAAAAAAATCTAAAAAGGAAAATGAGTGAAAAATGTTCTTTTTGTCAGAATATTGTGTCACTAAATGAGTCTAATGAAAAGCCAAGCTGTGCTTGGTCCAAAGGCTCTGATTTCAAAAATTCCCCCCGTTTGTTGGGACCTTGAATGTCTCAAGTTAGAGTTTCTGTGGAGAAAGTTTGACTGAATGAGAGGAGGCCGTGAACCTCACAAAGCTGCACGGCCTCATGAACATGTCAGTGTGTCTGCAGGGCAGAGCCCAGGTGGGGGCTGGAGGTAATTTCTTGAATGAAAGGGCAGAATTGTTCCAGCTGCGACTGGACCAGAGGGCAGGAGAGGCTCCGCCTGCCCTTTAATTAGACCTATTAACCATGAGGAGGGGGTGGAAGGGTGGTGGTTGTAGTTTGTGGATGGTTATGCGGTTTGTGACTGATGCTGGCGAGCTTTCAGCTGGTCAGTTTGACTTCAGTGACGCTGTCAGTCAGCAAGAAGCAAACATTCAACATTCCACATTAAAATGAAGTGTTTGGAAGATAAACTTGATGTGGAACTGGATTACTACTGTAATGTGCAGCTATTCATGTGTCATAACAGGAAGACTTAATATCTTTAGAGTCAAATTTAGTTTGGAGATTTTCAAAATAAAAGAGGATTGCTATATTTAGACAAAATAATATAATATTCTAAATAAATAAAAATATTCACATTCAATGTCCACTTTGCCAGCTAGACTTTAATAAATCAAACCTTACTTTTTAAAGAATAATTTAAGTTTAAACTAACTAAAAAAGAGATGATCAGTTCATTGTTGAGGATAAGTCATGTATGTTAAACTTCTGATTCGATTAGCCAAATCACAATGAACAAAAGTAAATTTAAACAAAAAAACCATAGAGGAGTATTCATGTGCCATCAATAATCCACATCTGACCAACTCAGGTTAAAATATGTTATAATTTTAAAATATATTAAGAAGAAATAAACTGGTTGATTTCATATTGAGAGTGAATTGGGTGACAGTGGGAGGAAATGACTTTGCTGCAACAGGAAGTAAAAGAAACAGAATCTGTTTATCAGCACAGCAGAAAAAGTCGACAACAGATAAGAAATAGAAAAAAATTCTGAATTTTTAGAAGAAATGCTCAGAGAAAAGCCCAGAAGACTCCATATTCTCACTTTGTATCTCTCTACAAATTAATATTTTTAGAGTATTTTGAGTTAAAACGTTATGAAATGTTTGAAAATCACTCATACTTTCTGCTTACATGTCAAATTATTTCTCTGTCAAATTCCCTGCATTATGCTTTAAATGACAAATGAATGAGAAATATCTAGATTTTGATGTTTTTGGTAAAAGAATTGGACTGTATCGTTTAAACAAAAATCTGTATTGATTTGTGGTTGAGATCCTACAAGAGGAAAAGATACACACCCTTATAATATATATTAAGCTTTTTTTTTTCATAATCTAAGTTTTACTGAAGTTGCTTATATATATCTAGATTTGTGGTTAATCAGTGGTGCAGGCAAGGTAGGTAGTGCATCTGGAATTTTTTTTTTTATTTTGTTGCTTTTTTGTATATTAAAAGCCACAACATAACTTTAGTTTTAAAATGAACTGTTATTTTTTTTTTTTTTTTTTTATGTTTATTTTTATTTTATATGTTTTTTTTATAAATAAATAAAAAAAAATCTAATAAAATTGAAAAAATATATATATTTTTTTTAATGATTTGCCACCTTCTCCGTGTCTTCATTGAATATTGCTGAAGTTATAGATGCAGTAGAATGTAAATATGCGATAAAAATGTTCTGTTTTTTATATTTTTTAGAAACTGAGCCAGAATGAAATGATGTGAAACCCCTCTTGTATTTAACAACCTTTTCTTTGAAATCACAGAACATGAAAATTATGATTTTCTGGATGGAGTCTTTGCATCTTGTAATCACTGAAAATAAGTTGATGTTAAGAGGTGTGATATAAATGTAGAAAAGGGACTGGGACTTACTTTCACTGTGTTTGGTTTTGGCCCCAAAAATCAGTCATTTTGGAGAGACATTCTGATTGATATGGAGGAGATTCTTGGAATAACTTTGACCTTGGACCCAGTATCTCGCTTTTGGATTTGGTTCTGCTTTTGGCAGATTGTATGATATCCTGGCATACTTTTCACCTAAGAACATTTTTTGCTATAGGTTCATCATTGATCGCTTTCCTTTGGAATATCTGACCTGTCTGCTACATTCTACGAAAGGACATTTTATGGATATGTGGACCTTGTATCTTTGTAACCAAATGCACCACAGCCTCCATTCTAAATAGTGTCATTATTGACTAAGGTTGTTGGCATTTTCTACAATGTGAGACTGAATTATAATTTTTATTTTAGAAATGCGCTTTTGTTTAAAGTATTTTGATGGTGGATCAGTGTTGTTTAAATTTGTTTGAACTTTGCTTAAAGGGCAGTAAACATATTGTAAAAAAATGTTGTGATAGTGTAATGTGGGCGTAAAATTCCAATTAAAGAATTCAAAATGACTGAGAGGCCTTGGGACCAATGAGTGATTATAAATAAAGGATAAATGTTTAACTTGACCCTTGACTGTCTTCCTTTCTCCTGTTTTACCTTCTCTCTACACATTCTCCCCAGATGCCCTCTCGCTGCAGGAATGCGGTGAACATCGTGGTCACCACCCTCTTTGCTGCGGTGGTGCTCTTCGCCATCCTGCTCGCCTACGTCACAGGTGATCAAACATGCAAAGCTGCTCCTGAGGACGAAGCTGAGATGTTCACGTCGGCTCTCTGCTCTCTGCAGGGTACCAGTTCATCCACACCGAGCAGCACCACCTGTCCTTTGGTCTCTACGGTGCCTTCCTCTCCCTCCACCTCTTCCTCCAGAGCCTCTTCGCCTTCCTGGAACACCGGCGGATGAGGAGCCCCGCCCAGCCTCGACACCTCCGCCGCTCCGTGGCCCTCTGCATCGCAGCGTACCAGGAGGACCCCGACTACCTGAGGAAGTGTCTGCGCAGCGTGCGCCGCATCTCCTTCCCGGGCCTGAAGGTGGTGCTGGTGGTGGACGGGAACCGGCCGGAGGACCGCTACATGATGGACATTTTCCATGAGGTGATGGGCGGAGCCGACCAGGCCGGCAGCGTGGTCTGGAAGGGGAACTACCACAGCGACGGGAGTGGAGGGGGAGGAGTCAGAGGCAGGGGGAGGAGCACTGTGCACATGGAGGAGGCGGCTCGGGTGACTCGGATCGTCAGAGGGTGCCGGTACTCGTGCGTCATGCAGGAGTGGGGAGGGAAGAGGGAGGTGATGTACACCGCCTTCAAGGCTCTTGGAGACAGCGTGGACTACGTTCAGGTGAGAAGGAAAAACTGAAACTAACCATCGATATTGTGACACATTGGACCTGCTGTCAGAGCTATGAATTGTGGGACACTATTCCCTTTGCCCTTCTGCGCAGATTTAAGTGTGGGTTTAATTCTGCGTTTTATTGTCTGGCTGTTTTATTTTGTTTGTCCTTAGTTATTCCAATCTTTTATCCCACTTCTGACACCAGTGTAGCAATATTATAATCTAGGAGTCCAGATTATCGTTTTAATGATAATTTAGTCATTTTTGGAACACACCACTTTTTACAACACAAGGGGAGTAATCATCCTCTCCCTCCCTCTCACTTATGGTGCAGAACAAAACGACAGGATAAAATACCTTAAAGGAAATCAGATAAAAACACATCCACAATTTAACCCCAATCCAGAAGTACGCACACACAGATCTGGTGAGACTATTTTGTCTCCATAAAATTCCACATGGGACAGTAAAACATTCAGTGTTTGGACACCAAATGAACAAATACGTGAAAAGTTAAGAATTCACATTGATTTTATCTTGAATCATCTCGTTTGAACAAATCCACAACGACCTTTGTTGAGCCCGATGTGGCGTCTGGTGATGCTGATGCCCACAAACGTATCTTCATCAGCAAATCAGAGAAAAAAAAACTCTGAAGATGATGAGTCCAGAATGAAACAAAGCTGCAAAAGCAAACAAAATCATACCAACACTTGAGTGTTTCAGGGTAACAGGTCTGATTTGAACCACCAGCAGGTCAGAGGTCAAGCCCACCTGTGACCCGATGTCGACCTGGAGGTTTTTAGGCTTCCTCCTGTGACAAGTCCAGCCTGGAGGCAGTCTCGCATCCTCGGTCTTACGGCCCCGTCTGCTGTTTTCACAGGTCTGCGACTCAGACACGGTTCTAGATCCAGCCTGTACCATTGAAATGCTGAAGATCCTGGAGGAAGATCCCATGGTGGGCGGGGTCGGCGGGGATGTGCAGGTACAACACAGACATGTTTCATTTCCTAATGTTTGGTTATGAAAACAACCACACGGACAGTTTGGAGGGCAGGTGGTCAAAAGTAATGCTAAAATATTTTGTAAGCAGCAGCTCGATGTTTTTTTATATTAGAAAGTACAACTTTGAGATTGTGATTCATGAGGAATCAGGAAACGGGATGATGGGGCGGGGCTTTGAGACACTAACGGCTCGTTTTCATTAAATCTTCAAATCACTGATAAATAATCAGACGTTTAAGCCTTTTTCTCTAACATGGGTCATTGTTTTTCTAAATGTGTTTCCCATCATGCACTGCAAAAACTGAATCTCGAGAGAGTTAAATAAAAAAAAATGTTTTAAGAAAAATCATCTTACAATGTTTTTCAATAGCAAAATAAACTTAGTTTGAGTGACAGGAACTTTTTTTTTTGTTAAATTAAGAATTCTTGATATAAAGTTGTCTTACTGCATTTTTTTCACTTATTTAAAGAAAACTTTTTACTCATTTCTAAGGGGCCTACAAAGAGAATTAAAAACAGAAATTTTATTAATGCAAATGTGTCTGAAACTTATAACTAGGAATCTGATCACTTGATCAAAAATCGGGCCCGATCACGTGATTCATGACTCAATCGATATCAGATGTTGTCTTCTGATCAGTATCTGATATTTCATTTGTTCCTATTATAATCAGCGCTTTATATTTCAATCTTGTTATTCCGGATCAATACTCCACTAAAAGTCTTCTTGTCATGAACAGATTCAAAATGTTGCCATAAAACGTAGCACAAAATGGCAGCAGCTCAAGCAGGAGGCAATGAAAACAATTTAGTCAAGCTAGCTGGATGTTTGCAGATTCAGACTTCCGGGATTAATAACTCTTTTAAAAAAGCATTAAACTATCAGCAAGGGTCTGTACTGGTTTGTCCTAACACAAACAACAACCTATAAAGGAATTTCAACAGAAAATGCGAGTTTTGTTTATGTTTAATGTTAAGCTCTTTGTGCTGCCGACAGACGAACGACTGCAGAGCGGCTGCTGACTCTTTTTTTTTTTTGACAAAATATTTCAATGATACGGCATGAACATCTGAAAAATACAATTGTTATTAAATATAAATGGATGCTAACTGCTAAGTGCTAGCTCCGTGATTTAACTCTTCAAGACCTGAGCTGTTCTTTGATATGCCTGTTTTATTTCTTCGACAGAAAAATACAAGTTAAGAAAATTAACTACTGTGGTAATAAAACCAAAAAAAAAAAGTGATTTCTTAAGAATTTAGGGAAAAAGAATCACATAATCTTAAAAAAAACAACTAAAAAATGGTTCTAATGATGTCACTCATGAACACTCATCGAATTCATGCTAAATCAAACTCATAATTGATTTTTTTAGAATTTTAAATAAGGAATCACACTTGGTTAAAAATGTTCAATAGCTCTACAGATGTTCAAGCTTAAGTCACTAAACTTTCTCATGTGACTAATTATCACTTATATAACAAGAAAATATTAATTTTTTCCTAGTTTATATTTGCTCTTGTTTATATGGGGTGCCGTTTGTAAATCAGAGATGTAAAATTTTTACATTAATGTTTTCAGATATTTAGCGTGTTTTAGGAGAAAAAAAACAGGTTTTGTTTTTCAAATGCATATTCTCACCCTTTAAATTAATATATTTATAAATGTTACATTTAATAACTAAATATTTAGTCAACCAACTAAATATTTAATTTTAAGCTAAACATTTAGCCTACAAACTAAATATTTAAGTTTTGCAATTAAATATTTAGTTTGCTCATTAAATATTTAAATCTAACCTAAATATTTATTTTTTCAAACTAAATATATAAGTTTTGCAGCTAAATATATAGTTAAGATTTAAATATATTTAACTCAAATCTAAATATTTAAATCTAAACAATATATTTAACTCAAATCTAAATATTTAAATCCTAACTATATATTTAACTTAAATATAAATATATAAATCTGAGCTATATATTTAACTCAAATCTAAATATTTAAATCTTAACTATATATTTAACTCAAATCCAAACATATAAATCTTAACTATATATTTAACTGAAATCTAAATATATAAATCTGAACAATATATTTAACTGAAATCTAAATATTTAAATTTGTATTATATATTTAACTCAAATTTTAATATTTAAATCCTAACTATATATTTAGCTCAAATCTAAATATATAAATTTGTATTATATATTTAACTCAAATCTAAATATTTAAATCCTAACTATATATTTAGCTGCAAAACTTATATATTTAGTTTGAAAAAAATAAAAATTTAGGTTAGATTTAAATATTTAATGAGCAAACTAAATATTTAATTGCAAAACTTAAATATTTAGTTTGTAGGCTAAATATTTAGCTTAAAATTAAATATTTAGTTGGTTAACTAAATATTTAGTTATTAAATGTAACATTTATAAATATATTAATTTAAAGGGTGAGAATATGCATTTGAAAAACAAAACCTGTTTTTTTTCTCCTAAAACACGCTAAATATCTGAAAACATTGATGTAAAAATTTTACATCTCTGGTTTACAAACGGCACCCCATATGTTTATTAAAGCTACTTCACAGAAGTGTTCTATTTAAGTTTTTAATGATAAAGAAGGTTTATGAAATACAAAAAATAGACAACACAAATATGTTTATTTAATTAGTTCATGTTTTTAACATGTTACAAAAGTATCTGTATCGACAAATACACAAAATCAATCGGATCGGACCTAAAAAAACAGTTATAACAGCTGATTTATTTCTTACAGAAAGTAATAATAATCAATTTTATTCGAAACGCCTTTCTTGACACAGTAAATAACCGAGATAGAAGCAGAATAGTTCTGATCTTTAGATTGTAACTGTAGATGTTCAAAATCAACAACATCTCGTCTTTAATGCTCCTCCTTCCAGATCCTCAACAAGTACGACTCGTGGATCTCCTTCCTCAGCAGCGTGCGTTACTGGATGGCCTTCAACGTGGAGCGCGCCTGCCAGTCCTACTTCGGCTGTGTGCAGTGCATCAGCGGCCCTCTGGGCATGTACAGGAACTCTCTGCTGCAGCGCTTCCTGGAGCCCTGGTACCACCAGACCTTCCTCGGCTCCAAGTGCAGCTTCGGCGACGACCGCCACCTCACCAACCGGGTGCTCAGCTTCGGCTACAAGACCAAATTCACCGCTCGATCGCAGTGCCAGACGGAGACGCCCACGCAGTATCTCCGCTGGCTCAACCAGCAGACACGGTGGAGCAAGTCCTACTTCCGCGAGTGGCTCTACAACGCCCTGTGGTTTCACAAGCACAGTCTGTGGATGACCTACGAGTCGGTGGTCACCGGCTTTTTCCCCTTCTTCCTGGTGGCCACGGTCATCCACCTGTTCTACCGCGGCCGTCTGTGGAACATCTTGCTGTTCCTGCTGACCGTCCAGCTGGTGGGCATGGTGAAGGCCACGTACGCGTGTTTCCTGCGTGGAAGCCTCGTCATGATCTTCATGTCCCTGTACTCGCTCCTCTACATGTACAGCCTCCTCCCGGCCAAGATGTTCGCCTTGCTCACCATCAACAAAGCTGGGTGGGGCACCTCGGGCCGCAGGAAGATCGTGGTGAACCTCATCGGCGCTGTGCCGGTCACAGCGTGGGCTCTGGTGCTGCTCGGGGGCGTGGCCTACACCGTCTACTGTGAAACCCAGCAGCGCTTCAGTGAAATGGAGAAAGCCTTGTTGATAGCGGGAACCGTCCTGTACGCCTGCTACTGGCTCATCCTGCTGGTGCTCTACCTGGCAGTGGTTGCCAAGCGATGCAACAAGAGGGAGGAGCAATATCACCTGTCGTACGCAGAGGCGTGAAGCCGAGGGTGCTGGGATGTCAGTGTCCGTGTCAGGTCTCTGCTGGAGACGCGAGGAGCTGAGATCTTCATCTCTGGTGCTATATGGGAAGAGATGAGCGGGTTCACCAACTCTGCCGTTTCTTCTACACTCTCTGGTGCTTCACTCCAAACCAAGCAGGACTTTAAGGTGTCCGGACTGTTTCGAGAGCGTAGAAGAATGAAATGAAGACATTTCAGATTAGCAACTGATTCAGAAGAGAGAAGAAAAAAAAAATCTGAATCGTTTTGGAAAAGAGAAAATCTGGAAATGTTTCTAAAAACAGGATTTCTGTTTGGACAAAAGAAGGACTGCAGCAGAGGAAATCAAGCAGAAGAAGACATGTAGTCAGACAGAAGGTGCACAAGAAAAGGTCACAGGGATTTAGTTTGATCTCAGCAGGCCTCAGAATTCACAGAGAGAGTACCTACGTCTAAGAAACCTTGGATTCTGTGTACAATAGAATAAAATTTATCAGTACTTGGATCTCAAACTTGTTCTGGAATGTATGGATCAGAAGAAAGCACACCAGATTTAACCATGACAACGTGACCTCTTAAAGATCCACTCCGATCATTCTTTTATGGACCCACAATGATGTAAATCTTTTTTTGTGTGTGTTTTTAACATGTTCTTGTTTCAACTGTCTGTTTAGCTTAAAAATGCCTCTCTGGGTATTTCGTCATTCAAATCATATTGATTTAGGAGCAGAAGAAAGAAAAAAAAGTTTGTAATCATTATATACAAACTACAAGCTCCCTGCTCCACTCCATTCCGATACACTTGCAGACGAATAGATCCATGAGGATCTTTGTTTTCCTAGTTCGAGCTGGAATCTGGATCTAAATTGAAAAGATATTTTTCTTGCACCGATAATGTTAGTTTGGGGTCGTGAGGGGCTGTATGCTAGCAGGACAAGAGTGTAAACAAAGGATGATGGGAAGTCCCGTCCCACTGAAAATTTCAGATTACAGTCACTTTGAACGACTGCTGAGGTGTTTCCTAAAACAATTAGTGCTAGAGATAACCTGTAAACTCGAGTCTCTTTCTCAAAATGGAAAGTCAATCACATAAAAGCAAGTCAGTAGCTAAAACTGGATAGTTCATGCAGTATTTTTTAATACGGATGTACTAAATGTTCGGTTTGTGTTCATTAGTAATGGGTCATGCTTGAAAGCAGCGATTCTAAAGGTGCACTCACACCGAACACGATTCGCGCGACAAATTTGCGTCGCCAGTCAAAAAAACTGTTCCTGAGCCTGACACCGCGTGTGGGAAGAGCTACCAGCTAATATTTTTAGAATGATGCTGTCTGTGGGTATCTCATTGAGAACGTATGGAATATATACAAATGATGCTAAGAAATCAGGTTTATTTATTGTGAAGAGCTCTACAAAAACATTGGTAATCATGCTTGGGCTATTATTAAAAGATTTTTCCGCTACAGGGGTCTGTATGACAGCCGCTTCCACTGTGTTTCTGTGTCTCTGTGGCCGAGATTGAAGGCTCAATATCTCGTATTAACTCGTGGGGGAAAAATAAAATGAGGAGATCGTTTAGTGTCTCGATGAGGCCAGAGTCGACAGCCTCCGCACCCCGCAGCGGCTCTCCGTCTGCCCGCATATCGAGTGAATGAGCTCCACCGCGGGAGCGAAAGCCGCCAATATGTCGAAAGTAGACAGATGAGCTTTGCAAACCTGCAGCTCCAACGGGATAAGAAATAATAGAAGCTCTGGACAAAAACGCTAACTTTGGACTAGTATTCTACCCGCTGATCGAGTCACTGAAAACGTCACGCGCCCAAAGCTGAGCTCCTGATGGCAGATGCGACGCGGCTACCTGTCAAACTTCAGATATTTACATTTTGGCCGCGCCTCGGCGCTTAAATCGAGCTGCTGGCAGACTTTCGCGTTGCGCTGCGGGGCTTCAGATCGCTTCATGTCGCGTCTGTTCCATTGACTTGAAACTGTCAGCTGCGGGAGTTGTGTGTGGTGTGAATGCACTTTAAGAACCAGTCGAAAAAGTTTGGAAATTTTATGCATGCGAGTTTATAAAGACGTTCATTTAGTCAGCAATGAATGTTTAAGTCGACCAAGCGTTAACATTAGCTGTCCTTTGAGACATCCCATTACACGTTGGCATCAAGCTAGCAGACTTTAGCATTATGCGTCAGATCAATTTCTGCTATTTTTGTGGATTGATCTATTAAGATTAGATCGATTCTGATCAATTAATCATTTTTTTTTTTGTCAACCAAGCCCTAGAAAAAACACAGTTTTGATCGGAGTGGGTCTTTAAAGACGTTTTTTTCGGGTTTCTTCTGGAAAAGATTTCTGCCTTTTAATTAAATCCCGAAAAGGATCTTCGTTTTCTCTCTTAAAGTCAACATGACTAGAAATGCAGCTCTATGGACTGTTTCTAAATTCCGTTTTTTGCGATGGGGTTGAAACGTCCCGATGGGATGCGGCTCCATCTCATTAGAGCAGACAATCCAGCGTCTCCGGTGCTGCGTCAGATAATCCAGCAGGCATCTCAGATGATCAGTCAGTTTTGGAGAGTCGGAAACATGATCACATTGAATGTTTGTGTTTCCATGGAGACACTTTAAAAAAAACTTTTCAAAGAGGGTTTTGTTTAGAGAGCATCTCCTCAGCTGTCCTCGTCTTAGATTAATCTTGAATGTACAAAAATCAGAAACAAAACTTGTTTTCCCGTGGTCAGAACCCCCCCACCATGTATCCTAATGTTCTGGAGTTTCCACACAGGATGCAGGAACTTTCCGCAGTCAATAAAAATGCTCTGTTTGGGACACAATCCTCCCTCACATGCCGCACAGAGGCTCTTTATGGTTCAAGATTGAACGAATGTTTTCCTGCTGTTTCTGGATTCTGATCCAATCACAGGAACAGGTTTTCTCCAGCTTGCGCCCAGAGGTAACACGTCTGTCCTTCCGGAGGCTTCCGCTCACATTTGGTGAAAGATTTCGTCTTTTTTTTTTTTTTTTTTTTTTAAAGCTGCTGGCAGCAAAGTAAATGATCCGCTCTGCTCCTGGAGGACGGACGGGGTCATCTTTCCAGCACACTTTTTATTTCGCAGACATGGAGATATTTGAAGCTCTCAGAAAAAACCTGATCTGCGGGTGGCGCCCCCTGGTTGAAAACGGTTTCATTTCTTTATGATCTTTTGACGCTTCGCTGAGTTCAAATCCAGCTCACAGAAACATGGAAATATCAGCTCTGAGGCTGATCAAACAGACATCTAAAGGGTTTTTGTTCACTGGAAGTGATGATGATGGCTAGCATCTTCAGCCTCGAGGTGCTTCGCTGACTAATGATTGGTCAGTCTGTGGGAATGGGGGGGAGGGGGTATTTAGGAAAATAAGAACAGATTAAACTTTGATGAAATTCCATCTGCTTGTCTTTCATTTCCTCATCAATTCTTCAGAAAGAAATCAGTCTGAAAATGTTCAGATATTCAACCATACCAGAGGTCTGCAACCTGCAGCTCCAGAGCCACATGTGGCTCTTTCATCTCTCTATAGTGGCTCTCTGGATGAAGAAAAATGAAATAATAGTACATTTTAAAAAAAATTGGAGATTAGCTATTATTTTATCAAGATGCTAAGGTTTTGGGCTAATTTGTTATCTACTGGAGTTTTTTGGCTAATTTAGAGTTTTGGCTTCTATTTTAGCAACATGCTAACGTTTTTGGCTAATTTTTCTGAGAAATATTATGCTAATTTGGAGTTTAGTTAATATTTTAGTAAAATGCAGATGTTTTCTGCTTTTTTTTAATCTACTGAATTTTTTTGGATAATTTAGAATTTAGCTTCTATTTAACAACATGCTAACGTTTTTGACTAAGCTGGTTTTGTGAGGAATTTTTAGGCTAATTGGGGTTTAGCTACAGCTAGCAATTAGGCAACAAGCTAGCTTTTTAGGCAGATTTAGCCTCTAATTAGTTTTTCTATGCTA
Source organism: Oryzias javanicus (assembly GCA_003999625.1). Classification (NCBI taxonomy): domain Eukaryota; kingdom Metazoa; phylum Chordata; class Actinopteri; order Beloniformes; family Adrianichthyidae; genus Oryzias; species Oryzias javanicus. Next base: position 28,927,824 of record CM012442.1, read on the forward strand.
ATTTGGAGTTTAGCTAATATTTTAGCAATTTGCTAACATTTTTAGCTAATTTCTTATCTACTGGGGGGTTTTAGGCTAATTTTGAGTTTAGCTTTCATTTCAGCAACATGCGAAAATTTTTGGCTGATTTAATTTACAGAGAAATGTTATGCTAATTTGAAGTTCAGCTAGTAATTAAGCAACGAGCTAGCTTTTTTGCTACTAAAGTTAAAAATGTACAAAAAATCCCTTTTTGAGAGATGCGTTTCTTTTTATATCTTTTTTTGCTTTTGTTTGTGCCAAAAGTAGACATCATTCACTTAAAAAGAACAAGAAGAAGGTTATAAATGCAAATCCAAATTTCTTAAAGGCTAACGTAAGTCAATGCAGCTCCTTCTAGGTTTTGATCAGTAAAAAATGAGCCCAAATGGCTCTTTTACTGGTAAAGGTTGCCGACCTCTGAACCATACCAACAATACAGTTCAACAATATTCAACTTTAAAGGCAAACAACAAAATCACTGACTAAATAAATAAGAATGTCATAGAAATCTCTACAAACATTTTTTTTAACAGTCTATGCAAGAAATAAGTCATCTGTGTTTAAAAAACAAATTTTCTTCTGTAATTATTTACATTTTTAACCCCTTCATGTCTGAATTTTTTTCCAATTATATAAAAAATATTCTTCAGTTTTATTCACATTCAAGTAGAGTCCTGGACTAAAAGAAGAGACATACAGCAAAACCTAAAATATTTATGGTGTATTCAGACTGGACACATTTAGTTTACTTAAGTTTCCTCATTTGAATAGGCTTCATGCTCAGAGTGGAACAACTGGACCAAAATGGCCACCGTAGCCGGTCATTATGGGATGTAAACAGAGTAGCAACGAAGTAACCGATGAGACACAGAAACTCATTGAAATCTAGTCTGACGAATGCAGGCTCATCAAAACAACTGCTAACGTGCTACCTATTGCTTTTCACTGTTTTTGCCAACAATCTATATCTCATAGACACTAATCTGTGTTCCTTCTTAGTCCACGTCTCCTTGGTAACCGCCTTGCAGCAGGCCTCTACTGTACCAAAAAGTATAAAGTGTCGTACCTGATGTAGATAAAGACGTTCAAAATCGATCAGCGAAATATGAAATCTGAATAACTTCTCTAGTCTAAATAAAACAAAAGACTTGGTAGAAACAACAATTGTTTTATTGAATACACACACACAATACTCCATGCACAGAACAGCTTAGAAGAAGTTGTTTCAACTCTTGCTTTTTCCTTTTCCTCTGTAATGATCGTTATGAACACTAGAGGGCATAATAGTCCAACTTAAGCTTTTTTTTTTAACCAGTTTGAATGCTCCTAATTCTTCACCTTTTTTTTTTTATGTTAGACATTACAAAAGCATTACAAAGCGTGTTGCCAGATATGTGAAAACAAAATGAATTCAAATTAAGCAATAAAAGAGAAAGGTAGAGAGGAAAACAAAAAGAAATGTAACAAAATACATATAAATGTAGATAATATTGAAATAAAATATTCTAACTATACTCAGAAATCTTGAGCAAACTGGGAGGCATCAATATCTAAAACATTCCAACCAAGATTATCCATAAAATAAAGGGTAAGGAAAAATCTCATCAGTCCAGGTAAACAGACAAACAATCTAAGAGTTTTGTGGCATTCTTATTTTTTATCTTTTCAAGAGATTTACAAAAAAGAAGCAAGTCATTTTTAAAGAACGAAAAGTGTGGACTCTCTTTCAAAAAACGACACCTATGAATAAAAAACTTACCAAAAATTACTAAATTATTGTACAAAAATTGAATTGGTCCAACTTAAGCTGCAGGAGAACACTGATGCTACTTACTACAGTGACTAACAGGACTATGACCAAACAAAAATGGTGACGAGTTAATATCCATCCATCTTCAGAACCCACTGAGCCCATCTTTTGGGAGAAGACATCCAGACCACATCGCCTGTTTGTTTCAAGAGCAAACTCTTAAATGGGACAATTTAGACACCAATTAACCTATGAAGGGTGTTTTTGGGTTGTGGGAGAATGCCTGGAGAAACCACAGGGGAGCATGCCACACTTTTCCTCGGATGGGCAGAACAACACCCTTTACATCAGGGGTGTCAAAATCAGAACACACTTTAGGTCGCGGGCCGAACAGCATAAACATTTATTGAACACACTAAAACTGTTTTTTTTTTATTTTAAAAATGTAACTTTTAAACATAATTATGAATAATAAAAACACAGGAATATGAATCCAGAATAAATCAATTTAAATATTAAATAACTTTATTTTTTTTTCTCTCTGTAAAAATGTATTTTGTCAAAATTATACAAGTTAGAAATGATTGCAAGATAACATCGGGCCATTAATAACAATAAAATAAAATGATCTGGAGGGCCGGATATAAAAGCCTTGACTTTTAAAGTCTACTTGACAAGAATGGAAACTGGAAGCACCAAATGTTTAAGTTCCCCAAAAGACCACTGGAGGCAAAAAGTGCAATTTTCCATTGACTCCCATGTCACAAAATGAGATTCAAAAGCTCACGTTCAGCCTGGTGTCTAAAACATTTTGGATTTTTATTTCTTTTTCATCCGTTTATGACAACCAAAGATTATTTTATTATTTGTTTTGATGTTATGAGAATTATTAGAGAAATCCCCTTTTTGAAAAATATTCTGGGGCGAATAGAGTGATCTCTAACCTTAATTCCTGTCCCACTACAGGGTTCATTTTTACCCAATCCAATGAGCAAGGTCAGAGGTTGTCGGTTCAGTCCATGTGGTTCAGAAAAAAACAAACATATTTCTTTGTTAATGATATAAGTTTTATTTACAGAATCATTCAGATGTTCAACATCAAACAGACGATTGTTCATAAATATGTCAGACTTCATTCTAACGCAGGAACCAAAGTGAGCCTGATTCTGAAAGAGCTTTTACAACATCTGAACAAAGAGATGAACCTCTATCAGCATCAAAGACTCTTCAACCCAACCGAACCACTGCTGTGTGCTTCGGTCTGACCCACACCAGTCTGGTACGAGGTGCTGCTACACCTTTTTGGGCACGTTTGTGATGATGGGTTTGGGACGCGTCTTAAAGATCAGCTTTCGTTTGATGAGAGCCTTCACTGAATACGAGGTGGGGTCCTGCCGCTCCGTTTCCATGGCTTCGTCATGGCTGTCCTGAGAGTGGCCCGAGTGCTTCACGAGGACGGCGAAGGGTTTGTCCAGTTTGACCTGCTTCCCATACAGAATGTGATGTCCGACGATAAGCACTGGCACCCCCTGGTGGAGGAAAATTGAACATCAATAAAGAGCAAACCACACAACAGACATGAGCTGCTCAAGTTCCAGCTGTGGCTTTATGTGAGGAACTTATTGGAGTCCAAACTCGTCATTTTGGTTTCTTCTGGGCCTAGAACTCTGTCCATACCTCTTTGGTGTACATCAGGTCTCCCATTACGTTTCCAGCCAGACCAGAGTTGTGTCGAGACACCATCTCTCCCTGCAGCTCCACCAACAGCCACTCAGAGGGACCACCATCCTCCACACTGCTTCTGCAGGAGGACAGCAGTGTTGTGAAGGCTGCAGGTTTCAACATACTGTCCGCTGACTTTGAAAACAAGAAGTCACTGCAAAGTTCCACATCTGGACCAAACCTCTGTCCATAACTCATTTAAGAGTTACAGAGGGAGACTGCTACATTAAAAATACAATTTATTATCTACAAATACCAGTTCTCAGACTATAAAGTATTTTTTGATAAGTCTAAATGCTTTTTCTTATCTACATTAGTTCTGTAATACCCCATTTCCAAGAGACAGTACCTATGGAGGTAGTTCTTAATACTGTAATCAAAACTTTTTAATTCTTACAATTTTTTTTTCATTCAGAGATGTCTAATGTTGGTTGGATGATTATCTGTGACGTTTAAGGATGAACAAAAACTCACGTTCATCATCAGCATGAAGAAGCAGAGCAGCTTCACAAGCCTTTTACTAGCAAGTTTATTCCAAAGAACCACATTTCATCAGTTTGACACTCATTAAAGTAAAACTAATAGATATAACGCCAAATAAAATGAATTTAACAGATAAAAAATAAATAAATATAAAAAAATTGTAAAAGTCAACAGTTGTCGTGACGATAGATTATGTGACTAATGTAAAACCATAACCTATAATGAAGTACATACAGATGTTTGAAATTAAAAATAAGTAGTACATTCAAACTTCCTTCTGTTAGATTTAAATTTTTAAATGCAGATTCAAGTCTTTTCCATCACCACATAAGTATTTCTTTGATTTTTTTTTAATGTATATTGCAAATAAAAAAGTACAGAGAGATGAATATGAATTTGTAAGAGAAATGTTCAACCAAAAAGACAAAGACGTAACTAAAATCTGTGCTAATCTTAATTTATTTTTTTTTTTTTAAACATTTTGTTTTAAAAGTATTTTAAACACAATTTTTTTTTCATATTTTCCTTTTTTAATTTATAAAATTGAATGTTAGTTTTGGATTTATTATTATTATTTTTAATTATTATTTATTTTTAATTTAAAAATGTAAAAGTTCATTTATGGCTTCATAAGTTTTTTTGTGCTCGAGTTTATTAGATATCCCTTTGTGATTTTGAATGGACATTTCTCTTTATTTTTAAGCAAAAATATGACCTTAATTCAGCTAAACATTTAAAATTCTATTATTATTGTTATTATTTGTTCGTTATCTCAACATTCAAATTAATTACATTAATTTTTGACTGGCAAACAAAAGTACATGTAACCATAACAGTTTTAAAGTAATTGAGACATGTTATATTACATCTAGTATAAATATTCGAATCATGTTGTAGATTTAAAACCAAAATAATATTTGTCGTGCTTTTTAGCCAAACAAAATGTAAATAAAATACAATTTACAGATAAAGTGTGTTGTCTTACCTTACAAATATCTGAACCATCTTTCATCTAATAAAAAGTTTTATTGTTTTTCACAATTCATTTAAAAAGTTAACAATAAACAAAAGTCGAAGCTGCATCACATTCGGTTTCTGGAAGATGTTCCCGCCAGACTGACGTACTGCCAGCGTGATGACGCATTTCCGCTTCTCTCTTTTCACTGCCGGGTCGAGGGTCACTAACGTGGCTCCCGATGTTTTGAAACGTGCACCGTTTGATTGAACATAGTTCGGCCTGTGAAACTCGGTAAGTGTCGGTTCTGGAGTTTGTGGAGTTTTTTTTTAGTGTTTTATCTTTAATCCGCGAGGAGCTTCGCGGCTTGAGCGCGTGAGCCACAACTGTTAGCTTGATAGTCAGAGCTGGCGGACTTTGTGAAGTTCAGAATAAAGGTGAATATTTCTTTATAAAACCATAAAAATGCGGTTTATCTAAGGTCTATAATAAATAAACAAGTATTTTTCCAAAAATTCTGCTTTTTATTTTCACTCCACAATGAAATTCTGTTTATTTGAAACTTGGCACAATGTCTAATGCTAAATAGTGATCAATTGGCTTTTCTTTTTTTTTTTTTTTTTTATCAGGCAGGAGCAATAATAACCAATACATTTCTTAAAGAATAATAATCAATTGTTTCATTAATGTAAAAAAAAAAAAGAAGATCTGGTTTTTGTTAACCACATTATTTGCTAGATGTTGCGTTGAATCTGATTAAAAAACAAACAAATAAAGTTTCTTTATATGTTGTAGATTGAGAAAAAAACAAACTATTAGATAAGTATTGCTGGGACTTCCACAAGGCTCTTTTTTTCTTTCAGGAGGACATTTGGCTTCTTTTATGGTTAAAAAAGAACAGATTTAAATTACATTACAAGGTTTTTTTTTGTCTAATCGTCGCTTTCTTTAGTGTAAACTTAAGGTTTTGCTAAATATTCCAATCATATTCAAACATTTTTGTGGTGATAGTTAGACAAGATAGATTAAAAATAAAAATATGTGAGAAGAGTTTTTTTTTTTCTGCTCAGAGTATCTCCAGGTTGCAGGTAAGCATCTCACATTATGACAGTTTCAATCGGAATCACATCGACTTTCGACATGTTTCCATTCGGTTCTGCAAACACCTGCATCTCCTGACAGCTGTTTGGGTTTTCTCCATCCCTTCTCTCAGTCTCCATTTTGTTTCCTGTCTTAGTGCTCAATGGGGGAGTTCATGGTGCACCGCGTCCGCTTCTTCGACTACATGCCCAGCGCCATCCGGGCCATGGCGTTTAATGCCAGCACACAGCGGCTGGCGGTGGCTCGGGCGGATGGCGCGGTGGAGATCTTCAACTTTGCTGACAACTACTTTCAAGAAAAGGTGAGCTCCCCGATCCTTACCGATGAGAGTTTGGCAATCTTATAAAACTCACCGGCGGGCGTGTCTGCGGGCATCAGGTGATCCCCGGGCGGAGCGGCAGAGCCGTCGAGGCCCTGTGTTGGGTCGGGGGGCGTCTCTTCAGTGCGGGTCTGAACGGAGAGATAACAGAGTATGACCTGGAGAAGCTGAGGCCGCGGTACAGCGTGGAGGCGTATGGAGGACCCATCTGGACCATCAGCTGCAACAGCCACGGGACCCTGCTGGCGGTCAGTAAAGTGGGCGTGTCCGTTGAGCTTCTGGGAGCTGTGAGACCAACAGATGTTTCTGTGACAGGTGGGCTGTGAGGACGGAAACGTGAAGATGTTTGAAATCCTAGAGGAAAGGATTCAGTTCCAGAGAAACCTCGACAGACAGAAAGGTGTGGATAAACTTTAACTTTAATATTTTTGGAGATTCCCCACAGAGAAAATCAGCTGATTTGTGATCTTCCAGGTCGAATCATATCCCTGTCCTGGCATCCGTCTGGAGCACGGATCGCTGCCGGAATGATCGACATGATCAGAATCTTCGACGCAGAGACGGGTAAGTCCACTCTGAAGAGATCCTGTTTGACATCTCATCAGGTTCTGGGATCATCTCAGTCTGCAGGAATCGTGCGGCTCATGTGTGTGATTCTCTGCAGGTTTAATGTCTGAAAAAACAGCAAAAACCAAATCCTACGAAACACAATTAAGAATATTTTCAAAGCTCTTTTATCCTTTGAAGTTGCTTTATTTCTATTAAAGGTCTGCTTTTTTTAACAATAGTTTTTTTTTTTTTTTTTTTAAGTTTTTTCACGATATTTTTAGAAATTTGTATTTTATTTAAGGCTGTCAATGTTAACGTGTTAACACACGATTAATAGAAAAAAATTAACGCCTTAATATTTAGTAACATTGATTATTACACTTTGTGAAGCAACCGTCTTTTGGCTTCACGGCGTGTGTTAATCTGACAATGCACACTTTGTCGGGATTTATCCTGCTTATAACAGGGTTACTAACAAAAGAAATAAATATTCAACTGATTTTTAGTACTTTATTCTTGTTTTTTTTTTTTTTAGGTTTACAAATGTGGACTATTTGATATTTAATGCTCATTGCTGAGTCAGCACCGACCCTGACTGCAAAGGAAAGTGATATAAGTACTGATCATAACGACGGGTTAAATAAAGCTCTGAGAGAAAGTTGGTTTTTGTCCAGAAGACAAGGCAAACATTTGTTTTAAAGAAGCGCAGTGGTATAGAACATTTGGGCCATTTGACCAGAACTTCCTTTTCAAGTGTGCATCCACATCTAGTAGCCAATCAGAATTGAACCTTCACCAGGACCGTGGTATAAGTCAGGGGTCTGCAACCTGCAGCTCCAGAGCCACATGTGGATCTTTTATCTCTCCATAGTGGCTCTCTGGCTGAAGATTAGCTATTATTTTAGCAACATGCTAATGTTTTTGGCTAATTTGTTTTCTAGATGGGTTTTTAGGATAATTTGGAGTTTAGCTAATATTTTAGTAAAATGCTGATGTTTTCAGCTATTTTTTTTATCTACTGAATTTTTTTGATAATTTAGAATTTAGCTTCTATTTTAGCAACATGCTAACGTTTTTGACTAAGTTAGTTTTCTGAGGATTTTAAGGCTATTTTGGAGTTCAGCTAGTAATGAAGCAACAAGCTAGCTTTTTTTTTTTTGGCAGATTTGGCCTCTAATTAGTTTTTTATGCTAATTTGGAGTTTAGCTAATATTTTAGCAATATGCTAAGGTTTTTAACTAATTTTTTATCTACTGGAGGTTTTAGGCTAATTTTGAGTTTAGCTTTGATTTCAGCAACATGCTAAAATTTTTGGCTGATTTAATTGACAGAGAAATGTTATGCTAATTTGAAGTTCAGCTAGTAATTAAGCAACGAGCTAGCTTTTTTTTTTTGCTTCTAGAGTTAAAAACATTTTTAAAAATTCTCTTTTTAAGAGATGCTAGTTTATTTTTATTTATTTTTTGTCTTTTGTTCGTGACAAAAGTAGACATTCACATTTATTTAAAAAAAAAAAAGAAGGTTCTGAATGCAAAGCCAAATTTCTTAAAGACTAACATAAGTCAATGCGGCTCCTTTTAGGTTTTGATCAGTAGAAAATGAGCCCTAATGGCTCTTTTACTCTTAAGGTTGCTGACCTCTGGTATAAGTTCTTCCTACCTCTTCATTTACGGGAATTTTGGCAAAACGGTGTCTTCAAAATTCGGGCGTTACTCCCACTCGATGATGTCATCAGTAGTCGCCGGTCAGCTGCGTTAGTGCAGAGCTGCCGGCCTCAGAAATGCGTAACAACATGCGTGTCAACCGCAGGCCACGCCACGCACCGGCTGCTGGTGGAGCGAGGGCTGGGGACAACCAGGAACACGGAGGTGGTGGTTTGGAGTGTGGCCTTCCTGTCGGATGACACCATCATCAGCGGCGACTCTGCTGGAAAAGTCCAGATCTGGGATGCGGTGACGGGAACTCTGATCAGGAATCACCTGATCACCAAGTGGGACGTCCTGGCTCTGGCAGTGTCGCAGGTGCGTGGAGGGGGGGGGGGGGGGGGGGGGTGTTTGTGGGGACGGTGATGTTGCAGAGTCAACCTCATCGTTTTTGTCCCGCAGGACCAGAGCAGCCTGATCGCTGGGACATCCGAGGGCACGGTGGTCCAGTTCCAGGCTCTGGCTTCCACCATGGGCCAGGAGAACAGTCAGTGGGTCAGAACCAGAACCTTCAAGAACCACAGCCACGACGTGCGAGCTCTGGTGCACACGGACACCGCCGTGGTTTCTGGAGGTCGGTGTTTTGGAAACTAGGGCTGCCACGATTAGTCGACTAATCGATGACTAATCGACTATTAAAATAATCGACAACTAATTTAATAGTCGATTAGTCGTTTCTTTATATTGTATGAAGTCAGAGTGTAGTAAAGTTAAAAGTTATAATAGCATTCTGCTAGCTTTTTGGAATATTTTGGCATTTATTAAGTTTCTTTGGTCTTTTATGGAGTTTAGCTAATATTTAATCTACATGCTAGCTGTTTTGGCTAACTTAAGGTTTCTTTTTTTAGTTTTTTAAGCTATTTTTAAGTTTAACTAATATTTCAGCGACATAGCTATTTTGGTTAATTTAGGATTTTTCTGTTTTTTTAGGCTAATTTTGAGTTTAGCTAATATTTCAGCAGTATGCTAGCTATTTAGACTAACTTTGGCTCTTTTTATTTTTTAGGCTAATTTGGCATTTAATTAATATTTTAGCTGGTTATCAACTTCAGCATCTTTACATCCACTTTGGCCATGAACCGATTAGTCGACTAATCGGAAAAAATAATCGGTGATTAGTCGACTATTAAAATAATCGTTTGTGGCAGCCCTATTGGAAACTCACTTTTTTTTTTTTCTTTTCCATGTTTTGATAGAAAAACAACACTGACACAATTTACACTGACATACAAAAAAAAGGTACTGGTTACAAAAAAATTCCCTTCAGAGTTGTGTCGGAACAATTTAAGTTTGGGAAGGAATTTTATGTAAAAAGTAGATCTTTAAACAGCTTTTTGACACCAGAAAAAGGTTTAAAACCAGTAAATGTATTAATTAAAGAGGATTTTTCTGGCAGGTATGGACACCCAGCTGGTGGTGCGACCTTTGCTGGATAAGGTGGAGAAGAACACCCAGGAGTCTGCCATGCGTAAAATCTTGTTCCCGCATGTGAGTGATCACACAACTTAAGAGCTCTGACTCTGAAGGACTTATTTATGAAATAATGATTTTTTTTTTTTTTTAAGTGAAAAAGAAGAATCAATTTTTGTCAAATCGATCCTCTAAATCCTCTCCCCTTCACAGAGAAATCTGGTTTGTTGTGCCAAGAAAGCCGGTCTGGTGCTCTTCCAGTTCCCGGATCACCTGGAGCTGTGGAGGCTCGGAGAGAGCAACACGCAGGGTGAGCTGCACCATCAAAGGTCTCCATCTTCACAGGAGCTGCTGCTATACAGTTTCTGAACATTATTTCTGTGATATTCACTTAAAAAAAAATCTCTTTTTTTTAAGTTTCCATGATTCTGTTGTTCATATCAACTGGACTTGGTTGATCTTGAAAATGTTTCTCATAAAATTATGGGAAAAAAGTTGTAATTTGAAAAAAATAAATTCCCAAAATTACGAGTTAAAGAGTTGATATTTTACAAAAATAAAGATATAATTTAATAATTTATTGGTTGAGAATTTATTAGAATTGAGGCATACATTTATGAGGCAAAAACCTGTTTACTAAGAAAATAGAAACGACTAAAAAATAATCAAAATTGTGTTTCAGTAGGAGAGACTTTTCTCATAATTTGACGACTTTATTTCCAGAAAAAATAAAATTTTTGGTCCTAATTTGATTAATTTATTCTTCTAAAATTACAACTTGCTTCTCACATTATTTTGACTTTATCTCATAAAAAACACTTTTTTTTTTTCAAATTTGATTACTGTACTCTTTTATAAATATATATATTTTTTCTCATAATTTAACAATTTAATTATCCTAAAATACAACTTTAATTATAAACTAAAAATAGAGTTTTTGTCTCATATTGTTATGACTTTATTCTCGTAAAAATACGACTTTTTTTTTCTAAGTTTACCACTTTATTTTCGTAAAGATTCAAACTTTTTTCTCCTAATGTAACGACTTTATTCTTGTAAAAATACAACTTTTTTTTACAAATGTGACACATTTATTCTACTAAAAATAGAACTTTTTTGCCATTTTATGACTATTTTCATAAAAATACAAATTTTTTTTCTAATTTTACCATTTATTCTGGTAAAAATACAACTCTTATTCTTTTAATTTTACCCCTTTATTGTCATAAAAATACAACTTCTTTTTCTCCTAATTTGATTATTTTATTCTCATAAGAATTAAAACTTTTTTCTCCTAATTTGATTTTTCAAATTTTTAAATTTTTCCTCAATACTGAGAATCTTTCCTTTGTCATGAAAAATGATAAATCTATAATGTTTCCAGTTTGTAATATTTTTAATTTATTGAGATTGCATTTAAATTGAGATTTAGATATAAATGTTCCTAAGAAAATCCCTCAAACAGAAGTCTAGTGTTTGAAGAAGTTGGATTCCATCGTAAAGATGTTGCTGTTTGTTTCCAGGACAACCTGGAGATCATCTGCCTGTGATAAAGAAACCAGAGAAGCTGCTGCAGCTCCAGAACAAGGTCTGTGATGTTTTTTTGTAGCGCTTTTCAAATCTCTTAAAATTTCGGTCAGAGTGAGCGCTCCGTCCCTCCCTCAGGGAGACGATCATATCTGCTGCAGCGCCGTGTCTCCGTGTGGCGGCTGGGTGGCCTTCTCCACCGTCTCCAGCGTTCGACTGTACAAACTGCAGCTCAGCAACGGGAACATCAGCATCAACAAGGTGAGTTCAACAAACACTGAAAGGCGACCCTCGTAGATCCGTTTGAATGCACAATGACGGAACACTGACGGGCAGCTCCGTTTAAACCACTTGTTCTTCTCATCTTCCAGGTTTCCAAACTGCCGAAGGAGCTCCACTCTGCCCACCAGCTCTGCTTCTCCTCCGACTCCTCCAGACTCTTCGCCTCGTCGGCTCAGGCCTCCATCGTCGTTGCCTCTCTGGACCAGCTGCAGTGCAGACTCCTTCACACGCTCAGACCAAAGTCCGGTGAGTTCCTGGATCTGTGGGAGGAGATTCAGAGGAGCACCCTGTTCAGCTGCTCGCTCCGTTCAACTTTTGATTGATTTTGAAAGCGTTCTCCGTTTTTAGCCAAAATCCATAAATTCCTCTTTTTTTTTTTTCCTTGGACGTAGTTTCTGCAGAACAGCAGGAGTAAATCAACCGATATGGAACCTTCATCATTTTCATCTAACAGTTACTTTCTTTCTTAAATAACCTGCAGCTAAAATAATACTCAAGTTAAACCATCAGTGCAGGTTTATCGTCTAAACTTCAACTAAATTCTAAGAAAAATTTAGTAATCTAACGAAAAACAGACATTTATTAACTTTGAGATAAAGTTTAAAAATTTCAGCTTCAACCTCAAAATATGAATTCATCATCTTCAAGTTCGCCTGTGGTTCGTCTCATGACCGGTTCACCCCCCCCCCGGCTTCTGGAGGAGTGGTTACAACCATAGACTGTAAATAGAGATGGATACAGCTGGGTATGACATCACCCATAGAAAATGCCTTACCTCCAGCTCCAACGAAATGGATCTAGGTTGCCATTTTTCCGCATCACGGGCGCCGCCATTTGGAGTCAGTCGACGGCGATTGGTCCGAGTCAGTCGGAGTCATGTATCTATGGCAACTGCTGTCTCCAATCATGGGTGAGCTTGTTGGAAAGCCATATCCCTTCCAGTGAAAGCAGCAGGAGAATCTTTCAAACAAATGGTCAAAAACGTGATTCAATCGAGGCATCTGATTGGTCAATTTCAAGAAATTGCGATAAAGAAAAAATATGAAAAAAAATTAGGATTGGCTAGAACAGGGGTCACCAACCTTTTTGAACCTGAGGACTACTTCATGGGTACTGAGTCGTGCGAAGGGCTACCATTTTGAAATAACAATTTTTGCTTCATTATAGTTAGTAATACATTATTATCCTCTATGTAATGACACTGATTTCTCACCATAATTATAAACAAGCTAGGATACAAATATCAATAATTAGCACTTTATTAACTTCAGTAACATTTTCAGATGATCACTTGCATATCGTGGAAAAATGTCCCATTTCCACTATGTTGTATCATGTTTATCAATTATGCAATGTTAAAGAAAAATCAACTTACAAATTTTTAAACAAATCTTGTCGCATTTTGAACTAATGACCAAATCTGCAGCATTTTTAAATAAATTAATCACCTTTGAATTGGAGTAGGTCAGAGGTCACCTAAACGTATCTAAAGTTCATATATCATGAACTTATTTTCAAGATATTTTAATGAATTAAATCTATGGAAATGCAAGTGCAATTAAGAATTTTAGAAGCAGCTCACAAGTGAGTTGGGTTATTTTTGGAAGAGACCTGAGGGCACCTTGTGGGGTCCTTGAGGGCTACCAGGTGCCCGCGGGCACCACGTTGGTGACCCCTGGGCTAGAAGATGTTAAGGAAAATGCATCATAATACAAATGATTATTCTGACAAATTAAAATGACAACTGCTGTTTATTTCTCTATAGAAGAATATGGGATGTTGGCTTCCTGGAGCGAGCTGGTACTTCCTGTTTGGAACAAGAGAGTAAATTAAAATAAACAATTTTATTTACCATCAATATCCAAAAGGTTTTGCAACCAGCTGGTGTCAATGCGCGTTGTTGCATTACCTTAAACATTTTATACATTTTTATTTTGAGAGTACAACCGAAGCTTTAACTTTTAAACTCAGACTTGTATTCCGTTTCTGCAGCTTTTTTGCTTTAAATTGACTGAAAATAGAACTCCTGCTCTAAGCTCTAACGATGGTGGAAGTGATGGAAACATTTTTTTCTTCCAGTTTTCATCATTTCTGTTCATTTCCAGTCTCGTCTCAGCCCATCCACCTGCTGTCCGCCAGCGAGAACGGGAAGTGGCTCGCCGCCGCAAACACGGACGGCCAGATTCACGTCTTCAACCTCCAAAAACTCAAAGTGAGTTCCTGCCTTTTTCCGCCGCTGTGGGTTGTCCGTCCAAACCCCTTCATCCGAACTGTCCTGCTGCTTCCAGCTCCACTGCACGCTCCCGGTGTACAGCTCCTGCCCCACCGCCATCGCCATCCACCCCACGACCGCTCACCTCTTGTCCGCGCACGCCGACCAGCAGGTGAGCGCCGCTCTTCTTTCATTCCGTCGAGTAACAAACGGCGGCGTGATCGGTCGTTCGTCTGTGGCCGCAGATCTTCGAGTTCTCCCTGAAGCTGAAGGAGTACACGGCGTGGAGCCGCAACCTGCAGAGGGAGGGGCTCCATCCTCTGTGGCTGCAGAAGGACACGCCCATCACACACATCACCTTCAACGCCAGCAAGCCGGCACAAATCTTCCTTCACGACACGTTCATGTTCTGCATCATTGACCAGAGCCTGGTACGAGGCGTGCACCACGACAGTTTGTTCTAATAATCGTTTCATCATTGTTAACCGAACTCACTGTGCAAAAAATATTGGAATCAGAAGTTGTATAACGTGAATGGCGTGCACATGGTGAGTATGCAACTGTTGCGATCTTGGCTATCTCACACATTTTTTATTGGAATGTCGCAAAAAAGGGTAACCAGGAATTCTATGGTTTAAACTCAACAAAACAATATAACTATAGTATAATATAAATGTTCAAACTGTTAGCGTGGTTAAAAAAAAAAAAAAAAATCGCTGACTCAGCAAAAAAAATTCAGACTCGGCAAAAAATGCTCAAAAAAGTATTTGCTGATTCTACATAGAAAAAAGCTGACTCAGCAAAAAAATAACAAAAATCGTCCAAAAAAATTTGCTGATTCAGCAAAAAATTGCTGACCTAGCATAAAAATTTACTGACTTAGCAAAAATAAATAGTCAAAAAAATTTTGCGCCGACTTAGCAAATTTTCTTGCGACGGGTTTTTGTTATTTTTTTGCTGAGTCAGCAAATTGTTTTGCTAAGTCAGCAATTTTTTTTACTGAGTCAGCAAATTTTTATGCTAAGTTTTCAATTTTTTGCTGAATCAGCACATTTTTGCTGAAAACAGGGGGGAAAGAATCTCGAGAGTGATTTCTCTGTGTTCCTCATGCAGGTGTTTATTGCAATGAGGAGGAACGGCTCGACTCCCCCTAGTGGTGGGTGAAGTCATAACCAATCGATCCCACAAGTATCTCCCAGACAAACCAATCGATTAGCAATAAAAAAAAAACACACTTAACATTTTTAATAAACTGAATAAAAATTTTAAAAAAATCTTTCTGCTGTTTAGTATTTGTCAAAACGTAAATATTTACTATAAAATTAAATAATCTAATTCAGCTATGGGACATACCATCTTTGAGATGTACAATTCTATTTATACCCATCATATTTTGTAGCTTTTGTAGTCAGCAAATTTCTTTTTTTTTCAGAGTCAAAATGGGAGAAAAAATATGCGACTCCAAAAGATAACTAAATAACGTAGCAAAAATTTACTGGATAAAGAAAAAAAAATTTGCTGACTGCAAAAAATACAAAATAGTGTTAATTCAGCAAAAAAAAAACAAATTCTGACTTTGCAAAATAATTTGCTGACTCACGAAAAAAATCGCTGACTCACCAAAATAATTTAATTCAGGCAAAAAAAAAAGTTGGAATCCACTAATGAAACCAAGACGCGTCTCTGGGTTATTCAAAGGAAGTTTTGAAATTATTATGGGATGGCCACACGACCGATGGCTTGGCGGCCATTATGTGACAAAACCTGAATTTTTGGCGATTTTCACGTTTGAGAAAATAAACCTTTTGGTGCAGTGATCTTCTCAAAATGTCACACACATGCTGCTAATTAGAGTCTGCAACAAACTATGTTGACCTTTGACCTCAGAAAAAGGCTGCCAACTTGAATTTAAAAACAAATAACTATAAGTACCAGCTACAAATTAAAACTTACTCTAAGGATTTTAATAAATCTTTTCATAACGTCTTAGGTATCATTGTATTGTGAAATAAATTGTCCAGTAACAGGAGTTTGAACAGGTTGCGCATGTGAGCTCAGAAATGTGACGTTCTTCTGTTACTCACACTTTTTCAACAGAATATTGTGACAATGTAATATGTTGATCGCAGGCTAAAGCTGAACAAAATAATATAACATTGGATATGAACATATAAGGAATGTGGGTGTGGTTAACAAATAGCCTTCATTGCTAAGGAAATGCAAGTTTCCTTTTGTCGATTCTTCTGAACTTTACACAGATCTGTTCAGTGTCCTCTGGCAACCAAAACATAAAATGATTATTATGGGGATAAAACCAACAGAAAAGCTGCCATTTTGGGAAAAAAAAAAAAAAAAGCAGCACAGACCAGACTTACAGGACTTGTTTTTGTCTATTTCAAATATGAATTTCTCATATTTTTCTTCAAAAAGTGATTCTGTCTCAGTGAAATTTTACCTCCTAAGTCACCAACTCCTTTTTCAAAATGAAATGTCTTCATTAGACTGGAAACTACTCACATATTTAAAAAGATGAATAGTTTTCGTAGAGGTCTGAAGGATCTGAAACCACCGACTCAATGAGGAGAAGCTGAGATGAATTTAAGGACTGACAGGAGCTTGCTCTCCTTCTGTCTGTCCTTCATGCAGCCACTGCCACAGGCGAGGAAGAAGCTCTACAACCAGATGGACCTGAAGACCAGATCTCCACAAGAGAGGATGCAAGAGAGCCACGCCTTCAAAATCTGCAAGATGTTCCAGGTACGAGCATCGGGAGTTCAAATGTCCTGCAGAGACGTTCTTTCTTGAGCACTGACTCTCAAAATAAGTGATCTGTTTCCTTTTATCGTGCATTAAGGTGAGAAAACAAACTTCTTAACAGATTAATTGAAGCTTTAAATATTTTTTGTTGTAAATTTACTTCAAAACTGATTAGTTCTATTGATTCCTAAGTTCTATTAATTTTTATTATGCTGTTTTTAGCCTAAATCCAAACACCTGTGTCGTTTTCTAGGACATAGTTTCTGCAGAGCGACAGGAGTTCATTAGTTAGTTTTGAGCCTTTCCGTCATCCATTTTTGACACTTTCTCCCTAACAAACGGTGCAACAAAAATGGCGAGCAATATTGAAGTTATCCAGATTCCAGCTCAGACAAAGAAAACAAAGATGTTCATGGATCTATTTGTCTAAAGGTAGATGCATCAGAATGGTGCACAGCAGGGAGCTTGGGGCCCCGCCCGGTAGGGGTGTGCCAAAATATCGATATTGCGATATTTAGTACTGCGATCGATTCTCGATGGGTTCTCACTAGTGCTGCCACAAACGATTATTTTAATAGTCGACTAATCATCGATTAATTTTTCCGATTAGTCGACTAATCGGATCATGGACAAAGTGGATGTAAAGAAAATCTGAAATATGATTATGATTAAATAAGCTAAAATCGCTTGCATATAGCTGAAATATTAGCTAAACTCCAAATTAGTCTAAAAACCTGTAAAAATTCCAAATTAGCCAAAATAGCTAGCATTTAGCTGAAGAAATAGCAAAACTCCAAATTAGCCTAAAAAACTGTAAAAATCCCAAATTAGCCAAAATAGCTAACATGCAGCTGAAATATTAGCTAAACTCAAAATTAGCCTAAAAAACTGTAAAAAAAAATCCCAAATTAGCTAAAATAGTGAAATATTAGCTAAACTCCAAATTAGCCCAAAAAAACTTTAAAAAAAATCCCAAATTAGCTAAAATAGCTAGCATGTAGCTGAAATAATGGCAAAACTCCAAATTAGCCTAATAAACTGTAAACATTTACAATTAGCAAGCTAACATGTAGCTGAAATATTAGCTAAACTCCAAATTAGCCCTATAAAACTGTAAAAATTCCAAATTAGCCAAAATAGGTAGCATGTAGCTGGAATAATAGAAAAACTCCAAATTAGCCCTATAAAACTGTAAAAATTCCAAATTAGCCAAAATAGGTAGCATGTAGCTGGAATAATAGAAAAACTTCAAATTAGCCCTAAAAAACTGTAAACATTTAGAATTAGATAGCTAACATGTAAATGAAATATTAGCTAAACTCCAAATTTGCCTACAAAACTGAAAAAATCCCAAATTAGCCAAAAGAGCTAATATTTAGCTGAAATATTATCTTAATTCCAAATTGGCCTAAAAAACTGAAAAAGCCTAAATTAGCCAAAATAGCTATCATGAAGCTAAGATATTAGCTAAACTCCAAAATAGCCTGAAAACCCTTAATAAATGCCAAAATAGTCTAAAAAGCTAGCAGAATGTCATTATAACTTTCAACTTTACTACAGTCTGACTCCATATATTATAAAGTAACGACTAATCGACTATGAAATTAGTTGTCGACTATTTTAATAATCGATTAGTCATCGATTAGTCGACTAATCGCGGCAGCCCTAGTTCTCACCAAGTATCGATCTTATATTTTCATTTGAAGAGGCTGTTTACTTTTTGCTAATGTTAATTTAAAGTAATTCTTAAATAAAAAATGTAAGATTTGATGTATGAACTTAAAAAAAATGTAATTAAAATAAAGTACATGAATTCACTGTAAAATAGGATGGTTGCTAGTTAACTGAAGCACTTAAAATTATTTAAATTATTATTGATTAAAGTTGTTTATTGCTATTCTGTAATATAATTTGAATTTGTAAATATTTATTGCCATTATTTTGCGTGTTTTACTGACCAAATGGAAAATAGATAAAGATTGGAAAAATAATCTCAAGTGTCAGTCTGAGTAGATCACTCTTCAATTTTAGATACTCAGCTCTTTTCAAGTGTGGGAAAAGTGCAGGAAAACTTAGGTAACACTTGACAGAGGCTGTAAAACATTATATTTCTGATCCTTTGGTGTGACGTTCCTTTGGAGGTAGATAGCTGTCGCCACTTGAATTATTTAATTTTTGTTCTGTTGCTAACAGCAATTCTGCTCCTAAAAGTGGTCCTGCTGATCATGTTTACTATTGCTAACATTGAATTTGACAGATAATTCCAATTCAATTGGTGTCAAAACTTGTCAAAGACATAGTGTGATTGAGTTCAGAAATGTTGCACAAAAGTGTCTATAATTTGTTGCGCAAAATAAGACAAGTTGTTTAATATGATTGTGTTTAAGCAAAAGAAAATGGGGATATATTTTCTAAAAAAAATGTGTTCTTCTATGTAATGTTAGTTATTAGAGATTATTTTTTACCAATTATCGCGATATTATTGATATCGTGAGCGATGTATCGTATCGTTAGGTACCCAATGATTCCCAGCCCCACCGCCCAGCCTATTTTATACATCACAAAGACGATATTTTTCTAAACATTTTTTCTTGTCTGCTCTGTATTTTCAACAATTTGAATAAGGAAATACTCAAAATGTCATTTTAATATTAATTTTCTTTTTATGTGACACAAGAACATTTTAAAATCACCCAAAACTTTTTTTTTTAACTTATCAGGGTACGTCTTTAATGTACTTTAATGTTTTGTTTTTGTGTTTTATTTTGTTTTTAAAATAAGACTCTGATTTTAAGCTCTAACTTCAGCTCTTCTCTTTGATAAGAAGCAATAAAAGTTATTATATAATAAATAAAACACATGTAGGCTTTGTCCGAATTCCCTCTAACTGTTAAAAAACCATGTAGTGCCCTGGATGTTAAAAGCAATTCGGACACCATGATTTTTTTTTTTTCTTTTTTTTATGAAAACCTTAAAGGGTAACCAAACCCTAAGTCCACTTTTTTTGGCTGTTGACCTCAATAAATAGAGCTTTAAAATTGCTGTCTATTGGGTGGTTTCCACATTTTTGACAAATTCAAATAAACCAAAACAAATCAAAACCATAAGCGCACTATATAGTGAGAAGTAAAAGAATTAGGACTCAACTATAATTTAAAAGTTGCTTTTTAAAAACGAATAGAAACCTTTACACCTTTAAACATTTAATTGTAAAAAGTGGGAAAAAAAATTATTAACAGTTTCAATTGGATTTTTTTCTAACTAGTGAAATTTACTTTATTTATTTTTTAAATATTAAGCTCAAAGGATGATCATAAATTATGTTTTAATGTCCTGATTCTGTTTCTGGAACAGGATCACATATAAACGCTTCTAAATGTGGAGAAAAATGATGGAAACGACCGACATGAACGTTTTCTGTTTCCTGTCTGAAATTTTTTGGCTTCAGTGGAATTGATTTAAAGCTTCTTGTTGTAAAATCTCATATGTGTTAATCTGATGTTCTTTTCCCCCCAGTACCTCCTGAGCGTGGATCTGCTGGACAACGGCTCTCTGGTAGTGGTGGAGCGCCCCCTGGCGGACATCGTGTCTCAGCTGCCCCCGCCTGTGCGGCAGAAGAAGTTTGCTACATAGACGAGACTGTGAACAAACTGATGTGTGTGGATTTGTCTACTTTTATTTTCTATAAAGTATTAAACCAGAGAAGTGTGTGTCGTCTGGAGAAGCTCTGAGTTTCTATCATGAAGTCTTAGATGAAACCATCCCGTGACCTTTTGACCTGATCTTACAGGTCAGTCTTGTTTTCCTGATCATCGCTTTCAGTTTCTGTTTAGGACATCTTTTTTTTTCAGAGCCATGAAAGAAAGCAGATGATCTAGAACCTGCTGAGAAACTGGTCTACTTCTGATTTATTGGATTCGGCAAAGTTCACTGTGAAAGTACAGATCACGTGTTTTTGGTTTTAAATCAGTAGAAGCAATACACAAACTTAAATTCCTTCTGCTCTCTCTGGGGTCCAGATGAATCCAATCACATATTGATTTGTGATTCCTTCCATGAAAAAATGTGGACAAAGGGGGACAGGATTTAAAGTCTGCCATGGACATCAGTGAAACTCAAAAATTAATGATAAAAAAAAAAAGTTCAACGCGCTGTCTTGTGGGGTCCAGATGACCCCACTTTTAATGTAAACACGCTAAGGAGACCGTAAGGGTCACTGTTTGAATCAGTTTTGTTTATATTTTTTTCCTAAATTCTGTTAATTCTGTCCCACATTAGTCCTGAATTGGAGGACCAGATTACTTCCAGAATTTCTTCATTCCGACTGCATCTTTGAGCAAAATTTTACCCCTGCCACAAACTCAAAAACAAAACACAATTGGCACACGAATTGGTGACCGAGAAAAAAAATCTGCTAACTCAGCAAATATAACAAAAACGTCGCAAAAACTTGGCTGATTAGGCAAAAAAAAAATTGCTGACCTAGCAAAAAATTACTGAGTCAACAAAAAATGCTTACTCAGCAGAAAGAATTGCTGAATTAGAAAAAAAAAATGGCTGACTAAGCTAACAAAATTGCTAACTTACCAAATAATAGCTGAGTCTGCAAAACAATTGCAGACTTAGCAAAAAAATTGCTGAGTCTGCAAAACAATTTGCTGAGTCAGCAAAACAATTTGCTGAGTCAGCAAAACAAAATTGCTGACGTAGAAATAGAATTTGCTGACCATGGAAAAAAAATTGCTGAACTACAATTCAGCAATTGCTAAGTAGGCAAAAAAAATGCTGAGTTTTCACAAAAATGGCTGACTTAGCAAAAAATGTTGAATTACAAAAAAATGCTGCGTCGGCAAAAAAAATTGTGACTTAGCACAAAAAAAATGCTGATTAGCAAAAAATTTGCTAACTCAGCAGAAAGAATTGCTGAATTAGCAAAAAAATGGCTGACTAAGCTGATAAAATTGCTGACTTGGCAAAAAATATTGCTGAGTCTGCAAAAAAATGCTGACTTAGCAAAACAAAACGCTGACGCAGCAAAAAAATGATGATTCAGAAAAAAATGCTGACTTTGCCCAAAAATGCTGACTTAGCAAAAAGAATCTCTCTGTGCTCCTGTGCCTTTCTGCTCTCGGGCGTGGGGGGGCCTCTGCGGCGGTCCCGGCGGGCCCTGGTCTGGGTGTCTGGCGGGATTGCTCAGCAGACAGATTCTCTCGGTGGCTCCAGGGCGGGTGTTGGGGGGTCCGGACTGCTGCTGCCGTCCAGGTGAGGGGCCTTGGTGTTGGGATGGCCGGGCTCTCTCTCCTTCTATACATTCCATCAACATCCACATCAGCAAAACATAAACACTCACCTGAGCACAGGTGTCAGCTCACCTCGCATTAGCAAAATGTGTGACAGAATGAAAGGCTTTATTTGTGTCAGCTTCTACGATTGTGTGTGAGCTGCAGTGGTATTGTGTACATTTTTGACAACTTTAAAGGTAAGATTATTTTAGCCAATTGGTATGTGTGTAACTGAGTGTGTGTGAAGACAGGCCCCGCCCATTCCAGATTGTTATTTAGACCTGGTTGTTTTATGATGTTACTACCCTCTGTAAACCCCCCTCTTTTACCCCTCCTCTCTTTGTTTCCGTCCGGTCCAACAAAAAAAAAAAAACGACACAACATAAAATTAATAAAGTTTAATATAAAATACAACAGGGGTTTATACTTAATAAACCCCTGTTGGGACATTAAAATCTGTCCAACGCAAGAGGCTCTCAGCCCGTATCTGTTTGCTCAGCTGTTGGACAGGACAAGTTAAAAAAGAGTAAAAAAAAATAAAAAAAAATGTGCAGAATAAAAAAAAAGCTGACTTAGCCCAAAAATTTGTTGAGTCGGGAAAAAAATTGCTGAATCAGAAAAAAATGCTGACTTGGCAAAAAAAAAAAAAAATGCTGACTTAGAAAAATGTGCTGACTGCAAATAAAAATGCTGACTTAGCAAAAAAATATGCCGACTTGGTATAAAAAGATTGCTGACTTGGCAGAAAAAAAATTCCTGAATTTGCAATAAATGTTGCTGGTTGAAGAAATGTAACAAAAAACGCTATTAGGAAAGTTCTTTTTCAACCAACAAAGTGGTGATTTAGATATGAAATTTGCTGAGCCAACAAAATATTGCTGACTTAGCGAAAAATAATGCTGACTTGGCAGCTTTTGTGTCTCAGCTGCGGCAGAAACAGTACACGACATAGACGAGACGGGGAACAGACTGATTTGTTTTATTTTTTTTGTTAATGACATGAATTAAGGAAGACTGTTGGAAGTAAGGATGCAAGTCTGCTTAATGATTTTTTGTTTTGTTTGCGTTTAGAATCTTTGGTTTGTATGATTTGTATAGAAAAAATGTGCTTTTGTAAAAATAAAAAGCAAGAAAAAAATAAATTGTTGATTTAAGCTGAACAAAATGACAACACACAATAAAAACATATTAGGAGTGTTGGCAAGGTTAACAAAACCATCCGTTGCCAAAGAAATCCAATAGTTTACAAATGCAGATTCTTCTAAAAATTTACCTGTCCTGGCCTGACCATTACCCTCAGGCGAACAAAAAATAAAACTGGTTGCTATGGAGATAAAACCAACAGAAAAGCTGACATTTTGAAAATAGTGTTTTTTTCGTAAATTTGTCACGTGCAAATTCAATTCAATTTTATTTATATAGCCCAAAATCACAAAAATTTTGCCTCATTGGGCTTCATGCAAGTAATTTTTACAGATGCAAAGAATAGACATGAAATATGAAAAAATATCTAAAGACTAAACAGACTAAAATAAACTGGATATCCCTGCCCTTAGACCCAATCTGACCAGGAAAAAAGGGAGGCAGTGAA
This sequence comes from Oryzias javanicus, assembly GCA_003999625.1. NCBI lineage: Eukaryota > Metazoa > Chordata > Actinopteri > Beloniformes > Adrianichthyidae > Oryzias > Oryzias javanicus. The sequence goes on from CM012442.1 coordinate 28,951,488, forward strand.
GGGGGCGCTACAACACAGCTCACGGTTATAATTTACTTGATTTTTTAAAGGCAGTTTGAATGCAGAAATGTTTCATACGACGGAGTATTAGGGCCACCAAGAAAAAAAAAAAAAGTAATATTACGAGTTTTTTTCTCGTAGATTTACGACTTTAAATCTCGTAAATTTATGAGTTTTAATCTCGTAGATTTATGACTTTTTTCTCGTAATTTATTAAAATCGAGGTGAGTCTACAGTCCAGCGAATTTATGCCGTGAGCGGAATCAGACCGACCAAACTGTGAAAAGCGTCTTGGATTTCATCAGGTAAACTGAATGTTTAAAATATTTCAAATGTTTGGAAGTTTCTTTATTTGATTTATAGTTTAATGATGTTTTATTTGTTGATGGCGGCTTGCAGGATCTGCAAATCCTGTTGATGAAGCAGTCCATATCCGCACAGCTGTCGAGCGCTAGTCGTGCACAGTGGAGCAGTATGAAGAGACTGTTAATAAAAAGTCTGTTTAACACAATAATAGCGCCTCTTTTGCTTACTTGAAGACACGCAAGACAGCACACGCACTACCGACTCCGAACCCGGAAATAATTTGATTTTGAATTGCCAAAAGGTTCAGAATTTCGTTGTTTTTAACACCGATCTGGACATAAATCTTCACCAGATTCTCCATGTCTTTCATCTTCAAGCACGGCTCTGATAAACAGACAACTTTGGTTCTTTTCTCATTAAACTACGACTTTTAATCTCGTAGATTTACGACTTTAAATCCCGTAGATTTACACGTTTTTTTCTTGTAAATTTACGACTTTAAAAGTTGTACATTTAGCCTATGACTTTTAAAGTCATAAATATACGACTTTATTCTCATAATTTAGCAGTTATGACTTTTTTCTCGTAAATTTACAAGATTTAAAGTCGTAATTTTAAAAATATTTTTTCCTCATAAAGTGGCCCGAATACTCCGTCGTAGTTTCAGGGGTGACTTCAGTTTAAAAAAAAAACAGCATAACAATCCCAGTTTTATAAATCCTTTTTTTATTGATGTAGAAAAGTCGGTTTGCTGAACCAGAATGTTGAAGGAAACCACCGTCATTTCCGTTCATGACTCCGTGAGCTCCATCAATCTACACAGAATCCTCCTCTGTCCAAAGCGGACCTGCAGCGCCCTCTGCTGTCTGCTGTTTAGTCCTTTCAGAGCCTCGTCGTCCTTCATCAGCACCCGGTCGCGGTCCTCCCCGTCGCCATATGACTGCAGCGTCCGCCGGGCCGCCTCGTGGATCAGTCGCTTCCACGACGGCTTCAATCCAGGAAGGCCGTCGTTGGAGAACGCCTGAGAAATCTGCTCCTCATCCTCGTCGTCTTCCTCCCAGCCCTCGTTGTCTTTGAAATTGGAGAACTCTTCCTCTGACATACAGAAAACCTAAAACATACAAGAAAATCAGCTGATGGCAGAAAAGTTGTATCATATACATCTCATGGAAATAATTTGGTGTTCCACCAGGCTCTAGACCGGAGCCCCTTTATGTTTTTCTATAGGTTAGGTCAGGGGTCGGCAACCTTTAACAGTAAAAGAGCCATTTGGGCTCGTTTTCTACTGATCAAACCTAGAAGGAGCCGCACTGACTTACGTTAGACTTTAAGAAATTTGGATTTGTATTCATAACCTTCTTTCTGTTTTTTTTTTTTTTTAATAAATGTGAATAATGTCTATGGCACAAACAAAAGCAAAACAATATATAAAAAAAGAAACTAGCATCTCTCAAAAAGGTATTTTGTTTAAGTTTTTAACTTTAGTAGCAAAAAAGCTAGCTCATTGCTTAATTACTAGCTGAACTTCAAATTAGCATAACGTTTCTCTGTAAATTAAATCAACCAAAAATTTTAGCATGTTGCTGAAATAAAACCTAAACTCAAAATTAGCCTAAAACCCTTAGTAGATAACAAATTAGCTAAAATGTTAGCATATTGTTAAAATATTAGCTAAACTCCAAATTAGCATTTAAAAAAAGCTAGCTCATTGCTTAATTACTAGCTTAGCTTCAAATTAGCATAACATTTCTCTGTAAATTAAATCAGCCAAAACTATTAGCATGTTGCTAAAATAAAAGCTAAACTCAAAATTAGCCTAAAACTCCCAGTAACACCTAAAATCAAAAGCAAATACTCCTCAACACCACAATTATGTTGGAGAAAATGTGGAATAATTAATCCGGATCACTCTCATATTTTTTGGCTCTGCCCTGTAATTAGTTATTTTTGGAAAGATATTCATCAGGTCATCAGTGGAATTTTGGGTTACAATGTACCAAATACCAGTGCGTTCTTATATTTAAGTAATTTGTCAAGTAATGTTTTTAAAAGTGATAAGTATTTAATTAAAATCCTCCTAGCTGCTGTGTAAAAAACAATTACAAAGAAAAATGAAAGATGGAAGAAATGGATTAATAATAGACAAGAACTGGAAATGTTGAATCATAAGATTAAAACAGAAGAAGAACTTTTTATGAAAAGATGGAAGAAATGGATTACATATATAACGACAAGAACATAATATATACGGAACATGCAAAAAACCTGTAGAGTCAAGGCAATCTGATGTGTGGGTATAAGGTTTTTTTTTTTTTTTTTGTTTTTGTTTCTTCAGTTGTTAAGTTATTGGTTGGTGTTATGTATTTTTATTGTATTTGATTTATTTATTGCCACAATAATCTGTTTACAAGGTTTGTCTTTGTATGTTTGTCTTAAGTGTGTTTAAAAAGGAAAAATAAAAAGAAAGTAATAAAAAAATAAAACTCCCAGTAGATAAGAAATTAGCTAAAATTGTTAGCAAATTGCTAAAATATTAGCTAAACTCCAAATTAGCATACAAAACTAATAAGAGGCCAAATCCGCCAAAAAAGCTAGCTTGTTGCTTAATTACTAGCTGAACTTCAAAATAGCCCAAAACGTTAGCATGTTGCTAGAATAGAAGCCAAATTCTAAATTATCCCCCCAAAAAAATTTAAGTAGATAACAAATTAGATGAAAACATTAGCATTTTACTAAAATATTAGCTAAACTCCACATTAGCATAACATTTCTCAGAAAACTTAGCCAAAAACGTTAGCATGTTGCTAAAATAGAAGCTAAATACTAAATTAGCCTAAAAACTCCAGTAAGTAACACATTAGCCAAAAATGTTAGTATGTTGCTGAAATAATAGCTAAACTCCTTTTTTTTTTTAATTTTTTTTAATTTACTATTATTTTATTTTTCTTCATCCAGAGAGCCACTATGGAGAGATAAAAGATCCACATGTGGCTCTGGAGCCGCAGGTTGCAGACCTCTGGGTTAGGTAAAATTGGATTTATACATAGGAAGAGGAAAAAAACCTTTTTTCATTTCATGTGTTTGTTGATGCGTTTTTTTTTTGTTTTTTTTTGTCTTGATTTTCAAATAAATTCAATTAAACCAATAAAAAGACGATACATTTTAAGCAAAGCGTCACTGTGACTCTGGGAATTGGTTGCATTTTGTCCCAAATCGAGTCTTTCCAACTGGCTTGTTTCTCTTGATCCCTCAAACACAACACAAGATCATTGTGAGTTGATCATGTGTGTTACCTTGAGTGCAGTGTGAAGCTCTGAGTCTGTCAGACAGCCATGTTCATTGAAGATGAAGGCTCCTCCGTCCTGCATCATCTCAGACAGTGTTTCCCATCGCTCCTCCATCAGCGCCCGCTCTGAGTCGGACCGCGCCACTGTGAAGAGGAGGGGGGGTGTATTGTAAAATCCTGAACAGAAGGTGTGCAGAAGGTCTCTCACTGACATTTACTCCCAATTGTATTCATTTCTACAGTTTAACACCTGAGGCCTAACCGGCAACATTTGAACACAAAATCTTTAACGTACTGTAACTTTTTAACCGTTAACACAATCGATGTAATTCCAGTAGATTTTGAAGGATCGCCGCTTTTTTTCTTCCAAATCTACTGGAAAGTAACACTGGAGCTTCTGTGTTAATAAGCTTAATTTGATTTTTTTTTATAAATGTTTTAAACCTGTAATGCATTTTGTGTCGCTGCTGCATGATAAATAAAGTTTGAATTGTGGAATCGGGTTTTAAAACTTGCAGAGCGCGCTCCTCGTCACCTTGCACGGCAGCTTTGTAAACGTTGGCGGCGGGAACGTCGGCGGTGTCGTTTTTGTTGCTCGGGTACGGCTCGGTAAAGCCATACATGTGAAGCAGCTGCCAGTTGGCCATCTGCCCGTACGTGTTGAACACCTCCTCCCCTGCGCGGATGCAGCGCACACTCACCATCTTTAGGCTGTCCTGATGAAAAAACACAGACAGCGTTTCTCTAAAACACAAAAAAAAACTTGTCTTCGCTTCAGGAAAGGCGGCAGCAACTCACTGCTGAGAACTCCAAGTTGGCGTTGTGATTGCACACATGGTTGAGAATGTCAGCCATGGGGACCATCATGGGCGGGTTGGGGGGTTTGTCCTCTTCATCTTCATCCATCCTCAATGGTCTTTCCTTAGGTGGGAAAGGTGTGCCATAGCACCGTGTGGCTCTGTGATGAACTTTGCAACCTGTCACACGGTTGTAACCACTGGCCGAACAGACCAGCTCCGTATACAACTCCAAGGTGTGTGTCTTTGGGTTCCACAGATCGGGGTGTCTGATGATGAAAGGCCGAACAACATCTTCATATTCCCGCTGGATGTTGGATAAGTCCTTATCCACGGCCTCTGGTACACCGGTTCCCCTCAGCAGCTCATCCCGCTCGTCCTTAGACCTGACGGAAGGACATTTGCCACAAACGATTATTTTAACAGTCGACTAATCACCGTTTATTTTTTCCAATTAGTCGACTAATTGGCTCATGCACCACGTGGATGTAAAGCACACATCTTAACCATCATTAGCTTTAAATTAACTAAAAATAAAGACAATTAAGATGAATTTTTGTTAAACTTTTAATGAATCGTGCAGCCTCTTCAGTAGTTTCTGGCATTAAAACAACATTAAATCAAATTAGGTCATATTTTGCTCAATATTTTGAAAACTATAAAGTTTAAATTAAAATTATTTGTCAACTATTAATAGTCGATTAGTCAACTAAACGTGATTGACTAAACGTGGAAGCCCTATTGCTTACAAAGACCTAAAGCTGGCATTCTATGGAGTCTCGAATGAGTCAAAATGAAATAAATATATACACCACTAAATAAATAAATAAATAAATAAATATGCCACTGATTATTTAAAAGTGGCAATAAATAAATAAAGGTTGAGTGTCCACTTCCTGTTTTGTGAAATGTGTCATTAAATCATGAAATAAATATATTATGAAACGTTAAAAAGTGCTTTTTAATGGCCTAAAAACTCCAGTAAGTAACACATTAGCCAATTAATTTTAATTAAAATTTTATTAATTTTAATAATGAATTAAAATAATTCATTATTAAAATAAATATTTTAATGCCACATTTATTTCAATAATTATTTTTTTATCTAAACTTTTATTTTTTTAATGCCACGTTTAAATAATTAATTACACATTTAATTATTTATTTCATTTTAAATTTATTTATTTTAATTTGGCCCTTTAGACCCACACAGGGCAATTAAATAAATAAATATGTCATGAAATACTTCAATGTGCTATTTTAATATTTTAATGCCACATTTATTTCAAAATTTATTTATTTATTTCAACATTTATTTATTTATTTCAACATTTATTTATTTATTTCCACTTTTAAATAATTAATGGCACATTTATTTATTTAGTTAATGGTGTATATATTTATTTCATTTTGGCTCTTTCGAGACTCCATAGAGATCAGATCTAAAACATGGAAGTAAAAAATGACCGAACCAGAACATGGGGTGATCCAGCTTCCTGAAGTCCGGCCACAGAGACAGGTAAGGCTTCCAGCGCGACTCAGGGGACGTGTACTCGTGCAGCAGAGCCAGCAGCAGGGGGACCCAGCTGGAGGAGCTCTGCAGAGACCCAGCCTCTGAAGCAACAAGAGCGCATCACAGCCAGGAAGTCTGTCAGGAAGCTTCTTAGCATTTCCTCACCTTTTTCCAACAAGGCCGACACGGCTGTGGTTCTCTGGTAGAGAAGAGCTGATCTGGGGATGGTAAATAAAACCTCGCCTTCTTCTATGTCCTCCTTAGCAAGCATCCCATAATCTGCCACTGTCCCCTCTTTAGAAACACACACCTAAAAATCATAGTAACACAATTAAAAGAATAACAGTCCCACTCTGGTCATCTTTTGATCCATTTTTGCATTTTTTAACTAAAATGAAGAACCCTGTGTTGTTATTTTTAAGACTTATTTTCTGCAGAGCGGCAAGAGTTCTTCAAAAACTTTCCTCTGAGATGTGGGTGCCCTTCAGAGCCACCGTGGTTCAGTGAACCCTTGACTGATGTCCCATCATCCCTTTTCTTACATTCAGTCCCTCACAACCCCACCGTAACATTACAGGTGCGACAAAAATGGCGAGCAATATTAGATATATCCAGCCATATAGTTTTGATCCAGATGCTAAAAGACAACAAAAATCAAGACGCATTGGAATGGAGCGGAGCACAGAGCTTGAGGCCATTTACAAACTGTTTTTATCTGCAACAATTTGAATAAATAAATACTCAAATAAGAAATTTTAATCTTAATTTTCTCTAATATATATGCCCCCTATCATTAGAAAAATGCTACAAGAACATGTTAAAACATAATTTTCTTTGTAGAGCATGTGTCAAAGTCATGGCCCGGGGGCCGGATCCGGCCCTCCAGATGATTTTATTTTATGTTATCTTGTGTTTATTTCTAACTTGTATAATTTTGACAAAATATAGTTTTATATGAAGAAAGTTATTTAACTTTTTAACACCTGGTGACGCTTAAACACAAATCTTTAAAATACTCAAACTTTTCAACCGTTGACACTTTTAATTACGTTGATCATTTTAACAATTAAAAATATACAGTAAATAAAAGAACATAAACAATGGAGCTAAGGTTTGGGTTGATTTATTCTGGAATGTATTCCTGTCTTTTTTATTTCATAGTTATGTTAAAAAGTTACATTTTTTAAGTTTTAAAAATTTTGCTTTAGAGTGTTAAATGAATGTTTATCTTGTTCGGCCTACAAACTAAGGTGTGTTTCGGATTTTGGGCCTTAATAGCTTGAAACTAACTATCTTGTGTTTTTTAATTTGCAGTATTGATTGGTTGATGCCCATACCATTAAACCTCCACTACCATGTCTCACTCTGCTTTCGTGCTGGTTGGGTAAACCAGTGAACCCAGAACGTGGTCTTACATGTATTATTCTGCTTGACAGCATGGTGGGAAATCTTACCTTCTCGCTCAGGTGCAAACCAACTGTGTCACACCATTGAAGGAACCCGTGAAGGAGGTCCGCGCCTTCATCTACCTGTAGAGAACAGATCAGGCACGTGAGCAAACACCTGGAGCTGAATTGAGGTTTTTTTTTTCTTTTTTTTTTAGTTGATTCCGGATCTGCAGCTGTAGGATTCAGATCTAGTAACACACGTGCTACCATGAAACGTCCCCGCAGTTTGAACCGAGGATAATTCACTAGATTATGAACCGGTTACGTATTTAATGTATACTAGAGAGGGTAAAACTGGAACCTTTTGTCGTTTTGCATCAGTTGCCATTTCTCGAGCTTCGCTGAACTTTGCTAAAGCTAACCAGATTGAAGTGCTTCCCTATTCTATTAGTTAAGGCAGAGTCAGGGTGGATGTGTTTATACATCATGTTTTACGGTAATCTGATGACGCCGGTGTCGATGTCGTGGGTTATTTTTCCCTCATCATTGACTTGTAGGCTCCTCTTATTATTATTAATATTTTAAATAAATGTATGCTAATGAGATTTTCGTTAATAAATCAACATGACATGCGCTTAAGTTGCCTCTGTTGTTTTGTTTGCTCGAATTTACAAACTGAGAATAACATTTTCTGGAAAATATCATATTTTGTGAAGTAAAGCTGCAATAATAAACGTTGGTTCGTATAATGTTCCAAGTATTACTAATCACAAACAGTACTGGTAACTAGATCAAAGACTTTCTCATACTCCTATACGAGAGTCTAAGAAAGACTTGTCATCCTCACTTTCATGTGGCTCGTTGGTCTAGGGGTATGATTCTCGCTTTGGGTGCGAGAGGTCCCGGGTTCAAATCCCGGACGAGCCCAAGTTTTTTTTAACGTAAAATAATTGTGATTATATATATATTTTTAAAAGACAGCTTCCATGATGTTTTCTTTTTTTCAGTTTTTCTGTTGTAAGAAAATATTCAGTATGGTTGTTGGCAATCAAAACATTTTATACAAGATCATAACCGAACTTTGGAAGAAAGCCCAATTTATATAATAACAATTAGCATAATTTAATGTATTTTTGTGTACCAAAAGCCTATGTATTTTGAGTAATGATTTTTAGAGACATAAATGCCACAAACGGGAATACACATAATTAAATTTCTTCAACTTTGCCACCAGAGGGTGCTGTTTTGCCAACATTACATTTCAATTTTAGGATGCCTTACTATCTCTATAAAATAATTAGTAATTTTTAAGTTTTTTATGAGGCCAAGTTTCATTGGACTCGGAGACTATTTCTCATTCAGGGTGCAAGAGCTCCTGGGTTTAAGGGTTAATATGATAATCTTTGGCGTTGTCTGGGTGACAAAAGCACCAAACATGACAAAGCCAAGTATCAAAAGGCTGGAGGACTTGAGTGTATGCATACATGCACACAATTTACTGCCATTACAACAATATTTTCTTAATTTTGCTGACAGTTTTTATTCACAGGCTTTCTGCAAAATTCCACTTCAAATTAATATCTTCTGATATTTCTGCCTTCAGTATATGTCCTACAAGAGCAAACAAGGCCTCAAGAAGCTTTGCACTAGAGTGAGTCAATGAAAGGCTTCAGTGCTTCGTGAAGCTTCATCTGTCCACTACTTGGTTAATGTAAGTTACTCATATTTATGACAGATGAGGGATGCTGCTTTATGTACTCTAGCTGTCAGTATGTGCGAATACTGGCTCCTTACTGACTGACAATACTCCACATAATATACAAATTCCCTTTTAAAGACATGTGTCTTGCTACCTACTTAATATTTATATATTTGATATCTAACCACATTAAATTAGAGTCAATATCATTTAAGTGTTTAGATTTCTGGTGATGATCACATTAAAATAAAATCTCTTATTTTTTATGTCCTGGTTTACAATTGGATTTACAGTTCTTGCTTTTATTGTACCACAAATGTTATAAAAAAAAATATGAAAGTATCAAAAATGTATTGACTGAAGTTAAAAGTTTGTCAAATAACAGCATTTAACCTATCCCTTTTAATCTCTGTGTTAATTTTAGTATTATTTTATCAACTCAAGACGGAAATCACAAAACTTTTATACTGAAGGGTTAAACAGGAAGTCGTTGTGTTGGTGGCCGATGTAGCTAGGTGGTCATTTCAGCGGTTCATTTCAAGACTAAAATTACTATTTTCTGCTCGCAAGGCAACAGTAACGCTGATTTTAAAAAATAGTACAAATCTAAAAAGTGGTCGTATTTCTTTTGTTTGTCTGTATTGTTTATTTCCAGCGAAATATAAAAAAAAAATAGCGCTAATTTTTGCTAACCAAGCTAGTTCTTTTTTAAGTTATTAATAACTCGTAGTCCTTAGAAAGCTTAGTGTTTTCGTGGGTGGTAAATATTTTGTAGGATGTGTTTTATTGTTAAATTAATCTTTTTGTCGAACAGCTAGCGTTTACTAACAGGAAATCTCGGAGAGATTAGCTAAACCAGCAGCTTTCGCGTCCTCCCCACTGGTTGCCAGGCAACAGTGGCCAGGGTAAAGCCTGTAATTACATTAGTGTGGCAGAATCTGCCGGTTTCCACGGATGATCTCCGGTTCTGCTCGTTTTCCTTTGGGTTGGGAGAGCAGGAAACCGTGGGGGTTAAGGTGTTGTTTTGATTGTTTTATTCTGTAACGACAACGCGGAGGGAGCCATGATGGTCCCGATATTCACCCTGAAACTGAACCACAAGATTAACCCCCGCATGGTGACCATCGGCAAATTCGATGGAGTGCATCCCTGCCTCACTGCAGCCACGCAGGCCGGGAAGGTGAGCAGCTATTCATTTATTTGTGTAGTTAATCAGTGAATCTGTTGTGATCTTAAATATGTTTTTGCGATTTGCCCTTCAGGGCCACCGTAGATAATCCATGGATAGTTTTAAGTGGAGAAAAACTAATCAGAAATAATTTGTTTCTCATTATTTGTGAGTTTCTGCTCCGTTTTTATACGTAAAATGTGAAATATTTATATTTTATAGAGTCAAATTTGATCTAAAAGTATAGGAAATATATTAGAGATAGTAGTACTATACTAAAGTTAAAAGAAAAACAGGAATTTTGTTAGTTCTTTACGTCAGCGCTGGGTTCAGACAATTGACTGTATAAAGAGAACTGGACCGAGTGATCCCTCCCCCTTACGTTCCAAACAAGAAGTGCTCGCTGGCTCCAAGAAGCCAAAATCTCATAGACTTTTATTGAGAAATAAGCAGCCATTACTTTATTTTCCAGAATAACTATTTTTTTTTTATCAGATTCTATTTTTTAACATGTTCTTGCTAATTTTTTTATTTTCCTGTAATATTTGTATCATTATTGCAAGTTATTCAAGTTATAAACTGGCCAATCAGATGCCACTGGCCTCACCTCAAACATCTGATTGACAGATTCTACAAGATCCACTTTCAGTGGAAGGGGTGTTGACTTTGAACAAGCTCACCCATGATTGGTTGCAGTAGTTGTCATAGAAACGCTGACTCGTACCAATCATCTGGTTCCAACATTGCGATGTGCATATTGTGGTAAAATGGTGACTGAATTATCTTCATTTTGGTGTAGGGCTGCCACAAACGATTATTTTAATAGTCGACTAATCACAGATTATTTTTTCCGATTAGTCGACTAATCGGGTCATGCACAAACTGGATGTAAAACATACATCTTAATCATTATTAGCTTTAAACAAACTAAATATGTTCACACAAGCATTATCTGCGAAAATGCTTGTGTGAATGCTGTAAACTGAATTTTGGAAGCTGAACGAGTGACGTATAGTGAAGATGCTGAAATTGATAGCTAAAAAACACTAAAGCTGATAGCCACTAAAATATTAGCTAAACTCCAAATTATCCTAAAAAAGAATTAAAAGCCTCAGCTGGCCAAACTGCTAGCATGTAGCTGACATATGAACTTAACTAAAAAAAAAAATCGAAAATTTTCCAAAATAGCTAGCAATAGCTTAAATATTAGCTAAATCTCCAAAACACCCTAAAAACTTTTTAAAAAAAAAAAGCTAAGTTAGTCAAAACTGCTAACATCTAGCTGAAATAATAGCTGAACACCAAGTTAGCCTAAAAAACTGAAAAAAGCCCAAATTAACCAGAATAGCTAGCTTGTAGCTGAAATATTAGCTAAATTCCAAATTAGCCTAAAAAATAATTAAAAAGCCTCAGCTAGCCAAAACTGCTAGTATGTAGCTGACATGTGAACTTAACTCAAAAATAGCCTTAAAAAACTGAAGAAAATCCAAATTTTCCAAAATAGCTAGCATGTAGCTGGCTTAAAATTAAGCGTAAATTCCAAAAAAACCACGCCAAAAAAAAACTTTTTTTTAAAAAGCTTAACTTGGCCAAAAACTAGCTAGCAATCTAGCTGAATAATAGCGAAACAACTATTAGCCTAAAAAAAAAACGGAAAAAGCTTAATAACCAGATATAGCTAGCTTGGCTAGCTGCAATATTAGCTAACTCCAATTTAGCCTAAAAAATAATTAAAAGCCTCAGCTAGCCAAAACTGCTAGCATTAGCTGAAAATAACTTAACTAAAAAACTCTGAATAAAAAATGAAAATTAAATAAATAGCTATAGCATATAGCTTAAATATTAGCTAATCTCCAAACACCCTAAAAAACTTTTTTTTTTAAAAAAACTTAAGTTAGTCAAAACTGCTAACATCTAGCTGAAATAATAGCTGAACACCAAGTTAGCCTAAAAAACTGAAAAAAGCCCAAATTAACCAGAATAGCTAGCTTGTAGCTGAAATATTAGCTAAATTCCAAATTAGCCTAAAAAATAATTAAAAGCCTCAGCTAGCCAAAACTGCTAGTATGTAGCTGACATGTGAACTTAACTCAAAAATAGCCTTAAAAAACTGAAGAAAAATCCAAAATTTTCCAAAATAGCTAGCATGTATCTTAAAAATTAGCTAAATTCCAAAACACCCAAAAAAACTTTTTTTAAAAAAGCTTAACTTGGCCAAAACAGCTAGCATCTAGCTGAAATATTAGCTAAACACCAAATTAGCCAAAAAAACGGAAAAAAGCTTAAATTAACCAGAATAGCTAGCTTGTAGCTGCAATATTAGCTAAACTCCAAATTAGCCTAAAAAATAATTTAAAAGCCTCAGCTAGCCAAAACTGCTAGCATGTAGCTGACATATGAACTTAACTAAAAACTGAAAAAAAATCGAAAATTTTCCAAAATAGCTAGCATATAGCTTAAATATTAGCTAATCTCCAAAACACCCTAAAAAACTTTTTTTTTTAAAAAAAACTTAAGTTAGTCAAAACTGCTAACATCTAGCTGAAATAATAGCTGAACACCAAGTTAGCCTAAAAAACTGAAAAAAGCCCAAATTAACCAGAATAGCTAGCTTGTAGCTGAAATATTAGCTAAATTCCAAATTAGCCTAAAAAATAATTAAAAGCCTCAGCTAGCCAAAACTGCTAGTATGTAGCTGACATGTGAACTTAACTCAAAAATAGCCTTAAAAAACTGAAGAAAAATCCAAAATTTTCCAAAATAGCTAGCATGTAGCTTAAAAATGAGCTAAATTCCAAAACACCCAAAAAAACTTTTTTTAAAAAAGCTTAACTTGGCCAAAACAGCTAGCATCTAGCTGAAATATTAGCTAAACACCAAATTAGCCAAAAAAACGGAAAAAAGCTTAAATTAACCAGAATAGCTAGCTTGTAGCTGCAATATTAGCTAAACTCCAAATTAGCCTAAAAAATAATTTGAAAGCCTCAGCTAGCCAAAACTGCTAGCATGTAGCTGACATATGAACTTAACTAAAAACTGAAAAAAAATCACAAATTTTCCAAAATAGCTAGCATATAGCTTAAATATTAGCTAATCTCCAAAAAACCCTAAAAAACTTTTTTTTAAAAAAAAGCTTAAGTTAGTCAAAACTGCTAACATCTAGCTGAAATAATAGCTGAACACCAAGTTAGCCTAAAAAACTGAAAAAAAGCCAAATTAACCAGAATAGCTAGCTTGTAGTTGCAATATTAGCTAAACTCCAAATTAGCCTAAAAAATAATTTAAAAGCCTCAGCTAACAATTACTAGCTAGCTAGTAATTGTTAGCTAGCAAACAATTACAATTATTTTTTGGGTATGAACTGCTTTATTGAAACTAACTGTGGGAACATTTAAATGTTTTAAATGATAATTTTCTGTAAAACGTGGCACTTCTGCGTCAGCTTTTCCTGCTCAATTTTGACATCTCTGGCTTGCCGTACAATGTTCCGCGATGCCACCGGAAAGCCCGTAACGGAGCTGCCATTCGATGCGAACGGACAATTGGTTTAAATTATGCTAGCGCGAGGTGTCCGCGTATGGGGGGTAGAGTGTTCGAGCGGTCCGCGGTACACACGTGTCCCGAACCGTGGCCTCTGTTCCGTACGGACCACGGAAAATCCGTGATCCGTTACACCCCTAAAAGCTAGCATATTTTTATTATAACTTTCAACTTTACGACACTCTAACTCCATATATTATAAAGTAACGACTAATCGACTATTAAATTAGTTGTCGACTATTTTAATAGTCGATTAGTCGTCGATTAGTCGACTAATCGTGGCAGCCCTATTTTGGTGTAGTCGGACGTAAGCCGTTCTCTATGAGTGACGTCACACCCCCTCTGTCCATTTATCTTGTACAGTCACTGGTTCAAACCCAGATGAGCGTCGTTTCTGTATTTTATTGACCAAATGTCCTCCTCCTCTTCCATGCTTCATTTCCCATGTAAGGTTTTCATTCACAACCCTCATGTTCGGAGTCAGAAACCAGCCGCTCATCGACTGACCCAGAGCACCCAGGACTCCGACATCTCTCTGCTCAACATCAACCAGGCGGTGACGTGTTTGGCTGCGGGGAAGCTGCGGCCGGAGACGGTCGGGGACACTCTGTTCGTGGGATCTCAGACCAACTTGTTGGCCTACGATGTTCATGATAACACAGACATATTTTACAAGGAGGTGAGTGGAAACGAGAGGGAAGCCGAACATCCCAGTTTGACCCACAAACTCAGTTTTAGCTTCAATGCGTTCAGGTGACGGATGGAGCCAACGCCATCGTGCTGGGGAAACTCGGCAACATCCACTCTCCTCTCGCGATCATTGGTGGGAACTGTGCCTTACAGGGTTTTGACTATGAAGGCAACGACCAGTTTTGGACAGTAAGATACGTTTAAGGAAACATCATAAAGGAGGAGGAAGCTGTTTCATGACCCCAGTTTCCTGTCGTTTTTGCTCCTTGTCTTGTGTTTTCTTCTTTTAGGTGACAGGGGATAACGTCAGGTCTCTGGTGCTTTGTGACTTCACTGGAGATGGGAAAAACGAGGTTTGTCCCGCGTTCTGTTATCCTCCACGTTTCTTTTTGTCTTAAAAAAAAACTGGCGATGATCTGCTGATACTGGCAGCTCCTGGTGGGATCTGAAGACTTTGACATCAGAGTGTTCAAGGAGGACGAACTCGTGTCAGAGATGACGGAGAACGAGGTGAGGTTCTGCAGAACTCTGACCGTTTCATCTTTAAGAGGTTTTAGTTCTCAACCAGAATATGGTTAATATTTTAATGCTGTGTGTCACAGACGGTGACGTCTCTGTGCCACATGCACGGCAGCAGGTTTGGTTACGCTCTGGCTAACGGGACAGTTGGAGTGTACGACCGCACTGCTCGCTACTGGAGGATCAAGGTAAGAAACAGACTTGCAACTGAATGGAGTTTAAAAGCTTTGTGTGTTTCTTTATCATTAACGTCCACTAGGGCTGCCACAAACGATTATTTTAATAGTCGACTAATCACCGATTATTTTTTCCGATTAGTCGACCAATCGGGTCATGCGCAAACTGGATGTAAAGACGCTGAAGTTGACAACCAGCTGAAATATTAATTAAATGCCAAATTAGCCTAAAAAATAAAAAGAGCCAAAGTTAACCAAAATAGCTAGCATACTGCTGAAATATTAGCTAAACTCAAAATTAGCCTAAAAAAAACAGAAAAATCCTAAATTAACCGAAATAGCTATGTCGCTGAAATATTAGTTAAACTTAAAAATAGCTTAAAAAACTAAAAAAAGAAACCTTAAGTTAGCCAAAACAGCTAGCATGTAGATTAAATATTAGCTAAACTCCATAAAAGGCCAAAGAAACTTATTAAATGCCAAAATAGTCCAAAAAGCTGGCAGAATGCTATTATAACTTTACTACACTCTGACTTCATACAATATAAAGTAACGATTAATCGACTATTAAATTAGTTGTCGACTATTTTAATAGTCGATTAGTCATCGATTAGTCGACTAATCGTGGCAGCCCTAACGTCCACAAATTGTTTTAGGTTAATTAGTCAGAAATGTTATTTTTCTCGTCATTGTTCTGATTTCCTTTTTTCATTGCAGTCGAAGAACCACGCCATGAGCATCCATGCCTTCGACTTGAACGGGGATGGAGTTGTTGAACTCATCACCGGCTGGTCCAATGGAAAAGTACGTTCAGGTTTTTCAAATTTGAGGTTCAAAAACATAATCAGACCCATTCCAATCCAATATTTTAAAAACGTTTCCAGCATTCCTTTATTTATAATTATCCTTTTTTTTTAGCCAAATCAAAAAACCCGAGTCGTTTTTAAGGACAAAGTTTCTGCAGGAGTTCATTAGAAATTCCCTTCTGAGTTTTGGGTGGGGCTTTTGGCACGGAGGAAGCTCTCTGTGCAGGGGCGGTTCTAGACTGAATGACTCCCCGGGCGAGAGCCTGCCCAGACGCCGCCCCCCCCCGAAGAAAAAATTAGCTAATGGTTGCCATCTTCAATCCTATGATTGGCACTTTTTTAGATTGGTTACATTATGTTTTGTCACCATCGAGTAGTTGTTTATGGTTAATATTAATCTTAACAACTACCAACAGATTTATGAATATACTATTGCCTAAACATAGAACCCAACATGAAACAAAATAATAAACTTCATGCACACAGGCTCACAACTAATCCACTTTAACAGTTAAAATCTCCAGTTAACTGGTTAAAAAAATCGAAAATATTAATGACTAACCAGAAAAAAACAGAAAAAGACAAGAAAATAAAGCTTAAAACTACTTTTTATTGTGATCCTTTTTTTCTTTCTTTCTTTTGTAGCTGGACTACATAATTTAAGGTTATCCAAGCGCACAATTTAAGCCTCGTTTCCACTGAGCGGTTTGTTTTCACGGTGCATGCGTGGTGTTGACCACTAGTGTGTCATTTTGTCGACAACTACGAAAGCAACAACAATGGAGGTCATCCAGCAGCTCGTCTTTTTTATTGTTTTACTCTGACAGATGGTGTTTAACAGGAATTTACTGTTTGAAAGAAGATTGTGCCGTAAAAAGGAAAACGGAATAGCCAGCTTAGCGATATACTTGTTCTTTCTAATGTCATCATCGCTTTCTGCCAATCAGCAGATGGCTACAATGACTCCGCCCCAACTGTCCCGTTCTATTTTTCTATGGACCTACAACCATTGGGTCCCTCAAGAGGCCGGAACTGTTTAATGGTTCCCTTTAACATTGGACATGCTCCAAATAAAGTTAAAGTTATTTGTCACGCACCTCGGTGTTCTCCGCATTTGACCCCTCCCTTGGGGGAGTGGTGAGCTGCAGACACAGCTGCGCTCGAGAACCATTTGGTGGTTTCACCCCCCAGTCCAACTCCTGAGTGCTGAGTGTCAAGCAGGGTGGCGCTGGGTCCCATTTTTAGAGTCTTTGGTATGACTCGGCCAGGAATTGAACCCTGAACCTTCCAATCTCAGGGCGGACGCTCTTCCACAAGGCCACCGAGCTGGTCATGTCCACACGTAGCCGGGTATTTCTACAAACGCACATCTGCCGACCTCCGTTTTATAAAAACGGTTGCGTCCACACGTGATCGTTTTCAAAATAATTCCGTCCACACGTCCCGCATACTTGCGCTGCTGGGCGATGTAATGAGCATGCCAGAACAGTAGTTGGCAGTGTTTTCCTAAAAGTCAGTGAAAATCTCCGAGCAGGAGGAAGCGATATTTGTTGTAAAATAGCCGACTGCAAAGCGCTTATTCTCCTTTGTTCCTCGACAAGAAGCAGTAATTGTGTTTGTAAAAAAAAAGCAAATATGAAGCATCTGTACCAGCGTAATAATTAACACACTCCTCGGGTCCATGCTGAGCACTGTAAACAGCGGCGCATCTATGACGTGTATGCACTAATTGTCGCAAAGAGTGACGTTTAAAAACGTAGATCTCCGGTTACGCATGTCCACACGCAGACGCGAAAACGGAGTTTTCCAAAATCTTCACTTTAGCCGGAGTTTTCCAAAAGCTCAGTTTTCAGTGACTTAAACCTTCGGTTACGTGTGGACGATAGACCGAAACGGATAAAAATATATGCGTTTTAGCAGATACCCGGCTACGTGTGGACAGGGCTTTAGAACCAGATACCAGCTCAGACGAGGAAATGAAGACGTATGTGAATCTATTTGTATGAAGTATTTGCATCAGAATGGAGCGTAGCAAGCAGCTTGTGGCACAGCCAGCACATTTTCTACATCACAATAGGTGAGTTGGAAAGCTAAAGGCTCAAATGATGCAGTGTTTTGGAGCAGCAGAAACAGGAAAAAAACAAAATATTTCACAGATTTAACCATTGACTGTTTAATCTGTATGGACAAATGACGGAGAAAATAAAAGACTTAAGAAAACAGCAAAAATATTTATAAATGAAAGTCTAAATTCAGGCTATCTTTGGGGTTTTTATCATTACTTATCCAGGGAGAAATCCCTCTGAGTTTATTATTTATCTGTACAGGTGGGAAGGATTCAACCTGGTTCGTCTCCTGTAAATAACAAGGCTAGAACAGAATAAAATGTGGATTTCCAGCATTTTTTTAGTCAGTTTACCTGACAGAAAGAGAAAAAGACAAACAAACTTAAAATGCTTTGTACAGATTTGACATGAGATAACAGAAAAAAGATTAAAAAAAAAAGTCAAATTCTTGCTTTAGTGTATATTTCTCAACTCGTTTCTCGTCTGGTTCCAGATTGATGCTCGAAGCGACCGCACAGGTGAGGTGATCTTCAAAGACAACTTCTCCTCCGCCGTGGCGGGCGTGGTGGAGGGAGACTACAGGCTGGACGGGCAGAAGCAGCTCATCTGCGCCTCCACAGACGGAGAGGGTGAGCGCATCCACGCTCCGTTTTCATGTTCTGAACAAAGCGGATGCAGGCGTTCTGGACTCCTCTGTGTTCTCGCAGTTCGCGGTTACCTGCCGGCCAGCAAAGAGCAGAAGGGCAGTCTCATGGACTCCGGCTCTGAGCAGGAACTCGTTCGAGAGCTCAGCCAGCGCAAACAGAACCTCCTGCTGGAACTGCGCAACTACGAGGAGAACGCGAAGGTGCCCGTCGCCCACGGCTGTGACTCGCAGGGAGACAGGAAGACGCTGAATACTGTTTTCCTTCCTGTTTGCTCAGGGGGTGTCACAGACAAACAGTGAGGTGGGGGTCATCCCGGCCAACACTCAGCTGCAGACGGCTCTGTCGGTGCGGCCCGCTACGGAGGTTCAGAGGGCGCACGTGGAGCTCAGCATCTCCACTCCGAACGGTACGGTTCTGAAAGCCCCAACAGTTTTGAACATGTTGAGGAAATAAAGGAGGAAAAAGAAATCCAAACCAGCTCAACTCAAACACCTGCTGCTCCTCTACCTGGCTGGTGCTGATCAAACTCATGAGCTCCTCCTACCAGGTGAGCAGAATGTCACGTCAGGATGCAGAACACCGGCAGCAGCTGTAACGTGATCGGTAATGGACATTATTCAACCGCCGGGAGGGGGCAGTGAGACGGGTTATTCACGGATGTGTCCGGTCCCCGAGCCCATGCCAATAAAGGGGGTGGGGGGGCGTTACTGTACCTCTTATATAAATGGCGGGTTATCGGGTGAACCTACCTGACTTCAGCGTTTCACAAGGTCGGTAGCAGAGCCTGCGAGTCATCTGCCGTAGCTGGACCGCTCCCGCGTCACACCTGAACCGGAACTGTTGCAACGTGAGTCCAACACCGGAGCTAAAGGTGTCGAAGTCAAGGCCCAGGGGCCGGATCCGGCCCTCGAGATAATTATTTTCATTGTCATAAATGGCCGAATGTTATCTTGCATTTATTTGTATAATTTTGACAAAATATATTTTTAAGGAGAGTAAAATATTGAAAGTTATTTAAGGTTTAAGTTGATTTATTCTAGAATAATATTATTGCTTTTTTATTATTATTCTTAGTTATGTTAAAAAGTTATGGTTAAAGTTTAAAAAATTGGCATTCTGCTAGCTTTTTGGACTATTTTGGCATTTACTAAGAGTTTTTAGGCAATTATGGAGTTTAAGTAAGTAAGTAAGTAAATGTTTATTTCTATAGCACCTTTCATGGATAAAAATCACAAGGTGCTTCACAAAGAAGACAGAATAAAATTACAACCAGTCATACACATATTGCATAAAAGACAGTAAAAGCAAGGTAAAACACAATAAAAAACAAAAATAAAATTACCTAAAAGCTCTTTTGAATCTTGACCTGACTTTTAAAACACTCAACAGAGTTTATCTGTCGTACTGAGCGTGGGAGGTCATTCCAGAGACGAAGAGCAACGGCTTGAAAGGCAACGTCTCCTCTAGTTTTATAGCGGGTCTTTGGAATTTTCAATAGACTTTGATTTAAAGACCTCAAGGACCGGACTGAAGAGTAGGGGGTTAAAAGGTCAGTAATGTATTTGGGAGTTTGTCCGTGCAAGGCTCTAAAAACCAGGAGTAAAATTTTAAAATCAATTCTAAATTTAACTGGGAGCCAATGTAAAGAGGACAGTAAAGGAGTTATGTGTGCTCGTTTATTGGCTCCTGTTAAAAGCCTTGCCGCAGAATTTTGAACCAGTTCCAGACGTTTTGAAGAGCTTTTGCTAAAACAAGTAAAAAGTGAATTACAATAATCTAAACGTGAAGATATAAAAGCATGGATAATCATTTTTACTAAAGTTTTTGACTTTAGCCACACTCCTCAGGTGATACATACAGTTTTTGACAGTTTAGCTAATATTTTCAGGTACTTTTTAGCTGTTTTGGCTAATTCAGGCTTTTTAAAAGTTTTTTAGGCTGCTTTGAAGTTAGGCTAATAATTACACGCTAGCTGTTATGGCTAGCTTAGGTTTTTTTTTCAGTTTTCAGGCTAATTTGTCATTTAGCTAATATTTTAGCAGATTATTAGCTTCAGCATTTTAAGCTATTAGCTTTAGCGTTTTTTAGCTACCAAGTTCAGCTCACATCATTCACACTAGCATTATACCAGTTAATGCTATATATGTAGTTCATAATTATCTTAAAAAGTTACAGGTTTAAAGTTTTTAAAATGTAGTTTTAGTGTTCAATAAATGTTTATCCTGTTCGGCCCGCGACCTCAGGTGGGCTTTGGATTTTGGTCCCCTGTGCGATTGAGTTTGACACCCCCGTGTTTTAAGGCAGGTCAGACTGTGTCTGTTAACCCCTCCCCCTTTACTCCTCAGAAACCATCATCCGTGCCGTGCTCATATTTGCTGAGGGAATATTTGAAGGGGAAAGCCACGTGGTCCATCCCAGCGCTCAGAACCTTTCGGGCTGTGTCCGTGTCCCCATCGTGCCCCCAAAAGACATCCCAGTGGATCTGCACATCAAAGCCTTCGTTGGAGGAAAGTCCAGGTCAGATGAGTGTAAGGCGACAGTCTTCATCTCTCTGCTTCCTCTTCCTCACTCACGCCCCCCCCACACCACCACCTCTACCGCAGTAACCCAGTTCCACGTGTTCGAAATCACACGGCAGCTGCCGCGGTTCTCCATGTACCAGATCTCAGCAGACCCGTCCGCCGCGCCGCCGCCGGGGGGCAGAGTCACCTTCAGCATCAACGAGCGTCCTCAGAGGGTGGGCACTCTCACACCCGCCGCGCTCGTCCGTCCGCTCTCGTTAACCTCCTCCCGTCCGTCTGCAGGTGGTCATGTGGCTGAACCAGAACTTCCTGCTGCCGGAAGGAGTGGAGAACCCGAATGTGACCTTCAGCTCCCTGAGAGGCAGAGGGCTGCTGTCCTTCAACATGGCCAGCAACGGACAGGTGAGCACAACAACACACCTGTGTGAACCTATGGAGTCAAAATAGTCTCATTCTTGACTTGTAACTTGTGTGTAATGCACTTGCAATTGTGTATTTAAATGTACAAAAAATGACTAAATATAAGATACAAACGCGCAACTTTAAATTACAGAAGTTTAACCACCCAAAAATCTTTAAAAAGTGTGCACACATCATCTGTTACACACAAAACCACATTGAGACTTTTTCATTGTAAATGATGCGTTTAAATCCTGCTGGTTTTCTCATGAGCAGCTTTGAACTTAAATTGTGAAGAATATCTGGTCATTTTTTCCACTTTCTTAAAGGGTAAACAAACACTAAGTCAACTGTTTTTGGCTGTAAACGCACTAATAAATAAAAAACGTTTAAATGTAGTGCTGCTGACAAACGATTTTTTTAATAGTCCGACTAATCATCGATTAATTTTCCGGGATCATGGACAAAGTGGATGTAAAAAAAATCTTAAATATGATTAGCTTTAAAACTAAAAAAGTCCTAAATAAGCTAAAATCGCTAGCATATAGCTGAAATATTAGCTAAACTCCAAATTAGCCTAAAAATTGTAAAAATTACAAATTAGCTAAAATAGCTAGCATGTAGCTGAAGTAATAGCAAAACTCCAAATTAGCCTAAAAAACTGTAAAAAATCCCAAATTAGCCAAAATAGCTAACATGCAGCTGAAATATTAGCTAAACTCAAATTAGCCTTAAAAACACTGTAAAAATTCCAAATTAACCAAAATAGGTAGCATGTAGCTGGAATAATAGAAAACTCCAAATTAGCCTAAAAAACTGTAAACATTTAGAATTAGCTAGCTAACATGTAAATGAAATATTAGCTAAACTCCAAATTAGCCTAAATAACTGAAAAAATCCTAAATTAGCCAAAAGAGCTAATATGTAGCTGAAATATTATCTTAATTTCAAATTATCCCAAAAAACTGAAAAAGCCTAAATTAGCCAAAATAGCTAGCATGAAGCTAAAATATTAGCTAAACTCCAAAATAGCCTGAAAACCCTTAATAAATGCCAAAATAGTCTAAAAAGCTAGCAGAATGTCATTATAACTTTCAACTTTACTACAGCCTGGCTCCATATATTAAAAAGTAACGACTAATCGACTATAAAATTAGTTGTCGACTATTTTAATAGTCGATTAGTCATCGATTAGTCGACTAATTGTGGCAGCCCTACTTTAAAGTGCTTTGCCACTTTTTTGACAATTTAAAATAAACTTGTTTATTTCTTCAAATTTGTAGTCTAAAACTGTCCGTGTTCTGCCCCATACATGACAGGCGGTATCACAGTTGAATTTTGTGATTAGTCAGCTGGTGTAAGTCCCAGAAGTTTCACGTCATCAAGCCCCGCCCATCTTCGATTCTGTAACGGCCGGTTGTTATCCTGTTAGCTTTAGCATGGGTCGTAGCTGTATCGTCAAAAATCTACTAGCTTGCTCAACATTCTGATGGAAGTTAGACGACAGTGTTTTAGTGCAGTTGGTATTGAATCCAGAGATCTCCGTCCCGGTGATGGATTTAACATAAACGTTTCACTCAGGATTCTTCGTTTAATATGTTAGCTTTTATTAGCTTTGATGCTAGCATCATTTTACCTCTGAGACGCTGGTCCCTTTCGGACCTGCATTGTATAGAGAGAAAATCCTTAACCTCCACAGAAAGCTGTGTTGAAACCATAGACACATATTATTTTTACTATATTTAACATCACTTTGCTTTGCATCACTTTCTGTTGTGTAGCGTCCCTTAGCTCCGCCCCTTTTTTCTGCATTTTTAAAATTTGGGCTGAGTAGAGTCAGCCTGTAACTGTCCTGTTATGTTACCCTTTAAAAAAATATGCCCCGATTATAATAATTATAAAAAAGTCTAAATATTTGAAAGACTAAAGTCTCTCTATTCTCATCGCTCCATTGCACACCTGCGCTTTCCCTTCGCCACAGAGCTCTTCCCTGAGCGCTGGTGTTCTGCGAAAAGTGTTGAGTGTTTTAAAAACGCATATTTAGACTTTTTTTATATTAATTATCAAGGCATAACTTTTTAAGAAAATGAGAAAATGTCAAATTTCATTAGATATTTTTCGCAATCCAAGTTCAAAGAAGGTGATGAGAAAACTCTGATGACCCAGCATTCTTGCACCATTTAAACGCATCATTTACACACAAATCTCAGAGATGGAAAAAGAATCTCACACCTGATTTGTGGATAAATGAAGATTTGTGTGTGTATCATAGGGCTGCCACGATTAGTCGACTAATCGATGACTAATCGACTATTAAAATAGTCGACAACTAATTTAATAGTCGATTAGTCGTTACTTTAAAATATGTGGAGTCAGAGTGTAGTAAAGTTGAAAGTTATAATGACATTCTGCTAGCTTTTTAGACTATTTTGGCATTTATTAAGGGTTTTCAGGCTATTTTGGAGTTTAGCTAATATTTTAGCTTCATGCTAGCTATTTTGGCTAATTTAGGCTTTTTCAGTTTTTTAGGCTAATTTGGAATTAAGATAATATTTCAGCTACATATTAGCTCTTTTGGCTAATTTAGGATTTTTTCAGTTTTGTAGGCAAATTTGGAGTTTAGCTAATATTTCATTTACATGTTAGCTAGCTAATTCTAAATGTTTACAGTTTTTAGGCTGATTTGGAGTTTTTCTATTATTCCAGCTACATGCTACCTATTTTGGCTAATTTGGAATTTTTACAGTTTTTTTAAGGTTAATTTGGAGTTTAGCTAATATTTCAGATACATGTTAGCTATTTTGGCTAATTTGGAATTTTTACAGTTTTTTAGGCTAATTTGGAGTTTAGCTATTACTTCAGCTACATGCTAGCTATTTTGGCTAATTTGGAATTTTTACAGTTTTTTAGACTAATTTGGAGTTTAGCTAATATTTCAGCTACATGTTAGCTTGCTAATTGTAAATGTTTACAGTTTTTTAGACTAATTTGGAGTTTAGCTAATATTTCAGCTACATATTAGCTCTTTTGGCTAATTTAGGATTTTTTCAGTTTTGTAGGCAAATTTGGAGTTTAGCTAATATTTCATTTACATGTTAGCTAGCTAATTGTAAATGTTTACAGTTTTTTAGGCTAATTTGGAGTTTTGCTATTACTTCAGCTACATGCTAGCTATTTTGGCTAATTTGGAATTTTTACAGTTTTTTAGACTAATTTGGAGTTTAGCTAATATTTCAGCTACATGTTCGCTTGCTAATTGTAAATGTTTACAGTTTTTTAGGCTAATTTGGAGTTTAGCTAATATTTCAGCTACATGCTAGCTATTTTGGCTAATTTGGAATTTTTACAGTTTTTTAGACTAATTTGGAGTTTAGCTAATATTTCAGCTATATGCTAGCGATTTTAGCTTATTTAGGATTTTTTTGTTTTAAAGCTAATCATATTTCAGATTTTCTTTACATCCACTTTGTCCATGATCCGATTATTCGACTAATCGGAAAAATTAATTGATGATTAGTCGACTATTAAAATAATCGTTTGTGGCAGCCCTAGTGTATCAGGCGATTGGTTTGTATGTATAGTTAGTTTAAGCTGCTGTGATTTAAAGTTGTGTGTGTAAATGTATTTATTTGGAATTTTTCCCTCACACCATGTTATTCAGACAAAAGCAGGCTGAATGAAGAGTTGTTTTTTTTTTATTCCACCACAGGACACAAATTTTCACCACAGTAATTTTTTTTATATTTTTCTAATTTCAAAAATCAGGTGAGACTATTTTGTCTCCATAGAATCAGACTGAGGCTCATAATAGATCTGCTGAACGTTTTCAGGAAAAGCTCCTTCTTATCAAGTTTACTCACAGGTTCTACTGTCATCTATTTGTGTTTTCACTCAGATCACCCTGAGGACGGACGACATCGACCTGGCAGGCGATGTGGTCCAGTCTCTCGCCTCCTCTCTGGGCATGGAGGACCTTTCTGCTGAAGCGGACTTTCCCACGTACTTTGAGGAGCTGCGCACGACGCTCACCGAGGTTTGATGCAGTTTCAGTCGTTATTCATCACCTGATTCATACCCAAAAAGCATTTCTTTCTATTTTTTGCTAGCAGATCCTCATTTTCTGCGTCAGTCTTCGCGTTTCAGCTGCAGTCACTTCTGTTGCAGGTGGACGAGTTTCATGCCTTCCATCAGAAGTTAACGGCAGACATGGCCGAACACTCCAACTACATCAGGAGCATGCTGGTGCAGGCAGAGGACTCTCGCCTCATGGGGGACATGTGAGCAGCGGCGGCAGCTAGAGCCAACAATTAGAACGAGGCGCCGCGGCGTAACCCTGTCCTCCTCCTGCAGGACGGCCATGAAGAGGCGTCACAGGCAGCTGTACGACCTGAACAGAGACCTCATCAACGAGTACAAGATCCGCTCCAACAACCACAACGCGCTCGTGGCCTGTCTCAAGTCTGTGAACCAGGCCATCCAGCGGGCGGGAAGACTCCGAGGTTAGTCGCCGGGAAGAGACGCTGCAAATTTAGGATCCCAGGTTTCGGTTAAACCGTAAATTCTCTGATGGATGGAAGGATCGGCTTCATCGCTTCACACAGCATCCATCCATTTTCTAAACCCGTTATTGTCACTTCTGGGGTCACGGGGGTGCCGGAGCCAAACCAGGGAGGGCACCCCCTGGACAGGTCTGCAGTCTGTCGCAGGGCCGCAATCACACTCGTTGGACATGGGCCAGTCCCCGACGTGGTTGGAGCGCACATAGGACAATGCGCCCCAGTCGACAGTCGCACCAGTTGTAGAGGGGCCCCGCCCCTTCCGCCTGGGGTGGGGAGGTAGCAGTACGCTCTTTTTAACGTTGTTCAACATGTTTTTCAGTCGTCTTAAAGTCCCCCTCCGATGAAAATTATGTTTTGGGGTTTTTAACATGCATGTGTGGCATTTTTCTTATGAAAGAGAAGAAATGTTTAAAAAAATATTTTTTCTGAGTATTTCTTCTTTTTAAATATCTGTCAATCAAACTGTCTCAGACAGACTCTGTTTTTCATGAATGCTCTTCTTTCTGCTGCACTAAACCCTCATCTGGTCCGAAGAGAAGATGCTATCTTCACATTGACTGCAGTCAAATGAGCCGCCGTTCACATTTTTGTGGTCCAATCAGCCGTCACTGGATTTTTGGTGAGAGTTTCATCCAATACTTACGGTAGCAGGGATGAGAACGCTGGAGAATCTCCACCAGACTCCACGGAGCTTCTTGATGTGACCACAGAAATGTGAACGGCGGCTCATTAGACCGAAAGGATTGTAAATGAATGAAAGAGCATTTGGATGTTAGGTTTCAGTATTTTCTGCTCTGAGAAACCAATGGATTGAATGGATTGATCACAACAACGTCAATAATTAGCTAAAAGAGTCTCTGGTGAACTGGAAGGAGGAAGAATCAGGATTTTGGAGGAAGTTCTGTCCATGAAGATCTGAGCTGACATCCGGATCAGAACCAGACGGCTGGACATTACTGATATTGATGGATGTTTTTATGTAGCAGTAGTGAAGATTTATGCTAGCGAGACACAGAGCTCTCATAATCAGACAAGGGGGTTTAGGGGCGGAGCTGCTTAGCTCAGCTCCAAAAGCCACGCCCCCTCAGAGGAGGTTTTTGGTTAAAAACGTCATAATGATAATTAAAACAATACTTGGAACGTTTTTTGGTTTTTTTTATTAAAAAAATCATAATGGGGGACTTTAAAGTTTAGTTAATGTAATATTTTGGTGTTAAAGCTGAGGTCGTATTGGGTTTTATTTTTTTCTTTTTGCTCTCTGTTTCTGTAATTGTTTTTTTAAATTTTACTAGGAGTCGTTTAGGGTTTTAGCATCCAACAGTAATATTATATTCCTATTCTTTGCATGTTTATCTCATCAGAATGGCTGATGTAGACGATACCCTCACATTTCATGAGTTCAGGGTTTACTGGGGTGTCAGGTTCTCTGGTTGCAAAGCGAGCCCACATCATGAGTCCTCCATCACTGTGCCTGACAGTTATCAGGGACTCCTTAAAACTGCAGCATGTGCAGTGAATGTGAACAGATGTTTCTCCATATTTTAAATTTACAAATTTTTTTTTTGGTGGTAGCTGTAAATAAGATACATATTAAAGCCCCTCTCCTATCCACTTGTGTTTTTAACATGTTCTGGTAGCATTTTCTCAAGATGGAGGACTTATATAAAGAAAATTTAGCTTAAAATTGTATTTCTGAATATTTCTTTATTCAAATTGTTGTGAAGGCAAGGCAAGGCAAGTTTATTTGTATAGCACATTTCATGTACAGAGACAATTCAAAGTGCTTTACATAAAAAATTAAAAGAAACAATCAAAAGAAATAGTAAAAATGTCATTCATTATTCAAATCATTAAAAAAATTAAAAGAAAGTAAAAAGATTTTTATTTCAAGCATAGAATAAAAGTGCGGACGTAAACTTTTAACATATTAATCAAATGCAACTGAGACAGGTGAGTCTTTAACCTGGATTTACCTGAGTGTTTCAGCAGATCTAAGGTTTCTGGAAGTCTGTTCCCAGATCTGTGGTGCATAGAAGCTGAATGCAGCTTCTCCATGTTTAGTTCTGAACCGTAGGAACTGATAAAAGACCGGATCCTGATGATCGGAGAGGTCTGGCTGGCACATACTGGGTCAGGAGGTCAGTCATGTATTTTGGTGCTAAACCATTCAAAGCTTTATAAACCAGTAACAGAACTTTAAAGTCTATCCTCTGAGAGACAGGTAACCAGTGTAAAGACCTCAGAACTGGACTGATGTGGTCTACTTTCTTGGTCCTTGTGAGAACCCGAGCAGCAGAGTTCTGAATAAGCTGCAGTTTCCTGATGGATTTTTTTGGTAGTCCTGTAAAAACACTGTTACAGTAATCAAGTCGATTAAAGATGAAAGCATGCACTAGTTTCTCCAGGTCCTGCTTAGACATCAAATCTTTAATCCTTGAGATATTTTTGAGATGATAATAGGCTGATTTAGTGACTGCCTTAATGTGTTTATCAAAATTTAAGTCTGTGTCTATCACTACACCCAAGTTTCTGGCCTGGTTGGTGGTTTTTAGTTGAATAGATTGAAGCTCTGTAGTGACGTCTAACCTTTTTTCTTTAGCCCCAAAGACAATAACCTCAGTTTTGTTTTTGTTTAATTGAAGTAAGTTGTGACTCATCCAGTCATTAATGTCCTCAATGCATTTACCAAGAGCCTGTACAGGGCCTCGGTCTCCTGGTGTCAGTCTAATATATATCTGTGTGTCATCTGCATAGCTATGGTAACTAATGTTGTTGTTCTTTATAACCTGGGCCAGTGGGAGCATGTAGATGTTAAATAGAAGTGGTCCCAGGATGGAGCCTTGGGGCACTCCACATGTAATGTGAATCAGAAGCAAACGAAAAAAATGCTGTTTGAAAATAAAAATCATGCTGGGAGGGGCACAAGCTCCTCGCTCTGCTCCAGTTCTGATGCACCCAAATGCAGACAAATAGATCCGTGTACAGCAGGGGTGGGCAAACTTTTTGACTTGTGGGCCAGAAAGGGTTCTAAAATTTGGCATAAGGGCCGGACAAGGAGCAGATGGAAGGAGTGATGTGGTAATGAACCTCATAAACTAAAAAAATAATAAATTTAGAGTAATTTAGAGAAAAACATGCTTTCATTTGGATTAAAATTCACATATATTCATTTAAAAACAGAAAATTTGGGAATTTTAATTTCTAAATTTTAATTTTTGTTCTCTTTTTGGTGATCCAATGAGTTGATGTTCTTCAGAGGAAAATGTGAACTCAAAGAAATCAGAAAAAACACCTTCTGACCAGAAAAAAACACACGAACGCCAGAGAAACAACACCATTCATGAGAAGAAACCAGAAATACAAGAAAAATAAAACAATAATTAGGATTTTTAATTCAATGTATTTTAATTTGGAGGGCCAGATTAAGTATCTTAAGGGGCTGTATGTGGCCCCCGGGCCGTAGTTTGCCCACCCCTGGTGTACAGTGTTTTCACAAGCGCAAAAAATATCTAATCAAGAAGAAGAAAACATATAGGAGTCGCTCTGGAGCATAAGTCGCACTTTTAGGAGAGTAGTGTGACATTTTTTAACAAAGCCGTTTAGACAAGCATAGCTAAAAAAATAAATAAAGAAATACAATAATACTAATCTTTTGATCTGTATAAGAAAAATCAAAGTTGAAGAGGAAAACAATCAGATTCTCTTCCACGTTTGCTTTGGACGACTCTTCTTTTTCCGCTGTCAGTAGCAAATACTTTGGATGCATCGCCCTCTAGTGGTTGTCGGAGGAAACAACAGCTAAAAGACAACCAGTGTTTACTGGGAAAATAACGAATATATGACACTTTAGATGTCTGGGGCTGTGAGCTAGCAGGAGACTGTAAACAGAGCTATGAGTGATGGGAAGTGGGGTCGGGGTTGGCCCCCGTCAGCACCCACAACTCAGAGGTGAACTCCTGCTGTTCTGCAGAAACTATGTCCGAGAAAATTACACTTTTTTTTTAAATTTTGGCTAAGAACTGCATCATCATAATTAGAAAAAAATACAAATAACGGGGAATTCTATCTTAATATTAAACACAAAAAAGAAACCAAACTTCCCGTTTCTGCTCCGAACCGGCCAGATTCCTGTTGTTCATTGGTCCGTGTGCTTCTCTTTAGTGGGCAAACCCAAGAACCACGTCATCTCCGCCTGTCGAGACGCCATCAAGAGCAACAACGTCAACGCGCTCTTCCGGATCATGAGAGCCGGCACGGCATCGTCCTGACACCGACGGCAGCGGAGACTGAGGAGCGCGGAGGAGCCGGGAATGTTTGCTAGCGTTTGGCAGAACGTCTTTGAGTGTTTGACAGTTCAGATGTGGGGAAGTTTGTTTGTTTGTTTGTTTGAAATTATGATATCTTTTGTAGAATAAACTCAGAGGCTGTGGAGGTGATGTTACGGTACTGTTACTATTAAAAAACAAACGGGAAGTTTTCATCTCTGCTGCGTGACTTTTTCATGGCGCCCATCCCTCCTCCAGGCACTTTTGCATGAATGGTCATTTTCTCCCAGAACTTTGAACATGGATGAAAAAACCAAATTATTCCACTTTTTTTTTGCTTAAAGTGAATTCTGTCTGCATCTTATTGTTCTCAAATATCTAGGAAAAAATTAATCCTACAGCTGAAAATTCTGCATCAAAACTGCAGCTAATAGAAAAAGATTTTTCATTATTTTATCAAACTAAACCAAAAGTTCACTTCACTTCATTATCTGTTCGCTTCAATGCAGTTTGTTGCCACAAGGGGGCAGACTCAGCCTACAAGATAACGCGATTCACCTGAACCTCAGGTAAGCTCCACCCCCTGAAAACATCAATAACTAGAAAACTAAATGGAGGTTCAAATCCTACTACTTGAAGGTAAATATGAGAAAATCCAAAGCAAATCCTTCAGGTGAAAATGAATCTCTTCAGATGTGATTACTGCTTCACTTTTTGATTAATCGTTCTTTTATTGTTTGTCAAAAAAGTCCGGGAGCGTACAAATATTTGAATGATTAATATTATTTTTTTTCCTCACCATTTAAAAAAAAAAAGCTCTAAAAATAGATGAACTTTGCTTTTTTTATCTCTGAGAATCCAAACTTAATCTTCTATAAAATAATATTTAACAAAAGTTTTATAATTAGATGTTTAAAAATGTTCTTTTTTTTTTTTTTTTTTACAGAAGATTTCATCCTGTTAACTCTGAGTTATAACAGCAAAAAAAGTCAATGTTTGTGAAATATCTGGACTATTAGAGAAAAGGATGACATTAAAAAAAATTAGAGAAGGCCCAAAAGATGAAAAATAAGAAACATGAATGAGACTTTTGCTAACTTCTATTGATGTGTTTGGTTTGTTTTTTGTTGGTTTCTGTAACTACAGAAGTACTAAAACAAAATCGTTTTAAGCATTTATTTACAAAAACATGATCTGAAAAAGCGCTCGACTCAGAACTGGATTTTCCCTTCGTTCTTTGCCCTCTTCCTCTCCTCACAGATCCAGATGCTGTGCTGGCATCTGGATCAGCTCTGCTCTGGTCACGTGGTAGGAGCATGGAAAAGGGAAGATGCGTTCACAGACCCTCGGAATTCAGAAGGACCCTCTAACAGAGGGAAGAAAACATTCTTTTTGACACAGGCTCTCACACATAAAAAACAAGTTATATAATATTCCATTCATTTAGTTGATTGTTTATTTACCTATGTATTTATTATTTATAGTAAAAATATTTTAAACGCTTTTTTTTTACACTTTATTTATGTAGGCCTGTGCAGTCTACTTATATCTTTTTTAATTATTTTTTTATATATATAAAACATTATTTTAAATACTTGCTTTTTACACACACAAACACATTTATATTATATTATATTTGATCGTTTTTATTTATTTTTTGTAGTAATTAGTTTATTTTAATTTATTTGTTTTTATTTTTAGCATAATTTTGGATAATCTTTTCATCAGGGAGCTAACACATGAGGAAAACGTCAAATTTCCAGTTTAAAAGTTGATTTATTTACTTAAACAACAGTAGAAAAATCTTGAGACAATGTTGAAGCTGTGAAATCCGTTTTTTTCACTGCCTCCCTGAACGCAACAGGTCCGTCGTCCCACGCAAACTCATCAGATCTTCTTTTCTAGTAAGTTTTTTGTGTTTTTGTTTAAATTAAATTATGGAGAATCATAATGAGTTTTTGAGGAGAAACTTGACATTTCTGAACGAGTCATGATGAGTTTAGGAAAGTTAAAGGAGTGAAGAGAAGCTGCTGGAGATCTTCTGGAATAACTAACAAATAAACAACCAGGATTTTTTTTTTAAAGTTAAACTTTTTTCATTTGGTGAACTGGTTTTGAACTGGCTTTAATGCTTCACATTTGTGGAGCTCCTGTTGCTTATTTGATTAATTTTGGGGGAATTTTTGTTGAAACATTTCAGTAGAGTGAAAGAAGTGGTTTTTGTCATTTAACTCTTAAGAAATTATATACATTTAAAAAAAAAGAAGTCCGAGTATAGAACTATGAGGTTCTCCAAATATGGAAAGAAAAACGTTCATAATGCTTTTGTTGTGCAACATGTTTTAAACTCTATGATTCATCCTATGTTGCTTTTGTTCTGTAGATCACTGAAGATGGAAATAAAACCAAACTTCTGAATTCTTCCAGAGCTGAGATGGCTGCAACATGTGTGCGTGAGCTGTGAGGAAGCAGCAGGGGGAATTTTTTCCAGCTCAGAACAGAGAAAAAATCTCAGCAGAGCCAAGAAAAATGAGCCAAAGTAGCTTCAGGCAGCAACTCCCTCTGCTGTCCCGAGATGCATCTGTCAGGTTTGTAGCTCAGGTCCTTCTAAGATGCTGAGGAAGGTGGTGGTGATGATGAGGAGGGTCTTCCACGTGAAGGGGGATGTGGCGTGCACGCTGGTGCTGCTGGTGCTCTTCTGTCTGCTGCTGTACACTCGCCAGGTAAGCGGGAATCTGATCCACCGTCGGGGAAGCTTCTCACCCCTCTGAGTCTGACTGGGAATCCCGTCTGCAGGTCATTCTCCCGACCAGGTGGAGCTCACCTGCGTGGAAGCTGGAGATCCACAGCTCCACCAGCTCCAGCAGGACTCTGCTGGGGGCCAGCGGGGCCAAAACGGTCACAGAGTCTGGAGCGGTAAGGCCTCGTTTTTATGTTCTGCTGGAATGTTGGCAGCATGTTTAAAACGTTTTCAACAACTTTATTCAATGTTTTTTTTTTTTCATTCTCTTTATTCAGATTTTCATACAAAGATAACATAAGTAGAAAACAGGTTTTTTTCTTTCTTGTGAAACAAAACAAGCCAACAACAATGACAAAAAAAAAAAAAAAAAAACAACACAATATTATAACATTAAGTGGAGGACATCACATTTAACAGTTGTTATGAAGCTCAGTTACTATTCTTTCATAATCTCAAAAAGGTCTATGAAGGGTTGCCAGGTTCTATAAAACACTTCTTGTTTTCCTCTAAGTGTGAACCTAATTTTTTCTAGTTGTAAATGTTTCATAATGTCTCGCATTAGTACTGAAGGGGTGGGGGGCCTTTTTTGTTTCCAATTTCACAAAATTAATCGTCGTGCCAGAAGTGTTACAAACTGTATAACTGTGTTTTGGGAGTTTGATAGGTCTCTATCATTTGGTGCTACTCCAAACAAAGCAGTAAGTGGATCTGGTTTAAGTGACTTTTTAAAAATATTTGACAAAATTTGAAAAAGATCCTTCCAATATTTCCCAATACAGGGACAGTTCCAAAACATATGTGCTAATGAAGCTGGTCGTTGTTTACATCGATCACAGGAAGAACTCACTGAGGGGAACATTCGTGACAGTTTCAACTTGGATAAATGTAATCTGTGTAAAACCTTAAACTGTAAGAGCCCATGTCGAATACATACAGATGAAGAGTGTACATTTTCTTGTGCTTTTGTCCATTGATTATCTGTGATTCTCACTTCCAAGTCTTTTTACCAGGCATCCCTAAAATATTCTAATGTGGTGTTACAGTCCAGTTGTGACAGTATGTTGTGGATTTTTGTGATCAGGCCTTTTTTAAATGGATCAAACAGGAACAGTTTATCCAAGGTAGATTCTGGGGGTCGACCGGGAAAGGATGGGAATAAACTATTTATAAAACTTCTGGTCTGCAAGTACTTGAAAAAATCATTACTATGCAATTTGAATTTTTGTTGTAATTGTTGGAACGTGGGGAAAATATTATCGATGAATAAATCTTTTATTAAGTATAGGCCTTTGTGGTTCCATTGATGAAAATATATATTGGAAAGTGGGGGTGTGAATGCGTGGTTATTAGTCAATGGAGCTTGTATGGAAGCATCATTCCAACCGTAATGTTTTCTAATTTGGGTCCAGATTTTAATTGAGTGAGAGACAACAGGATTCTTAAAATTACATTTAGGAATAGGAAGAGCAGTTTGTTCAATGTTTTTAAGTCCACTTATGTGATCTCAAGTTTAGGCACCTTAAACACAGAGAAAATGTATAAATAAATTTTAACTTGTTCTTGTGGAATTTTTCTCATGATGGGGGATATATAAAGAAAATTAGGATTAATTACTTAAAAACTGAGTATTTATTTGTTCAAATTGCTGGGAATCAAGAGCAGACGTAAATTGTTTGAAAATAAAAGAGCCCTGCTCCGTTCCATTCTGATGCATCCACCTATAAGATGACTAGATCCATGAACGTCTTTGTTTGGCTCAAAACTGTATGACCAGATTGCTCAAAAAATGTTTGCTATTTCTATTGCACTGGAGATTTTAGATCGGGGGTGTGATGGGCTGTAAGCTTGAGGGAGAGTGCATAACAAATGTGTGATGGGAAGTGGGGGTGTGCTTACTCTGTGCCCACAATTCAGAGTTGAATCTGTAATGAACTCCTGCTGCTCTGTAGAAACTTTGTCCTAGATCAGAGGTCTGCAACCTGCGGCTTCAGAGCCACATGTGGCTCTTTTATCTCTCCATAGTGGCTCTCTGGATGAAGATTAGCTAATATTTTAGCAACATACTAACGTTTTTGGCTAATTTATTTTATAGTGGGGTTTTTAGGATAATTTAAAGTTTAGCTAATATTTCAGTAAAAGAGGAGGAGTTTGAGAGGAAATTATTGCCACATATGGAAATGGACAAAGCAAGGTTGTGACATCACCCATAGAAAATGTTTTACCTCGGTCTCCAAATCTTCCGTGGTACAGACTTCGCCGTTTAGGAATCTGACGACGTTAGTAAGTGGTGATTGGTCAAAGTCGGTCTGAGTCGACGTTTCTATGGCAACCACTCTCGCCAGTCAGGAATGAGCTTGTTGGAAAGCCACTCCCCTTCTACTGAAAGCGGGCCGTGGCGAACCTGTCAATGAAAAGTTTCCAACGTTCCGGGTGGGGCATCTGATTGGCCAATTTATAACTGGAAATATTTGTGATAAAGTATAAATTACAACGAAAAAAAATTAGCTTCAGCAAAAATATGTTAAAAAGAGACACCAGAACAGAAATAGGTAATCTGACAAACAGAATGACTGAATAATTGCAGTTTATTTTTCATCAGAAGTCTATGGGATTTTGGTTTTCTGGAACCAGCGAGTACTTCCTGTTTGGAACGTAGCGGGGGAGGGAACGATCTGTCCAGTTCTCTTTATACTGTCTATGGAGGGAAGCCACATTGTCGCTCTCTCGGGTGAAGTGTCACAGTTTGTTTCGACTTTATTCTTTTTCATCCACAATGTCACAAATTCAAAATAACTCACAAATAAACAACTTAAATACAAGTTTTGACATAACACAGTGTACAAACAAAAAATGAGAACATGTACATCACTGGCTGCAAGAAAACGTCCTAATGTAGTGTCATAGCTTTTCTTTTCTGCCATTTGGAACTCCTTAAGCTGCATCACAAAAATATTTTCTTTGCACAACATAGAATTAAATAAAAGTTCGGCCACTTAGAAATGCATTGAATTAAAATTAATAAAAATGATAGTAAATTAATTAAAAATGCTGACACTTTTTGTGTCATTTTAACACATGTTGAATAAAAATAAACAACATTTTCCACATTTATTAGAAATTTGAAATAAATACTTTTTAAGGCTCTTCAGTGTTTTTTCATTTGGGTTCAGATCTGACTGTCGGAGGGAACAGAGAGATAACCCGAGGATATATTTTATTTTTTATGAGTCTCTCCTGATTGTGCGTGACTCAGATGATCCTCTGGTTCAGACTCTGCAAAACCAGGACGTCGTAACTGGAAGCAGATGAGAAGCGAGCGTGCTGCGAATGAAAAGCGGACTGGAATGGAGACAGGAGGACCGCCTCAAAACAAAAGTGGACGTGAGGTTTTAAAACGCAGGAAATGAAAGAAATCCAAAGATAAATAAATCTGTGAACTGAAGTGGAGATGAGCTCCGAGACATCCTGAAAAAGTATGCGACCAATGACCGCAAACCCAAACCTGTCGATGGATTTTAATGGAACTTTTATGTTGAGACTAGAGAAATAGAATAGTTTTAGCTTCTATTTTAGCAACATGCTAACGCTTTTTGGCTAATTTGTTATCTACTGGGGGTTTTAGGCTAATTTGCAGTTTTAGCTTCTATTTTTTTAGCAACATGCTAAAGTTTTTGGCTAATTTGTTATCTACTGGGGTTTTTAGGCTGATTTTGAGTTTTAGCTTCTATTTTAGCAACATGCTAACGTTTTTGACTAAGTTTTCTGAGGAATTTTATGCTAATTTGGAGTTTAGTTAATATTTTACTAAAATGCTAATGTTTTCAGCTAATTTGTTATCTATTGAATTTTTGGGGGGGGATAATTTAGAATTTAGCCTCTATTTTAGCAACATGCTAACGTTTTTTGAGTAAGTTAATTTTCTGAGGAATTTTAGGCTTTTTTGGTGTTCAGCTAGTAATTAAGCAACAAGCTAGCTTTTTTTTTTTGGCAGATTTGGCCTGTAATTAGCTTTTTATGCTAATTTGTAGTTTAGCTAATATTTTGCAATATGATAACACTTTCAGCTAATTTGTTATCTACTGGGGGTTTTAGGCTAATTTTGAATTTAGCTTTTATTTCAGCAACTGCGGTCAAGTGAGCCGCTGTTCGTTTTTTCCGTTGTCAAATCCGCCCGCATTGGATTTTTTCTGCGAGTTTCATACAAGACTTACGGTAGCATGTCTGCGCTCACTGGAAAATCCAGTGAGAATATGAAGCATTTTTACTGCATACTTTTTGAGAAAAGTACATATGAAATACTATGAAAAGTGAAACTTTTAAATCATTTATCTGACTTTGGGTGGGACTAATTCCAGAGTTTCAATTTAGTACTTCACTCTTCCTTTACATACCTCCTTAGTACTTCAATGTCTACTACTCCTGAAAATATGAAGCATTTTTACTGTATACTTTTTGAGAAAAGTACATATGAAATACTATGAAAAGTTTAATCTTTACATCATTTATCTGACTTTGGGTGGGACTAATTCCTAAGTTTCAATTTAGTACTTCACCATTCCTTTGCATACAATATTAGTACTTCAATGAGTACTACTTCTGAGAATATGAAGCATTTTTACAGCATACTTTTTGAGAAAAGTACCAAAAAATACGAAAGATACCTCTGAGCTATAGGATTCGTTAGAGTCTCTATTTCAAAGCTACATGAGACATTCCATTCATGCTGTAGATTAAATTGAAATTAAAGTTTATTAATGAAGAACTCTGCTTTTATCGATAGAAAAAACGACCTCCTGCAGCTTTCATTTCATGACATGTAACCTCCGTGTTTGATATTTGTGTCTTTCAGCTGCCGTTCTGCAAACCGGAGCTCAGCTCTGCACCTCTGCAAACCAAATCCAAACGCAAGATCAAGTCCCAGAGAAAGAAAGCTGCTCCAACCAGTCCTGCCAGACTCCAGCCCACGCTGCCGCTGTTCGACTTTCAGACCTACCTGAGGGAGAAGGACAAGAGACGGTTCCAGCTGCTCATAGACCAGCCTCAGAAATGTCAGACGGGAGGAGGAGGAGCCGGCGAGGAAGACTTTCCCTACA
Source organism: Oryzias javanicus (assembly GCA_003999625.1). Classification (NCBI taxonomy): domain Eukaryota; kingdom Metazoa; phylum Chordata; class Actinopteri; order Beloniformes; family Adrianichthyidae; genus Oryzias; species Oryzias javanicus. The sequence continues at coordinate 28,989,670 of CM012442.1, forward strand.
TGCTCATCGCAGTCAAGTCCACGGCTGCAGATTTTGATAAACGGCAGGTAAACCAAACTAATGAAAGACAAAGAAACGATGGCTTGTTGTACCACTTTTTTATGCAGTTTTTGCAACCAAACGGTTTCTATAAGAAAGAAATTTCTGCAGCTCTCAACAGGGATTTTGACCTTCAAGTATTTAAAGACTCACCGCAATGAAAATCCTGTTTTTTAACATGTTAGTTTAGCATTTTTTTGGTGATGCACAATAAGAAAATTCAGCGTAAAATAACATTTCTAAGTATTTCTTTATTGAAATTGTTGTGAAGACAAAAAATCCTGTTTTAAAACAAGTATTTGTGATGTAGAGAAGGAGGGAAAGGGGGCGGAGTTGTTCATGGCAACAGTCCCACCCACATCTCTTGCCGCTCTGCAGAATCTACGTCCTATGAAACAGTAAAGGCTTTTTTATTTTGACTTAAAATGGATATAAAGCTGATGGGAATGGGACTTTAAAGGTTGTCTGTTCCTGACAGCATGTTTCAGCTCCTTCTGATATTGTTTGTTAGGACAACTCTCCATTCTATTCATGTTTTGGCTCATTTTTCTGTTGTACCATGCAAGACACTAGCTTTCAGACACTCAGCAGAACATTTGGTTCCTGTTTGTCTGATAGCCTGAACATTTTATTGAACCAAACAGTCCTTACAGAACTTCTCTCATTGAATGATTTTAAATCCAAGTTGAGAGCATAAGAGAAATATTATTTTATCTGCCACTGAAATGTTTTTATTTATTTTTTATTTTCTTTTTAATCATTTTTAACTGTAACTGATTTTTTTTTTCGTCGCCTCTTGGCCAGGACTCCCTTGCAAAAGAGATTCCTTAATCTCAATGGAACTTCCTGGTTAAGCAAAGGTTAATAATAAATTGTGAGAAAAAATGCTGCAAGAACATGTTAAAAACAGCAGTTCCATTGGAGTGTGTCTTAAACCCTTTACATGTTATATGCTTGTCTTTGATCTCTGTCGTCCATTTTTAAAGGGATTCACCAAACGGTAAAGTCACTATATGTGACCCTTAAAATAGACAAAGTGTGCAGCTTTGAAGTTTATCTTCATCTTCATGGCCATAACATTTCCGATCAACCATCATTAATCCGTTTATGAAAATATTTGTTTTTATTCTTTCATTTACAGTAAATGTTGATTTCTTATTTTTTGTCAATTTCTATCCATTTAAGTGACTATTAAAGTTTTTTTCCTTAACAGAGCGGCAACAAATACTTTGATCATTTTATGAAATGTGGAATAAATGTGTTAAAAAAATGTTTTCAGAACAAAAATGAAGGAAAAAGTGTTTCAATGGAAGATTATGGAATAATCTTGAGAAATTGATAAGAGTCCGATCAGTTAAAACATTAAAAAAAAAAGTGAAACAACTGCTCAGGCATTATAAACTATAAGAACTATAAGAATATTGGGAAAAGGTTATATTAAAAATAAAATTATGAGACATTTGATTGGGTTTTTTTTTTTTTTGCTTGTTTTTGCTTTTAATCAGCTAGTTTTTGTCACTTTTTATTTAATGCATTTATTTTGTATAAAAAAGAAATATATTTGGTTAAAATATTTTTTTTAGTTAAATGGGGCAAAGATTTTCACCAAGGTCAAGAATATTGAGTATTTTGTTGTGTGCTTTGAAAATGAAATAAAACCCAAATATTTATTTATTTAAGTATATTTGTGTTTGAAAAAAACAAAACATTGAAGACTAAATCAGTTAGTTTTTTCACGAGAACCTTTGTTATTCCTGTAGGTGGTGCGTCGGACGTGGGGTCAGGAGGGACGATTTGACCACGGCGTGTCCATCCGGACCGTGTTCCTGCTGGGCGTTCCCGGGAGTCGCGCCGCCCTGCCTCTCTGGGATCGGCTCCTGGCCTACGAGAGCCAAACCTTTAAGGACGTCCTGCTGTGGGATTTTGAGGACACCTTCTTCAACCTGACGCTGAAGGAAACCCATTTTCTGGAATGGGTCAACAGCAGCTGCCCTCATGTCAAGTCAGTCAGTGCTAATGAAGCCAAAAGATGGAAACCTTTAGACCAGGGGTCTGCAACCTGCGGCTCCAGAGCCACATGTGGATCTTTTATCTCTCCATGGTGGCTCTCTGGCTGAAAAAAAATAAAATAATTGTAAATTTTAAAAAAATTGGACTCCTAATTTGGAGTTTAGCTAATATTTTAGCAACATGCTAACCTTTTTTGGCCAGGTTTTCTATGAAATTTGATTTTAATTTGGAGTTTAGCTAATATTTTAGCAACATGATAACCTTTTTGGCCAAGTTTTCTGAGAAATGTTATGTTAATTTGGAGTGTAGCTAATATTTTAGCAACATGCTAACGTTTTTGGCCAAGTTTTCAGAGAAATGTTATGTTAATTTGGAGTTTAGCTAATATTTTAGCAACATGCTAACGTTTTTGGCCAAGTTTTCAGAGAAATGTTATGTTAATTTGGAGTTTAGCTAATATTTTAGCAACATGCTAACGTTTTTGGCCAAGTTTTCAGAGAATGTTTATGTTAATTTGGAGTTTAGCTAATAGTTTTAGCAACATGATAACGTTTTTTGCCAAGTTTCAGAGAATGTTATGTTAATTTGGAGTTTAGCTATTGTTTTAGCAACATACTAATATTTTTGGCCAAGTTTTTCGAAGAAACGTTATGCTAATTTGGAGTTTAGCTATTGTTTTAGCAACATGCTAACCTTTTTTGGCCAAGTTTTCTAAGAAATGTTATGCTAATTTGGATTTTAGCTAATATTTTAGTAAAATGCTAATATTTTTGTTATCTATTGACTTTTTTGGATAATTTAGAATTTTTTTTGGCAGTTTTGGCCTCTAATTAGTTTTTTATACTAATTTGGAGTTTAGCTAATATTTTAGCAACATGCTAACGTTTTTGGCCAAGTTTTCAGAGAAATGTTTTGTTAATTTGGAGTTTAGCTAATAGTTTAGCAACATGATAACGTTTTTGGCCAAGTTTTCAGAGAAATGTTATGTTAATTTGGAGTTTAGCTATTGTTTTAGCAACATACTAATATTTTTTGGCCAAGTTTTCGAAGAAACTTTATGCTAATTTGGAGTTTAGCTATTGTTTTAGCAACATGCTAACCTTTTTTGGCCAAGTTTTCTAAGAAATGTTATGCTAATTTGGATTTTTAGCTAATTATTTTAGTAAAATGCTAATATTTTTGTTATCTATTGACTTTTTGGATAATTTAGAATTTTTTTTTTGGCAGTTTTGGCTCTAATTAGTTTTTATACTAATTGGAGTTTAGCTAATATTTAGCAAGTATGCTAACATTTTTAGCTAGCTTGTTTCTACAAGAGTTTTTAGGCCAATTTTGAGTTTTTTTGGCTGATTTAATTTACAGAGAAATGTTATGCTAATTTGAAGTTCAGCTAGTAATTAAGTAACTAGCAAGCTTTTTTGCTACTCAAGTTAAAAACGTAAAAAAAAACACCTTTTTGAAAGATGCTAGTTTCTTTTTATATATTTTTTTTGCTTTTGTTCGTGCTATAAATAGCCATTTTTCACATTTATTTAAAAAAAAAAGTCGGTTATGAATGCATCCAAATTTCTTAAAGGCTAACGTAAGTCAATGCAGCTCCTCCTACGTTTTGATCAGTAGAAAATGAGCCCAAATGGCTCTTTTACTGTTAAAGGGTGCCAACCTCTGCTTTAGACTTTTACACTTTGGTGCTTCTTCATCCAGGTTCATCTTCAAAGGCGATGCTGACGTCTACGTGAACGTGGAAAACATTCTGGAGATGCTTCATAGCCACAAACCTGACCAGGATTTGTTTGTCGGGGATATTATCGTCAACGCCAAACCCATTCGCAGACGCACTTCCAAGTATTACGTTCCGGAGTCGGTGTATGGAGGTGGTCTGTACCCCAACTACGCTGGAGGAGGGGGGTTTGTGATGTCAGGACTCACCGCTCGGAGGCTCAGCTCTGCTTGTCAGAAGGTACCGTCGTCCTCCTGTTTTGGGTTCGGAGCGTGCAGCCGCGGTAACGCAGGAAATGTTTCCAGGTGGAGTTGTTCCCCATCGATGACGTCTTCCTGGGTATGTGCCTCCAGCTGATTGGCGTCAAGCCGTATCGCCACGAGGGCTTCCGGACCTTCGGGATCTCCCGGCCGTCCGCGGCCCCCCACCTCCAGACGTTCGACCCTTGCTTCTACAAAGAGCTGATGGTGGTCCACAGCCTCACCGTTCCTCAGATCTGGCTCATGTGGAACCTTCTGCACGACCCCAAGCTGAGCTGCCACAAGCGGAGCAGCCTGAGGTCCAGCTCGTTCAGATGGAGGACAAAGATGGAGGAGGAGGAGGACTACAGTGAGAGGAAGGTGTTTGTGACGCACTAGAGACCGTCTGGAGGACAGGAAGTTGTCAGAGTCTGAGCTGAAACCCATGAAGCTTGATAGATCGTGAAGACGCAAAAAAAAAGAACTCTCAATGGTGAAAAACTGGACGGATCCTTATGATTCTAGGATGGATTTGTTTTTTCTAGACTTTCCAAACAGAAGTCTTGACAATGTGAACTTAGAAACTGACTCCAAGCAGACGTTAGCAGGTCTAACCTCAAACAAGAATTCCTGAGATTTACACAAGAAATTCACCTAAACTCTCCTATTCCTGAAAGTTTGTGTTTTATTTCTTGACCGACAATAAAGTGAATTTTTAACCATTTAATTTGCAACTTTCATTCACACCGGATGTTTGGTTTTGTGTATTTTTGTCAGAGTGGGACTTCTTGTGGATCTTTGTTCATTTCTTACAGGCCTGGCGCTGGACGGCGTGGCTCCCCATTGGTCCAAGCTGAAGGAGGGAGCCTTTACAACCCTCACGAGAAGGGAGCTGGGCTGCAACCTGTCTCCACTCCAGCTCGGAGCTCTTCATCTGGTTTAGTTGTAGTTTCTTTGTGGTTGTGTTTAGTTCCACTCATTAATATTTAGTGTTAATTTAGGTGAAGCTGTAGGGGTGAACTGCCATTTTCTTTAGTGTAAGTTTTCTCCCGTTTCTCATTCTTTTACCGTTTCTTTCACAGGTAAGCTCCCTGGGTTGAGTTAGTTGGGATGTTTTATTATTTTGGCTTTTGTTCACTCCGAAGCCCTTATGCTTCACATTTAGAGATTGTTTATTCTTTTAAATAAATGTTATATTTTTATGGAGCCATTCTTTGTGTTTTTTTGTTAAATTTCCTTTAATTTAGCTTCATGCTACACCCTAGACAAAATGGGGTGTAACACCTAATGCAAGAAAGACTGTGTTGCATAATTCCAGCTGAGCACAAACTGCAATTATTAAGACTTTTTTCACAGTTTGTATTTCCGTGTTTTTAAAATCCCTTATTGCTACCAAATCCCAGTCCCTGATTAGAATCGGCTTTATTGCAGAGAACGATTTTACACAAACGAGGAACGTGTGTTTGTAATAATGGTGCCTACGTCAATAAATCAAAACATAATTTAGTGAGAGAAGAAGACGAAATATATATTTTGTAATTGAACTAAAAGCATGAAATTTAGAAGCAGAATGATGAAAAGCTACGTATAGAAAAAGTTTAAACAAATACTGCAGCGCATGTTGTGAGTCTGGTTTAACCATCAATGTGTGTTTAATGGCCAAACATATTTCGTACATGGAGTCCAAAAACTGTGCGAAACTCATTTAAACGGGTTAACTTAGATGTTTTTTTAGAGGTTTCCAAGCCTGATGTGAATGTAGCGTTAACATCTGGGGATGTCACTTTACAGAAGTACACTCTATACATCACTACTAAATCCAAGTCCCTGATTGGTCAAAGTTCAAGATGATTTAGCTTTCAATGGCGGACCGTTTTGTACATAGAACCCTAAAACGGACGTAAAAGCTTGCCAAGAAATGTTCCCGCTGTTCTAATGATTTGTCGTAACTCGTGAGCACAAACTGACAGCTAAAGCTATCCAAATGTCGATCAGCTGTTCAACCGGCTCGTTGGTCTCAGCTCATGGCTGTGGGTCGTGACTCACGAGATTCGAGTTGCGGCTTATGAAACGATAATCTACGTTTCATACTGGATGGAAAAAAGAAAAAAGGACAGTCCAAACGCCGAACAGTAGAAGCCGAGCTGAAAGAGTTTGGACACACCTGAGGAACCATCTACACATTGGCCCGCAACCGTCAGAAATGGAAAGATTCGTCAGATTTACATCTCAAGGTATAAAGAGGAACAACTAACGAACTCACGAGATTTGAGCCACGACTCGAGACGTGACGGTCTATGGACGTGAGACAGGTGAGCCACCAGAAGTAGGTGGAAGCGGTTTGCTTCTGTTGAAAACCTGACCTGAGGATCTAGGAATATCAGACGATTTGTGGAATCTTAGAAGCCCAGAGAAAGTTTAGGGGCCGACCATATAAATGTTTAAAAGTTAGAGCTAACCTATTTAAAATTAATTTTATAACGCTCTGGGAAAAATAAGTACAAACATTTGAGTGCCCTTACCAAAAAGAAGTATACTCAAGTTTATTTTAAGTATATTTTTTTAAACTAAACTTAAGATAGTATACTGTAAGTATACTTTTTATTTACTTAGAGAACAAATTTACAAGTTTATGTTAAGTAAACTTTTTCAAAACTAAACTTAACATAGTATACATAGTACATTGGTAATATTTAGAATTACACTACAATTCTGAATTAATTTTGCCTTAAACTTTTTATCAAGATATATTCTAGTGCAGCTTTTGTTGTACAAGTATTTTTCTTTTTTCTTTATGTTCTTCATAGAGGATATGTTCAGTAATTATCTTGTAGGTTTGTAGCAAGAAGTCAGATTTGGTGTGAATACCAAATGGCAAACTAAAAGTATACCATAAAGTTTATTTTAAGTATACTTTCATTACTTATAATAAACTTGGAGTAAACTTAAAGTTTATTTCCAGTAAACAAGAAGTATACCAGAAAGTTTACTTTAAGTATACTTCTAAGTGTACTTTTTATAAACTAAAAGTGGGCCAATTTAGTACAAAGAAGTATACTTGGTAGTAAACTTCCAGTATGCTTTTTAAGTATACTTGGTATATACTTTTTATACTTGAATATTGTGAGGGATCGAGCGGCCAAGGAGGACAACAGAAGATTCATCCAAAAATGAAATTTTAATTTTTCTCAAAAAGGCCCATAAAAGAGGTCAACAAAACATAATTAACTCAGGCAATAAACTCAACTTTTAACTTAAGCAACTGAACAGACCAAGTAACAGAAATGAACTGACCTGAACTAAGACACAACAGGGGAACATATATAGTGGGCGATCAAACCACTTCACAAACATAGGGGGAACTAAACATTTAACAAAGACAACACAAAAGACTAAACACAAAAATACAGGTCTTTCAGAAGAAAAAGTAAGCAAAAGAAAAGTACTCAAAAAGGATTAACAAATTAACAGAAACTTAGAGAAACAAAGTAAATGAGGAATAAATCAGTCCATGTTTCCCCCCTGGAGACTTCTGGAGGTGGCGCCTGCCAATTGCCCAGGTGCAGCATTTAAAGGCTGTGATGGCTGCATTTTCCTCCTTTGGCCATCCAGCTCCAGGAAACAGATCCCCAGCCACACCCGCAGCAACCAGCATACACAGAACTGGCAACTCAAAAAACAGGTGAAATTAGTTAAACCAATATAAAGAAATCAAAGTGTGTGTTTCTACAAATAAACCTGAAATAAATACATATTTTAACTCAAGAAAATGTTTGTGTTTATTTGCAGATAGGTTTGAAACAATAAATCAAATATGAGAAATAAAATTAAGTGTGCAGTGTACTGTGGTTACTGAACTTTTGTTGTGGGTGTGGCGGGATATGCTCACACTCCCCTCCCTTTAAACTCTCTCTCCCTGACGAGAGAGATTCCTTGGCTAGTTGCAGGTGTTGTCCGGGCGAGATGTACTTTATACGTAGCAGTTATGGAATGCATGGAAGGTACATCCGTTTAATGCGTCCGTTGGTGTCTTTCATCCTCTCCAAGCTAGTGGTAATGCTTTGTGGTCAGTCTCGAAGGTGAACTCTCTTCCTAATAGATAAATCAGAACAAGTCCATGGCCCACTTGATGGCCAATTGCTTCCTTCTCGATTGAAATAGCGGTGTCGGTGTCTCGGGATCACTTCCTTAATACAACAGACTGGACGTATTTTCCAGAGCCCCTCGCTATTTAGTCCTGCCTCCAACGCCCCTCTCAGATGCATCTGTTTGCAGAGTAAAAGGCTCGTCAAAGTCTGGGCTGTGAAGTACTGGGTTGGTACTTAACGAATGCTGAATGTCCCGGAAAGCAGTCTCCGCCTCCACGGTCCACCGAATCTGATTTGGAGATCTTGAGCCAGTCATGTCCGTCAGCGAAGCAGCTCGAGCTGAGAAGTTTGGGATGAACCGGTGGTAAAAGCCCGCCATCCCAAGAAATGATCTCAGCTGCTTCCTGGTTTGGGAAGAGGACAGGACTCAATTGCTTCAACTTTGTTAATCTGTGGTCTTATCAACCCACCGCCAATGGTAAAACCCAGGTACTCCGTTTCAGTCTGGGCAAGGACGCATTTAGCTGGGTTGATCGTCAGTCCCACTGAATGTAGACACTCCAGAACTTTCTTTAGGTGTTCTAAATGTTCATCCCATGTTGTGCTGTAAACAACAATATCATCCAGATATGCACATGCAAAGCTGTTCAAGCCACAGAGTACCTGGTCCATGAGTCTCTGGAAAGTTGCTGGAGCACCATGTAATCCAAATGGAAGAACGGTAAACTCAAAAAGGCCCCATGGTGTCCGGAAAGCTGTGTACTCCTGTGACCGAGCAGAAAGGGGAACCTGCCAGTAACCTTTGCAGAGGTCAATGGTGGTCAGGTACTTTGCTTTCCCCAGACGCTCAATGAGATCGTCAATGCGAGGGGTTGGATAAGAGTCAAATTTTGACATTGCATTTAGGTATCTAAAGTCAATGCAAAATCTAATTGAGCCATCCTTCTTGGGGACCAAAACCACTGGATTACACCACTCACTTTTGGAAGGCTTGATGATCCCCAGAGACAGCATGAAGTCCACCTCCTTCTTCAATGGAACTAGAAGACGCTCTGGTATCCTGTAGCTCATCCGCCTTGCAGTGGCATGGTCTTTCAGCTCGATGTCATGTTCCACGAGAGTGGTGCGTCCTGGGCACTCCTGAAATGTCTCAGGGTTTATTAGTGCTTTTACCTGGGATTGCTGGTTTGAAGACAGATGACTCAAATCCAGAGTGGTGGCCATTGATGTTGGCAGAAATTCAATCTCCTCCTCTTCGTCTTTAACATTCTGGATAAGCAGCACGTTGGCCTCCTCTTCAGCTCTTGGGAACCATTCCTTTAAAAGATTCACATGAAGCACTCGACTGGAACGTGAGTGACCTGGCGTAGACACTTGGTAAGTTGTGGCTCCAAGCTTTTTCTGCACCACAAATGGACCTTGCCATTTTGCCAGCAGTTTGCTGTCATTTGTTGGGAGCATTACAAGAACCTTCTGACCTGGGAGGAAGCTTTTGTGTCGTGCTTTCCTGTCATACCAGGTCTTCTGGTTCCGCTGAGCCTCAGCCATATGCACTTGAGCCAGCTCACTCATCTTCTGCAGTCTGTCTCTCATCTGTAGGACATAGGAGATCACATTAACAGGCCCCTCCCTCCCCTGATCCTTGTCCCAGCTCTCCCTCAGCAAGGTCAGAGGTCCCCTTACTTCATAACCATAGAGAAGTTCAAATGGGGAAAACCCAGTTGAGGCCTGGGGAACCTCCCTGTAGGCAAAGAGGAGGTAAGGAAGCCACTGATCCCAGTCAGAACCAGTTTCATTAACAAACTTACGGAGCATTTGCTTGAGCGTTTGGTTGAACCGCTCAGTCAGTCCGTCTGTCTGTGGATGATAGGGAGTTGTTCGAATACTCTTTATGCCCAGCAGCTGGTAGACCTGTTTAAGCAATGTTGACATAAAGTTAGTCCCCTGGTCTGTCAAAATTTCTTTAGGGAAACCCACTCTGGAGAAAAACTGCACCAGAGAAAATGCCACAGCTTTTGCCTTCACACATTTCAAAGCAAATACCTCCGGGTATTTGGTGGCATAGTCTGTAATGACCAGCATGTAACGGTTTCCATTCTTGCTTCTTTCTAGAGGGCCAACAACATCCATGCCCAAACGTTCAAAGGGGGTTTCAATTATTGGAAGAGGCTGGAGCGGAGCTTTCACTGCACTTTTAATGGATGTCTTCTGGCACTGAGGGCAGCTTTTACAGTACTGTTCAACATCTGCATGCAAGCCAGGCCAGTAAAAGTGCTTAACAATGCGAGCAGCAGTCTTGTGCTTCCCAAGGTGGCCAGCCCAGGGAACAGAGTGGCCTAAGTTGAGTACTACATCTCTGACCCTCTGAGGGACCACTAGCTGCTTTGTTTGACCACGCTGGTGATATAAAACATCATCCTGCAGAAAAAACTCACTCCTTTTCTTGGACTCAGCTGGTTCTTTTGCTTTCATCAAGCAGAAGGACAGTGTTGGATCATCCTGCTGCATTTCGCTGATGTTGGTGGGCAACTCAAAACCCAGAGCCCTGTCTGGAGTTCCTTCAGTTGGTGGATCCACAGCTGTATGTTTAAACTTCTCTTGCCTCCGTTGACTGCGTGGCTTGCGAGACTTTCCCGGGTTAGTCTCCAGCTCAGCATCGTAGAACGGCAAGGTGCTGAGAAGTGGGGGTTGCTCCTCTGCAAGTCGAGTCTGCGCCCTTGTAACAGCAACCGTACTGTTTCCTTTGGTGTCCAACAAATCAAAGAGAACTGGAAGGTCATGACCTAGGACCACTGGAAAAGGCAGGTCATCAACAACACCAACATTTAACAAATATGTCTGGCCTTGGACCTCAACATAAAGTTCAGCAGTGGGGTAGATTTTTTTATCCCCATGCACACAGCAGATTGAGATGGTCTCACGGGTACAAATAATATTTGGTGGTATATACCGTCTCTGCACGAGAGTCTGTGTGCTGCCAGTATCCACAAGAGCCTTATGACTCTTCCCATTAATTTTTACAGTGGTCAGTCTCATGGATTCACCTTTCTGGGTTTCTGATGGAGAACTTGGACATGGAACAAGACACATTTGAGTGAGCTTTACTGGATTTTTTGGACATAATGGTTTAATGTGTCCCTCCTGTCCACACAAATAACAAATTGGTGTTTTACTGGAAGGTTTTGGTGGTCTTGCTTGTTTTTCTTCCCCCAGAGGAGTTCTACTCACACCTGGGGCAGACCTCTGATATTGATGGTTTGTAGATCTCCGAGAGTCTTTGGAGGCCTGCCATGCGATGTTGCTCCATGGAAGGTTTTTCTTTCGAGCAGCCACAAAAACTTCTGCCAAGGAGGCCACTTCAGCTGCTGAGTTTGGTCCATGTTCTTTAATCCAAATCTGAAGCTCAGGTGACACCATTCTTAAATATTGCTCCATGATTATCATCTCAGAAATTTCTTTTGTCGTTTTACCTTTAGGCTGAATCCACTTGTCATACAGCTCTTTTAGTCTGGCATACAGCTCCTTGGGAGTCTCCTCAGGTCCAACTTCCAAGGATCGAAACCTTTGCCTGTAAGACTCAGGGTTTATATCATATTTGTGCAGAATGGCAGTTTTCACTTTGTCATAATCTTGTGAGTCATCAAAGTCCATACTAACATAAGCACTCCTAGCCTTACCCGTGAGCAGTGGAATAAGGTGGAAACCCAATCAGATCTGGTCCATTTACAGGCTGTGGCAATTCTTTCAAAAGTTACAAGAAAATGTTCCACATCATCATTTTCTGTGAGTTTTTCCAACCTTGGCTCTCGAGAAAAATGAGGTCGACTAGGTGCTGGTGGTTCACGTTCTGGATCAGATGTTGGTTGTGAAAGTTGATGCTCCAAGTTAGACACCTCTGAAGGCTCAGGTGCTGATGAAGTGAGTTCAGGAAGAGGAGAAGTGCGGGCCTGCACTTCCATCTGAAGAAGCTGAAACTGGTGTTGCAGAGCTCTGAAACGATGTTCTTGCTGTTTGGCTTCCTCCTGAAGTTGCAGGTCTCTGGCCTCCTGCTTTCCCATGAATGCCTGCAGAATATCTGTTAGATTTCTTAATGTTGGCTCATGTCCATCTTCACCCTCAGTACCTGGTGCAGCCCCTGTAGCTCCAGCCTCATTTTCCTCTTCATGGTCTCCAAGTCCAGTGTTGTGGTCATTTTTCTCCTGACGAGGTTTCACACCTCTTCCTCCACGCTGCATGATGCACTCTTCAAAAACTGCAGGTGTCAAAAAAGGGGAGAAAAAAAAGTAAAGGGGGGGGGTTCTGTGTCCTCAATTGCTCATCCCACTTCTGACACCATATGTGAGGAGACCGAGCGCCAGAGGAGGACAACAGAAGATTCATCCAAAAATGAAATTTTAATTTTTCTCAAAAAGGCCCATAAAAGAGGTCAACAAAACATAATTAACTCAGGCAATAAACTCAACTTTTAACTTAAGCAACTGAACAGACCAAGTAACAGAAATGAACTGACCTGAACTAAGACACAACAGGGGAACATATATAGTGGGCGATCAAACCACTTCACAAACATAGGGGGAACTAAACATTTAACAAAGACAACACAAAAGACTAAACACAAAAATACAGGTCTTTCAGAAGAAAAAGTAAGCAAAAGAAAAGTACTCAAAAAGGATTAACAAATTAACAGAAACTTAGAGAAACAAAGTAAATGAGGAATAAATCAGTCCATGTTTCCCCCCTGGAGACTTCTGGAGGTGGCGCCTGCCAATTGCCCAGGTGCAGCATTTAAAGGCTGTGATGGCTGCATTTTCCTCCTTTGGCCATCCAGCTCCAGGAAACAGATCCCCAGCCACACCCGCAGCAACCAGCATACACAGAACTGGCAACTCAAAAAACAGGTGAAATTAGTTAAACCAATATAAAGAAATCAAAGTGTGTGTTCTACAAATAAACCTGAAATAAATACATATTTTAACTCAAAGAAATGTTTGTGTTTATTTGCAGATAGGTTTGAAACAATAAATCAAATATGAGAAATAAAATTAAGTGTGCAGTGTACTGTGGTTACTGAACTTTTGTTGTGGGTGTGGCAGGGTATGCTGCCATCACAAATATACTTGAAGGATACTTATTTTTGGTAAGGGGACGTCTGCCCTTTTACTGATGTAGGTCACCAGACATGATAGTCTTTATTGAAGCATCTGATGTGTCAGTTTATAACTTTAATGACTTGAACTACAGAAAATATCATGAAAACAAATGAGGATGAACAAGAACATGTTTTTATATATATATATAAAAAAGTAGCAGAGCAAGAAAAGCTCCAGGCTTCCCACCTTACTGCTGGACTCTTCCTCTGTCTTATGAAGAAGAAATATCCAGAATTAAGAAAATTTGCCTAGAAAAATATAAAAAGGTTCATACAAATTCATCCTCATTTATCTGAAATTACAAAATCGCTTCTGTAACAGTAAAAATCTGTCACAAGACACCTTCAGCATCAGTTTCTCCCTTTACAGAGAACATCTCCATTTCCTGATGCAGATCTGCAAACGTAGAAAAAAATAAAAATCCCGCAGTTCTATTTAGACAATTCAACTTTGGAGCTTCCTCAATTTGATTCTCAGTCGGGACTTTAGAATCAACTCTCTACGGATGATATGATAATGTTGCAACGGCTCTCATTTTCAATTAACCCAAAAAGAGATTTAAACAGGCAAATTGAAGTCAAAGACGAGAATCACAGAAAGTTAGCTTCTGTAGCAGAAGTTAGGATCAACAATGACCTGATGAAGTCTCTGAATAAATTAAGGATTAAACTTTGGATATGGTTTAAAATGTGTTCCGGTCATTTGCAGCAGGAAAATAGAAAAAAAGTTTTGAGAATCACGACTTGGATAAACTTGATGTAATAGAAGTTGTAATTAGAAATGTCAACATTTCAGTGAAATAATGAAAATTACAAAATGTGATAAATCTAGCGCACATATCAAGAACAGCTTCCTGAGCTCTAGATGAGGAGCGTTGGACTCTGTTACCTAAATAGTATCCCCCGTCTGTTAAATATTCAAACTTTATGTTGGACTTGGCAGACAGCAGAAAGCGTTTCGATGAGCTTTAAAGTCCCCAGAAGTTTCCCCCAACACCACTAACAGAGAAACACAATGAGCCAAAAAAAATAAAACGCCTTCATCAAGCCACCTAATCACTTCTCTGGAGGTTCAATTAGCTTGAAAATGGCCGCACATTAAGCAAACGGTTGGTCCAGCATGGTTTAGATGTTTGCCTACATAAGATAGAAAAAAAACGTCTCATCCCAATTCAGAATTGAAGTTTTGCTTAAACTTTGTTATAAAAGTGGGTTATCTCTGTTGGCGGGATAAAAGCTTACTTCAGATATTACCCATATTTTTGCCTTCAATTATTTTATTATTATTACAGTACTTTGGTCAACTTTTTTTTTTATGTGCCGTTCAAATAAACTGAGTGGTTGACGGGAGTCCTCTAGATCCTGGAAACAAAGTCTTAGGAGTTTAATTATTTTATGTACTCAAGTCAAAATTTTCAAACTGTCCCAAAAAGGTTTTTTTATGGCTGGTTTTAATAAACTGTCAATTTTTTTTTTATATTTTGTAAGAAAGCATAATGTAAAAAGAAAAAAATTACTTTCTATTCATGCATGCATGAAAGGGATTCTTGTAACAAAATCTGGGCCTGAAAATTACAGATTTATTTTTTTTAACTGTTAGAAATGTCCTAAAACAGTGAGGTCCTGTTTCGTGTTGCTTGAGGCCTGTGTTGCATTTCCATCCTTTGGTTTTACTGAGTTGGATCCTCATATGATTCATTTAAAGCCCAATAATGGACCAGCACCACTTTTGTCTAAAACCAGTTTCCCCCACTCGTTTGCATTTGCAGAAGTATCATATTTGATTCATGACTTCGTCAGCCCTACACAGGAACAGTGATTTTTTTTCCTGAAAAACCTGATGTATCCCATCAGATACATGCAGTGTACAGATAATCCACCAGGGGGCAGAAATTCACTCAAATGACACTTCAAGGCCGCCATGTTTCAGGAGTAGGACACGTGGTTTTTGAAGAACTTTGCCAGATTTTAAAGAGTTTCGGTAAGACGAAGTGTAATTTGTTCTGAAACTTAAAAAGGAAACCCTTACTGGATTGATCCAATGTGAAAAAACAAAAAAGTCATGTTATTTTCTAACCAAAAAGACAAACATCTCCCCTATATTTGCTCCAGATGGCTCAGTTATTGAAGTTGTAAATACTTTTTAATATTTGGGAATTTTAATTGGATTCATCACCTTTTAAGCCACATGTCGATTCATTTGTGAAAAACTGCACCTAAAACAGTTTCTGCTTCAGAAACGAGCTCTGTTTTTCTTTTCATGCAAGAAAAAGACTTGCTGCAACATTTTCTGTCTTAGATTATGGAGATGTTTTATACAGACATCCCCCAGTTAAGGCTCTGCACTCATTGGATTTGGTCTCATGACAAATTGTGCTCAAACTCATCACTGATTGTATTTACGAGTTGGTTGGCCTGCTTTAGCTGTTAGGATTACACACTGGCACAAATTCATGTACAGCGGACTCCTCGGACCTCTTCCTTCATAAGCGAGTAGCTCTGAAGTGCAGGTCTGATGGACCTTCTCTGGTCTCAGGGAGTCTAACTGAAAAAGGAAAGATGGGTTTTCATTTAGGGCACCTACAGACGGGAGCTTTCTCCCAACAAAAAAAGTAAATAATTCAGCTTTCAAGGCTCACAACTTCCAACGCCTCAGTTTGACGTTATTATGAAGGATCTGGAAAATAGATCACTAATCTGTTACCGTTTTATTTTACCATTTTATCACATTTAATTTTTAAGCAAATTTTAATTTTACGACCCATCTTTGGTTTGTGTAATTTTTGGCTCTTGATCATGACTCCATTTAAAAAAAAAATAAAATAACTCAATAGGATCTTTTTCCTGGCCAAATAAAAAAAATAAAATTCAATTTCATTATTTGTATTTTAGTAAAATCATGTTGAAAACTGCATATAAAATTTGATACATCAGGGATTTAGACCATGTAACCTCTTAAAAAAAAAAAGTCAACTGTCATTTTATTGTATTGCATCATATACAACAAGTCTTTTTGCATTTTAAAATGGCATAACTTTGCGAATTTTGAGTTAAATATTAAATGTGTTACTTGCTTTATCATGATGATTGATGACCAGTTTGCAACTTCCTTGCAGACACAGACAAGAGGTTAATGGAGGTGTTGACCGTCTTGATACGACACTGACAAGTTAAATTGCAGATGCAGGAGATGGTACATTTATTTTTGGCACAGTAAAGGTCACAAAGTATGGCCTGAGCAACACCAGAACTGCAAAATGTAAGAAACTGAAATGTTTTCCAGACATCCACCCAGCCCATTTCATTCAGATTTTTCACTGCTCCATTATAGTAGCGCTTTGTTTGAAATGACATTTCTTATATTTGTTTGGTTCTCAATGTTTATTAGTCAAGAGAAAAAAAAAAGAAAATCTACCAATCTGCTAATCCGTGAAAGCTGCTATAGTGATCTGATGTGCCAACATTAATGCCGGAAATAAAATAATCAGAAAATACAAAGTTTATTCATTAGATAAGATTTATTGGTTAAACAATCTTTAAAGGTTTTTCATCTGAGAGCTCTCTTTTACCACAATCGGTCCAACAAGTGCATTTTGTCTCAACTGAGTACCTAAGAGGAGAAAAAAAAAAAAGTTTTTCATTCTAGACAATTCGTTAAAATAGAAAAAACATTTTTTACTTGAAGCCGGGTTCAAAGACATAATTTGAACAAGTATTAATCCTTTAACACTTGAGCTCCAGTGTTTGATTTACTGTAACTCTTCAATTGTAAACAGGATCAACATAATTCCAGTAGATTTTGGAGAAAAGCGGTGAGATTAACAATGGAAGAGTTGCAGTATGTTAAAGATTCTAACAATTGTCCCTTTGAGGAACTTACTGGTTTTTCCAAGGATTCCATCCACCTGTCCACAGTCCGAGTCGCAGCAGGAGCAGGCGCGGTGGTTACCGCTCGCCTCCCTCCACCTGTCAAACATACCGTCAGCCTTGTGCATGCACATGCAAAAGAATTCCCTTCAAGTTTTATAAATGTTCATCTCACCCATTGGAGAATGAGCAGGCTTTGTCTGTGGCACTAATGGGAGCAGTAGCAGCGACAGCCCTCAGGGTGCAAGTGATGTAAAGCTGAAGAAATTAGGCATTTCCAAGAAAAATATGTTAATCACTAGGCAATGACCCACTTCATCCTGCTCAAACCTGAAAGCCTCCACCTCAAACTGCAGTTTGTCATCATGAGTTCGAGGCAGGAAGCGCGAGCTGGATCCAGTCAGTTTGCTGTCGAGGAGACACCTGAGCACAAAAACGAAATGAGGTTCAATTTCTGTTGTAGATATCAACATTTACCAATTGTTGTGGGAGCAACCATTCCAGGAATAAAAGCAGATATCCAAAATAAGTAAATTTATTTCATCTCTCATCAGAAGGTGTTGCTGTTTATTTACAAGCAGCTTAAAAAAAAAAAAAAAAGAAAATATGTAGAGCTGGTATTGACATTTCCTATGATAATTTTTAATTCCCATTTCTTTATTCACTCAATTTAAAATTTACACATTTAGAAACACAACCATAAGTTTTAAAAATATATAGTATTAATCTGATACTGTTCAGATCATTAACATTATTAAAGTTATCGTTTCTTCTGGAGGGAGTTTCCATTTGGCCACTAGGTGGCGATCGCACTACAGCAGTACACTTTTTTAAAGAAAATAAACAGAAAATGGGTGCCTTAGACACCAATTGTTACTTAAAGTTTCTTTAAAATATTTTAGAAAATGGATCCCTGTGCGTAAATAAAGCTGTTTAGTCAATAATGTACGTTTATGTTGACAGAAAGTTAGCATTAGCCGTCCTATGGAAATTCCCTTAAACGTTAGCATCAAGCTAGCGGACTTTAGCCCCATGTGCTAGTTCTGGGGTGTCAAAACATTGGATTTAACCAACCAATGATTTAATTTTGCCCAGTTGTGAAGAGGAAAAACACCACAAGGATGTTGAGGGGGGAAAAAAAAGCAAGTTTCTAGCTGATTCTGTGGCAAGTTTTGGTTATTTAAAGAAATTGCTGCAATGTGCAATTACGCCACTAGAGGGAGCAAAGGAAAATTAAAACTGGTTTAAGAAATAATCATCTTGTACACAAATATAAATATATGAAGGCTCTCCTAAAATTTAGAATATTTGAAAGCTGTATTTTATATACTACAAGTTATATTTGGAATCATTTAATCTCATTAAGAAACCAAAAATAAAATAGTTACTTAAAAACTTCCCTTTCATATCCATAGTTCTGATCTTTTATCATTTGCCCCACTTTGTTCAGATCTACCTTTATTTATTCTGTTTGTTGTTAAATTCTGCAATTGCCCCCTTTGTAAGGAAAAAAAAAACTCTGTTTTATAATTTCAAGTCATATTTTGTTCTATAGTGTACAGTTCAATTTAAAAATAAAATAAAATAATCAGTATATTGGGCAAGATGCAGTTTGGTTAAATTGCTATAAAAATGATCAGGTGTGACACCACAATTACCAAAACGTGGTGAAAAAAAAAAAAAGTATAGATAACAAGTTGACCAAATGTTATTTTGCTATTATGTTACTGGTCTGGCCCACTTGAATTATTAGATATGGCCCCTTAACCAAAATGTGTGACCCCGTGCTTAAGCGATCACCATTTTTAAGTTTATAGCTTAGATTTATTCAAGTCAATCAATTCCATTTATTTTTTTAAGGTCCAATATCTTCAGTCAAAATTATTTGATATTTAAAGAGATGACTGACCCGCTGTTAAACAGGAAACCGTAACGTGGAGTAGCGTCTGGATTTGGAACCACAGTTGCCACGCAGCTGTCCACGTTCACCCTGAGGGGGGTGTGGTGCAATTGTTTGACCGATGCCTCAAACTTCATCTTGTCTCCCAGCAGGAACTCATTCCCCGAGCGAGGGAACTGCCAGTCATCTGCCAATACAAGGAGGAATTCTAAAAATCATGCCAGCGGTGTAGAAAAATCCTTCCTAGAATGTAAAGACAAACCCACCAGACATCAGCTGCAGGGACAGGGACAGACTGTCCTCAGACTCTTTGCTATCAATGTATGAAGTCCAGTCTGGCTTCAGCGCTCCACTGCTCACGTCGTGTTTCCTGAAAGACGACATTCCTGAGAAACTTCAATATCTGAAACAGCTGGGAGTACGTGAAGAAGCTCACCTCTGGTAGTGACACTGGATGTTGATCGACAGATCTCTCCCCCGAATGATTGAACCCAAAGGGCTGGGAGTGTAGAACAGCGTGAAACTGTAGATGAACGTGTCCTCAAACATCTAAGAGAAGCAAAAGCAACGTTTATTCCTGATTGAAGCCTTCAGCACAGATTGAAGAGTCTTGTAGTCTGGTTGGTTTGATGGAGTCAGTAATGCAAATTAAAATAGTTGTATTACCAGTGATAATGCTAATGTGAATGCTTTTTGCTGGAGATAAATTTACTTTAATTGCTGAATTGTGTCCTCGACTAGCTGAATTTTTTGATGTGCAGAAAGTGCACAAATTTGAAGAATTGTGGGGGAAAAAAATAAATAAAATGTGCAAAAAAAAAGAAAAAAAGTACATTTTTACATTTTATAATATTTAGTAAATACCAAAAGTACAGTACTGACTGCTAAACAATGTTAATGTTTTGATACCAAGTTGCATCAGTTTGAAAATTTCATAATTTTTTTTATAAGGATATAAGCATTTTTCTCCAGTCATTTCCTTTAGAGCTTAAAAAAAAAAAAAAAAAAAAAAAATTTGATAACATTTTCAGATACCAAAAATAAAAGCAACAATGTCCTTAATAAGCTGAACGCTTGATACCACATTTGCATAATTTGTAGAAAGTGTGAAGGATTTTTTTGTGTGTCAAAAAGTGTACAGAACTGGAAATTAAAGAAAAACAGGATAATTGTGCAAATGCTGACTAACAATATACCATTAACTTTAACCCTTGTTTTCTCTTATGGGGCCCAGATGACGATTCTCCCATGAACATAGATAGAAAGTTGTTTTTTTTTTTTTAATTCAGCGCCCCGGTTTGTGGGGTCCAGATGACCCCACTTTAAATGTAGACATGCTGAGGATAGCACAAGGGTTACAGTACAAGGTCAGTAAAAACATACATGTTCTAAACCAGGGGTCTGCGACCTGTGGCTCTTTGACCCCTCTGTTGTGACAGATTTATCATTTTAAAATTAAAAACAGCAATACAGCTTCATCACAGTCAAAATATTTTTGACAGACTTTTCAGATCCTTTTACCACAAAAAAAAAAAAAATTAAAGATCAGTGTACAGCCAGATTTCATACTTTGAGACTATCAGATGAGGCAATTTCCCTTTTTTGAATGAAAAATGAAATAAATTTAAGTGTTCCTGATGGTCTTTAAAAAGTATGAGTCATTTAAAGTTCCAATTTGTGCATTTCTGGCCGAGATGCACCCAACACAGTTTATAAAAAAAATAAAAAAAATGTTTTGCCCACTCCTGACAAGACATACATTTACTGCATTAAGATCAAATATGGCACAGGGCGTCTTATTTTGAAAGGATGTCATGCAAACCTGACAAAAGCTATAAACAGTTTCATTTTTTAAACTATTTTTCTTTACATTCATATTTAAGTTGTATCAAAAAAGGATAATAATAGAGTTTGTGGCTCCGTCTGGATTGTAGTCAGTCAGAAATGGACCTGAACGGCTCTTGAATATTGAAGGTTGCAGTTCTGAACTCTTCAAAGGCATAAAAATAAACCGACAGTGGTCGACACAACTCAGTCACTGATGCATCAAGTTTCTTCTACATATGAAGACCAATCATTTTCTGGAATCAAAGACAATTATAAATCCTAGAAACAACAAAAAAAAAAAAAACTGGATTTCAAAAGCCACTTTTACTGTAACTGAACTTCCTTTTACCAGACAACTTCAAGTCTTTCTCTTGCAGATTATTGACGAGTCTCACAGATAATATCTTTAGTTTGACTTGTTGCTCTTACCTGCAGCCGGCTGCCACAGCCATGCAGCTCCGATTCAAAGATCAGGACTTGGGCTTCAGAATCTTCCCCCGTGGCTGCACACCCTCCCAGGGTCACATCTGAAGCCAGGATGGGTTTGCCAATCCCCAGCAGGTCTTTCTTGGCCTCCACGCGAACGGTGTTCTCCCCGCACAGGACGCTCACGCTCTCAGCCGGTGTGGGAACCCTGAGCTCAAAGTTTGGAGGAAAGTGCGGCTCCTCCTCAGCCGGCGGGTCAGGGTACCTCCAGGTCAGAGGCTCGCTGAAAATCTGTTTCTCTTGATGGAAGGCTGAGAGTTTAGAAAATAAGACTTAAAAAAAAAAACCCAAATTCAAATCAAAAAAATATGAACCAAGAAAAAAAATAAAAAGGTCAATTGTGGCAATTTATCAATACAGTTCCTAAAAAAGTCATTTCTAGTTGTGCCCAAATTCATTTTGGAAAATGATATTAAATCAAGTTTAGAATTGAAACGAGTTTCAGAGAGAGTATAAAGTGAAATATAAAGTGTTGCATGAAGTTCTCCACACACCTTGAGGCTGTGAAGCTTCCAGCTGGTATCTTCTCTGAGGTTGCATCCTGCTGTGAACGGCTTCTGGAAGCATTCTCTCAATACCCGGCTGAGCAGCAGCTACAGCTCCGAAAACTGCCCAGAACAGGCCGAGTGAGCTCACCGTAAACCGCGTCATGTTTAACCTGTGTTCTGTCTGAAACGACCTGCCCCGTTCCAGTTGTGGTTTTGTAGAGCCGCCCACAGCTGATGAGTCTGATGGAGCTCCACCTGTGCGTCATTGAGTCGCCTCCTCCAGATTCAGCTGGAGTTCCTGAAGCTCAAAACAAACGTGTCGGTGGGAAATGTGGAATCTGAGTTGAGATGGTTTAGTATCTTCTCAAAAATCTGATCTCAAAGCAGGAAATGAAAAAAGTAGTTTATCTTTAGTCGACTTGATTACTGTTTTTATCAGGAAACTGCAGCGGATTCAGAACTCTGCTGCTCGGGTTCTCACAGAAAGTAGACCACATCCGTCCAGTTCTGATAGACTTTAAAGTTCTGTTCCTGGTTTATAAAACTTTGAATGGTTTAGCACCAAAACACATGACTGACCTCTTGACCCAGTTTGTACCTGGTCTTTTATCAGTTCCTAGAGTCAGAACTAAACATGGAGAAGCTGCATTCAGCTTCTACGCTCCACAGATCTGGAACAGACTTCCAGAAAACCTTAGATCAGTAGATTTAAATCCAGGTGAAAGACTCGCCTGTTCTCAGCTGCATTTGACTCGTGCAGGGGGCCGGAACCTGCAGCTCCAGAACCACGTGCGGTTCTTTTATTAAAGAAGAAAAAAGTTTCTAAATGTTAAAAAGTAACAGAAAAAAAAGAAGTAGGAAAGGAGGAAAAAAAGTCAACTAACTCAAACGTTGAACTACATTTTGACACATTTTCTTTTCTTTAATTTGTTTAAATAAAAAAATAAAATAAGTAAATAATAAATGATTTAGTAAAAAATAAAGAATAAATACATTAAAAAAAACTAAAAAATAACTTTGAAAAATAAATAAATAAATAAAAACAAAAAAAAGAAAAATTTAAGCATTTTGACACATTTTTGTGCCTCCTTTACTACCAAAAAATTAGCTCAATTTTGATTTGTTAGATTTACATTTTTTGGTAGAGATGCACCAACAACAATGAAGTCAACTATTTTTATTTGACGTCACACTACTTTTGCTACATGGAGACAATCATATGTTTGATTGATCGGTTTATTTCAAGCATAGATTGAAAATACAGGACAAAACACACAATTATTTCAAACTCATTACAGAAACAATAAGATGCATTGATTAGAAAATAGAAAACAAACAAAATAAAATACACTTATGTCACATTTGGTTCAATCATTTTTTGTGATAAATAACTAAAGTCAGTAGAATTTGATTGATTGCTTGAAAAGGAGTGGGAAGAAGCAAATTTATATGTGACAGCATTTATTTTGAAAGGAACATCTGTAGAAAGTTAAAAAAAATTATTTTCTTTTAATGTTTGTGTTTTATTGATGCAAAATGAACAAAAATTCATGTATATTTATTATTATAATAGTATCAATAGCATAAACACAAATCATTATCTTGATTTTGGAAGACTCTGTGGCTTCTACTGGGTTGTGGTGAGAAATTAACCTGAATGGTTTTTTTCAGAGTTGAAGTTTGCAGACCTCTGGACTATTATGTGTTCAAAGTTTATGTATGCATTGCTTATCTATGCTTAATATTAACCCTTTAACACATGAGGCGTCACTGGCAACAATTAAACACAAAATCTTTAGCATATTGTAATTAACCGTTAACACGATCAAACGTCAAACTACAACATTTTGACACTTAAAAAAAAAAATATATATATATATACAATAAATAAATGAATAAAATAAAAAACAAAAAATAATTAATTTTAAAATAAAACAAATTAATAAAGTACAAAAATAAATAACTTTTAAACATAAAGAAAAAATATGAAAAAAAATTAAAACAGCATTCTGACACATTTTTTGTATCCGTCAAAATGTATTGGAATTATGTTGATCGAATTAAAGCTTGAAAAGTTAAAGTAAATCAAAGAATGTAAATACTTGAGCTCTGGTATTAAAAGGTTAAAATCTTTACTTTTTAACTTTTTTAAATATTAAAAGTAAGAAATACAATAAATAAATGAATGAAATAAAAAATAAAAATGAATAAATAAAAAATAATTAATTTTAAAATAAATTAATAAATCACAAAAATAAATACATTTAAAACATAAAGAAAAAATGTGAAAAAAAAAATTTAAACCAGCATTCTGACACATTTTTTTGTATCCGTCAAAATCTATAGGAATTACATTGATCGACTGGCATTAAAAGGTTAAAATCTTTTCTTTTTCACTTTTTTAAATATTAAAACTATTCCTTTTGTATTGTCTCTTTTAATCTTTAAAGCACTTTGAATTTTCTTTATACATGAAATACAAATAAACTTGCCTTTGCGTTCAGTTCCACCCCTTTGGGACATATTTCATCAAATCTATGGGGTGCCGTTTGTAAATCAGAGATGTCAAATTTTTACATCAATGTTTTCAGATATTTAGCGTGTTTTAGGAAAAAAAAAACAGGTTTTGTTTTTCAAATGCATATTCTCACCCTTTAAATTAATATATTTATAAATGTTGCATTTAATAACTAAATATTTAGTTAACCAACTAAATATTTATTTTAAGCTAAATATTTAGCCGACAAACTAAATATTTAAGTTTTGCAATTAAATATTAGTTTGCTCATTAAATATTTAAATCTAACCTAAATATTTTATTTTTTCAAAACTAAATATATAAGTTTTGCAGGCTGAATATAACTATATAAATCTAAATAATTTAACTGAAATCTAAATATATAAATCTTAACTATATATTTAACTAAAATCTAAATATATAAATCTTAACTATATATTTAACTAAAATCTAAATATTTAAATCTTAACTATATATTTAACTGAAATCTAAATATATAAATTCTAACTATATATTTTGCTGCAAAACTTATATATTTAGTTTGAAAAAAATAAATATTTAGGTTAGATTTAAATATTTAATTAGCAAACTAAATATTTAATTGCAAAACTTAAATGTTTAGTTTGTAGGCTAAATATTTAGCTTAAAATTAAATATTTAGTTGGTTAACTAATTATTTAGTTATGAAATGTAACATTTATAAATATATTAATTCAAAGGGTGAGAATATGCATTTGAAAAACAAAACCTGTTTTTCTTTTCCTAAAACACGCTAAATATCTGAAAACATTAATGTAAAAATTTGACATGTCTGATTTACAAACGGCACCCCATACAAATCTGTATTAAAAACACTAAAACATTAGAAATATCATGTTATTGTTATTGTCACTGTTTGAACTAAATGAAAACTAGTTTCTGCTTATGGAGACGTTAACATGTACTTTCTGAGAATGAAACCAACTTGTGTTTCACAATTCAGAATCAATGATGGGTGATAATTAGGAATGGCTGCTACCTTTAGTGTTTATCTTTAGTTTGTTTGTTTGTTTGTTGTCTGACAGCAGAACTCCCTCTTTCCATTGAGTAGATGTTCTTCCTGCTCCTCTGACTGCAAACATCACTAGAGCTGATGATGTGACATTAGGTGGAGATCATTCAATACGCGTCATGCCTCCGGTGACGTCTGCAGTGATTAATGCGCGCGGGAGACTCCGGTGGTCCTCAGTGCAGAACAAGACAGAGAATGCAGTGGATCGGAGCTGAAAGTTCTGGGTTTCTGTTAAAAAATTAACGAACTTCTGGACCAGACACGCGCTTCAGATGCCGCCTTTACGCACAGAGGCGCGCCGTGACGCACGCGTGTAATGGAAAAGTAACCTTTCCAGTCGGCGTGTGAGGTTTGAAGCGCAAAAAACCCAATCTGGAAGAAGACTCCTGGGATGGCAGAGGGATGAGGAACACCTCCCAGTGGATTCTATGGGACTGAATCCTGCAGGAATCGGCGCAGCGCGCGTGCCTCCATGCAGCTCCTTCCACTGATTTCAGCTCTGAGCGCAGCTGCTCTGCTGTTTCTGCTGCGGCTCCACCAGAGGATCCACTGGGAAGGTACGAATGTTAGAGAGGTTCTGACTGGGACAAGTCCAGAACTTTAAAGTGGGACCACAAGAGGCTCTCTCCATGAAAACTCCTGGCTTTTTCTGTAAATTAAACTCTTGACTCCTGACCAGTGGCGGTTCTACACTGAATTACTCCCAGGGCGCCACACACCCAAGTTAGATTTTTTTAATCCAATGTTTGATCAATCTTTTATTGCATCACAATTGAAAACTGGGTTCAAAGACGTCTAACAGAGGCGGCCCGGGAATTTCAGAACAGAACCTTCAGTCTTCCATTCTCCTTGAACTATTTTATGTTTCTAACACCTTCCTGTTATATAGGAAAATTACTTTCTGGAGCAATTCCATCATAAATGGGTCTTTGAATCGACTAAATCAGGGGTCGGCAACCTGCAGTACAAGACACGTTTTCTACTGATCAAAACCTTGAAGGAGTACAATAGTCTTACTTCAACCTTTAAGAAATTTGGACCTTCGATTTTCTTTTTGATCTTTTTTTTTAATAAATAAAAGTAAATAAGTAATTTTAATAGATACTTTATTATTACAGACTCAAGGTCCATTTACCACAAAGACACAACAGAAAAAAAAAAAAAAAGAATAAAATAAATGTACATATATATATATATATATATATATATATAATAAAAATGTAAGAAAATACATAAAAACATAAAAAAGAGACACTCATGATAATCAAACATGAGAGCCAATAAAAACAATTAAAAACTAAAAAGCTCAAAAAACAATTACAGACATAAAAATCAAAAACCTAAAAAATTTCCAAATGTTAAAAGAGGCGGCCATACCAAAACCTCCAGATTGGGGACCGGTATTTAAAAGTGCTGTATTTCACATTGGTGAGAGTTAAGATGATTTGGTTATTTGACGTGTTGAGACGAGAAATAAAACCATAGATAAAACCTCTCAACAAGGCTTTAAGAGTATTAACTCTTGCACCAACAAACAGATTGATTAAATTAATAAATATGAATGATGTCTTTTTTGGGCACGAACGAAAGCAAACATTTTATTTTAAAAAACTAATCTCTCAAAATGTGTGTTTTTCAGTTTCAGTTTATTTTGAACACTATTTAAAACAGTAAAACAATCAAACAGGAAACAAAAGAGTAACAAAAAAAAAGAACAAGTACACACATGATATAGTGTTCAAAAAGGGGTGGGAGGAAGTTAAAAAAAAAATTATTTAATCCCACCCTCTTAACTAATTTAGATAATGCTACTCAAGCCTATTAACTCACTTTGTCTCAACAAAGGAAAAAGTAACAAAAAAAAAAAGAAACACCGCATACACACATGAAAAGGAATCCATATATATGTAAACACCCGTACACTTTATACAAATGTATATACACGTATACTTACATATATGCATTAATCACTTTACATCCATGATAGCCCCTTATTTATTTATGATTATATAGTCATTAAATATTTTATATACTTTTATATACTTTTTTTTTTTTTTTTTACGTGTAACAAACACTTATTTTCAAAAGAAGAAGCTCTGTTCCAAACAGGATCATCTCAGTGCAGCTCTAGGCAGATAGTAACCAATGGTGTGCAACACAACATAATGCGCTTTTAACTCATAAAAGATCAAACTTCTTGCTAAAATTTAGCTTTGCATATAAAATCTGTGCATTTTTGGGGTAGTTGAGCAAACAGGACGTCTTCAGGTCGACAGGGATGTAAAAATCTACATCCAAAGCATGAAAGGTGAACTTGTTGTGGGCGTTGTTGAATTCTGTCCCGGTCTTCAGACTGACGTCCATCTTGGCGGTCATGTTTCTGATGTGCGTTCCACGTGTACGTCCTGTCAGAACCAACACCTGCCAACCTGGTTTCCTTCCAGGTCAAACGATGGCAGGAACCTGCGAGGTCGTAACTCTGGATGAAGACAGAAGCCAGCCCTGGAGAACGGTTAACCGGCAGTCGGTACGCTGCGCCTGCGGGACGGGACAAATGGCGGGAACAATAAGAGCCAGACCGGCATGTGTGGATGGTGAGTAGTCTTAAATTACCTAGTGGCAATTTAGAGTCACCCATTAAGACGTGAAGGTAGGAGGAGTTAGAGAAGAGCAGGACCTGCAACCTGTGGCTCTTTTATTTCTCCATTGTGGCTCCTTGGCAAAATATAAAATAAGTCATGGAGTCTGCTGACTCAGCCATGTCGATCGCCTGAGTCAGCAGCTTCCTGCTAATGGCTGACAAACTAAAACTACCTAAAAAAAAAACAAGGAAACAAAGACTACCAAGATCCAACCCCAAACTAAAATAACAAAACCCAGCAGCGTAAGACTGCGGAGTCCAAAAGGTAGAAAAAGAACAAATTGAATAAATAACAGAAAAAGAAAATAGCATTTCAAAGTAAGAATGACTTAATTAGCATTTCTGTATTTTAGATTAGTTACATTTATAAATTAATGGCTGAGGTGCACATAGATGATAAACTAAGTAGGTTTTTACATCCCTGTTGACCTGAAGATGTTTTTTTTGCTCAACGCTACCCAGAATGAACAGATCTTATGTACAAAGAGAGACTTTGGTAAAAAGTTTGATCTTTTATGAATTAAAAGCGCATATCCTGTTTGGCACAGAGAATCTTATATTTTAAAAATAAGTTTAAAAAAAATCATAGTTTGAGAGATGCTAGGTTCTTTTTTAGCCAAAAAATAGACATAATTTATATTTATTATTTAAAAAAAAGAAGGTCATGAATGTAAATCTATATTTCTCAAAGGTTAAAGTAAGACTCTGCGACTTCTTCTAGGTTTTGATCAGTAAAAAATGAGTCCAAATGGATCTTTTATTGGTAATTTAGAAGACAAGGTTAGATGGCGGGAGCTGATTGGCTGTGGTGACCCCTGGAGGGAAAAGGCCAAAAATAAAAATATAATTTTTCCTTTATTGCTTGTGTTTACAAAATGGGAGGAGTCATTTATTGTGAAAATCCTTCTTCCTCAGAGGGCGTGGTCAGAACTCAACAGTGGTGTGAGATGTCTCCGTGTCTGGAAGATGAAGTCTGTCATCTTCTGGATCACCAGTCAGGCTGGATCTGCACACAACCAGGGGGGAGAGTCAAGACCACCACAGTGAGACTCTGCTTGTACATCTGTCCATCTGTGTTGAATAAAGAGAGAAAGAAGTTCATAAAAAAAACTCCTGAACTTAAATCTGTCTCATTACTCTAGAGAACGATTTTTAAAGTTGTGTTTTTGAATTGCATTGTTTTGCTCTTCAGGTGTCCTGACAGGATAATGGATGAAGGATTTACTCGTGTTGGAGGAGATAAACTCCCAGGAGAAAGGGGAACCACACTCTGCTCCTCAAGCCTGACTCTGAAGAAACTACGGAGGAATGAGAGTAAACTTTTCGACGAAAATATTCTAAAATTTGACAGAAGGGCTGAACCATCAAAGATGAACAGAGCCAAAGCAGCTGCTTTAGTGGTGGTAATACACTCTACCACTACTTACGTCTTTAATCTTGACTCTACAAGATCAAGGCTATACAGTATGTATTCTTACAGACTCAGAACTGAATTTTTAATTTACAAAAAACGTTTCACATCACTAGAAATAAATATACTGGTATATTTAGCAAACAACAACAACTTTAATGACCTTGAAACGTTAATATATTCTTTAGATATATAAACAAAGTAGGACCTAGTATCCTTGTGTATTGGTCGACTAATCAACTATTAAAATAGTCGACGACTAATTTGAGAGATGATTTGTCGTTAATTCATATTAAATGGATCAAAGTGTAGTAAAGTTAAACGTTCTAATGGCAATCTGCTAGATTTTCTGAGTATTTTGGGATTTATTAGGGTTTTTTAGGCTATTTTGGAGTTTAGCTAAAATTTCAGTTACATGCTAGCTGTTTTGGCTAACACCCTTTTTTTAGGCAGTTTAGAATTTAGCTAATGTTTCAGCTACAAGCTAGCCGTTTTGGCTAATGTAGGATTTTTTTTAATGCTACTTTGGAGTTTAGCTAACATTTTAGCTGCATGCTAACTAATTTGGCCAATTTAGGCTTTCTTGACTTTTATTTTTTGGAATTTAGCTAATATTTCAGCTACGTGCCAGCTGTTTTGGCTAATTTAGAATTGAATATTTTAGCTGGCTATCAGCTTCAGGGTTCTTAGCTATCAATTTTAGCATCTTCAGCCATCGTCACTAGCATACTCAGCTGCCAAATTCAGCTTACAGCATTCGCACTAGCATTTTTGTAGATAAATGTGAATAGATCTAGTTTTTAGTTGGTTTAAAGCTATAGACTAATTAGAAAATAAACTCTGTGATTAGTTTATTATTAAAATAATCGTTTGTGGCAGCACTATCCTTGTGGGACACCACAAACAACCACTCTAGTCTCTGATAGATCTATCATGAGGGAGGGATGGACTTTATTATCTGTTCAATGAACAGAAATTCATATTTCAACATGGCAGAACACATTAAAATTCAATTAATTGATAAAAGTTAAAAAAGTTAACAAGTTAATAAATATTTAGAAAATCAGAATTCACCATCAACATACATACAATTTACATAAGTGCCACTGAAAATTAAGCAGAGTGACTGCGTTGGGTATAAAGGATTTTTTGTAAGTGTTTGTCCTGGCCAATTTTAAGCAGCTTCCAATCCAGTTTAGTTGGTGTATTGATCCAGAGTGGGGTCAAAGGCAAAGTACTGGGTTTACTGGTCCGTTTTTGTTCCTTTCACATCTGTAATCGAGAACTTTGAGTCTGGACTGAACGGAGAAGATCCTGGATACGAGCAGCTGGAGTAAATACCTCTCGGAGGCCTCTTACAGACGCCTCCTAGAGGTATTCAAGGCATACCGCAACAAGAAGAGGCAAGTGGGAAGATCCAAGACACGAGGAAGCAGCTGCGTTTCTCTGCTGGCCTTGACACTTGTTGGGGTTCCCGTGGAAGAACTGTTTTCTGTGGGGAGAAAGATTAGACGGACGGACGGACACAAGCAGCTTTTTCACTTTTCACTGCTCAGCTTTTGACTCACATGAAGTAAAGTGCACACAACCCCCATTTTAAAGTCTCTTCATTGGTTCCCAGTCACTTTTAGAATTTATTTTAAAATCCGGTTCTGACCCGTTATGGATATACATATACTTATACACTGCTCACAAAAATTAAAGGAACACTCTTTTTATTGGGTCTGGCATGAATTGAATGAAACCCGTCTGATCATTTTCTTGTTGGTTCAGCAGCTGAGGGCCTCGTTCATCCATTTCAGCTGTATTGGTGTTCATGAAATAACAACAGGTGCACTTCAGTGGCAACAATTAGAAAACCCTCCAAACAGGACGGGTGTTACATTTCAAGTTTCTCCCTCTTGATCTTTTTTGGCTGATTTTGTCTTGTGTAATTCTCTCTACTGGCAGTATGAGGAGATTCCTTAACCCTACAGAAGTTGCACAGGTTGTCCAACTTCTCCAGGATGGAATATCCACACGTGCTGCAGCAAGAAGGTTTAATGTGTCTCCCAGCACAATCTCCAGAACATGGAGGAGATTTCAGGAGACTGCTGGTTATTCTGGGAGAGCTGGACAGGGCCGTAGAAGGTCCTCAACCCCTCAGCAGGACCCATACCTGCTCCTTTGTGCAAGGAGGAACAGGCTGAGCACTGCTCGTGCCCTACAGAATGACCTCCAGAGGGCCACTGGTGTGAATGTCTCTACCCAAACAATCAGGAACAGACTTCATGAAGGTGGCCTGAGGGCCCCACGTCCTGTAGTGGGCCCTGTGCTCACTGCCCAGCACCGTGGAGCTCCACTGGCATTTGCTCAAGAACATCAGAATTGGGAAGTCCTCCACTGGCGCCCTGTACTTTTTACAGGCCAGAGCAGGTTCACTCTGAGCACCTGTGATAGACGTGAAAGAGTCTGGAGAAGACAAGGAGAACGTTCTGCTGCAACGTGGTTCAACATGACAGGTTTGGTGGTGGGTCAGTCATGGTCTGGGGAGGCACATCCATGGAGGGACGCACAGACCTCTACTGCCTAGGAAATGCTGCTCTGACTGCCATAAGGTATCCAGATGAAATCCTTCAACCCATTGTCAGACCCTACGCTGGTGCAGTAGGTCCTGGTTTCCTCCTAATGCACCACAATGCCCGGCCTCACGTGGCAAGAGTCTGCAGGCAGTACCCAGAACCCAATAGAACATCTCTGGGACATTATGTTTGGGTCCATTAGGCGCCGCTAGGTTGTTCCTCAGACTGTACAACAGCTCAGGGATGCCCTCACACAGATCTGGGAGGAAATGCCATAAGACACCATTCGTCGTCTCATTAGGAACATGCCGCCACGTTGTCAAGCATGCATACAAGCTCGTGGGGGTCACACAAGATACTGAAGAGCATTTTGAGTTGCAGAAATGAAGTTTTGGAGAAAATAGACTAGCCTGCCACATCTTCATTTCACTCTGATTTCTACACAATTGAGCCTTTGTAGACTGAAAACTTATTTCCATTAAAAGACTTGGCATCCTTTTGTTCCTAAGACACTGCCCTGTCGTTCTTTGTATAGATATCCAAATTTATTGAACTAATGTGTTTCTTTAAAGTGCTCCTTTTATTTTGTGAGCAGTGTGTATATATAGAAAAGTGTTCATGTACGTGCAAAACTTAGGTAAATTGTAGCAGAAGTGGTTAAGACATTTCAAATTAAATCATTTTTACTTTCTTACTAAGTTTTGGTGAACTACAGATAGACATTAATCTAATTATTTCTATTTGAACTAATTTTAGATTTTTAAATACAAATGTGGTAAAAATGCCAAAATTCTTTAGGTTGTTAAAAGTTTGCATGTCAGTCTCTACATTATTTTATTTATCCATCCAACACTATAAAGGTTTGTGTGAAGCTCCATAAAGCATCGAACTGTGTTGAAAACCAGATCGTGGACTCTAAACAAAAGGAAATGTGTAATCATTGTTATATTCTAAAAGATGTGTTGAAACTCAGTAACAGACTTTAATTTCAGTGTTTTAGTATTTAAAAAAGAAAAAAAAAAAACCTCCCAGCGCGCTGATGCTGGAACTGTTTTCCCAGAGAATTACCTAAAGTACCAATAGTTACATCCAACACTCAGAGGAACTCAATACCCCCCCCGTCCCCGTCCCGTGCAGTTAATGCTTTCAAAATAAAACCTAACAGATTACCACCAGAGAATGAGGAGGAGTGTAGTTTTTTTCCCTCTATAAAGTGATGCATATTCAAATCTTTACAATAACTTAGTACAGGCACATTCTCAGGCTCAGCGGCTTGTTTTACAGACGATACAGCACACGAACTTCACACAGATCAGCTGTTCCAGACTTCACAGAAAAAGTCCTTTTGGTTTCTGCTACGATGCCGTGAACATTTCTGGGATTTCGGGATTTAAAGTATGAACAACAGATTAATCGCCAAAACAACAAGGCCAAACAAAAATCACACAATGAATGCCACAGAGTCCATTATTGAGAACTTCTACATATATAAATATCTAACTTTGAAGAATAAACGAGAGTTTATACGAGACAGCAAAAATCTTAGAAAGTCCAAAACCATGAAGAAGACCTGAACGCCACAGGAGTTAGTGTCACGCCGAACCGTTGCGTCTTATTGCAGAGCAGTCTGATGATCCAGAATAATGCTGTCAGAGAGTCACTGTCAGACCGGAAAGGCGATTTAGTGTTCAGAGCGGTCAGACTGTTGCGTGATTGTTGTAGAGGTCAGGCGGTTGCTGCTGCAGAGCGGTAAGAACCAGTTACTAAGTCAGAAATACGTTCTGAATGAGTCTGTAGACACGCCCACATTTGCACGCCTTCTTGCATAGCTTTTGTGATGGAGACGAAGGCTTCAGGGATGGAGAGGAGGGGGGAACGGGCGTGGCGGATCGCGGGTTCGCCGGGCGAGTGTGGCTCAGTCCAGCTGCGCAGCGTTCAGGTGCTTGGTGGCACGCTGGAAGGCGAGCTGCACGGTTTTACGGATGGAGGAGGAGCGAGCCTCCTTCAGCTTCATCCGGTCAAAGGCTTCGTCCATCCCCATCGGAGCCATCTTGGATCTAGGAAGCCATTGCCTGGAGGGGGAGAGGGAATGTTCATGTCTCCAGATGGTTTAGCAGCTGTCGGATTTTTGTTTACACGTTTTAGTTAAATAGAAACAGTATTTTTTAGAAATTCTGATTCAAGATAAGGAAATAAAACCTGAAATATCACTTTTTTTTCCTGATGTTGTTTGTTTACACATCAGTTATGACCCCCCTTGAGTAGTCTCTAGACACCCAATAATCATAAACATTTTATTTTAACTAACCCTGCCACCACAAACGTGAAAAAGCAACAAGAGTGAGTTAGTACAGAGGCTGAAAACGGCCTACCCTCGTTTCCTTTGTTTTCTCGTTGCCATGGAAACCGAGACCTAACTTGTTTTAAGTCTCTTTGTTAAAAAACACTTCAAAAAAAGTTGCTTTTTGGTCTATTTTTAATTTATTAGTGGATCTATGTTCATTAAATGTCTTTATTCCGTCTCATCCACCAGTCGCCTCCATTTATTTCCCTAAAAACCAAACCAAACAAACACTCTGATTTGATTGGCAGAACCTCGGGCAGACGAGCTTCTCTGTGCGGTGCGTTCACTGAGCTCTGGACATAGGCGGACCCAAACAGCAAAAACTAGACCGATAAAAAATAATCGTAATTTTTCGATAATCCGCAGCAAAACAAAGCAGTTTGTCAGAGAAAATTTTAAACACTAGAACTGATCATTATTTAATTTATTGATTTATTGTTGTTAAAACTGTTTTCTGACAAACCTCTTCGGTTTGCTGCTGATTGTTTTTTTGTCTTGTGTTGTGTCTTGATGCCGTGCTTCGGCTTTTGTTGTCGTGCTTTGGCTTTTGTCTTTATGTTGCTACTTTTGTCATGGTGCTTCAGCTTTTTTCGACTTGGTTCGGTTTTTGTCTTTGTGTTATGTCTTTTGTCTTTGTGTTGCGTCTTTCGTCGTCATGCTTCGGCTTTAGTCTTTGCTTTGTGTCTTTTGTCGTCGTGCTTTGGCTATCGTCTGTGTTGTGTCTCATCATTGTGCTTCAGTTTTTGTCTTTATGTCTTTAATCTTTGTGTTGTGTCTTTTGTCGTCATATTTCTGCTTTTGTTGCTGTGCTTCTGGTTTTGTCGTCGTGCTTTAGCTTTATTCTTTGTGTTGTGTCTTTTGTCGCTGTAAGAAGGAGCTGCTGGATGAGACTGAATTATGGCGTTTAGAGAGAGTAAATTCAGTAATAAATAAAAAAAATAGACAAAAACAAAACTTTTGATGAGCGTTTTCTTCTGCAGTTTTTGTTGTTAACCACAAAATAAAGAGCCTTAAAAAGGGTCAAGTCTCAGCGTCTCCATGCGGAGAAGGGACGCTTCAGTTTTCATTCTTCATTATTTAGTTATAATGAATTAACAAAAAAAAAAAAAAAAAAAAATAGGACAGGCTGTTTTCAGCTTACTAATTGATTTCTAAGTATCATTTAAATAGAAAAATTACTTCAACACAAGCTGGAGCCATATTCTGGTAAAAAATCTACATAGAACAATATTATAAAGACTTAAAATGTTGACCAATAGTTAATCAAACCATCAACTTGTAAATGGAAATCATTCATGTCACAGTTTAAAGATTTGATTATGTTGCTGATGTCTGTGACGGATTTTTAAAAAAAGGGGGCGGAGTTTCTACAGAGTGAAGATGAAAACATCTCCAGTCAATGAATCTGACACAGAAGCTTGTGTTTTTACTTTGGTCGTTTCAGTTCAAGCATTCGCTAATAAGAATTACGCATCAAACGATGTTTCAACTATCATCGGTTTAATTAGACCAGAAGCATTTGTGTGAAAAACAGGGAAATGACCGGAGGAGGAGGAGGAGGAGGAGGAGTCAAACATCCTCCTGCCTCCTGAAGAGCTAACATCACGTGACTGCAGGAGTGTCTGCCTCCCTGAGCAGCTGCGCAGACGGATGCTTCCTCACCAGCTGCGTCTGCTGTCGAAGAAGCGGACGAGGAAGAGTTTCTCTGCGGACCTGAACTGCTTCCGCTCTCCGGCTCTGAGGACGTCCGGCGGCGGCTTGGGAAGACCCGCCCCTCGGTCCCGCCGTCGTGTCTTTTGAGCTCTGGGCTCCATGATCTGCAGACAGAGAGCAGACGGGCTTCCCTGAGACGAAACGCTGACGGGCGGCGCCGGCATGCGAGGCAGAGGCAGCTGCGCAGACGGGTCACATGCACGCGCACATGCACGCTCACACCGTTCACGCTACTCTGCTGGACATTCCTGCTACACATCACAAGCTACAGCATGGACGATGGCGGGGGGGGGCTGATGGTGATGAGGCGGGGGGCTGGCACGCACTCACCAGGGCGGGGAAGGAGGGGTATCCACTACACTTAGCCCAAACTAGTTTAAGAGGCTCCAGAACACAGGGGGGGGCAGCGCAGGACTTCCAAACCTCTACAGGAACAATCACAAGGGAGTCATGAGGGCCGCTGGAACAGGTGTAGACAGGTAACACACATCCCTGCACATCCACACTCGTGCACTGACCATGAGCAGCCCCTAACCCTGGTACTGCAGAGCTGGTGTCTGTGTTCTGGATGGGGGGGGGGGGGGGGGGGGGGGGGGGTGCCTCCAACTTACCCACCAGATGAATAGAACAGGGATTTAATCATTACATTTACAAAGATTCCAGTCGATATTTTGTGGATTATATTCTTTACATTCTCCTCCGTCTCCTTCGTTACCTGCAGGTGTCAGGTCCATTTCTATTCTTACTCATTTGGATATCGAGTCACACCTGTTCCCCAAGTCACAAGCTACCATCGACCTGATTGTTGATGCATGTTAGCACTCTTCAGTCAGTGTTGATGTGTTGGTGCGCACGTGCACGTGCACTGCAGCTTAGCTAGGACAGGACATCAGTCTCATGATTGCATTTCAGGTGAGTAGCAGGTGAAAAAAGTGAATTTCAGGTGAAATCCAGGTGAGTTTCAGGTAAGTTTAACATGAGTTTCAGGTGAAATGAAAGTGAGTTTAAGGTAAAATTGAGATGAGTTGTAGGTGAAATGCAGGTGAGTTTCATGTAAAATTCAGGTGAGTTTCAGGTGAAATACAGGTGAGTTTCAGGTGAAATGCAGGTGAGTTTCAGGTGAAATGCAGGTGAGTTTCAGGTGAAATACAGGTGAGTTTCAGGTGAAATACAGGTGAGTTTCAGGTGAAATGCAGGTGAGTTTCAGGTGAAATGCAGGTGAGTTTCAGGTGAAATGCAGGTGAGTTTCAGGTAAAATTCAGGTGAGTTGCAGGTGAAATGCAGGTGAGTTTCATGTAAAATTCAGGTGAGTTGCAGGTGAAATACAGGTGAGTTTCAGGTGAAATACAGGTGAGTTTCAGGTGAAATGCAGGTGAGTTTCAGGTAAAATTCAGGTGAGTTGCAGGTGAAATGCAGGTGAGTTTCATGTAAAATTCAGGTGAGTTGCAGGTGAAATACAGGTGAGTTTCAGGTGAAATACAGGTGAGTTTCAGGTGAAATGTAAGTGAGTTTCAGGTAAGTAGCAGGAGAAATACAGGTGAGTGTAGGTGAGTTTCAGGTGAAATGCAGGTGAGTTTCATGTAAAATTCAGGTGAGTTGCAGGTGAAATGCAGGTGAGTTTCATGTAAAATTCAGGTGAGTTTCATGTAAAATTCAGGTGAGTTGCAGGTGAAATACAGGTGAGTTTCAGGTGAAATACAGGTGAGTTTCAGGTGAAATGTAAGTGAGTTTCAGGTAAGTAGCAGGAGAAATACAGGTGAGTGTAGGTGAGTTTCAGGTGAAATACAGGTGAGTTTCAGGTGAAATGCAGGTGAGTTTCAGGTAAGTTTAACATGAGTTGCAGGTGAAATGAAGGTGAGTTTTAGGTAAAATTCAGACGAGCTTCAAATAAAATTCAGGTGAGTTGCAGGTGAGTTTCAGGTAAGTTTAACATGAGTTTTAGGTGAAATGCAGGTGAGTTGCAGGTGAGTTTTAGGTGAAATGCAGGTGAGTTGCAGGTGAGTTTCAGGTAAGTTTAACATGAGTTGCAGGCAAATAGCAGGTGAATTGCAAGCAAGTTTCAGGTAAGTTTAACAATAGGTACAGGTGAAATGCTGCTGAGTTTCAGGTGAAATTAGAGTGAGTAGCCGGTCAGTAACAGGTGAGTGTAGGTGAGTCTCAGGTGAAATGCAGGTGAATTGCATGTCAGTTTCAGGTGAGCTCTGTCATGCTATCAAGTTTCCTCCACAGGATTAAATGTCTTGCAGATCAAACATACAGACGACGAGTGTAGCGGTTCTGTCTGGTTCACAGGTTCTATGGCTCTGGACCTGCGATGCTGCTCTCCTCACCTGAAGACATTTTGGAAGCTTTGAGGAACTCTCTGCTCTCGGAGCAAGACGTCAGCCCGCTCCGGTCATCCACAGTGTTCCGGCGGGACGCCGACAGACGCCCTTTACAGCCTTTGGACCCGACGGAGGAGCTGAAAGAGACACGACAGGGTGAAGCTCGAAGGAAAATGAGTAAATGAAGCCGTCTGCTTCAGGAAACGGACAGTCTGGTGAGACAGACTGCTGCAACATTTGACCCTTTCAGATGTACGGGACTGTTGGCAGCACATTTGGACGCACTGCACTAAAGTTTTCAGGAGACCTCTTAAACCTGACATTCCTATAAGATGGTCTGAGATGGCCGGGTGCCGTCCCTCTCCCTCACCTGCTGATGCACAGGAAGCTGCTGCTGGACGAGATGCTGGACTCGGAGGCGCAGCGTCGCCGTGGCTCCAGCAGACGGGCAGAACATGGAACCGCACCCTCTTCCACCACAGAGCTATTGGTGATTCCTTCAGGAGGGAGTGATGCGTCACGACTCTGCATCAATGAACCACGTGAAGTGTGAGCGGCAGACGTACCCGTGTCGAGGCGCTTGACCGGCGTCGCCTCGTCCTTGTCTGCGCTGCTGCTGCGCGTCCGTTTCTTTGGCAGCAGAAGGGTCTCCAGGCGGGGGATAACCACAGACAGGAAGGTTTTGGACCCCAGAGACGGAGCCGCTTCCTGGGTCCTGGTGGGTTTCTGTGGACTGACGCTCTTGGACTTTCGGAAGAGTACGTTGGTGCGTCGGCTGCAGGCGTCTGAGGTGGGACCGTTGCAGCTGAGGAGTGTCTGCTCTGGAATGTGCTGGTTGAGGGGGTCCAAAGCAGCTGAGGTAGATGTGCTGAAGACCGCGGTGCTCGGGTCCGAAAGGAAACCTTCGGGCCTCAGGGAGAGCGGCTCAGAGGTGCTGGTGGGAACTTCCGGTTGTGGCAAAGCGCTGATTGGCTGAGGTATCGATGGCGATGAAGACTTTTCCGTCTGCGGTGCGCTGACGTCTGTCTGCTTCTCCTCTGAGCCCGAGGGGACAGGGAGCGGGTCCGATGTGGAGCGGGGGGGCGGCGGGTGGGACTTCTTCAAGCTTATCTCGTTACGGACCTCGATGATGGTCTTCTTCAGCAGCTTCAGCCTCTTGCTGCGGGACGGGCTGTGCTTCATGGCGGCACTCAGGTCCAGCTTCTGCAGGAGCTCCTTCAGCTGGCTCTCCGGGGGGGTCTGCTGCCGGTAGGACGGCGTCAGCAGGCGGTCCACTGCAACAGTGCCAAATGCGATCGGTTTAAATTTCAGTTTGTTTCAAAAATGACCCACTTACAGGCAAGATCATCTCAGAGAAACATAACAAGTTGGATGGTTACATTTACAGTATATCTCCCAACTGTGGCCGGTCTCTAAATAAAAGCCGGCTCAAACGAGTGTTCATTATTTTAAATCGGGGTTGGGCAAACAAAGGATTCTAAAATTTGACAAAAGGGTCAACCAGGAGCAGATGTGTGGCGTACTTTGGTAATCCGCCCCATAAGAGAAAGAAATAACATGGAATTTGGACAAGACATGCTAATTTTGATTAAAAATTAATATATTTTAAAACAGAACAATTTGGAGTTTTAATTTTAAAAGTGATTTTTTTTCTCATTTTAGTGCCAACTGCACCAACGGGATGATGTCCCTCAGAGAAAAACACAAACTCAAAAAAAAAAGCTGCATTTGTGTCCTGTTGGGATGATGGGAAAAATGCCTTCCTGACTCTGGAATTACACATGAACTTCAGAAAAACTACAAATATATATTAAAAAAACACACGAATGCAGAGTAACTTTCTAGACAGAAGTCAAGGATACTAAATATTGCGATATATCGCAGCGATCGATTCTCGATGGGTATCGATCTTATATTTTCATTTGAAGAGACTGCTGCGTTGAGCGTTTGAGTCACGTGACATGGAACTGTTGAGCA
Organism: Oryzias javanicus; assembly: GCA_003999625.1. Classification (NCBI taxonomy): domain Eukaryota; kingdom Metazoa; phylum Chordata; class Actinopteri; order Beloniformes; family Adrianichthyidae; genus Oryzias; species Oryzias javanicus. The sequence continues at coordinate 29,030,023 of CM012442.1, forward strand.
GCTGAGCGCGCCGCGTCCGACATTTAATGCTGACGCACGCACTTCATTCAGGAAAAAGCACAGCGAGATAAAGGCTCGCGAATGCATGTGTAGCGCTCGTCTTCATTTGAGCAGGAATCATCCATCTGTTGAAGAGGCAGCCGGTAAGAAGTGAGTTTATCTGAGTGCTAGAATGACCGCGATCGTTTATTTCCTGTTTGATCGGCGCGCTGTGGGAACAAGCAATTGTTTGTGTGTACTTCAGGTACCGGTCGGAATTTTCGTTTTCATGTTTAACCTGCTGGTGTACGGTGTAACTTTGGTAAATTTATGTTGCAAAGTTTTCAATTGTATGTAATTACTTTTTGCTAATGTTAATTTAAAGTAATTCTTTAAAAAAATGTAGGATTTGATGTATAAACTTAAACATGTAATTTAAATAAAGTACATGAATTCACTGTTAAATATGATGGTTGCTAGTTAATTGGCGCACTTAAAATTATCTAAATAATTACAGATTAAAGTTGTTTATTGCTAATCTGTAATGGAATTTGAATTTGTAAATATTTATTGCCCTTATTTTGCGTGTTTTAGGGTTTTTACCTACTGACTGCTGACTGACCAAATGGAAAATAGATAAAGATTGGAATAAAAAAAGAGATCATGTTTACTATTGTTAACATTGAATTTAACAGATAATTCCAAATCAATGGGTGCCGACGCTCGTCAAAGACATAGTATGACTGATTTCTGCAATGTTGCACAAAAGTGTTTATAATTTGTTGGACAAAATAAGACAAGTTGTTTATTATGATTGTGTTTAAGTTAAACAAAAAAATGGGGATATATTTTCCCAAAAATATGTATTATTGATATCGTGAGCCATGTATCGCGTATTGCTTCGTATCGTGGGATACCCAGTGATTCCCAAACATAATCTATAGAGATAAAGCTGGAATGCAGGGAAAATAACAAGGATTATTAAAATCATTTATTCTAGTTTGGGGGCCAGATTAAATAGTTTAATGGGCCGCATGTGGCCCCTGAGGCGTAGTTTTCCCACCTCTGCTTTAGAAGTGTTTTTTACATTTATTCAATCTTTAATTTAGCCAGGAGGATCAACTGAAAACAAAATCTCATGATCTGGACTTCTCGTCCAGACGTCGTCTGTCTGTGGTATTTCTGTAGTGAACGAGTCATTCGGTTTAGTTTGTTCTAAAACCAGTTAAAAGCAGCAAAAACTGCTGATCCGTTAAACACAACTAGAACCACTAAAAATGTTTCTACTAGAGCTTCATACACTCATCAGCTTTGGCCTTCAGTACCTCAATCCAACAGCAGGACTAAGTACAGAAAACGGTTCAGAAACTGAAAAAAAAACTAAGTTCCTGATGGTTGTTTTAAAGGTTCTTCTGCCCTCCCAAACACACTTTAATAAGTAAACACCAAGACTAACTCTGAGTTTGCTTACCATCCTCCCAGGAGAAGGGCAGGGGTGGCTCCAACTTGGGCTCAACCGGCAGATGAAGCCCGCTGGGAAAGTCGAAACCTATTCTGTGCACCTCTCTGTGGGCTCTGCGCAGGATGGCCCCCCCGTGGTCCTGCATCCTCTGCGCTGCTTTGTAGAAGAAGGTGTCCTTGGCGTTGTAGGTCATGCAGTTGGAGATGATGAGGTCGAAGTCGGCCTCAAACTCGTCCAGGCTCCTGTAGGCGTGAGCGTCAATCTTGGTCCTCATGGTGGAGAAGTCCATGGGGTCCTTGATGTGGTCCAGATAATCGGGGACCTGCACAGAACCAGGAAGGACAGATCCAGATGGGTTTCTACTCGTTCAAATCCATGAAGGAGACCATTTTATTTTTATTTATTTATTTCACCTTTATTTAACCAGGAGAAACTCGTTGAGATTACAAGAGTGTCCTGGTCAAGAGGCAGCAAAACATTTAACAAATATTACAGAACAGACAAACAATTACACATTAAAGGTAATAAAGTAAGTAAAGTAAAAAATAAAATAAAAAAATGTATAATAATAATTTCATATAAAACATTTACACGATAAAGACTGACTCTCTAAAATCTCTAAAAGCCTCTTGTACATGTGACATGATATCTTATTTTGGACATGTTGGCTTTCTACTGACAAACATAATATTTAATGGATTCAATTGAAAAATAGAAATGTTTCTGGTTTATAAAGAAAAAGAAAAAAAATCATTTTTGTCAATAAAAATAACTATAATCTGCAACCTGTGGCTGACATGGGGCCCCTTTATCCCTTTATTGTGGCTCTTCAACTTTAATGAAAAATGCTAACAATTGAATAAATTAGAGATTAGTTAATCAAGTTTTGTCTTTTCAGTTTAGATTTTAACATGTCAAACAACAAAACGAAAAAAAATAATTTACCGTCATAAATTCAGTAGAAATGTTCTTTAAATGTGTTTTTTTAATTTAGTTAGTCAAATACAAGTCTCTAAAATTGCTCCTTAATTTATTCAATTACTCTAAAGTGTTTAAAGTTTTGAACAAATGCAGTTTAAAATGACCGTCTTGCTTTTTTAATTCAGCAAAAGCTGCTGCAGGAGGAGAACCTTTATTGACACAGAATGGGTTTTATTTTGAAAGGAACTAGCGTGTGCTGCTGTAAAAAGTATAAGAAGTTACAGATTGTATTACACATATACAAACTTTTAGGCACTGTTGTAATTCAATTAGGGAAATATTCAAAAGATCTGTTTATAAATAAATGTTTCATTGCCAAAAAAAAACATAAATATTGAGCATTTTTAGATGATCAAGTGGAACTTTGTGGCTCTTGTTGGTCTGTAAGAAACTAGAGCAAATGGCTCTTTTAGGGTTAAAGGTCGCAGACTCCTCCTCTACATCATCCATGCCTGTGAAGGTTTTTTTAAAATCAAGGTCATCCAGACCTGGTTTTTCTTATCCAAGAGGCTTTTTCAATCCTGGAACGGTGCTGCCAAACGAGAACGACACTGGATATAAGAATGTTAAAGAAGAACAAAGGCCTGAGCAGTGAGGGTCGCTTGACCTAACAGTCAATAGGAACCATTATATTAGTCATTGACTGTCCCATTGTCGTTGGTCGGGGGGGCAGGGGCACAGTTGATCCCCCTTCTGTTGAGCACATTCCAAAGCCGAGAATCCGGGGAGGGGGGAGGCTGTCCTTGTTTGGATTACAACCATTGACTGTATAATCACTGAACTTTTTAACCCCTCCCTTCTTGTGTTTCAAATATTTCTCATTTTATTTATCAGAATCTTGCTCTGAAACATTCTTCTAAACATCTTCTTTCAATTTCTTTTTTTTTTTAAATATATATTGCAAGTTATTCAAGTTATAAACTGACCAATCGGATGCCTCGCGGGCCCCACCTCCGCTTACAGGGGAAGGGGTGTGGCCTTCGAACAAGCTCACTCCTGATTGGCGACAGTTGTTCCTCTAAAAACATGACTCAGATCAATCAGTCGATGGGTTGCAAAATGGCGGCGGCTGTATCAGGAAGCCACGACTTTGGCCCAATTCGTAAAAGCCAGAACATTGATATATAAAACTAGATTGGAAATCACCTGATATACGTTACACACATGCGCCATTACTAGGCATCGAGTCTTCCAGAGTGAAGAACAGAGGTCTAAATAAGTACATAAAACCAAAAAAGGAGACGCAGTGTTTTGCCATCAACTCCAAAAACACAACAACAAAATAATCCAATGGAGAAGAGAGAAATCAGGCTGAGAGCCGTGAACCGCTGGCTAAAGTGGGTGCTAGCAATTCGAGGGTAGCATGCTAGTTTGGTTCTTCGATGTATGTTTTTATTAATGTTTGATGTTTTAAAACATGGCTGATGTTATTTCTGTGGGAGACCAGCACAAAAACTGAGGAAATTCATGCTGGGAACAAGTAAAATATGCGACCAACATGCACGTTCATGTGCTTTCAAAGTAGAATGCAGCTACTTTAAGAGCCTCCGAGGCTGAATGTTGATGTGGGTCGCACTTTTTTTTTTTTTTTTTTTTTTGGGAAAAAAGTAAAAGTGAGTTCACACATAATTTTCTAAATCCGTACCGCCGCTGTTGAGCTTTTTTCTTGGTTACACAGACCAGAGAAAGCCCAGCTAGAAAATGCTAACGCTAACTTTCTGCTAGGTGACAGAAACACAGCAGAGCAGTTGTTAGTGATGGAGCTGAGGCCCAAAACTTTAACCTGCCACAACATTTACAGCTAATATCATTGTGTTTTGAATCTTAACAGTTTGGCAGGTGTATCTGATGTTATGATTCATGTTCTTGAGTTTAAAAAATGTTTCTTGTATCAGCTAAAGATGCTAGCTGGAGCCTTACTCTAAAAATACTATGAAATCGACTATTTGAAAGTACATTTTTGAATGCAATGAGATGTGTTTATCATGTATGTAATCCAAAAATAATAAAAGTTGTAATTTCATTTTAAAACTGTGTGTTTTAATAGCACTTTGAGGTGTTTTTAATGGGGAAACGCATTTGTTACTAAACTTTGTCAGTCATTCATGCCATTGAACTTCATCAATCTTTCTCCTTTCTGGTCTTGGATAATAAGCATTTATAAGCTCAGTTATTTAGATTTTAGCATAAAAGGCACAATACAAAAACCGTGGATATTTGGAGGTTGTTCATTTGACAGTAATGCCTTACTTGTAGCAGTAGAAGGTATGACTGTAGCAGTATTTGCAGATTAATCTGTTTGATAATAAATATTGAAATATCCCACAAGATCAATCATTTTCCAAGCTTTAATCGAAGCCATAATTTATTAAAAAAAATCAGTTAAGAAATGAAGGAGCTCGCCCAATTTCTGTGGTTGATGTCTGCCTGCCTTTTTTTTTCTTTTTTAAGACATTATGACTAATCAGGATTAAAACTGTGATTAACACTGACCTCAACATCCTAAGTAGGTTTGATATTTGTCTCCTTTTGCGTTTTATTTTTATTGCATGAAATAAACCAGTTCCAATCCAAACTGAGTGTCAAAGTTTTCAGACCCCGGACAGGTGTGCTAAAGTGTTCACGGAGAAAACGTCCTCACCTCTTTCAGGCTCACGGGCTGAGCAAAGATGCTGTAGTGATCTTTCTCCTGCAACTGACTGAGCACAGACCTCAGCAGGATGTTGAAGGGGTTCAGCTGCACCTCCAACACCGACTGCTGAAGCTTCATCTGCAGGAGCAAACATGACAAAAGTCTTCACTGCATTTCACCGTCACGGTCAATCAATTCCACCTTAAATGGACAAATATAGGCAAAAATGTATTTAATGATGCTATACTCCTAAAGATTAATAATGCACAGAGATGGAAGATGGGGGTGGGGTTAAGATTGAATAATTTTTGGAAGTATTTTGAAGCTCATGTGGTGTGATGAAGGCTTTTTCTACACAGGATATAAACAGCTGCTGTTGTGTAGAGGACAGAAACACGACCAAAAGTGAGTGAGGGGGGATTAAAATGTGTGTGGGGGGAGAGGGGTGGATAAAATCGACTAATCATTCAGAATTGATTTAAGCTTGATAGATCAATAATTGATCCACAAAAGCAGAGATTGATCTGACTCAAATTGCTAAAGTCTGCTAGCTTGATGCTAACACTTAATGGTATTTCCTATAGGACGGCTAATGCTAACATTTGGTCGACCTTCATTGCTGACTAAATAAACATCTTTATAAACTCACAGGCAATATTTTCCCAAACTCTTTTAAGGAGATATTTTTAAAGTAACCATTTGTGGTCTAAAATACAGTTTTGTGCTCACGGTTTCTTCTTCTTCTGGAATAAAGTGTAATCTATAGAGCGATCGATCACCACCTAGTGGCCAAACTGAAACGTCCTCCAGGAGAAGCAGAACAATCCATGTAACACTGTTTGCTATTTACAATACCATTATTAATTCACTCAAATTTTGAACATTTTACAGTATATGTGAACTGTCTCAGATGAAAAGTCTGCAGAACTTGGAAGCTGGAAAAGTTCAAATGCAGAGAAAAGTGTAGGAAAAAGCAAAGATGTTGAAGAATTTGATGGAAATCTTCACTTAAAATAAAGAAATGTAGGTGAAGTAACGTTGGATGGAGGGATTGATTAAAATTAAAAATCAAATTTGGAATCAAAAAAAATTATTTTTATTATATTTGGTCATATCACCCGACCCTAGAACCACTCTGCATCTGCTAAACAAAATGAAACACATTCTGGTCCAAACAGGCCAGTCGGAGTGTCTCATGAGAATTATATTTCCATAATCCACATTCTCTAAGACTTTATACTGTTACTTTAATTTGAGAAAAATGATAGAAGACACAAAGGAGGACTCAAACCCTGAGCGGCAGCAAACATTCCCTTAATTTGAGCATCAGAGCAAAATGCCCTCTTCCCACTGAGAACGGTACAAATCCTTCGACCGCTCAAACTGGAGCCTTACCTCCTCCCGCTTTAGCTTCTCCCGCTTCCTGATGAGCTCCAGCAGCAGGCGCGCACGCTCCAGGTCATGACGGAGGCGGTGCCACACCTTCAGTTGCTCCTTCAGAGCTCGACTGGACTCCTTTTGGTCCTGAAAGAGACCGGCTTCTGTTCGTTAAGGCGCACGTGAGCTAGCGGTAGGGCTGCTGCGATTAGTCGACGACTAATTGACTATTAAAATAGTTGACGACTATTTAAATAGTCAATTAGTCGCTACTTAATATTTTATGGAGTCAGTTTAGTAAAGTTAAAAGTTATAATAAAATTATGCTAGATTTTTGGACTATTTTGGCATTTATCAAGTTTTTTTAGGCTAATTCGGAGTTTAGCTAATATTTCAGCTGCATGCTAGCTGTTTTGGTTGACTTAAGCTTTTTCTGTTTGTTTTTGTGTTGTTTCGGAATATGGCTAACAACATCTAGCTGTTTTAGCTAATTTAGTAATTTGTCAGTTTTTTATGCTAATTTGGAATTAGGGCTGCCACGATTAGTCGACCAATCGATGACTAATCGACTATTAAAATAATCGACAACTAATTTAATAGTCGATTAGTCGTTACTTTATATTGTATGAAGTCAGATTGTAGTAAAGTTGAAAGTTATAATAGCCTTCTGCTAGCTTTTTGGAATATTTTGGCATTTATTAGGTTTTTAGGCTATTTTGAGTTTAGCTAATATTTCAGCAGCATGCTAGCTATTTCGGCTAACTTTAGCTTTTTTACATTTTTTAGGCAACTTTTGAGTTTAGCTTATATTTCAGCTATATGCTAGCTGTTTTGGCTAATATAGTATTTTTCCATTTTTTTAAGGCTAATTTGGAGTTTAGCTAATATTTCAGCAGCATGCTAGCTATTTAGGCTAACTTTGGCTCTTTTTATTTTTTGGCTAATTTGGCATTTAACTAATATTTTAGCTGGTTATCAACTTCAGCATCTTTACATCCACTTTGGCCATGAACAGATTAGTCGACTAATCGGAAAAAATAATCGGTGATTAGTCGACTATTAAAATAATCGTTTGTGGCAGCCCTATTTGGAATTCAGCTAGAATTTCAGCTGTGTACTAGCCATTTTGGCTAATTGAGGCCTTTTTTTTAAATGTTTTTTAGGCTATTTTGGAGAATAGCTAATATTTCAGTTGCATGCTAGCTGTTTTGGATTTTTTTTTTTTTTAAATTCTCTCTCATGTGCCACCATATACATAATAAACACAGACCAACCATAAATAAGAAAACAAAACACTGCAACACATGTACGAAGGGAACATGATGAAGACTAGGTCTTATTATTCATGCCCCTTTACCAAAAACACAAAATAGGGGCCATTCAGGTCACATGCATTTACATTATGACTTATGTTTTTAAAACAACTTATAGTTTTCAAATATTAGTTTTTTTATGCAATCTTTTTAATAACAGAATTGTGTGCGATATTTTTATTTCAGTATTCAAAGAATTCCACTCTTTTACTCCAATAAACACAAAACCTCTTTGTCTTAATGATGTTCTTACAAAGGCTAAATAAAAGTCTCCTTTCCTTCTATTATTACAATCAGTTATCAATTTAAATTTCCCACAGATATGTTCTGGAAGTAATCTGTTTCTGACCTTCCACATTGTCACCACAAGTTAAATACAGAACGAAATATTAACTTGCAACTTGTTCTGTATTTAACTTTACAAGTTAAATGCAGAACAAGTTAATATTTTCAGCTACATACTAGCTGTTTTGGCTAATTTAGGCTTTTTTTTTTCTTTTTTTAGGCTAATTTGGCATTTAACTATTATTTTAGTTGCCTATCTGCTTCAGAGTTTTCAGCCATCAATTTTAGCATCCTCACTTGCATCTTTAACGGTGAGTATTTCTAATTTTTAGTTAATCTAAAGCTATTGATGGTTAAGATGCGTGGTTTACATCCACTTTGTGAATGACCCAATTAGTCAACTAAATGGAAAAAATAACTGGTGATTAGTCGACTACTAAAATAATCGTTTGTGGCACCACTAGGTAGCTGCAAACTCCACGGCAGCAGGAGGCAAGAACTCACCGTCTGCTTGGCTTTTGGGGGTTGCGGGTGGGCCTGCAGCCGGCGGATCAGCGGAACGTTATTCCTCGACTGCCTCTTCAGCATCCAGAAGTTCAGCACTCGCTCCACAAAGGGACGCTTCCTCTGCACAGCAACCTGGTTCAGGATGGTGTCAAAGCTGGGCCGCAGGACAACAGAACAGAGGTAAAAGTTCTGAACATGAACACGTGAAGCTTATGATCGTCTGTCCCAGGACTGACGTCCATCAGGGAGTACAGATGTAACCTCGTGGGATGGGGCTCACCTGGAGGCGGTGATGCTGGGTCCAGAATTCACCACGATCTCCGGTGCTGGTTCATCTTCAGGCTCCGCCCTCTTCGGCTTCTTTTTCTGCAGGTTCTTGGACTTGGACTTCTTTTCGAGTCTTTCGTGACAGGCGCCGCTTCGGGCGCAAGGCTCGTGGTAGATGTTGAGGGGCCGCCGGTCGCAGCCTTCAGGCATGTGGCTGCAGCAGTAGGCCGTCTTTTTGACTGAATAGGTGAAGGCGCCGGACGGAGCCACCTCCTTGACAGCCTCCATCTTCATGTAGAGCCCCGCCTGCTGGGCGCAGCTGACGTGGAAGGCGGTATAGCAGTTGATCTTGTCGCATTGGATGCAAGCCCCCGCCCCCTTCGCTTTGCACAGGTAGCAGGTGAGTTTCCAGCGGGCGGGCGGGATGTTGCGAACCCCGTCGATGGGCTCGATGAAAACAGTGTCAGAGAACCCCACTTCGGGGACCCACAGAGCACAGGCCACGTGGCCCCAGCGGTCGTCGTCCGTCCTCTTCAAAGCCCCCCCTTGGTTGGGGCAGAAAAGGCACTGGGCTGGGCGCGAGGGGCACTGTAGGCAGTGGCGACAAAGCCACTGCCCCTCCGGGATGTAGGGCACGCCGTAGCACTCCTGGTGCACGGCAATGTTGCAGGAGTCGCAGAAAAGGATGACGTTGCTATCGGCGCCGTCTCCATCCATGCAGATGCAGCAGACTGCGTCCTCGTCTACCAGACTCTGCGGGTTGCTGCGGTCCTGAGACGTCAGGAAGGACTCCTTCTCGAAGCGGTCCATGAGGAACTCAAACAGGTGGTGCGACACGGGGCTGACCCCCTCACTCTTTCGCTTCTCGTTGATGAGTTCCAGCCAGGCGCAGTCCTCCTCGTCCATGTCGTACTCCACCTCCTCATCCAGCTCCTCCCCCGTCCTCTCCGTGTATTTGTAAAAAGCCGCCGGCCTTTTCGGCACCACCGGCAGGTTGTACTCCACCTGCCGGACCTTGGGCTCCAGCAGGCTGCCGGTGCCGGCGCTGTGTGAGGTGGTGAGGGCCGCGCTCTTCTTCTGCTGGTTGTTCTTGAGGCGCACAGAGCGCACCGGGACCTGCGGGGGCTTCTCGTTGTTTTCCTTGTTGCTGTTGCACTCCACGATCTCCTGGGCGATGGGGTCTTCATCGGCGATCACATCCAGTTTGTCGTAAATGCTGAGCCGGTGGACTCGGCCGTCCACCTCCAACTCCACCATCCGCTGAGCCTGAGCGTAGGTGAGAGTCTCCCTGTTGGGGGACGGTTTGATGGGGGAGGAGTCCCTCTTGATGACAGCCAGACGATGGTTTCTGCCTTTTTTCTTCATAATGGACTTCAGTGGATTCTGAAAGCAACACAGTTGATGAAAATGAGCGTCTCCGAATGGCTGCAACAAGATACTGGTGTTAGAGAAAAGCATCATCGATAGATCACAGTCTAGCATGCTCATTTCCTGACTCTGGTTCACTTCAACACCGCCATCGGAGCAGAACTGCTTCAGTCGCTGCAAAATGTGGCACCTGCTGGTGATGTGGTGATCTGGAATCTTACGCCCAGTGTACAATCGCGGGCAACTATTTAACTTGAATTTATTTAAGCAATTAGAGTATGTACATATACATATGTAAATCCAGTTATTCAAATTCCTCGCTTTTTTTGCACATAACTGCACACAGTCTGAAAACTAAAATGGACAACATATACTTACCAGGTTCAGTTCATTGTATATAATTTTTCTATAAAATTTTTCTACATATTTTTTAAAACTTATATCGTATTTTACATTATGTCTTGTATTTTTTATGCTACTTCTTGCACTGGAACGGTTGCTGCAATTTCATGGTCCTTGCGATAATGACAAGGTCTATCTATCTATCTATGTAACTACCCACAAAATCTGTCTAAAAAAATATGTTTTAACACTGAAAATGATGAAATTCAGACCTTTAGACACAGAAAAACAGAGAGAGAACAACTAGGAACTGGGATGATGGTGGTTGTTGTTTGTAACAGTAAGAAAACTGTTACAAAGCAACCTCCGATTTAAAAAAAATGATATATCTGTGCAAATCTCTCTGTTTTTTATTTGTTTTATTTTGTATACTGTATTTTAACCTGTGTTTTATAATTGTATGTGTAGTGTTTTATCTTTTAAACTATGTTTTAGTTCTTTTAAACTTAACCTGTCAAGGGACTCCAGATGGAAATTAGCCTGAGGCTAGAATCTGGCATATTTACATTTGTTTTAATGTTCATTAATATGCATTGTCCCTTTCAATAAAGTTATATATAGATAGAAAAGCAAGTGACTGGAAAAATTTAATGAAATTCGCCCCTTTTTTTATTTCAATTTTCACCTTTTTATTGCCCAACTCTATTTAGTAGAGGACCACATCATCTGCCTGAGCGTTCACAGGTGCAGCAAGAGTGAAGAAGATGTTTTTCATGCTAAAAATGAACACTGGAGACGATCGCACCGCTTGAAAAGTATAAACACAACGCAGAAGTTCATGTGGACGTGAATGATCGCTTGGAAGTAAAAAACCAGCCTTAAGGAACGTCACTTTCTCTCTAAATTAAAGGTATATTTTGGTGATTTGTGTGAGCGCTCCTGTTGGTTACAGGATGTGTTATGAAAGCAAGTCCTGGTGTTTTCTTCTGCCAATGATTCTGTCATCAAAGCAGCTTCTCCAGATGAGGCAGAAACATTTCCAAAGCACCAAGGATGCCAATCTTTACTGACAGTTCACAAATTGTTGTAACCATGGTAACCACGCCCCCTCCTCCTCCTCCCTGTTGCTCAGAGGCTTTCCATAAGAACAGTTTCCCGTGGACCGGCGGTAGGGGTGGACCTGAGCCCTACCTAAGCTGGCTGCGTGTAACCATGGCAACAACAACCAAAATGAACTCTCGACCTTAATGTTTGTACACTTTTAGAGCCACCGAACCGGAACCTGTTGGCCTGCAGCTAGAACCCGTCACCACGAGCGTCAGCTGCAGCCTGGGAGACCGAACCAGGCGGTGCGGCGCGCGGCCGTGCACGCGAGCCAAGCGCGTGGGGACAGCCCGTCCTGTGCGGAGCCAACTTGGTTAGCACGAGAAAAACATGGCGACCGAAACGATTGTTTTTATTTTTATTTTTTTTTGTTTATGTTTTTGTTTAGCGCGCGCTCCCACAGCGTCTATGACAATAGTAACCGCGGGGCAGAGCGGAGCTTACCTTGGACTTTTTCGTTGTTTTCCGGAGTTTTGTTCAAAGATTCGGGCCCAAATTTGCAGCAATGGCCGCGCGGCCTTCGAGGCTCTTTAATCCACGCGCTCCTATCACGGCAGCTGCCGCGCACCAAACCGCGAAACGCGCCAAACTGGAGCACTGGGGTCCGGGGCAGCCACTCTCGGGCCTCGGAGGCCGTGAACGGGCCGGGGGGGTCAACACCGGTCGTTTGACGGTTTGAGCCTCTGGAAGGGACGAAGACAGCCTCTTCCCCAACAACAATGCGGCTGCGCAGGCAGCAGCGGGTGACGTCAGCACGCATAGCACGGCGACAGACGGCCTGTTTTTTCTAAAATCTTTATTTAAAAAAACATGACCAGAAAATACAAAAGGCCTGCTTTTCCAGAACCAAACCCGGAAATAACTTTATTTTTCCACTGAGTTGCATAAGATAACAGAACAAAACGAATGTTTTTGTAATAAGTTTAACTAGATAGGAAACAATATAACTAGCTGGATTTTTAACAGCGCTCTGGAGATAGAGGTGGTTCTGTTTTGCTTCAACAACCACCATCATCCCAGTTCCTAAAGTCTCTTTTACAGGATCAAATGACTACAGGACCTGACCTCTGTCATTAAATCCTCTGAGCGACTGGGACGGGCCCGTCTGAAGAACATCACCGACCCCCAGCTAAACCCCTACAGAGGTAGTAACAGGTCATCATCATTTATCATTAAATTGGTATCCTTGATATCAGGCTGTTTTCAGCCAAACTAGTAATGCTGAAAGTACAACTAGTTAACTAATGACTGCCAAAAATGTGAACTAGTAATGTTTTGTAATGCATTAGGGACTGAGTTCATGGTCATTATATTGAGCTAAGTAATAGTTTTTGGTCACAAAGTTTACAGCCTTCATTGGCACTGATTCAAATATTTTAATTGCCTAACTTAACATCACTGTTGGATATAACCGTCCTCATCAGAATTAACGGTTGTTAATCCTTCAGGTCAGACGATGATCCGGGGATCTGAACACCTGGAGATGATTCAGTTCTTTCCTCCGTTTCTTTTTCAGAGTCTGTTTCTTTAGCTGGAGGTTGTCTCTCGTTTGAGGCGTTGACTGCAGCGCCCTCTTTGGACAGCAGGTTGTTTTTGCGCAGGTGGCAGGCCTGCTGGTAAGAAGGACGTATGGGAGGCTGAGGCGGATGGGTGTAACGGTACTCTGTGTCCGCGTCAAGCTGAAGAAAAAAGAAATGAAATTGTCTTTCAAGAGACAATGAAAGATATTAAAGCAGCTCAAAATGATTTCTTTTAACAAAACATTCTTGTATTTCCTAGCTGTGCTGGTTATTGCGCTCTCGCCTCACAAGAACCTGGTTCAAATCCCGGCTGGGACTTTTTGTGCAGCTTTTTGGGCTCACCTGTAGGGGGTACGTCCTGTCAGAATCAAAAGCACTGAGGTCACCGCAGGCCAGGAAGGGAACAATGAAGCGGTTTGGACCGTCCAGCTGGTTAAAATCCACATCTGCAGAACAGAGACAAACATCTGACGGAAGGATCCGGGTCACGGCAGAAGGTCCGATTCAGAATGTGAGTCTGCTCACCGTAGCAGTGGTCCAGGAGGGGGTTGGACATATTGGGGACGTAACCGTCGGGGGGGCAGTACCTCTGACACACAACAAAGGACTCTGCAAACACAGATCTGCACTCACACCAGCAGCAACTTCCAGGATGAGCTGAACTGTGAGAGCGTATTCTTAAATTAAAAACAACAAGCCCCTCCCACTTTCCATTTAAATCAGTGGTCAACCAGGAAGAACCAAACGCTGCAGTTTCTCAAATGACCACTAGAGGGAGGTTTCAGAAGGTTTGATCCAAAGTAAAATCAACAGTCTGCTTATGAAAATAATTGAATATTTTTGGATCTTTTTCTATTCATAACTATTTCTAGTCATAAATAGTTAGGGTAGTTACGATTCTAATAAAATTATGGCTCAAAATTATGCGGTATATAGTATATAGGTCTTGGGAGGGAGAGATTGACCAGGCTGGAAGCAGGGAAACTTTTCGGGCAGGAAAGCCAACACCCCCCACCCCATACACATTAATGAGTTCTTTACTTTTCTTCAGAAAGTGATTATTTGCTCATAATTTTCTCAACGCGTGCAGTCGGTGCTATATGGGGTTCCATATGTGCCAAAAACAAGTTTTTGCGCCCCCTGTCTACGCTATGTTCAAATTCCTTCCTACTCACTATATTGTGCCTTATCTAGTGTGTTCGCCAGTTTATAGTCCTGTCTGAATCTACTAATCCCAAAATCTAGAGCTCTAGACATTTCCCAGAAGTCTTTGCAAAAAACTAGCACGCATCGATGCTCTCTAGATTTTCGAATAAGACCACAATGCATTGCGGTCAAACAAAAAATGGGTTTAAATGTCATTTTTGAATAAAAAATCCACGTTTTCACGATCAGAACACAGTGAGTCATAGATAAACATCGTGAAATGTTTGTTTTGATTTGAAAGTAACGTCATATCTGGTGTTTAGAAAAACAAAAAAAAAATTAGTAAGCATGGTGTCTGAATTGTCTTTAAAATCCAGGGCACTATATAGTCCTGCACTATATAGTTTTTGGTAGTTAGGGGTTTTGGTGGGAACTTGGACATAAGTTGTGTCTATCATGCATTGTTTATGTCTACTGAACAAGTTAGACCCTCCAGGATTTCGCGATGTTGCAATCGCAACTATTAACGCAAATTCAAGCAAACTCCACAATTTGTTTGTGCATCTTTCACTTTTTATTTACACTGAAACTTTAATGCAACTTTGACCAATCTACAGTCATGGATGATGATGCAGCTTTCATGACCGTTTCCCTTCTAACTTCTAACCGGAAGCCGTGCTCTTTATAAATATCTCTCTTTAGTCCTCTCTGACTTTTTTCTCTTCAAGATGCGCGTGAACGGTCACCCCGGGGGGTGGGGGGTGGGGGGGGGGGGTGTTAGGGCGGGAGCTGCAGAGTAAAGGTGAGCGCTAGAAAAGGTGAAACGCTGCGTATGAGAATGTGAATTTTATTTCATAATACTTTTTAGCCGCTTTTCAAAAAAATTATATATTAAAAAATAACTTTTGTCGCAGTTTTTTTTTTAACAAAAGCTGCTGCAACATCAGGCATTTCAGGCTGCAACAACCATAAAACTCTGACACGAAATCCTTGAGGGTCTATGTACTACTAAACAATATCTTCTGCATTTCCTGGTTTCTTTGATGATAATTTTGTATTTTCTTTATGTTGTTTCAGCTTGCTTTATGGTTAAAACTTTTGCATTTGCTATTGCCGGATCTGGTCCTCCCAAAAGTCCTTAGCAACAGTTGCTAGCGTCGTTAGCTCCTGTTGTTTCACAGAAGATATTGCTTAGTAGCACATAGACATGAACAAATGTTCAAGTAAACTGTTCAAAAAAAAAAAAAAAAAGGGAAAATACTACTACTTTTTTCCCTATTATTTTTGGTGTTTTGTTTGTTCTTACCTCTTGCTATATCTGTTGTATAATTTTGTAATTTTGTTTGTTGACTGAAATTATTTATAGACTTGGTTAAACGGGGCAGAGTTAATAAGTTTACTTCTTTCTGTCCCTTTTCATTTTCATTTTTTTTTCTTCTCAGAAACCTTGATTACTGTAAAACTCCTTATGTGTGCTTTGAAAATGAAATAAATAAAATTAAAAAAAAAAAAACCAAAGATATAGATGGTGGACACATATGGAACCCCATACGGCCCAGGCTCCGCCTTCAGTGGCCCCAAGGTAAACTGAATTTGAGAACTGATGTGAACGTTTTTCTTTTTTTAAGTGCACAAAAGTTTAAAGTTTCTGAGTGAAAAAACACATTTTTGCACAAAAGTTCAGCAATAAAATGAACAAATAAAAACGTTATAAAAGAAATGGCATGATACCCACATGATATGTATCATATCGCCCAGCACTTGGTAAAACAAACACCTGGTTTTACTTTGTCATACTCAAACCGAAGCGCCCCTCCTTCTTTACTGGTTAAGGTCTCATTTTCATCACTAGGAATCCTCGGGATGATGCCTATTTTCAGATCTAGTGTAAATATTTCTGAGATTGAAACCCAAACTGCAGCTCACCGATGCTGGAGTTCCTGCTGCTGCGGGGTTTGGCACAAGTCACACTGCAGAAGAAGATCTTCAGCTGGGAGTACAGCAGAGTCACGTCTTTACCTCGGAAGATCTGAGAGAAGAGGGGCGGGTCAGAGCTGGCCCATACCATGATGCACGTGGATGATGCCGGATTAGTAAACAGATTAATAGTCTAATCTGGTTTAAGAAAACTATAGATCAGAAAAGTCATATGAAAAAAGTTTTAAACTGCACCATTTTTAAAACAAAGGTATCAAAATTTAAGACTCCTTTAGCATTTGTTAAGGCCTTATTTCCAGATTTTCAAAGTCAAGGTTTTTAAGAGCCTGTAGGAACCCTGGGGGTTCATATTTTGTCCGTCTCTGAAGATCTTGCATTTGTAAAATGATAAAGCACTTTGAGTCACATTAGTAGGAAAAGTGTTGAACAAACATTTGATTTGATTTGAGTGTAGGGCTGCCACGATTAGTCGACTAATCGATGACTAATCGACTATTAAAATAGTTGACAACTAATTTAATAGTCGATTAGTCGTTACTTTATAATATGTGGAGTCAGGCTGTAGTAAAGTTGAAAGTTATAATGACATTCTGCTAGCTTTTTAGACTATTTTGGCATTTATTAAGGGTTTTCAGGCTATTTTGGAGTTTAGCTAATATTTTAGCTTCATGCTAGCTATTTTGGCTAATTTAGGCTTTTTCCAGTTTTTTAGGCAATTTGGAATTAAGATCATATTTCAGCTACATATTAGCTCTTTTTGGCTAATTTAGGATTTTTTCAGTTTTGTAGGCAAATTTGGAGTTTAGCTAATATTTCATTTACATGTTAGCTAGCTAATTCTAAATGTTTACAGTTTATTAGGCTAATTTGGAGTTTATCTAATATTCCAGCTACATGCTACCTATTTTGGCTAATTTGGAATTTTTACAGTTTTTTAGACTAATTTGGAGTTTAGCTAATATTTCAGCTATATGCTAGCAATTTTAGCTTATTTAGGATTTTTTTGTTTTAAAGCTAATCATATTTCAGATTTTCTTTACATCCACTTTGTCCATGATCCGATTAGTCGACTAATCGGAAAAATTAATCGATGATTAGTCGACTATTAAAATAATCGTTTGTGGCAGCACTATTTGAGTGGTATACCCTCATTGTCCCACCTTGGCTACAAACGTTCCTCCTGGCTTCAGGACATGGGTGGTGATGTTCAGAGCCTGAGAGACACACGGCCGTTAGACCGAAAGATGCTTCTGCAGAAGAGGAGAAGGTCAGCGTTTACTCACTGCGAGCAAAAGCTGAGCCTGGATGTACTCATCCACGTCGTGCAGCCCCGTTACTATGGAAACAAAGCAACCCAGCCATCAGAGGACAGTCCCACAGAAGCAGGTGAGAACTAACATATCGTCTCACCATCTGGAGCTCCATCACACACCACCAGGTCGGCCGGTTGGCCCTCAAAGTGACGGATGATCTCCTGAGCTGTGGATACCTGGAACAGATCGGACTCTATGGAGATCCTTCCAAAAACACAAAGGCTCCTGCAGGCTCCTCACCTTTGTGATGTCTCCCTGAATCTGGGTGACTCCTGGTAAAGGAGCCATGGCCTGCAGGTCCACCGCCACGATCTTCACATCCTTCGCCGCCTCGTCGCCCCTGCAAGAGAAGGGCTGTTTACAGAGCCGCTGCTTCAGAGGGATGCAAGCGAAGCCGAGGGTCTGAGGAGATCTGAGGAGACCTGAGTTTACGGCTGAGGACCTGACTCCAGCTGCCCGGCGCCGCGCACAGATCCACCGCTCTGCTCACACCTGCAGATCACAAACAGGAGCATCAGGGAGACGTTCTCGTCCTCAGGAATCTGCATCACTATATCTGTTGCGCTGAGTCTGAGTCACGTGACGGCCCCTTTAAACAGCTGAGCGTGCTGCGTCGGACGCTTATTGACGACGCACTCACGTCAGCTGGCGCTCACTCCATTCAGGAGAAACACCGGTGAGAACAAGCTTCGGTAGCGTGTGGAAAGCATGCCTATCTGTGCGCGTTTGTCATCCAACTCTAGAAGAGGCAGCCGGTAGGACAGGACGTTGAAGAGCTGCGTTACTTTATTTCCTGCTTGTATTGTGTGCTGTGGCAGCGGGGCGTGCGCGTTGGAATTGTTTGGGGGTACTTTAGGTACCAGTCGGACTTTTCAGTTTCATGCGAGAATGTTTAACTTGTAGGTGTGCGGTGTAGCTTTGGTGAATTTGTGTTGTGGATTTTTCAGGTAAATGTTATTGCTTTTTGTTGATGATATTTTTGAGTAATTCTTGGAAGAATTTTAATTTGGTGTATGAACTTAAATAAAAATTAAGGGTTTGATTAACTAAATTAAATATAAATGTAATGTAATCAAATTAAATTAAAGTAAGAATGAACAAAAATGTAATTAAAATATAAATCAATTCAGTTTAATTGAGTTATTAAAATGAATTTATTGTAAAATTTGGGCACTTAAAATTGTATACATTTTATTGATTAAAAGGTGTTTATTGCTGTTGTGCAATGGAAGTTGACATTGTAAATATTTATTCATATTATTGTGCGTGTTTTTAAGGTTTTTACCTATTGATTGCAAAAAATTGTGAAAAGGACAATACAAAAGAATCAACAACAACCTCAAGAGGCAGTCTGAGTAAATCAGCCCTCTCTGTTGGATGCTCAAATGTGGGAAAAGCGCACAAAATTAAGAAACAATATCCATAAAACCTAATTTAGCAATAAAAATACAATTGTGTTTTAGTTATTTGCTGAAATCAGAGATTATTTACTCTCTATTTCATCTAGCCACAACAAACAAAACAATTAAAATTCATTTGTTTCAGGGTTACAATAATAATATAATAATAATAATATAATAATAATTTAATATTGACTTATATTTGTTGTTCTAATGTAAAACTGATGTATAGTATTTTGTTCTTGTACTGTACTGTTAATCATAAGTATGCTGAATAAAGTTTGTCTAAAAAACGCATCTGTAAGCGACAGGGATCCAGAACTTCTTCTACAGATGTTTGATTGTCTGTTGGTGTCTCACCTGTGAACAGGTTGAACTCCTGGTCAAGCTGCAGCAGCTTGAAGGCGCTTCTGGCTCTCCATCCTTCTTCTTTGGCCAGACGATAGTAGATGTCGCGCTTGTCTTTGGAGGAGCGTCCCATGCCGACCTGTGCCGATCAACAACCGGGAAGTTAACAGTTTTGCGCCGATCTCAACCGCGCATGCGTCTTCAGTCAGAACACTCACCACTTATGTGAGGCTCTGAGAGGTTCAACTGTAAATGAAGAAGAGGAAAAACAAGTTAAAAATATATAATGGTTCTACTTATAAGCTTATAACGCCTAAGGATGCGTGGAAGGACCTCGTGGTGCGCCCGCAGCGCCTGTTCAAAAATACTTCCGCCTGCTGTTCTTAAGGTCGCCACTAGGTGTCACTATACATCCACATTTTAACTGCAATGAACCTTTTTCCCTCCAACTTTATTGACAAACATTGCACATACAAAATGTCATACAGTGACTCCATACAAATTAGTTTGAAGTAAGAGAGAACACAGAAGAGTTTACAGCAATTTTTGAATTTGCCAGGAAATTAGATAACAAAAATATCAATAATGCTTAAAACATAAAACAATGGATGAAAATTAAAAAAAATAATAAGAAGAATATGTTTTTATATATATTTTAATTTTTTTTTTTTTTTAACAATTTGCCATAATTAAGATAACTCGTGTTTAAGTTAATATAACTTTTTTTTTAACTTACAAAATATTCTTTTTCCTCTAGTCTGCTCCATACGGTAGGTGGCGGAGGCCAACACCGGGAACCAGGAGAAGAAGAAGAAGAGGCTGTGCAGGGAAGCCCCCCTCGTTCCGACAGGTGTCAGCTGCCCATAAATCCCCGGATCCTCTTGTCTGCAGGTTTCTTCAGACCGGAACGGACTCGTCTCCCGACACACGGTTGCAGGCGGTCCGCGCATGCACGGTCAGTGTTTGTCCACATCAGCAACCTGTGAGGAGCTTGAGGAAGAAGTCTGAAGGGTTTCTAGCAGAGATCACAGTTTGACCGTCAATATGGTTACAAACTCCAACTGAAAATCCTCCAGAGTTTATCTTCAGTTCATCTCACAGTTTGAAAATACTTTTAGAAATCCACCTTCTGATTTAAAGGGTTTGGACTGACCAGGTTTGACCCCTCAGGAGTTGTTCTTTAACCTGATTGATCCTTCCTAAAGGAGGTGAAAGTTCACAGAGTGGGAGGGGCGTGAGAAACCAGGTTTGTTTTATCCACGTGTCTGCTTGTCCAGCAGTGCTGCCACTAATGATTATTTTAAAAGTCAACTAATCACCGATTAGTTTTTCCAATTAGTCCACGAATTGGGTCATGCGTAAACTGGATGTAAAGCACAAATCTTAACCATCATTAGCTTTAACTAAAAACTAGATATAGCATAAGGGCATTTTACTGTTCATTCCTCACTATTAAGAACCCCAAAGCGGCATTTTGATCCCTTCATGCATTTAAGAAAACCTGCACTGTCTCGGCAGCCCTTCCCATACCCACGAAAACGAGCGGTTGGAAACGTGCTGACATAAGCACATCTGTTCTGCAAGCTCCGCCCCCAGACTAACACAACATTTAATTTATCCCCTTACCCAATGATTGTAAGCAAAAAAAAAAAACTTTCATTTTAGATGCAGAATACCGTATATTTTGTTGTTATATTTTGTTGTTACCGTATAAATTCCAGCCCAATTAGGTGTTTTGTTACATTTTAAACCCCTGGTCGTGTTTGTGTTGTGAAGCAGTGTAAAGATGGCCGGGGCTACTAAAGGCAGACATATCGTGGTGCATCCATCTTTGACGAAGTTTGGATTATTTTCGTGGGAGAAATACAAAGATACTGCCACAAACTCTAGGACAGGGGGAGGGGAACCCTGGTCCTCGAGAGCCACCTTCCTGCATGTTTTCCAACATACCCTGCTCTGGCATGTTGGCTAAACGCACCTGAACCAGGTAATCAGTGTAGGGACTCATAACAATTAGGATGATGTCACAAAGTGGACAGCACCAACACAGGCGGAGCTTCAGGAATCGAGACGTTTTACTTCCGGGTAGGAAAAATCTCACGAAATATAACTAATATTTTATAAATAATTCATTTTTAGGGGTTCTTAGATAATATATGGTCTTATATATATATATATATATAGCATATTCTTTTTGGTGTACCTTCAAACAACAATAAATCTGATTTAGTTTTTAATGTTTTGATAATTTTAGGGAAATTCCATTTTCATAAAAACAGATATTCAAAAACCAGACCACTCTTCATTACATTTCATAAAGAGATTTATTAATATTTTGATTCTTTAAAATTCATGAAAAAAGCTAGAAAAATTCTCACCTTTGTTGTTGATAATAGATTATACGAAAACCCTTAATATTTATGTACGTACAGTATTATGTATGCATTTTTTTCCTATGTGTGTATATGTTTTTTACATTGAAACTTGTATCTTGTTTGCAATTGTTAAATAAAGTTTTGGAGAAAAAAAACAGATATATAGCATTACCTGTGACAATGCTAGTGTGAATGCTATGAGCTGAATTTGACCGCTAAAAATGCTGAAATTGATAGCTAAAAATGCTTAAGATGATAGCTGAAATCGCTAAAGCTAATTGCCAGCTAAAATATTAGTTAAATGCCAAATTAGCCTAAAAAACGAAATTAGTAAAAATAACTAGCATGCAGCAGAAATTTTAGATAAACTCTAAAATAGCCTTAAAACTGAAAAAATCACGAATTAGCAAAAAGTAGCCAGCATATAGGTGAAATATTATCTAAACTCAAAATAGCCTAAAATAAAAAACTGAAAAAATCTTAAATTAGCCAAAACATATAGCATGCGGAAATATTAGCTAAACTCTAAAATAGCCTAAAAAACTAAAAATCCTAAACTAGCCAAAACAGCTAGCATTTAGCTTAAATAACTCCAAAACAGCCTAAAGAAACCCTTAATATATGCCAAAATAGCCCAAACAGCTAGCATAATGCCATTATAACTTTCAACTTTGCTACACTCTGACTCCATATAATATAAAGTAACAACTAATTGACTATTAAATTTGTCATCTGCTATTTTAATAGTCGATTAGTCGTCGACTAGGCGACTGATCGTGGCAGCTCTATTGTCCAGCAGGTTAGGATGGACAACAGACTCTCGAGGGTGAAGCTGTCCGTCCATCCGTCCAGAGCGCTGGTGGATGAGAAGTTTGTCATCCTGGTCCAGAATGTCCCTCCTGGTTCCCCCATGACCCTCCACGCCCTCCATGGCTCTGAGGACGGACACAGTTGGGAAGCCTGCGGTCACTACGTGGCCGATTCTTCTGGGAACATAAATGGTACGTGGATGAGACAAACTCTGGGTTTACAAATGTCTGCAGTGAATCCCAAGCTGGAACTTCTGCTTCACAGCTGCAGTCGACTGCAGCGTAGGAGGCTCGTATTTCGGAGTGGAACCCATGGGTCTACTCTGGAGCCTCAAGCCAGTTCCAGGCAGCAAACCGGGTCTCAGGTGGGTCAGGTGATCCCATCCTAACATCCATCCAAAGTGTTTGACCTGAAGCATCACTGCTTTGCGATGTATTACTGCTTCGTGAAGCATTACTGCTTCGTGAAGCATTACTGCTTCGCGATGCATTACTGCTTCGTAAAGCAGTAATGCTTCCTGAAGCATCACTGCTTCCTGACACATCACTGCTTACTGCTTCGTAAAGCATTACTGCTTCGTAATGACAACACTCTTGCCCCCAGAATGAGAAAGAAGGACGTTCAGACCCCCATGGTGGTCACCATCTCAGTGTTCAACGGTCATCACTCAGAGGCCTTCGTGGACCAGGTCCCACTGGCCAGTTGGGTAGTGGAGCGCTGGTACATGGCACCAGGTGTCCGCCGGATCCCTGTCACAGAGCAGCAGCTGACTGGAACCCTCTTCTTACCACCAGGTACCGTCAGAGAAACTACAGGGATCAGCAGATCCCACCAGGCTGATGACTCCTAGCATTTAATATACAGTAAACTCTAAAAGTTAGAAACTTGAAAAATATGCTGACTGTCATTTGTATTTAGAAATATCATTGGAAAACATTTGCAAAATGATTTGGAATGTGCTGCATTAAGTTTTCAAAAGGCGTTTAAATATTTGTTGAAAGGGAGTGGAGGGGAAACGAACTTATATAATCTCACTTCTGTTTTAACGTTTTGTTTTTATATAATTATCATAATTATCTTAACTTCTGATCCATTATTTAAACTTAACTTACACAAATGGGAGATCAATTGAAATCCAAAAGTATTAATAAAATCCGACAACAAAGATGAAGGACATATAAACTAAGTACAGAAAACATTATCTCAGTGTGAGTTCGCCATCTCCACTTGGGCGAACTCCTCCTCCACCTGCCCCCTCGGGTTTCTTCATACGCGGCCCGCAAAAATCACTCTGTCAGTCAGTGTTTCATGTGATTTTCTTCGATTTATTTAGATTTCTTTTGTTATCATAGATATTCTAGAGCGGGTCGGTTGAAAGACCGTGTCGCTCCCAGGTACAGGCATCTTTGATTACAGCACCTGTGACATTTAAAATCTTGTCTGCCAATCACGTGACGTCATTTAGGACACACCTCCATATCATATGCTACTAACTAAATAACTGTACATGCCACATAACATAGATTTTTATCCATAGAAATCAAGTAAACAAAACAAACAAAAATATGCCAAAATGGCTCTTACACTCAGAAATCATTATTACAGGTCAAGGATCAAAATTAATGGCAGATTGTTTTTCATTGAAGCCATTCTTTGCCATTTTTACAGAACATTTTACAAAAAAAAGATGAATAATAATCAGGAATCACTGATATAAATTACAGATCGAGTATCAAAATGGAGTGTTTGCTGCTATGAATAGAAAAGCATATTACCTTAATCATCTTTAATTTATTATTGTAGGTCTGGGTTGATAGAATCAATTAATCGATTTGAATTGATTTAAGCTCAATAGATCAATAATCAATTCATAAAAATCGATTTATCACATAAACCTAAAGTCCACTAGCTTGATGCTAAATTTTAATCCTCCCGCTCTCATTGTCTATGATTACGATGTTAAACCCACTTCTTCATTTCTCAGAGGTAGGGACTCGAGTCATAAGACTTGGACTCGAGTCATAAGACTTGGACTTGTGATGGAAATTATACGTTTAGGTATACATTTCATCTTTACAATTAAATCTGTCTAACCTTTGTGCACAGCCGTGAGGCCACAAGCTTTATTTTCTTATTGTCAGGACGCCTTGATCACAGTGTATAAACATTTTGACTTCATTAGAACATCTTGTCCATATTAGATATGGCGCTTACGTTCCTATCCTAAGTTTCTGATTAAAGTTGTTTGTATGGCTCTATAAAATACGAATGTCCTTCATCACAGGCAGGGCTCTGCAGACCTCTCCTCCATGCTTGCAAGACGTGTACTTTTCTCTGCTCTGTTTTAATAAACATTCTTAAAACCGCTTGACAACATTTCTTTATTCCACCGGATACAACTATTTTTCCACCACAATCTTGGCGTCACGAACAGGATTCCTCGTGTGTTCGTCGGAGGATCGGACCAGAGGGATTAGCTGTCCTGAATCACAAAGATTCAGCCTCATCTCACCAAATCCAAAAGAGTGACGAGGACTGTGGTCCGTGATCTCGATCGACCGCGACGGAATCATCGAACTTCGGTGGACAAATAGATCCGGTGAGGAAGAATGTATTCTAAAATATTTCCTTGGTAATATTTTTTTTGCATAGGTTGATTTGGAACATTAATAACCACTGGCTTTTGCCCCTGAAATAAGTCAAGCGTTTTAAAGAAAAAAAAAAAAAAAAAAAGAGATGCCATTTGCTGAAACCCATCATAAGAGAGTCCTGTGCGCGTAATCTGATCAATTATCGCAAGAGCAGGTATCGGTAAATTATAAGTGAGTCCCGTGATTATAACTTGATCCGTTATATGAGACCGGGTAGCATGAACCTGTGACCCACGTGGTGGGAAGATCAGAGAATTAGATACGAAGTAAAGTGTTATAAGAGAGTCCCGTGAAGTATAGCTTGATCCGTTATATGAGACCGGGTAGCATGAATCTTTGAACCACGTCGTGGAAAATCAAAGAATAAGATAAACGGCGAACCAGCCGACGAATTACTGTGACCCAACAATCGAGACCAGGCAGGCCCCGCGATATAAATATATACAGGGGGATAGGCATATGGGAAGATAAATACGGTATATAATTAAAGTCCTGTGAGATTGGTTCGGGAAGACCAGAATATGGGTAATGCAAATGAGAAACAGAGCGGAGGTTCAGACTCAAGTCTGGTCACGTCCATGAAAGTGCAGCATGGTGTTGCATGCAGGCACTGACCTTTTGTAGTCGCACTGGACAGGAAAGTGGGCACGAACAGCCGCTGTCAGTCCATCTTTTCATCGTCTGTCGGCCGCGTTCGCTGCGTTCTTGTTGGCAGGTTCATGCCAGTCATGATTGCAGGCTGGTGCCGGGCCCCGAAGTGTCTCCTCAGAGTGGGAAACGGAGATTGTCTCAGGATGCAGCATGACTCTAGCCAGTTCTCCAGAACTGGGCACATAGTCTCTGACAAAGTCCTCCAGGGTTCACACCAAGATCTTCCCACCTTTTTCTGGTTTGGGCAGGTGCTTGGATGCAGCTACGACGTCATCAGCAGCGCAGGCGCAGTCGCTGGAGTTGGGCCGGAAACTTGAACCATGGGAGCTGTTAGTACTGTCAGGCTTTCCTCCTGCTGCTGCTCTCCTTGTTTTGCCTTTCCAAAGCTGGTGTTGTGAGCAGGAGCTGATAACACCACTTCAGCAGGAGCTGAAGCCCGGAGCCCAACTTCCTCCGCTTTCACAGGAGGGGGGGGCATGCTCTGCTCTGCTGCGCTGCTGCTTCTCTCAGGTGCATGGATGCTGCTGTGCGTCTGGCTGCATCATCACTGGTGTTCTTGCTAACCCGGTTGAGCTAGCAGTGGCCGGCGTGGAGGAGGGGCAGAGTCCAGACTCGATCCGACTGCAGCACTCCAGAGATTCTGTGTAGAAGATAAAAAGAGGGTGCTGAGAGAGTTTCTATATTTGTAGATGGTTTATCAGACTTTTCTTTGTTATCTTTTTTTTTTTTTTTTTATTTTCAGGGTAGTCACAGTCTTGCAGGCCTTTTCCGTATCTCACACTCCGTTTCCCAAACTTTCAAACACTCATTCATTTCATCCATGAGCTTAACCTCCTTTGCTCTTTTTTTTTTTTTTGCACATGCATCATTTTTTGTCTTATCTTCATTTAGGCTTTTTCTCTTTTTCTGAGTTTCTCTAGTTAGCTTTAACTCAAAGAACTTCCTTCGGGGAACCCATGTTTCTGACACCAGTAATCCATAAACTCACAACATTTAACACCATGCTGCACTTTCATGGACGTGACCAGACTTGAGTCTGAACCTCCGCTCTGTTTCTCATTTGCATTACCCATATTCTGGTCTTCCCGAACCAATCTCACAGGACTTTAATTATATACCGTATTTATCTTCCCATATGCCTATCCCCTGTATATATTTATATCGCGGGCCTGCCTGGTCTCGATTGTTGGGTCACAGTAATTCGTCGGCTGGTTCGCCGTTTATCTTATTCTTTGATTTTCCACGACGTGGTTCAAAGATTCATGCTACCCGGTCTCATATAACGGATCAAGCTATACTTCACGGGACTCTCTTATAACACTTTACTTCGTATCTAATTCTCTGATCTTCCCACCACGTGGGTCACAGGTTCATGCTACCCGGTCTCATATAACGGATCAAGTTATAATCACGGGACTCACTTATAATTTACCGATACCTGCTCTTGCGATAATTGATCAGATTACGCGCACAGGACTCTCTTATGATGGGTTTCAGCAAATGGCATCTCTTTTTTTTTTTTTTTTTTCTTTAAAACGCTTGACTTATTTCAGGGGCAAAAGCCAGTGGTTATTAATGTTCCAAATCAACCTATGCAAAAAAAATATTACCAAGGAAATATTTTAGAATACATTCTTCCTCACCGGATCTATTTGTCCACCGAAGTTCGATGATTCCGTCGCGGTCGATCGAGATCACGGACCACAGTCCTCGTCACTCTTTTGGATTTGGTGAGATGAGGCTGAATCTTTGTGATTCAGGACAGCTAATCCCTCTGGTCCGATCCTCCGACGAACACACGAGGAATCCTGTTCGTGACGCCAAGATTGTGGTGGAAAAATAGTTGGATCCGGTGGAATAAAGAAATGTTGTGTCAGGTATTTCAGGTTCTACTAATAACTGGCTTCTCTTGGCAGGACAGGTTGGCAGTTCAGCGGACTCTGGTTGTGTTGTTTGCTTGGATCCCTGGCCGCTTTTGAGGATTGCTCCTCTGCCACCCGCCCTGAGTTTCTATTGCATGTCCCGTTTGTTGTCTCCCGTTAGCTTCTGGGACGAGGTCCCCTCCCCTCTTTGACGGTGATGTTGCTGTAGGTGTGTTTTCTTGTTTTGCTAATGGTTTTGCAGGTCACATCCTAGTTGGTCCCCTTAACTCCTCTTGCCTGCCACAGTTGCGTTTGTGTCTCCCATGGATCGCCCCGATGCTCGTCCTGCTCGCCTTAGGTGCTCTGTTAATGATTCTTCCTCAGATCCTACTTATATTGTTACGACTGGCGTTCCCAGAGGTGTTCCAGAGGTGTTCCAGATGAGTGCAAGCTTGTCGATCAGGTCGCTGCAGGGTTTGAGTCTGCCCTTTGGTGGTGCACTATTATTTAAACTGTTGTTAATTACGTTCATTCTCCGACGGGTCAGCTGATCAGAGCTGTTGATGGCCTGCGCACACTCAGTTCTAAGTTGGAGGAACATTTAGTTGTTAATACATCAGTATTGGATTTTTAGGAGTCCATTTTTGGGAAATATCAGGTCCTTGTTGCTTCAGTTCTTATGTCCTTAGCTGTATTTTCCTCTCTTGTTGTCCTCTGTGGGTGTTGCTACATTCCCTATAGTCGTACCCTTCGGATTTATATTTTTAACATATTTTTAATAAGGCTTTCAGCAGGTGCGTTCCCCAGCTCGTTTACAGTCCTCTAACTGCAGTGGTGCGTCCCGCCTCGTGTCTGTTTTTGAGCTCGATTCTGATCCGGACTATTTCTCCTCATCTGGTGATTATGATAATGGTAATACAGTTGTTAATTATTGTTATTATTATTTTCTTTAATTAATATTAATTAATTGATTGGGCTTCGTTAGTTTTATTGATCGATTGATTCATTAGGCCTCATTGGTTTGACTAGTTTAGGGATGGACTTGTTGAATTTTATTGAGTTGGTTGGTCTTTGGTTGAATTTTTAGAGTTAATTGGTTTGATTGGGCTTTGATTGATTTTTTTTGGTTGATTTTTTTTTAATCATGGTTCTGCTTTGAAATGAGGTCCCAGTGTTTTGCATTGCTTTAACCGGCTTGTGTTTCATAGAGTTTGATTTTGTGTTTTTCTAATCGTAATTTTCGCCTTTGTGTTGTTCCTGTTAGGAACAAAGGGGTGGAGTGTGATGGAAATTATACGTTTAGGTATACATTTCATCTTTACAATTAAATCTGTCTAACCTTTGTGCACAGCCGTGAGGCCACAAGCTTTATTTTCTTATTGTCAGGACGCCTTGATCACAGTGTATAAACATTTTGACTTCATTAGAACATCTTGTCCATATTAGATATGGCGCTTACGTTCCTATCCTAAGTTTCTGATTAAAGTTGTTTGTATGGCTCTATAAAATACGAATGTCCTTCATCACAGGCAGGGCTCTGCAGACCTCTCCTCCATGCTTGCAAGACGTGTACTTTTCTCTGCTCTGTTTTAATAAACATTCTTAAAACCGCTTGACAACATTTCTTTATTCCACCGGATCCAACTATTTTTCCACCACAGACTCGAGTCAGACTTGAGATATGAATTTGACGACTTTATACTTGACTTGGACTTTCAGAGCTCTGACTCGTGACTTGACTCGGGCTTTAATATCCATAACTCGTGACTTGACTCTCACTTTAGCCCTCTGACTCTGAAAGACTTGCTGTTTTCCCCAAATCCAAGGATTAAAAAGTATATTGAGAAAGCCTGTGCCGTGGTCTCTGTGAGAAATTAGGGTCACGTTGGTTTGATCTGACAATCCAACCAATCAAATTGCAGAAAAAATTCATCTACACAGCCTAATGAAGGAACCAGTAGATCACATGGAAGAATTTTCAGTGTAATGCTGTTATTTTGGATCTCCCGAAGGACCTGGACCTTTCCCTGGACTGCTGGATCTATGGGGAGGTGGAGGACAGTTGATGGAGTACCGATCCGCTCTATTGGCTTCCCACGGGATCGCCTCACTGGCCCTCGATTATTTGACCAATGAATTCACCACACGGACTGGGAAGATGGTGGACAACCAGTATTTTGAGGTCAGAATTGTCTTATTGTGGTCAGTGTTGCAGAAGCCAGAGCCAGGTCAGTGTCCTTCTGCAGGAAGCCAAAGCCATAACTGTTCCTGTTCCTGCAGACGGCTTACAGAGTTCTGCAGCAGCATCCTCAGGTTCTGGGAAGCAGGATCGCCATGCTGGGTCTGTCCCTCGGATCCGTTTTCACCTTGAAGATGGCCATCTACTCGCCAGTTGTAAAGGCAAGGCTCCTCCACAAAGCTTGTTTTTGTCACATGTGAGCTGGATGTGAGAGTTCTTGCTTTGTGTTCCTTCTGGGCGACTATTTGAAATGTATTAGGTTAAAGTTACATTAGTTCTGACACACCCATTTGAGACTTAAATAAAGAAGTGCTTTGTCTGTTATCAATAAATCACAATTAACGCAATAATACTCTAGTTAATCCCTAGTTTAAAAAAAATTGTGATTTTTTTTTTTTTTTTTAGTTAGATACTTTATTGCAGACTTAAAGTCCATTTACCTCAAAGACGCAACAGATAAAATACTTTAAAAAAAAAATGTAAAAATAGAAGTTGATAAATCAATAATAATCTTCAAGTTGTCAATATATTTTTGTTCTTGGATAAACCAGCCCTAACAGTTATTGTTTTCATCCCAGCTCATGAAAAGCCACTGCTGTTTTCTCTGCTTTAGTAAATCCTGATTGTCTGAACTCCATCCATCCTTTTTAACGGGACAGCTGTCTAAGCAAATATTCCCAGACTTCCCTCTCCCCGGCCACTTCCTCCAGCTCCTGTGGGGGGAGCCTGAAACATTCCCAGGACAGCTGAGAGACGTAGTTCCTCCAGCGTGTCCTGGGTCTTCCCCGGGGCCTCCGCCTCAATGGACATGCCTGAAACACGTGTCCAAGGAGGCCCGAGCCACCTCAGTTGGCTCCTATAGATGTGGAAGAGAAGCTACCCCGAGCGTAACCGGGCTTCTCACCCTATTTCTAAAGGAGCGCCCAGCCACCCTCTGGAGGAAACTAATTTAAGC
Organism: Oryzias javanicus; assembly: GCA_003999625.1. Taxonomy (NCBI): domain Eukaryota; kingdom Metazoa; phylum Chordata; class Actinopteri; order Beloniformes; family Adrianichthyidae; genus Oryzias; species Oryzias javanicus. The sequence goes on from CM012442.1 coordinate 29,060,848, forward strand.
TGCTTGTGTTCAGGACTTTGTCCTTTCGGTCACGACCCAGAGGTCGGGACCATAGGTGAGTACTGGAACAAAGATCGACCGATAAATTGAGAGCTTTGCTTTCTGGCTCAGCTCTCAATTTACCGGTTGAGCAGTAAGCTGTGCAGGAAGCAGCATCCTGTGGTGTACACAGGAGTCTGCGTGATGTATTACTGCTTTGTGAAGCATCACTGCTTCGTGAAGCATCACTGCTTCGTGAAGCATCACTGCTTCGTAAAGCATTAATTCTTCCTGAAGCATTAATTCTTCCTGAAGCATCACTGCTTCGCGATGCATTACTGCTTCGTAAAGTATCACTGCTTTGTAATGCATTAATTCTTCGTAAAGCATTAATTCTTCCTGAAGCATCACTGCTTCGCGATGTATTACTGTTTCGTGAAGCATTACTGCTTCGTGAAGCATTACTGTTTCGTGAAGCATTACTGCTTCGTAATGCATTAATTCTTCCTGAAGCATCACTGCTTCGCGATGCATTACTGCTTCGTAAAGCATTACTGCTTCGTGAAGCATTACTACTTTATGATGCATTAATTCTTCGCAATATACTACTGCTTCCTGAAGCATCACTGCTTCGTGAAGCATTACTGCTTCGTAATGCATTACTGCTTCGTAACGCATTAATTCTTCGTGAAGCATCACTGCATCCTGAAGCATCACTGCTTCCTGACACATCACTGCTTCACGACGCATTACTGCTTCGTAAAGCATTACTGCTTCGTAATGCATTAATTCTTCCTGAAGCATCACTGCTCCGCGATGCATTACTGCTTCGTAAAGCATTCACTGCTTCGTGAATGCATTACTGCTTTGTGAATCCCGATTAGTGCCCGTATGTTTTCAAGTGCTGAAGCCGAGTTTGTCCCCCCAGCTCAGGTGTGCCATATGCATCAGTGGCAGCCACATTCAGCCGGTTAGCGGAGGCCCTCAGGAAATGATGGATTTGTTCACCAGGTAAGCTTGTCTCCTTCAGCTGCTCTGCGGTCTCTGAACACCCTGGTATGACTCAGACGTGGTGGTTGGGGGCTGTTTTTGTTTACAGCAATATAGAGAAGATTAACTTCAGCGAGCAGAACGAGATGATCTGGAGGGGCGTGCTACTGCCCCTCCCCTCTGACCCCTCCCTGAAAGCGGATGTGAGTACAGGGCGGCGGTCTTCCTATTAGACACATTTTTAGGCCTAAGGTGAAATTACAATAGTAGCACTTTGAAAGCAATGTCTAACCTCAAAACCTATGAAGCATTGGAGAGTAACAATTTATAGAAACATTTGTGTGTGGTGTACGTCCGACCTCTGTCTCTGAGCAGGTGGGGCGTCTTCGGTGTCCACTGCTGCTGCTGGTGGGGGAGGATGACCAGAACTGGTGTACACAGGAGTCTGCTGCAGACGTCAGTCCATTTTGGGTTTTTTGTTTTTTGTATTAATACTAGTACAGAGGTGAAAAGTAGTGAGAAAGACTGCAGAAAGACAAAGTGAACGCGGCACACGCACAGCTTCTTTCTAGCAGATCACACCTGATCCAGGTGACTTGCAACATGTGGGGCCAAGAATCTCATTTTAGAGAATGCTGATTGGCTCAAACCGGACTTGATGCTGATGCACCTGTTATTCTCTTATTACTTTATTTTTATTCATTTTTAGGTCTTACAACAACAAAAACTATCACACTGACAAGAAAAACAATTGAAAAAGGAAAAAAAAGAGAAAATATATATATCAAAAAAAAAAAAAGTAAATAGATAAGAAAGAAAAAAGAAGGGATTACATAGAAGTATACAATACTTGTCAATGTTGGTCTGGAGTTTATTGTATTTATTTATTTATTATTGCAAATGCAGCACCTGTTATTCTCATTGGAATTTTGACTTTTTTTTAAATCAGGGAGATAAATGAGGTGCTGCTTCAATCTCTTTAAAAAGAGATCAAAAAATGTTGGGAATGTAATATTAATGTTCTCGTATCACAGCAAGAAAGCCCTGATTTAAATCCCGCCTGAGATATTTTTGTAGAGTTTGCATGTGGACTTAGTGGAGGGAGGGACGGATGGATGGAGAGAGAGAGAGAGAGAGAGAGACCACAGCATTGAAGTTGCTGTTGTGAAGAAAGTCAGTGACATTAGATAACCTGGATTTACAGAAACTCTGTCCTGATGCTTCTGGATCAGATCCAGTCGATCACTATGATCTAGTAAACAAACTGAAAAGTTTATGTCTCTCTGGCTCTGTTCTTATCGGGTCCTAATCATGGATGAGATGATTGCACGCTCCTCAAGACTCCATGAAATCAATTATGGGGTTCTCCAAAGATCGGTTCTTGGTTGTCCCGGTACGATATTTTGAGCGTTTCAGATGGTAAATCGATCCATTTAACAGTGTAGAACCATACCTCCAATCGGTTGTAGGTCCTTAGAAAAATAGAACGGGAAAACTGGGGCGGAGCCACTGTTGCCACCCGCTGATTGGCAGATATTGGCAATCACCAGAAACCAATGTTTTCCTCTTTATGCCAATAAAGAGGAAATGCTCACCAGGATTAACTGGTCTCATACTAGTCCTTACCGGACCGGATTTTCTCTACATTTTGGCTCTTAATAGCACTGTTCAAGTTGTTTACTTAAAGTGTACGTTATTTTTAAAAAGACACATTAGCATTTATTGATCGCTTTATTTTATCGTTGCAAAGGTCGTTAAATTAATATATTTTGCTTTATTTGTTCTAAAATAAAAGGTTTTCACTTTATTTATCTTCTTCCTCCTTGCTTACACAGAAAAGTATTGATAAGAATATCGGATCAATAAGCAGTATTGATATATTATTGATCAATCTTAACAAAACCCAACCCTTCTGCCGATTCTTACTTCTGACCTTCTGTTCCAGATGAAGCAGATGATGGCGAAGGCCGGGAACGACCACCTGCTGACGCTTCTGTCCTACCCAGAGACGGGTCACCTGATTGAGCCGCCGTACACGCCGCACACCCCGTCCAGCATGTACAGAGGAGCCGGGGTGGGCCAGAAGAGTGAGTCCACACTCCCGACGGGTTGCGTTGTTCTCTAGTTTGTGTTCATTCCAAACTCTGACGAGGGTTTTGTTGTTTTTGATCAACTTGATCTGTTCGTGTTGTTCACAGCGATGGTTTTGTGGGGGGGAAAGACGCCAGAACATTCCGCCGCTCAGGAGGATTCCTGGAGGAAGATCCTAACGTTCCTGAAGAAAAATCTCTACGGAGGCTCGGACCCTCAAGCGATCCACCCGTCCCACCTGTAGGAGGAGCCTGAGGCGCTGTAGAGCTCCGCCCCCATGCTGAACGAGGAGATCTGCTGCAGTCAGATCTGTTATCTTTAAATGAAATGGAATAAGTAGATTCAAACTTTGATGTTTTTTTCTATTTCTTCTTTTGTGTTTTATGATTTATAAAGAAGCGCATTGTAACCAGCAGCTCTTATTTTTTCAACAAAATATTAAACTGCCTCATTAATCAAGTAATTACTAACTACCTCATGGTGACCGATGTGAAAACCAAAATGAAATGACCTCCTTTGTGGATGAAGTTAATCTGTACGACGGAGTATTAGGGCCACTCTATAAAGAAAAAAAATTTTTTTAGTTACGACTTTAAATCTCGTAAATTTACGAGAAAAAAGTCGTAACTGCTAAATTATGAGAATAAAGTTGTACATTTATGACTTTAAAAGTCATAGGTTAAATTTACAACTTCTAAAGTCGTAAATTTACGAGAAAAAAAATGTAAATCTACGAGATTTAAAGTCGTAATTTAATGAGAAAAGAACCAAAGTTGTCTGTTTATCAGAGCCGTGCTTGAAGATGAAAGACGTGGAGAATCTGGTGTAGATTATGTCCAGATCGGTGTTAAAAGCAAAGAAATTCTGAACGTTTTGGCGATTCAAAATCAAATTATTTCCAAGGTTCAGTGTCGGTAGTGCGTGTGTTGTCTTGCTTAACTTCAAGTAAGCAAAAGAGGCGCTATTATTGTGTTAAACAGACTTTTTATTAACAGTCTCTTCATACTGCTACACTGTGCATGACTAGCGCTCATCTGCTTGCTTACCACTTGCCGTGCACCGAACATGTGACCAGTCGCTTGGCCTTCTGGGTAATGCAGTTCTTTAACAGCTAACACACAACAGTTAGGAGTTTCGTATGTAAAATAAAGAGCTCAGAGATACACGTTCATCAGGATCGTCACTTTATTACATCTTTCATTTCCTTTCATTACCTTACGTCATGTCTCTGTCATGCTCAGAAACCAAAAGAGAATGTAAACAGAGCTCCGGACGCCTCCTTCTCCAATCAAACGTCTCGTCTCAACACAAAACAACATTGAGAAATGACAATAGTCTGTTAGTTAGCACAAGAACATTGAAAATTCCAAAAACTCGTCCTCTTCAGACGGAAGCATCAGAGTTGGAGGAGATCTGGTCTGTCGTAGAGGAAGAAATGACGTGAAGTGGACCGCTGGATGATATGGACCGCTTCATAAACGGGATCTGCAGAGATCCTGCAAGCTGCATCAACAAATAAAACATTAATAAACTGTAAATAAAATAAAGAAACTTAAAATTATCTAAAATATTTTAAACATTCAGTTTACCTGATGAAATCTAAGATGCTTTTCACAGTTTGGTCGGTCTTCTTCAGCTCACGGCATAAATTCGCTGGATTGTAAAATCCCCTCGACTACAAATAAAGTTACAAGAAAAAAATCGTAAATCTACGAGATTAAAACTCATAATTTCATGAGATTAAAAATCGTAAAAATACAAAAAAAAACCTCGTAATATTACTTTTTTTTTGTGTGTGTGGCACTAATACTCCGTCGTAAATCTGTAAGTTGAATTTGCTGTAAATAAAAATCCTTGTTTTTCTGTTATTGCACGCGCTGAGTTTGTTTACAATTGTGGTGAATTTAGTCTATTTAAATGATCAGTTTATGATGGAATTACTCTTTAAAATAACACTCGTAAAGAACAGGATGAAACATGAAAGAGTTCATATTAATGATAGTTTTAGCAGAGGAAAGCTGAAGGCTCTGCTCTGAATTTCACGGTCGCCACTGGTTCCTCCAGAGAGAAGAGTGGTGATTGGATCAGATCAGGAGACGCAGGAGGTAAGAAGTGATGGAGAAGTTTGGTGTTCAGGACAGGAACGCAGAAGAACAGATGATGGAGGACTTTGAAATGTCAGTGGTGATGATGTTTTTACAGAAAGGAGGAACAAAAGAGGAAGTTTATAAGGTTTTGTTCAGACATTGCAACCAGAAAGGGGTCAGAGAGTTGTGGATGTGGTCACCAGACAATAGAGGATGCTGGTGGTGAGGAAGACGAGGAGGACGAGAGTTCAAAATGCTGCGTGTCTTAAAGAGCACATGTGTTAAAGTCAAGGACAGGAGCTGGGCAATTACAGCATATAATTTTATTTTATTGTTATTAATGGTCCGATGTTATCTTGCACTCATTTCTAACTTGTATATATTGACAAAATATATATTTATGGGGAGAAAAATATTGAAAGTTATTTAAGGTTTAAATTGATTTATTCTGGGATAATATTTCTTCATTTTTTATTATTCATAATTATGTTAAAAAATTACGGTTTTAAATGTTAAAAAATTGGCATTCCGCTAGATTTTTTGACTATTTTGGTATTTGCTAAGATTTTTTAGGCTATTTTGGAGTTTAGCTAATATTTCAGCTACATGCTAGCTAATTTGGCTAATTTAGGCTTTTTTTCTTTGTTTGTTTTTAGTTGTTTAGGTTGTTTTGGAGTTTAGTTAATATTTCAACCACATACTAGCTGTTTTTGGCTAATTTAGGCTTTTTTTTTGTTTGTTTGTTTTTATCTTAGTTAATATCTTAGTTAATATTTCAGCCTAAATGAGCTGTTTTCTGCTAATTTAGGCTTGATATTTTGGAGTTTAGCTATTTTTTAAGCTACATACTTGCTAGCTGTTTTGACTTACCTTAGTTTTTTTTTGTTTTTTTTATTTTTTTATTTTTTTTAGGCTAATTTAGCATTTAGCTATCAATTTCAGCATCTTTAGTGGCAAATTCATCCTACAGGATTCACACTTGCATTATCGTAGGTAAAGCTATATATATATATATATATATATTTTTATATATATATATATATTTTCATAATCATGTAAAATCATGTCATAATCACGCTTTTAAAGTTCTAAAACTGTTGTTTTAGTGTGTTCTAAAAATGTTTATCCTGTTCGGCCCGTGACCTAAGATGTGTTTTTGAGTTTGACCCCTCTGTTACAGCGTTAAACACATCTTCTTTGGATCAAGAGGTTCTTCCAGAGATCTGGAAGTAAAAAGGATCATGTAGACTGAGATGAAGAATCTGGTGTTTCATGTGGGGTTAGAGAACAGAACGGGTTTGTCTTCAGTGATGCCATAAAGGAGGCATACAAACTGAGGGGATTTTAGGATCCACAGACTTTAAGCCCCTCCCCTTAACCTTTAGTTTGCAATCTTTAGTATCATTACAAACTACTTTAAATAAAGCAGGGGGGAGATTTTTTATCCACGATTATGAATATTTTATTTTTTATTGTCTACTGTCTTTTATATTTCCACTCCTCTTTCTTACAGCATGTGATGCAGTTTGAATGTTGTGACAGCAGGGGGCGCTCCGAGTCTTTTTCTGCTCACTGAAGGTGTTTTCCCATATAGACATTTTAAACTGAGGGAAAACCTATTGGGAAAACCCATGTTAATGGGGTTTCCCTCAATTAAAACCTTTTCACTGTGTCTCTCTGGGTAAAAGACATTTCCTGTTATCTTTTGGTCTCTTCTTTAGAAAGTTTTTATGATGGGGAAAACATTGTGTTCTGGATTAATCTGGGATTTCCTAAAAGATAGTATTTATAACTTAGTTCTTGTTTACAATCTGAAGACTATCAATAAAGATAGAATTCATTGAAAAAAAACTTGACAATTCAATCTGATTCTGCAGCTGGGATGGTGGTGGGGTGCTTCTTCCAATGTCCTGGAATAAGGAAGTATTCCAAACAGAAATGGTCTCACTTCCGCCCACTTTCCCCTCCCCCCCCCCCCCCCCCACCCCCCTCCACAGAAGCAGTCCTTTTGCTTTCTCCACCCCCTGCTCCACAGAAGCAGTCATTTTTTGGTGCTTTCTCTGTCAGTCTCGTGACGTCACAGCAGTCACCTTCAGGTTTCAGGACATCAGAGCTCGTCCGTTTCAGTATTTCATGGCATTTTAACACTGTAGTATTTTGTGCAACTTTTATTTTCCATTATTTTTAATTTCTTTAAATTTAGAAACTTATATTTGACTTTTTGCCTTGAGGTCAACTCCAGTTTTCTAACGTTATCGATGCGTTTTCTAATTTCACCGAAGCCTCTTTCAGTTTTTCACATGTGAAACAACAACAACACGTGTCAACACACGCACCAACATCAACACACTGGGGTGTTTTTCTAGTTTCCGGTGAAACCAGGAAAGTTTCTTTCTGTCCCGTAAAGGCTCCTCCCCCTCCACAGGACGCACGTGCATAAATACAGCCCGGGCTTCCGTACACCTGCAGACCCCCCCACTGAGCGCTGCAATGCAAAGGTATGAGGAGCTCACCTGAGAGGTTTACAAACTGTACACGCACGCGCGCGCACACACGGGACCGGTTACGGGTTAACGGGATCTTCGTCGGTTTTTCTTTGATGTGTTCGTCCTCTTAAGTTCTGTCTTCTGCCCTGTAGCCCCCCCAAACCTCTGTTTGCCACCTGGCTGCTGGCGCAGGTGCAGACTGGTCGGTACGCCGGACTGCGGTTCGTGGACCGGAACCGGTTTCGGGTTCCCTGGAAGCATAACTCCAGACGGGACTGTAACGACGAGGACATCCAGATCTTCCGGGTAAAAAGTCTGAAGACGTCTTTTTTTTTTCTGTCTGTTGTTGGACAGGTGTAACTGTCAGGAGGTCCCGGACGTTCAGGTGTTCCCCTATAAACCCCCTTTTTGGATTTGAGGCTAAAATGTTTAGATGGTTTTCTTCTTGGATCGAACAGAAACAAAGAAGAGGGCGGGGCTTGTCCACGCACCTTAATTTTTTTTTAGTGTCAACCGTCAACATGTAGACTACACAATAGAGTTTACACTAATGCATAAACACACACATACATACATTCATTCTTTCACACTTGTTGTTGCAAAGGTAAGCACACACCTGTTCCCAGGTGAGTGTTTCTTATGGAGAGAAAATAGACTCACTCTGATTTGTGCGTGCGTGATTCTTGATTTCTAACTCATGTAATACGGTTTTTGCAAAAGTAAAAAAAAATTACAAAAAAAAAAATACAATTTATGCACAAATTAAAATTACAACAGCCTGAAACTAATTACACAAAGAAATATTTTAAAAATACGCACAGATCACGCACAAATTCGTCCGTGAGTGAATGCATAGTTGTCTTGTCAGCCGTTTTTAGCTTCGATTGTTAATAATATCTGGTAAAACTTGACATTTTCCCACTTTCTTATATTACTTATATTTAAACTTATATTTGACTTTTTGCCTTGAGGTCAACTCCAGTTTTCTAACGTTAGCGATGCGTTTTCTAATTTCACCAAAGCCTCTTTCAGTTTTTTACATGTGAAACAACAACAACACATGTCAACACACGCACCAACATCAACACACTGGGTTGTTTTTCTAGTTTCCGGTGAAACCAGGAAAGTTTCTTTCTGTCCCGTAAAGGCGTAAGAGTTTTCACAGACTCTCCTCAAAGTTCTCAGAGAAGCCAGGATTCGGCGTCACGGTTCAGGACGTGTTTTAAGGCGGCTGTCGGTGCTTTGCAGGCGTGGGCAGAGGCCAGCGGAAAAATCAACCAGTTTCCCAACGACAAAGCGAGATGGAAAACCAATTTTCGCTGTGCTCTCAACGTCCTTTCTATGCACTTCCGGATGGTGGAGGATAACTCCAGGATCCAGCATGATCCTCACAGGATCTACGAGGTCATAAACCCTGAATGTAAGTCATCTGGTTTTTAACCGGGACATTTCCTGCTACCTTTTAGTTGGTTAAATTTGTTTTCTTTACCTACAGATGAATGTCTACCAGTCCAGAATTCCCCACAGGAGCCAGACCATAATCCGAATATTTACAGCTCTCCCATTGAGTTCTCCTCCTCGGGATGCGTGGTACACGTCTGACCCGACTCTTTCATTTCACTTAAGTTTTCATCTGTCGATAAAGTTGTTGGTCTGTGTTCACAGCAGGATCTGTTGAACGACCTTGGAGCCTTGGATCTTGAAGCGCTGCCAGCAGGTATCGTTCTAGCGTGGGTTTTACGGAGTCAAAATAGTCTCATTGGATGTGTGCGCGCAATTCTTGATCTGTAACAAACACAAACTACGTCTCGCATAACTGTGTTCTCGCATTCATGCATCAACAAATACTCATGCTGAAGACCTTGATGAACTTTCACGATCTTCAACAGTTGATGGGTAAAAAGCAAATTTTATCGTGCGGCAAATAATTTAGAGTTGTTTTGAAATTCATTTGTTGCAACATTATGGAAAACATGGATGATGTTGAGTGAGTAGCAACTTTTTCGCTGTTTGTTTTCAACAGATCTGTCAGAGTCTCCCCCGCTACACTCGGGCATCGATAGCTGCCCCTTTTAAAACGTTTCTTCTCTGTTGTGGGGCCTAGTTACCGATTGGGAAAGATCTGTTGATGATCTATTACTATCTTGATGATATAAGAAAACATCATAATCCCATAAAGTTAGAGCGATTGCGCGAACCACAGCGACACTCGCAGTTGCTCTCCGGGCTTCCAGGCAGCTAACCGCCGGCGGGCGAGCATAGTGAGCGCTGCCATGTTGACCGGCTGAGTCAGCAGCTCCCTGCTAATGGCTGCCTAACCAAAACTACCTAAACAAATAAACAAAGCCAGCAAGATAAGACTACCAACCCCAAACTAAAGTAACAAAATCCAGCAGTGTAAGACTGCTAAGGACAAAGAGGGGAAAAGAACAAAAATAGAGGAAAAATAAAGTAGCAATTTTTAAAGTAAGGATTACTTATTTTGCATTTATTTTATTTAGATTAGTTAAATTATAAATTGATGGCCGAGATGCACATAGATGATAAACTATGCAGGTTTTTACATCCATGTTGATCTGAAGACGTGTTGTTTTTTCAACGCTACCTCCAGAATGAACAAATTTTATATGCAAAACAAAACTTTGGTAAGAAGTTTGATCTTTTACGAGTTAAAAACACGTATTATCTTGTGCTGCACAACACCGGTTACTATCTCCCCAGAGCAGACGGAGATGATGCTGTTCGGCTCACATAGTCTTTTATTTCGAAAATAAATTTTAAAAGAAATCACATTTTGAGAGATGCTAGATTCTTCTTATAATTTAGCTTTTTTTCCCAAAAAACAGACATGGTTCATATGTATTTTTAGAAAAAGAAGGTTATGAATGCAAATCCATATTTCTTAGAGGCTAAAGTAAGTAAGTTAAAGGCGCTGTTGTTGCGCGCAATCGCTGTTAACTCTGCTGAAGCCTTCGGTAGCGGCGATCGCTAGCTCGTTAAGCTGTCCACCTAGCGGCTGGCTAGCGTAGCGGTCAATCGGCTCCATGCGCTGGCGACTTGTCCAGGGTGTATCCCGCCTTCACCTGACAGTAACCGGGACAGTCTCCGGAAACCCAGAGGCCCCCGCGGGTTAAGAAAATGCGTCGAAATCTCTTTTTCTACTCTTTGATCTAGTCACTGAAAACATCATGTGCCCGAAACTGAGTCTCTGATTGGTTGACGCCCCTGCGCCCAGGTTGCGTCCTTACGTTGACTTAAAATTGGGACTTGAACCCCCCTGACTCACATTTACACTCGACTGTAATGATTATAAATTCCAGCAGTTTGTTGTTTATGACCCCCCCCTCCCTTTTTTTCTGTATTCACCCTCAATATTACTCCCCCCCCCAACATCCTTCTCTCGTCTTATCTGTTCTTCTTTCCATCTGGTCTAAGATAAGCATCAAAACATAATTTACTATCAATTTTAGCAGCAAACACAAAAGGAGTTTATTCAGATAAACTCCTGGTGTGTCAGACGGTTCTTAACCCCCTGTTGTAACAGGAACATCATTCCGGATCAGGCCTTCAGCTCTGATTGGTTTGCTCAGTTGTTTACACAGGACACATTTAAAAAAACAAAAACCTGATGAGCGACATTTCGAAACTCTCCGTGACAGATTTTTGGAATATTTAAGATTTTGGTTTGTAGACCTCAACGATCCAGCTAAAGTAGGACAAAAGGAAGCTCTTAAAGAAGTCTATGGAAGCCGGAAATCTTTCTTCTTTGTTGGAGATGAAATACTTAATTTATTAAAGATTGTATCAGTTATTTAGTTAAAAACCCAACAATGTGACTTCTTCAACTCTTTCTGTTTCTCACAATTGAAATGCTTTTATAATGAAAAAAGCACTGCTTTTGAAGCAGGACAACTTGCACAAATGATGGCTGACTGAAAACTTTTCTGGTCCACTGTTTTTACCAGAGGATGGACTGTGGCAGGAGGCCAGTCTCCAGCCGGATCCATCTGTCCAGACAAGCTATCCAGACCATCAGACGAGTTACAGTGAGCGCTCGTCCAAACTAGTTCAGAACATCCAGCGGTCCGTGTCAGAGTTTTAAAGGCGATTATTGCTGGGGTTTGTGTTTTTTTGTTTTCCAACAGTAAATCCTCCCTCCCTCCTCACTCCACCACAACCTCCCAGTTTGTACGACCTGGAGATCTCCATCCACTACAGAAAAAGAGAAATGCTGAAGACCACCATGACCGTCAGCCGCCTGCAGCTTCACTACCATCATGAAGTTCCGGAGTTCAATGCCCATCCGCTCTGCTTTCCCTTCCCGGATGGTCTTGTGGACCACAAGCAGGTCGGTTGTTGCTTCCTTGTTTGTTACAAGCAATTCTTTGGAATTTGTTGCTGAACTCTTTAGACATCTGGACCATCCTTCAGAGCTGGTGCAGATCTTTTCACAACACAGCTCGGTTCTTACGAGTGTTTATTTTTCACATCATCACTTTTCTTGGCTTTAAATTAAGGATGGGCTAATATCATTTTTTCTGGCTGAGACCGATGACCAATATTATCCCAGCAATGAGTATTACATATCAGTTACATGATGTATGTTTGATGTTACTGTTTACTGAAATAACGTTTTATAAGATTAATCAACAAGCACTTTACTTTGCTATTGGGAATATATATATATATAAAAAAAAATACAACAAGCGGATTAGATAATTATGCAAAATAGTTAAATGAAGTAATCAAGTCGGGGTGGGATTATATAAGTTTACTTCTTCCCACTCCTTTTCAAGCAATCAATCAAACTCTACTCACTTTTGATAATTATCACAAAAAATGAATGAACCAAATGTGACATAAGTGTTTTATTTTTGTTTATTTTCTATTTTCTAATCAATGCATCTTATTGTTTCTGTAATGAGTTTGAAATAATTGTTTCCTTTTCAATCTATGCTTAAACTCAATCAATCAATCCGCATGATGACAGATCTTAACAGTTTTAAATGTTATTTAAAAACACACTGTTAAGAATGATAAAAAAAAGGTCTATATAAGTGTATTGCAAAATCCAAGAACCAGTCAGAAGTTTAAAGTTGAAATCATTTCTTTGCAAAGGAGAGAGTCGGCCGGAATACTCGTCCAGAGTGTGTCTGTCCGGGTCTCCGTCCCAGTCTCCGGCCTCCACGCCCCACACAATCACTTTTATTAATTAGACAGGAACTTCCAAATATGGTCAGGTTGATGTAATATCAGCCCATAGTCACAGAAGTTAATAGGTGCAGCAAAATGTGAGAATTCTCAAGCAAAGTGATAAGAGTAATACCATAAAAGGAGTTGTTTTTATACTTCTAGCAGTCCAGTCCAAGGACAGATGCTCAAACCAGCAAAGACTGGTTTGAGCTGGTATGTTGGAATACAGTGTGCAGACAAAAATCAAGGCTCACAGACAACTTCATTTTGGCATATTTATGACACACACATTTTTAGAATGGCTTTTAATGCTCAGTAGTTGGTGGCATTTTATTTTATTCTATTTTTATTTGTTTTATTGTACTCTGCTTTTGTAATTTTATGCTGTTTTTATTTATTTTGTTCTTAATTTGTCTAATTTTTTTAAACTCTCTTCCTTCTTTTATTGTGAAGCACTTTGGCATGCTATAAGCAGATGCAAAGTGATATAGAAATCAAGTTCATTCAATCAATCAATGTGATCAATAGCTGATACTGATATTTAAGGTTTGTATTTAAAGTTAAACTCAGGTGTGTGAAATGTGTTCTCCACATTTGATCAGAAACAGCCATTGTCAGGAACTATTTGGTGATTTAGTCCTAATCCGTGCAGCCAAGAAAAAAGTTTAGCACTGACAATACAAATATAGAATATTACATGCAAATAAACACTTTCTATAGAAAAAAGGCTAGTGCTTTGATGTTAAATGTTTTCAAACAACAAAAAACAACTTTTTAAAACTGATATTTTCTAAATATAATAATAAACGTGAATCCATCTCGATTGTAACTTTAGTATTGTGATCGTATGTGAAACATTGAAGTCAGGCGCTGCATATTATGCAGAGCGGCTTGGTACGTGGAAAAACAAAACTCCATAAATCCATACTTTAAGGAAGACTCCTGGTTTTATCAGTAAACAGCAGCTTTAATGATTTGTTATCTCTGAAGTCGAAGGTTCTTCTTCAGTTTCCTCACTGGTTCTTTGCTCCACAGACACTTCAAATATGTATTTTTTTCTGGCTTTAATTAGATTCTAGCTTTGGGCTAAAAACTAGGAGCTTTTTTAGCATAGCTAGTGGTCCAGCAATCCCAGCAGTTTCTATATGTCACGCGATGAAGCAAGAAAGGGGTGTGTGGTCAACAAAACTACAAGTTGGAGTTATTCCAAACGTCAAAAAGTGACGTGGAGGAAGCCCAAACCTTATGTCCATAAGTGACGAGTTGAGAGTGAGATTGTTGCTTTAACAGCCAAACCTTTTTTTAACGGTCTATGACTCAGACCTACAGGGACTGGGATGAGTAAAACAATAATACAGTTACCTGAAACAGTTTTACAAGTTTGACTGTATATTTGATAGAAATATGAACCCCTCCCCTTTGTGTTTCAAATAGGAAGTAATGGAGGAAATGCATTTCATAATGATGCCAACACTTGCTTTGTCCAGTAAATATAACTTTTTTTTTTTTTAAACTTTTTTTCTATTGTGAGAGACAAAGAAAGTTTGCTTTGGTATATTTCACAGTTTAACAGCAAAAAATTGTAACCAGAAAAAGAGCACAAACTACAAAGAAAACAAAACTGTTGCTATAAATCGCCAACAGAGAAAACTAAAAAGAAGAACACCTGCTCATGAGATGGAGTCGAACTCGGTGATCCTGTCCTGTAGGCAAGTGGCGTAGCCCTTCGGCCACATTCCAACGAAGATATATCAGAGTGATCTCAATTACCCTATTCAAACACTGCAGGGTATTCAATGATTGAATATGTCACTGGCAAACATAGCTTTGAACAGGGGTAGGGGTCACCAACCTGGTGCCTTCGGGCCTACAGAAGGTGCCAACAGGTCTCTTCTAAAAGTAGCACAACTCACTTGTTAGCTTCATCTAAAAATAATTTTATTCTATTGCTATTTTTTTTTTAAATTACACTTGCATTTACATAGATTTAAAAATTAGAAAGTCTTTAATATATGTTCATGATACGTGAACTTTAGATAAGTTTAGGTGACCTCTTACTTACTCCAGTTCAAAGATCATTAATTAAGTTTAAGATGCTGCAGATTTGAAAAAAAACAAAGCTTGCAAGCTTTGTTTTTTTTTCTTTTTTACATAGCTAGTGGTCTGCTAGCTTTTTTTTTTTTTATATACATTGCTAATGGTCTGCTAGCTTTGTTGTTTTTTTTTTTTTACATAGCTAGTGGTCCGCCAGCTTTTTTTTTTCTTTATACATTGCTAATGGTCTGCTAGCTTTGTTTTTTCTTTCTTACATAGTTAGTGGTCTGCTAGCTTTTTTTTTTTTTGACATAGCTTGTGGTCCGCTAGCTTTTTAAAAAAAATAGCTAGCAGTCCAAGCAGTCATTTTATGTCACGCATCGAATCAAGACAGGCGTATGTGGTCTAAAAATGACAACTTGGAGTTACTCCAAACGTCAAAAAGTGACTCATAGGGGACCCGAACTGTATGTCCATTAATGACGAGTTTGGAGTGAGATTGTGTTGCTTGAACACCAAAACTTTTACGATCTATAGCTCTGACCCCTCCCCCACGCTCGGCTAACGTGTGACGCAAGACACAAACACGGGGGATGGGGTGCAGACCAATGCTATACAGACTTCGACGACATATATTGGAGGAATTTTTGATGTCCAACCGATAATTATGCAACTCGAATTATGCAAATATTGGCAGATATGTAGAATAAATAGAATCGAACATTTGACGAAATAAAGGACTGCTGGATAGTTGTTTTACCATGAGAAAAAAAACCAAACAACCTGGCTTGAAGCAGGACTTTTTAATCTGCTTGTTCCTCCTTTTCCTCAGCTTCATTTCACTAACCGCATCCTGAGCAGCATCCAGCGAGGTCTGCTTCTGGAGGTGCAAGAAACTGGGATCTACGCCACCAGGCAGGACAGGTGCCACGTGTTCGTTAGCACTGATGCCTCCAGCGTGGCTCCCACACCCCCAGAGACACTGCCCCAAAGCACCACAGTCCAGCTCTTGAGCTTTGCTAAGTACATTGATGGTAAGTGTCTTCCCTTTACATCAGGTGTCAAACTCAATTGCACAGGGGGCCAAAATCCATAACACACCGAACACGGGCCGAACAGGATTAAAACTGAACACTGAAATGAACATTTTAAAACTGAAACTTTTTAACATAATTATGAAATAGATTTATAGCATTACCTGTAAATGCTGTAAGCTGAATTTGGCTGCTGAAGATGCTGAAATTGATAGCTTAAAAACGCTAAATGAGGCAAATTTTATTTTTGATATTGGGCTATATAGATAAAATTGAATTGAATTGAAGCTGAAAGCCAGCAAAAATATTAGTTAAATGGCAAATTAGCCAAAAAAAAAAAAACTTAGTTTAGCAAAAACAGCTAGCTTGTAGCTGAAAAAATAGCTAAGCTTCAAAATATCTTTAAAAAACTGATAAAAACTTAAATTAGCCAAGACAGCTCGCATGTAGCTGAAATACTAGCTAAACTCCAAAACGGGCTTGAAAAGCACAAATTAAAAAGCTTAAATTAGCCAAAACAGCTAGCATGTAGATGAATAAAAGCAACAAAACTTCAAAATATCCTAAAAAACTGAAAAAAGCCTAAATTAGCCAAGACAGCTAGTATGTAGCTGAAATACTAGCTAAACTCCAAAACGGGCTTGAAAAGCACAAAATAAAAAGCTTAAATTAGCCAAAACAGCTAGCATGAAGATGAATAAAAACAACAAAACTTCAAAATATCCTAAAAAAAACTGATTAAAACCTAAATTAGCCAAGACAGCTAGTATGTAGCTGAAATACTAGCTAAACTCCAAAACGGGCTTGAAAAGCACAAAATAAAAAGCTTAAATTAGCCAAAACAGCTAGCATGTAGATGAATAAAAGCAACAAAACTTCGAAATATCCTAAAAAACTGAAAAAAGCCTCAATTAGCCAAGGCAACTAGCATGTAGCTGAAATACTAGCTAAACTCCAAAACGGGCTTGAAAAGCACAAAATAAAAAGCTTAAATTAGCCAAAACAGCTAGCATGAAGATGAATAAAAACAACAAAACTTCAAAATATCCTAAAAAAAACTGATTAAAACCTAAATTAGCCAAGACAGCTAGTATGTAGCTGAAATACTAGCTAAACTCCAAAACGGGCTTGAAAAGCACAAAATAAAAAGCTTAAATTAGCCAAAACAGCTAGCATGTAGATGAATAAAAGCAACAAAACTTCGAAATATCCTAAAAAACTGAAAAAAGCCTCAATTAGCCAAGGCAACTAGCATGTAGCTGAAATACTAGCTAAACTCCAAAACGGGCTTGAAAAAGCACAAAATAAAAAGCTTAAATTAGCCAAAACAGCTAGCATGTTGCTGAAATGTTAGCTAAACTCCAAAAAAGCCTAAACAAAAAAGCCTAATTTAGCAAAAGAAGCAAAACAGTTGGCATATAGCAGAAAAAAATATTTACATTTTAAAACAACCTAAAAGAGTTAAAAATAATAGCTTTAATTTGCCATAACAGCCAGCATGTAGTTGAAATATTAGCTAAACTCCAAAATAGCCTAAATTTTTTTTTTAGTAAATGCAGAAATAGTCCTAAAAGCTAGCAGAATGCCAATTTTTAAAACTTTAAAACCGTAACAGTGTGTTGTTGTTGTACTGGGACGGAGCTGCAGAGCTCCAAAAGCCCCACAGAGGAGAGTTTGCAGGCGGAAGCTTCAGATCAACATGAAAATGGCATTTTAAGACATTTGGGTTGAGGGATTTTATTTAAAAACTGAGAACGTTTTTTTTTTATTTTTAATTTAAAAAAATTTGGGGGATTTGAAATAACTTTCAATATTTTATTCTCTATAAAAATATATTTTGTCAAAATTAAGTTAGAGAGGAGTGCAAGATAACATCGGGCCACTACTAACAATAAAATAAAAATGATCTGGAGGGCCGGATACGATTACCTGGAGGGTCGGATCCGGCCTCCGGGTCTTGACTTTTGACACGTGTGCTTTACATGGTTTCGCTCCCAAATTCTGACCCAAACTTTTCCTCAGAGCTGAAGGAGTTCAAGGAAAACCGCGGCAGGTCTCCGGCCTACACCATCAGCATGTGCTTCGGAGAGAAGTTTCCTGATGGCAAACCTTTGGAGAAGAAGCTTATCGTGGTCAAAGTAAGCTCTTTCTGTGCTTTTCTCTGCTCTGTTTAACAGTCAAAGATTCAAACCCCTCCCTCGGTTTCTGTAACCCCGCCCCACAGGTGGTGCCTCTAATCTGCAGACATCTTCATGAAATGGCCCAAGTGGAGGGGGCGTCGTCTCTCAACAGCGTCAGCCTGCAGATTTCTCAGACCAGCCTCTACGATCTCATCAACGCTGTGTTTGGCCCCCCAGCAGCAGAGGAGTCCTCCTCCCCCCCTGAGCTTTTTGATCAGATGTGAAATGTGGAAACCTGGATGATGTGACTGCACATTCTTATGTCAAAGAAGCCATTTTAGATTTGATTCCTTTGTAAAAATGTCCAAATCTGAATTAATTTGGTTCAATTTTACGCTCCGCTTTTATCCTGCTACCGTCACAAAAGGAATTGAACCGACAACCTTAACATCTTCCGCACTGTGGTTAAAGTCGATGCACGCTTTGTTAGGACCTCCCCGTTAACAGAAATGTGTTCTCGACTTTCCTTTTTTATTTGAAACATGAGCTTGTTCTTTTTTATGGAGAGAAAATAGTCTCACTCGCGGGGAGAGGGGCGGCAGAACTCTGCAATAGCGGCACGAGAGCCTCGATCGGCCTGCCGACCGGCTACAATCTGTGGGAGTTTAGGGTCCAGCGCCGCCTGCTTTCTCCGTGACAGGGGATCAGCGCTCGGGACAGAGCCCTGTGTTGGAGGAGCTGTCGGGACTGTAGAGAGGAAGCGATCAGTTCTGGGGATATTTTTTAAAAGGGACAAGTGTTTTAAAAACACATATTTATACTTTTTTATATTAATTATCAGGCATATCTGTTTAAGAAAGTGGAATGTCAGGTTTTAGCAGATGTTATTTACAATCTAAGTTGATAAGAAAACCCTAATGACCGAGCATTCTAGTTGTACTTGAACGCATCACTCACGGATACATTTATGAGATGTGAGTCTCACAACAAATTTGTACATAACTGAGGTTTTGCATGTGCATAAGAGGTGAGTCGTGAAAATGGAGTGAGTCTATTTTCTCTCCATACATTTTTGCCCAACACAATGTTACGCCATAATAACCAGGTATTCTTCTCTGTTCCAAGACATAAAAAACAATCCATGAAAATTCTATTTATGTTAAAGCTAACAACAACTGGAACAACCTTCCTTTATCTCTACGTTCCATTTAGTCTCTGTCATTGTGTATGTACAAGAAATTCATCTGAAACACAGTCGTTTGTTTTTAAAGTCACTTTGTCAATCTCCTATTGACTCTATTATTATTAACCTTTATTTAACCAGGGTGGATCCCAGTAAGATTTAAAACTTATTTTTCAAGGGAGGAAACTACTTTAGATTTGACTAAATGTAATTTCTTTTCAATTCAGTTTCTGTTTTATGTAGGATTTTGTTAGCAAATGTATTTATTTAAACTTTCTGAACTTTTCTTTAGGGGGTGGATATTGAGAGCCTGTACTTCAATGTGTGTTTTATGTGTATTTAATCTTTGAACTATTTTGCTTGGTTTCTACTGTCATTTATTTTTTCTTGAAATGGAGGACCCCTTTGTAAATGTGAGGCTCCAATTCTTGTGGTTTACAAACCAAATAAATGAAATAAAGATGTTCATTTAGTCAGCAATGTATGTTTAGGTCAATCAAGCGTTAGCATTAGCCGTCCAATGGAAATCCCATTAAACGTTAGCATTATGGGTTAGATCGATCTCTACTTTTATGGACCGATTTTTGCTCTATTAAGCTTAGATTGCACTAAAAGCATCACATTTCTGTAAACAAATTATTTTTTTCCTGCTTTGAAGTTCATCTTTGTTTAAAGGAAGATACCACCCCCTCACCCCATCCCATGTTGAGAATAGGACAGCATCAGTCAAAAGCCAAACATCATCCACCAATCGTTTATTAAGAGACCATGTTTGACCAGTTTAGTCGAGGAGGAAAACTCAAACGCTCAGAAACGCAAAGCAAATTTTTCTGCTTTAATTTAGAGAATTTCAGCTTTACACTAAAAGGAAGACGGTCAAAGTTTCCTGCTTTTCTCCAAAACCAAGCTGGACTTTAGGAGAGGTCCCACCTTTAGTCCAGGACTTCCTCCAACTGAAAGTAGGTGGCGCTGTAGTGCAGCAGAACGATGATAACAGCCAGAATCACTGCTCCATAGAAACTAACTGTCCTGGTTTTCCAAACCTGTTTTATACGAGAAAGTTAGTTTTTTTATCAAAGAGGTTGAAAAAAAAAAAAAACACTTAAATCTTCAAGCTACAAACATTTTAAACTGATGATTCATAAAAGGCAAAAATGGAGAAACAGGTGATGGTATCGACTCTGAGGTATTTACAGGTAAAATAGGATCTTTAATATGTTAAATCTGCACCACCTGCATATTTCTGCCACTTATGAAGACACAGTGAGTTATTTCGTCGTGCTCGTCCCGGGAGGAGAACCTCCCTGCCGGTCCGGATCCCGCTGAAGATCCCTGAAACTTCCCTGCCGAGCGGCTCCGTGTCCCTCACGGGCTTTCCGACGCTCCGACTGGCTCCGCCTCTTTTCTGTGTTTCCGTGCGTGCTTGTATTTGTCCACATACGCTTTGACCAGGTTTCCCACTTTCACCGGGTTGATCTCGCCGCTCTTGCTGTGACACACCTGGAGAGAGGAGCAGAACGGGAATCGTCAGCGTGAAAGCGGCTCCCCGCCAGTCGAAGCTCAGCCTCACGTGCCTTCTGGACGGCTTTACGCAGAATCTCTTTGTACTCGTCTTTGTCGACGTCCCTCCTTTGGTAAAAAGGCTTGATGGCGAGCTTGACCTCCTCTATGGCTCTCTCCTGCATGTGCAGCTTCTTCAAATACTGACAGAAGACATTTTAACTCTTTAACAAGAAACCACAAATCAATCACAGAAAGTCTATTAAATCTCAGGTTTACTTTGTCTTTTCTCAACAGGCCTTCTCCTTCACCGCCGGACTCTCCCTGCTGGATTGACGGACCGCTAGAATCATCAGAAATGGAGCTGGAACCAACAGAACCAAGAGCATCCTTCCCGAGGGAGTCCGTAGAACTCCCTTTGGTCTCCTGAGGACGGACAAGAAGAACCAGAGTGTCCTCCATGACTAGACCGAAGAGCTGCAGGAACCCAGCAGACCACAGAGCCTTTGAACCGACCCGAAACCAGCGGTTTTTCTGGTGTATGATCACATTACATCATCTGACGGTCATATTGGACAGCTTTTTTTATTTCCATCCATTTAACTACAGTTGTAAGGTGTGTATATGTATATATTTATAGATATGTATATAAATAATATTAATAATATTTTATATATACAGTATCTCACAGAAGTGAGTACACCTCTCACTTTTACTACCAGGTTTTTGGCTATTTAATTTCCCTATTATGATTCATTTTGCAGAAAAAACAACTTTACACTGTTATACAAGATGGACGCTGCCTACTTTTCATTTTGTCGAAAATTCATTTTGGCAATGTTGTCCCATGAAAAAGGTATAAATAAATATCTGCAAAAATGTAAGGGGTGTATTCACTTTTGTGAGATACTGTATGTTGTAATATCCTTACTTAATGGTGTTTCTATATATTCATGTATGCACCATCATCACCAAGACAAATTCCTAGTATGAGTTCAACTGTACTTAACTCACGGTTCGGATCAGTAAAAAGTAAAAAAAAAAAAAAAAAAACAGGAAAAAAAAAGATAAAAGCCTAAAATTACTTTTTTTAAAAAAGCTTTAAAATATATGTGAAAAAACAAATATAAAGTATTTCAAAGCATAAACATACACTCACAGAAATGTAAAAACATGTAGTTTCTGATTACATTTATATGTCTGGAGATCAAATCTAAAAAAACTGCAATCATGCAATTTTCCCCGCCATCGCATGTCCAAATTAAATCTTAAAAGGAAAAGTTAAAATTAAACTTTCACTATTTTTTGGGATTAATTGTATTGTAGTATGTAGTAGAACATTTAAGTTTTTAAAATAATTCTTATTATTCTTAGTACATGTGGAGATATATACGTGTATGTACACGTATATATATACGTGTTGGCTGAACCGTGGCTACTGATCCGTACGGATCACGGATTATCCACCTCGAAATCGTTTGTATTTTCATTAAAAACATGTTGATTTGTTTGTTGAAAAATTTTATTCCTGTTGTTTTTTTTTTTAAAGTACACTGAAAACTTTCATTTTATGTTGTAAAACCTTTTTTGGGTTAAAATTAATACATTTTTTCTGGACAGAATTTTCATGATTTTTTGTGTAGTGTGGGAAAACAACAAAAAAATTACAAAAAAGGTAGTGTCATACAAGAGAGGTTGTGTTGATTAAATGATATAAAATGAGAATACAGACGTCAATTCAAAATGGGACAAAAACAGAGTTTCAGGCTCTGGGTTTCAAAGGGTTAAAAATAAACGTTTAAATGTTCAATTTCTGTGTGTGATTTCATATTGGGATTATTTAAAAATGGTTGGAAAATACTGTAACTAAAAAAAATAAATTAGTGTCCAAATTGCTTTTAAATCCAGGGTACTAGATAGTTCTGCACTTTATAATTTTGGATTATTTCGGGGTTCTTTCTATGTGGAGTTAGCATGTTCTCCTGCTCCCTGAACGGTTGTAGCTGTAGCAACACGCTTCACAGGAGTCTGCCCCCTTCCTGCTGTTCCTGAAATTCCAGGTGCTCACCTGGGCGGATGTCTGGGCCATCATGGAGGACCTGCGAGCTCCTTCTTGCTTCAGTTTCAGTTTATAAAGCGCCAGCTCTGCGGAAAAAACACGTTGAACATGTTTTACGTGAAGGCGGGCGGAGAATGAAGAACCATTCGTTCTCGATGAAACTCACTGCTGGAGGATTTCTCCGGCTGAGGTCCTTCCGGCTCCTGGATGTTCCAGGTAACTCGTTTCACCTGAGTCTTCGTCTTTGGCACTGCTGCGACCGGGACCGGCTCTCCTTCGTCCTTAAAAGCTTCTTCTTCTTGCTTCACAGCCTCCGCGGGTTCAGGTTTCACAAAATCAGGACAGTCCAGCGTCACATCCACGTCAGAGTCAGGAGCGTCCTGAGCATCGGGAACGTCGGGAACATCCTGGTCAACAGACGGTCGTCCAGCTGCTGCAGGGACTGAATCGGGGAGTGATGCAGCAGGAGGTGTGGGACACAACTTTGGAGAACTTTGTTCAGATTTAATCCCAAGAGTTTCCGATGACTCCGCCTGGTCCTTCCTGATGTTTGCCTCGTTTTTGTTCAACACGGGGGAAGAACTCAGAATCTGTTCATTCAAAAGCTGATTTTCTTTTTTCACGTCGTTTTCAGGCGGCGTGGTTTCTGCGGTGTCTTTCATCTCTCCACCAGAGTCTCTGCGATCGTTTTTGACGGGGCAGGAAGTGAGGGGAGCGTGACGATGGTCCAGGAGCTGGACGTCTCCATGGGAAGGATCCTTCCGTTTTCTCTCTACAAACTCCGAGTGTCTGGAGGATGAAGAGCAGTTCTTCTGTGAGCTTCTGGAGGATCCTCCTTCCCTCCTTTCTCGTGACCTGGACCTCCTTCGCTCTTTACCTCCTCGCTCTTTGGAGGTGTGTTTTTCTCTCTCTCTTTCTCTCGACGTTGACGGACGTTTGGAATCCTCAGGTTTCCCAGATGGCGATGTCGGTTTGGGCGGTCCGTGTCTCCTGTGGCTTGACGCTGACTCGCTCCGTCGGCCGTCGTTTCCGTCCCTGTTTTTGCTTTCGTGGCTTTTTTTCCCGCTGGAGCTGGAAGCCAACCTGATCAGAGACGAGAATGACTTTAATCCACATTGAATAAGACAAATCTTCTGACGAGTCTAGAAAAAATCTGGTGACAAAACTCTGAGAAGCATCAGTTCATGGTTGGGAGACTGTCACACAGAGGTTGGACCAAGTCATTGTTTTGCAAGTCTTAAGTCTTTGTCCTCAAGTCCGGGTCGAGTCCCAAGTCAAGCGCAGTGATAAGTCGAGATCAACAAGTCTCTAGTCGAGTGACAAGTCAAGATCAACAAGTCTCTAGTCGAGTGATAAGGCAAGATCAACAAGTCTCTAGTCGAGTGACAGGTCAAGATTAACAAGTCTCTAGTCGAGTCGCAAGTCAAGATCAACAAGTCTCTAGTCGAGTCGCAAGTCAAGATCAACAAGTCTCTAGTCGAGTCACAAGTCAAGATCAACAAGTCTCTAGTCGAGTCACAAGTCAAGATCAACAAGTCTCTAGTCGAGTCACAAGATCAACAAGTCTCTAGTCGAGTGATAAGGCAAGATCAACAAGTCTCTAGTCGAGTCACAAGATCAACAAGTCTCTAGTCGAGTGACAAGTCAAGATCAACAAGTCTCTAGTCGAGTGACAAGTCAAGATCAACAAGTCTCTAGTCGAGTGACAAGTCAAGATCAACAAGTCTCTAATCGAGTGACAAGTCAAGATCAACAAGTCTCTAATCGAGTCACGAGTCAAGATTAACAAGTCTCTAGTTGAGTCACAAGTCAAGATCAACAATTCTCTAGTCGAGTCACAAGTCAAAAGCAGTCAAGTACCAAATTGAGTCACAAGTCAAGACCATTAAGTCTCATGCAGAGTCACAAGTCAATACCAACAAGTCTCAAGTTGAGTCACGTTAAGACTAACAACTAAACAAGTCCTACACTTAACGTTTCAAGTCCTTTCAAGTCAAAGTGTTTTTCTGCAATTTGATTGGTTACACTGTCGGATCAGTCTAACGTGGCCCTAGTTTGATTGGACGTTGGGTCAACACCACACACGGATGTAAACAGACAGAGATACCGCGGCGCCGGCTTCATCAATATCATTTTTAATCCTTGGATTTGGGGGAAAACAACAAGTCTTTCCATGTCAAAGGGCTAAAGTCCGAGTCAAGTCAGAGCTGTGAAAGTCCAAGTCGAGTGGAAGGTTGTCAAACTTATGACTCAAGTCCGACTCGAGTCCAAGTATTGTAACTCAATACATCACCTCTGCTGTCACATTGGGAAAACTGAAAAGGTTTCCAGAAGATCACAGTAAATACACAAACATCCTGAGCTGAAGTAGAAGATTTAACTTACCGCGGTGGACTTTTCCTCCGTGAGTCTGTGGACAGAGAACCGAACCGCCGTCTCTCCGTCTGATCGGAAGACTTGGATGGGAAGCTCCGCCCCCCATTCCTTGGTTTCCCGTCTTTTTTGGCTCCAGAATCTGTTCGCCGACTGGATTGGGGCTTCAGGGACATGGAGCTCTGGGACTCTGCAGACTCTTTCGGAGGTTTGGTCTTGGCGGCAGCCTGGCTGGTTGTTGGTGAATCCTCGTGGTTGATCGGACGACTGCTTGGAGGTCCAGAAAAGCATTTGCTCTCCTCCTTTATAGTCAGATCGTGATGCCCGCTGTTCTCCATCGCCTCATCCAACTTTGCTCCAGTGTGAAGATGAGGAGGCTCAGCTTTAACACCTTCTGATGGTTCCTCCTTAATCTTAGGAGGTTCACCTGATCTGCTTTTCTGGGGACTTCCTGTCTTTTCCTGTGAAATTTGCGTCTCCTGCTTTTCTGTTTTCACCTGAACGTCATGGATCCTCGTCTCCTCTCCGTTTCCCCAAGCAGGACCTTCCCTCTTGCTGTCCGAGCGATTGCTCTCATCTTCATCGGCCGAGCTTCCTGAATCCGACGTGGTGGGATTACACGGATCGTAGATGTCGCTCTCCTGCCCCCTGCTGGTCGGGGTGCGCGACGCCAGCAGCATCCGTTTGTCTCGAATCAAAAGTCTCTTCTTTGCTTCGTCTTCCTTTCGTCTCTGGACATCTTCCGGGTTTTCTCCAGAAAAACCTCCGATGTTCAGCCGTCTGGCATGCCAAGAGTTCCCGCTGGAGTTGATGCGAAAGCTCACCGCTGATGAAGATGAGGGGGCGCACTGCGGCTGGCTGGCAGGAGAGGAAGAGAAGGAGCTGGAGAAGGAGCCGTCTCTTTCGGACCGGTGTCTGTGGGTCCAGCTGTCCTTCTGCCGGCCTTCACTCTGGTT
This sequence comes from Oryzias javanicus, assembly GCA_003999625.1. NCBI lineage: Eukaryota > Metazoa > Chordata > Actinopteri > Beloniformes > Adrianichthyidae > Oryzias > Oryzias javanicus. The sequence goes on from CM012442.1 coordinate 29,086,933, forward strand.
CCTTCCTTTGTCTCCAGACGGACGGTTCAAGCCGGCGCTCAGGATACCAGCCGGCCCGCTGCCGTCAGGTCCTTCACGGCTCTCCCGCTTTATTTTAGGGATTCTGGGGAGCTCAGACACATCCACCCACATGGGCTTCACAGCAGCTCTTTTTGCGTGGGCCTGCGATGGAACCGAGAAGTCCACACAGGAGTTCTCGGAACTCTTTAAAGGTGCTGATCTGTTCGGGCGTGGAGTCACAAAAGCTGGACTTCCTCTGGACGGCAAATCAGAAGCAGCTGCTGTGAAGGACGGAGCGCTCTGGGATGACGTGAAGGAGGGACAGTTAGTCGATCGGTGGGCCCACGCTCTATTTGCAGAGCTACAGAGGGGTTCTGGTAGAGGTCCAGCATTGGGATAGACCACAGACGGGTCCTCTTCATTGGATGAAACCCCCGGACTGATGAGACCGCTGGCGTCGCCGCTGCTTTTCATCCCACCTGCTGACGACAGCCCTAAAAAAAAACAGGATTTATGACATGAATCCAGGAAAAAAAAAGCAGAAACACAATCTCAATATTTGATTAGAGAAGTTCCAAAGCAGAAGAGCCTCACTTTCAAAGTAAAAGAGATACAAGAAAAAAAAAAAGACAGATGACTGATCTGTGAAAATGCCTCCAGGATAAAGATTTTTGGTTTATCAGCAGGTGTTAAAGGCAAGGCCCAGGGGCCGGATCTGGCCCTCATGGTAATTCTATTCGGCCCTCCAGATCATTTTATTTCATTGTCATAAATGGCCCGATGTTATCCTTTCTAACCATATAAATATATATTTTTATGGAGTGTAAAATATTGAAAGTTACATAAGGTTTAAGTTGACTTATTCTGGAATAATATACCTGCCTTTTTATTTTTTTTAAAAAGTTACGGTTTTAAAGTTTTAAAAATTGCCATTCTGCTAGCTTTTTTGAATATTTTGGCATGAGATTTTTTAAACCTATTTTTGGATTTTAGCTAATATTTCAACTACATGCTTGGTGTTTTCAGCCCTTTTTCAGTTTTTAGGCTATTTTGAAGTTTAGCTATTTCTTCAGCAACATAGTAGCTGTTTTGGCTAACATAATTTAACTTTTTTTAGGCTGATTTGGTATTTAGATAATATTTTAGCATCTTCAGCTATCAGCACTAGCATCTTCAGCGGTCAAATTCAGCTTACAGCATTCAAACTAGCATTATTGCAGGTAAAATTTACGCTTTTAAAGTTTAAAAAAATTTAGTTTTAGAGTATTCCATTAATGTTTATCCTGTTCGGCCCACGACCTAAGGTGTGTTTTGGATTTTGGTCACTGGTGTGAATAACTTTCACACCCCTGATCTACAGCAACCTTTTTCAGGCCTCAGTCCGGTTAAGATAAGATAATTTTTTTAACCTGGTTGAACAGGGTAAAAATTGGCATTTTTAAGCTTTCTGTTTCAGAAAATCTATTTTTAAAATAAAATGCTACAACAATGTAGAAATGTTGTTTAAAATGTATATAAGCAACAGTAGTTTTTTTTTGTTTGTTTGTTTACAGATGATGAAGATTCAATGAAACAACATTGTTGATTTGCAGAAGCTTCATAAAGGAAACATTTCGTGTTTTTTTTTTTTTTTTTCCCTAAAACGTGCTTTTAACAATCAATCATTCCAATTATTTTTCAGAAAAAAAGTAAAGGATCATATTTTGTCTTTACATCAATTATTTTTAAAACAAAGGAAGGTTTTTTGTGCTAATGTTTCTGGGCCTAATTAAGCCTTGCTCCAGTAATATTCTCAAATGTCCCTTTTATAAGTTTTCACAAATCAGCAACTTTAAAGGATAGAATCTTCATTATCTTTTAAATGTTTGAACTTTGAAATAAAGATTATCCCTTTAATTTCAAAGCGGATTCTAACAACCGGACGCTAGCTTCAGCCTCGTCAGACTTTTAAGACTTGATGGATAAATAAAGCAAAATAAATATAATCTGGTATTTTCTAAATTTAATATAAACATGTTTTCCAAAAGAAAAAAAACATCCTTCAGGATCAGACAAACTAAACATAAATAATATAAATTAGTGCCTGTATTTCTTTTCTTTCTGTCTGCGGCCCGGTACCAAGTGACCCACAGGTCGGTACCGGTCCGTGGCTCGGAGGTTGAGGATCACTGAACTGTCTGGGAAATAATTTGGAGAGGAAGACTTCATAAAATAGAGTGTAGGTAAAAACATGATTTTTCTGATGTTTCTTGAAACGCATCACCAGGGGAACAAAAACTTGATATAAAAGAAACTTTAGGTCAAAATTCTGTTTTATTTTGAAATCAATCACAGGGTGGATTTAAGGAGGTTGGGGGTTGAGGTGGCCCCATACCCTGAACTACACTGGTCCCAATACTAGTTTCTGATCCAGAGTGAATATCAATTAATTTCTATCACTGTGTGTAGAAAAAAATGTTTGTTTAAAGCCAACAGTTTTCTGATGATCTGCAGAAGCTGCTGAGAAAAAACAAACATTGAGGCTGCACTGAATACTGCATCATAGAAGCAGGAATAAAGTTTATTTAAAAAAGATTCCAGTTTCTCAGCAAAAATCAAAGATGCAGAAAAACAAATGTGAAGCTCACCTGGCTTAGTGGCTTTGAGGGAACCATCTCGATTGATGATTACATCTGAACTATCCATCAGGAGCATGCTCTGTCCTGACAGGATGCTGCCCAGAAGATCAGGAACCGAAGCTGCTTCTGTCTGGGAATGGTCCGCGCCTCTGCTCCGGCACAGAGAGCCACAAAACTTTATTTCATAAGAAGATATCAGCTCCTTCTAGAGTCGTCACTGAACAAGAGCAACAGTCACCTTGGGAGGGGAGCTGCGACTGGTCGAGCTACAGGATGATGAGAGCGAAGGGCAGACCGGGACAGGCCCCGCCTCCGGGCCTCCAGCAGTGACGAAACGTGCGCCCGCTGTTCATGGTTCTCTCTGCACAAAACAACATAAAAAAACTTCTTCTTTACTGGAGAAAAAAAGCACAGCTTTCTTAACGCAGGAGCGGATCAGAACACCAGAGGGGATCACAATGTCGGATTGGATCACAACCCCAGAGTGGATCACAACGTCGGAGTGGATCACAACGTCGGAGTGGATCACAACATCGGAGTGGATCACAACATCGGAGTGGATCACAACATCGGAGTGGATCACAATGTCGGAGTGGATCACAACGTCGGAGTGGATCACAACGTCGGAGTGGATCACAGCGCCAGGGGGATCACAACATCGGAGTGGATCACAACATCGGAGTGGATCACAACATCGGAGTGGATCACAACGTCGGAGTGGATCACAACGTCGGAGTGGATCACAACGTCGGAGTGGATCACAACGTCGGAGTGGATCACAACGTCGGAGTGGATCACAACCCCAGAGTGGATCACAGTGCCAGGGGGATCACAACGTCAGAGTGGATCACAACATCGAAGTGGATCACAACATCGAGTGGATCACAACGTCGGAGTGGATCACAATGTCGGATTGGATCACAACGTTGGATTGGATCACAACCCCAGAGTGGATCACAGTGCCAGGGGAATCAAAACGTCAGAGAAGATCATAACATCAGAGTGGATCATAACGTCGGAGTGGATCGCAACATCGGAGTGGATCACAACACAAGAGTTGATCACGACACCAGAATGGATCACAACTTCGGAGTGGATCACAATGTCAGCTTGGATCCTAACACCAGAGTGAATCACAACACAAGAGCAGATCACAACATCAGAGTGTATCACAACACCGGAGCGAATCACAACATCCGACAACAACCTTGTCCACTGTTAATCATGTCAAGCCCGTGAAATGATTTAGAGGAGAGCCAGCACATTTCCACTTACTGATCTGCAAAGGGGTCCAGGTCAAACGGATCTCCGTAGATGGACAGGGATGCAGCTCCGATGTCTGCGCGCATGCTGCTCAAAGTGGACTCTGATGGCCGATACACAGTGGGAAGGGAGGAGCTCTTCTTGTCCTTAACAATTCCTAGGTTACTGGCGATCCGGCTTCGAGGATTGGCAGATTTTTTAAGAGCCTGTAAGAAAACAGAGATGACATCAGTGACATGCTACTATAGTCAAGTTTTGAGCCAAGTGAACCTAATACTTACCAGCTTTTTCTTGGATTTAGCTTTTCTTGACCTGCGTTTCCGTCTCTGGACCCCTGTGCTGCTCATTTTACCCCCTGCAGACGTCTTCTTACGCTTCACCTTTCTACGTTTCACTGTTTCAAAAATCAAAGGCTTAAAACAAACTCTTAACATGTTTGGTTCCAGATTTCCTGTCTGCCTTCATCTGTGTATGCTGGAACTTCACTCACCGGTTCTCTGTCTGCGTCTGGACGCCACACGAGGAGTCACGTCTCTAACGTACACAGCTGTGTTCAGCCCAGCCACCACGGCGTTGATGGTTTCATCCAACCAAGTGGACCGCATCAGATACGTAGGAGCCAACTAAGAATCAAACATCTGCATTAATCTGCTGCTCTGGAACTTCACAAACTCCCACAGAACTGCACACTCTGCATGCACCAAAGCAGTGTACCGCGCGTACACTGCAGCAGTTCAGCATGCACACACCAAACAACAATTTACTTCAAATGCACTAAAGCAGAGGGCTCCAAACTTTCTCAAATGAGGGCCACATAACTGTTTTCTTCTCTGATGTGGGGCCGGGGTGGGTTTGAAGGCTAACAGAAAAAGTGTAACAATCACAGCCAAATGTAAACATTTACGATTTTCCTGAAATCCACACATAGCCGAATCTTAAATAATTCATTTGTGTAATCTTCATAGAAAAAAAGAACACTAAAAAGTTGTCAAATCTAAATATATAGCATTACCTGCGATAATGCTAGACGGAATTCTATAAGCTGAATGTGGCTGCTAAAGATGCTGGTGCTAACAACTGAAGAGGCTGCAATTGATAACTAAAAACGCTGAAGCCTAATAAAAATGATGAAAAAGTTTAAGCTGATAGCTATGTATTAGCAAAATACCAAATTAGCCTAAAATAAACGGAAAAAATTCTAAATGAGCCAAATCAGTGAGCATGTTGCTGAAATATTAGATACTCTAAAGTAGCCTAAAAAATGAAGAAGAAGCCAAAACTGGTCAAAACAGCTACAATGTACAAGGTAAATGCCAAATTATTCAAAAAGCTGGTAAAATATGAAATGTAGCCAAAACAGCTAGCATAAGGCTAAAATGTTAGCTAAGCTCCAAATGAGCCTAAAACACTGAAAAACTCCTAAATTAGCCAAAACAGCTATCATGTAGCTGAAATATAAGCTAAATGCCAAATTAGTCTAAAACACAAAAAAAAAAAATGCCTTACTTGGCCAAAACGGCTAGTCTGTGGCTAAAAAATTAGCTAAACCCCTAGAAATCCTTAGTAGCTAACAGTTGACAAAGCTAACATAAAAAGCTGAATATTTGAATAGCTGAACGAGCTCAATAGCTGAGAGAGCGGCAGAGTTAAGGACGTCCAAAACAACGTACGGAAGAAAAATACTAATGTTAAAGAAATGAAAAGTGAATCACTATTAAACCAATAGTTTACCTTCCCGCCATAGCAGACGGGTGGAATAAAAAGTCACGTTCTTTGTGGGTCTCGATCTGCATTTCTGATCCCCGGACTGTAGTTTGGGGACCCCTGCACTAAAGCAGTGAGCCTTCGATGCACTGCAAAAGTTTAATGCTGCAGCTATATATTTATTTTAGGGATGCAATGATACAGTTTGCTCACAGTTTGGTACGTACCTCGATTCGGTACATATTGAACAAAAAAAAAAAATTTTAATCCTACTATTCCACAGATTATGATTTCTTTTGCAAACCGAAACAATATAAAGAAATCAGCTTTTTTTTCCAGCTTTTGGCACTTATTGCAGACTCACAATTTAATAGAAATTCTTGTAAACAGTCCTCAATACTTGTAAACATTACGATAACAAACTCCAACAATCTAAGCTGTGTTCTTAAGTCTTGACAGCATGCAGTACTATAGGGCATTCTTTATTTACCAGTGTGAGAGTCGTCATATAATAAAAATTTACAGATAGTTCAGGTGTATGTGGAAAGTTGTTCGTTTTTAGCAAGTTGTCTTTAATTTATGTACTTGTTAATAAAGCGCAGGTATATATATATATATATATATATTTTTTTCTCTGGTGAAATATGGACGAGTTGGTACAGTATATCATGAGTCAACACTCTGATAGTGACAGATATTTTCTTGTGTTTATCTAAACTAATACTATAAATCTTTTGAAAAATATCCGGTATGTTTTCATCCTGTTACCTGCTTAGTTGTTGACTTTTAGACAGTGGCAGAGCTGGGCAATCATGTTGGATGGGATTTACTTCATTTTATGATATAGAGATGAGGCAAATCTTGCAGATATTGTACTTCTTGTGAAACATTTCGCTCTCTGATCCTCATATTCAACAGCGAACCTGAGATGTCTTCACACCGCAGGTTTAGTGTCTGTGGCGCGTCTTCAAACACGAGCTGCTCACACACCGGCCGGCTGCGTCGACATGCATTCAAGCGGTCACGAAATGAAAAGTCCACAAAAACGCGAGCAGTCTGCGCGTTGGAACAGACTCCCCTCTGAAAGCGGCCGCCCAAACGAGCACCAACGCAGCTGAAGCGCGAGCACATGCGGCCACAACGCGCTACGGCTGTCGCGGTTGTTTATTTAGTTAGCTAAAACGCTTTTATTTTTAGCATTCGAGCTCCAAAAATCTCAGAGAAAAATGGCGTACCTCATCGAACGGTTCGGATATTGTTGCATCCCTAATATATATACTGGATATATGCAAGAGAATTACTGGTTGTGCATTCACCGCAGGAGGTTATTGTACACCAACACTGATTAGAAAAGCAGCATGCCAAACCTGTGCAGAGCGTGCCTGTGAGATGCGATGGCGGTTGACGTTAGCTCGAACCCTCTCGCTCTGCTGAGTCCGGGCAATGGCTCTGGTGGGACCCGGACCACGGGGCAGAGCTCGGCTGGTGGCTGGACGCGCAGCAGAGGGTACGCTGCCCCCATCACTCAGATCTTCTGCAGAACTTCCTACACAAAGACATGTTTCCTTTGTTTTGATATTCTAGTTTTTCCAAAGCCAAGAGGATTTTTACTGGTGGAGCCAGAAGGAATGAACACATCTTTAGAATGTTGATAATTACAGTTAGGAAAGAAAAGAAAATACTGAAAAATAAGTTAATCGAAAGTTTTTCATCCCTCATTCAATCAGCAGACCTGCACACAGGTGTTCTGTTGGAAGGCCGACAACGTTTTTTACTAGGGCTGCCACAATTAGTCGACTAATCGACAACTAATCGACTATTAAAATAGTTGACGACTAATTTAATAGTTGATTAGTTGTTACTTTATATTAATGGAGTCGGAGTGTAGTAAAGTTGAAAGTTATGATGGCATTATGCTAGCTTTTTTGGCATTTATTAAGAATTTTTAGTCTATTTTTGGAGTTTAGCTAATATTTCAGCTACATGCTAGCTGTTTTAGCTCATTTATGTTTTTTTTTTGTAGGTTATTTTGAAGTTTAGCTATTTGTCTTAGTTACATGCTAGTTGTTTGGACTAACCTTTTTTTTTTTTTTAAGTTTTCAGCTAATTTGGCATTTAACTACAGCGATCAACACTAGCATCTTAAGCAGCCAAATTGAGCTTAAAGCGTTCACACTAGCATTATCGCAGGTAATGCTATATATCTAGTCTATAGTTAGTTTAAAGCTAATGATTGTTAAGATGTGCGATTACATCCAGTTTATGAATGACCTGATAAGTCGACTAATCTGAAAAAATAATCATTTGTGGCAGCACTATTTTCTATTTTTCATGTTTAGGTCATAACAAAGGTCAGCCACGAGGAAAATCTATAGAAATTTCTTTTCTAAAACGTCCAAATGAAAACACCAAAACACATTCTGAATCATTTACCATCTTGGCTTCTTATTGTCTGTGAGTGAACTGACTCTATAATGGCTGCAAAAACGTCAAAGCTCACTTGAAGACTGATTGTTGGCTTCACACTCTGGACAAAACCATTCCTCGACAGGAACAGAGTCCAGGGGGGGCGTGAGGCACTCCATGTGATATCTACCAAACACAAATGGTAAATTAGTCTCATCGTGCAAAGAAAAAAAACATAAAAACTGAGACCAGAAACCAATCCTACCCTGCGTCACAGCCGTCGCAGAGCAGGAGGCGGTCCTCGCGGTCGCTGCCGCCACACACCTCACAGTTGGTTTGCTCCAGGTCCAGATCCACTGCGTCTTCCTGGTTCTTCTGAGCAGGCTTCTGCACCGTTACCTGGACGAAGCAACAGAGCAGTCACGAACATCAAAAAAAAGTGCAGAATTACCTTTCAAAATAAGAGTGGGGACATACTTACCATTTTTTTTACCTTCCCTCCATAGCATTGTCTTATGTAGATGCTGTTGAAGGTAGTGCGGTCTACAGGACACGAGTTTGCATTCTAAAAGACACGAAAAACTGTGTTTTCCCTTTATCAAGGTTGTAGTTTAAAATGTGGGAGGATCCTTCCTCACGAAGCCCACCTTGGTCCATTCTAGGATGCAGTCGAAGCAGAAATAGTGCTCACAGTTTTCTGGCGTGGCAACAGGCTGCTCGGTGAAAGAGTTCAGGCAGATGGGACATTTCTCCGAGTCCTCATCCGAGCTGATCCCGGTGAAGTCAGCGGAGATTCCAGCACCATCATGGAGCTTTGCCGCCTCCTCCTCTTCCTCCTCCCCCTCCTCCTCCTCATCTACAAAGCAAAACAGAAAAGCTGTGATGTCAAACTGAGACACTATTTAATGGATTCGATGTGTAATAATATAGCCTAAAAAATGTCTATAATTAAGAGTTAACATAATGACATAATGTATCTATACTTAAATATTTGCACTCCTTTTTATTATAATCAGTTAATGACTTAAATATCTTTTAATATTTATATGTATTTTTGTCTTTTTCTTGTGTTTTTATTGCTAAACATAAACCAAACAATGATTTTAAATCAGGCTCTTTTCTGTTGGTATCACAGGACCACTCCTACCATCATCTTCATCATCTTCATTCTCATCATCTTCGTTCCCCGGGTCGTCGTCTCCTTCATCTCCACTGTCAGACTGTCCATTCTCAGACTCTGCCTCCGTGTCATCGGAGTCATCTGAAAAGTAAGGATGGGCGATTTATTGATGCTAGTATCAGGAGAAATTTGCATAATTTAAAATTATCTGTATCTGTCCTATATGAAAAATTCCACCGATATATGCCATCGATGTTATTCTTTTACTTTGATCAGGAGTTATAGCAGAAGAATTACTCTGTTTATGTTAAAAACACAGCTAGCCCAAAGCTAAAAGCTGTTTTTAACGTAGCCAAAAGCTAAAACCTAATTAAAACAAAAAAAAAAGTGTCTTTGAGGACAAAAAAAAAAAAAAAAACGGGGACATTCAACATCAGAGGTAACATTTCATGAAGCTGCAGTTTACAGAAAAAACCATGAGTCTTCCTCTAAAAATAGATTTATGGAGACTAGGGATGAGTGATACATTAGTACCAGTTCAGGTATTGGTCGATATTTGCATAATTTAAATTTAATGGTATCAGTCCTATATCGACCACCAATATATGCCACCTATGTCATTCTTTTTTTTTTTTTTAAAACAGCACTTTATTAGATTTTGACAATAACAAGACAGTGAACGATGAACAAGTCAGCACAGCATCAATTCAGTCAAATAAACGAGTTGTAATAATAGGAAGTGAAAAAAAAAGAAAAATAATAACAGATAATAGTAATAAAATAAGTAGTGCACATGGATAGCACATGGATAGCACATAACCGCACGTATTTTGATTTATCTGAGATGCTTTCCCATCTCTTCACCGAGTTCTTGAGAAGACAAAGGAGGAGCGTCCCTTTTGCAGTAAATCAAGAAGGTCATAGGGAAGATAATTAAGAAAGGGTTGCCAGATCCGGTAGAAATGATCATCATTCCCCCTCAAGGAGGCACCAAGATGTTCCATGGGGAGAACTTGGAAAGTTTCTTTGTACCATTGAGTGACTGTAGGAGGCTTCTCCTTGATCCATTGCAGAAGAATACATCGTCTTGCCAGGAGCAGGAGTTTTTTTTAGTAAAATCAGTTGTGTAGCGGTTACATGTAGCTGCTTTGGAGGTATGTTTCAGAAGGAACAAGACTGGATTCTAGTTTTATTGTATGAAGTAATATTGAACTAAGTTCTTTTGTAACATTTCTCCAAAATCTAGATTGATGGACACGACCAGAAAACAATGATAATAGGTTCCTGACTCCTTTTACATTGATGCACATGTCCGAGACCTGAGGGTTAATTTTTTGTTCAAAAGTAAGGGGTACATTGTAGTCCGTGTAGTATCCTGTACTGATTTTCTCTCAGCCTATTGCATAAAAATTATTTATTTACGGATTCAAAGGCATTCCACCATTGCTCATCATCTAAAATAACCCCAAGATCTTTTTCCCGTCATTCTTTTACTTTGACCGGGAGTTACACCGGGAAAAGTGGATGTTTCTGCAGAGGATGGATTAAATAGGGTTAACGTATCTCGCATATATCCACCTTATTCCTGGGGCCGCTGATGTAAAACGGGTCATGGGTGCAACTTCCGGTATAGCAACTGGAAGTCACACAGCGCTGTTTGTTTCCATTGAAAGTTGGCGGTTTTGTTAGCTTTAGCGGTGCATACAAACTTTAGAGGCGTGCTTTACTTAATCCCTCAAAAGTTTCAAAAATGGCTTTGTGGTTGTTCTAACACCCAAACTAAATTAAATGTGGCGTTGTGTGGAACATGGACCTCCGCGGACGAAGAGGGAGTGCAGCTGCCCTCCTTGGTTCAGATTTTACCGTCGATCGGGCGAGGATGAAGTCAGAAGGATGTGGCTGAAAAATGTCAATCTTAAGAAGCCACCTAAGACTTTGTATGTATGTTCGTTTCATTTTGTGGATAAAGTACCGACGGAGGAAAATCCGTATCCAACATTCTGGTTGTGATGCCGACGCCGGTACTGCAGAGACCTGACGGCGCGGTGAAGTTGCTGCAGCGTCACTAGAGGGACGATATTTCCTGTGTAATTGCTGCATCTCCCTGGTATTAACTATTCAAAAATTACCGATGTTTAAACCGCAGCTGCCTTTGTCAAAACATGAAACGGGCTAAAGCTACACCACGCGATGCAACCCTCATTGGCTCTGGCAGCATGTAAACACAAACATGTAAAACGATAAGGTTACAATTGATTAGGGCTGCCACGATTAGTCAACTAATCGACGACTAATCGACTATTAAAATAGTCGACGACTAATTTAATAGTCGATTAATCGTTACTTTATATTGTATGAAATCAGAGGGTAGTAAAATTGAAAGTTATAATAGTATTTTGCAAGCTTTTTGGCATTTATTAAGGTTTTTTAGGCTATTTTTCTAGTTGAGCTAATATTTCAGCTACACGCTAGCTGCTTTGGCTAATTTAAGATTTTTCAATTTTTTTTTTATTGGCTAATTAGGAGTTTAGCTTATAATTCAGCACCATGCTAGCTATTTTTCCTAACTTTGGCTCTTTTTACTTTTTAGGGCAATTCGGCATTTAACTAATATTTTAGCTGGTTATCAACTTCAGCATCTTTACAACCACTTTGGACATGACCCGATTAGTCAACTAATCGGAAAAAATAATCGGTGATTAGTCGACTATTAAAATAATCGTTTGTGGCAGCCCTACAATTGATCAGCACTGTGTGCTAACTCCAGCAGAAATAATCATCTATGAAGGTATTGATATGTCTCGGAGCTTTAAGATTGTTCATAGCTTCACCATCTGCCGCAACCGAACTGAGAAAGTAGCTAAAAATGCTACTATATGTTATGTTTGGACATTTTTTAAGGTCATCCTTTAATTTTAGCAGCACCAGAATTGTTACGTCGTCTCTTTTAAGACATGACAGCTGCTGTTTCCACATTTATATGTAGTTATAGATTCAAAACAAGAGGAACTGCGCTGTCGGCTCTACAGTTGTAATGTAAATAAATGCTACTTCCGGCGTCTATAGGAAGTATCCCCCATAATTCACGCAAAGGCTCATGGGGCATAGGAATAAGGTGGATAGATGCGTGACAACTATTGGGACTTTACTTTTAAATACAACCCTTAATTATCGGTATCAGCAAATCAGGAGGTCTTTTATCCCGACGGCCATGAGGTTTTATAACAGGCACTATTACTTGAACATTTTATTTATTTATTCGGTGCATTTTATTCAGTCTGTACTTTTTATTTATTTCTTTTATCATTTCTATTTTTAGGTAATTTTGACTATTTTTATATATCACACTCATGTTTTCATTATTATGTCCATATTTTGTTTTATCTATGCTTTATTAAGTGCGTTGTTCTTATGGAATTTCTTAGGGAATTTCTCTCTGCAGAGATTAATAAAGTATCTATCTAAATATCTGCTATCGGTCACAGTTAAAGGGAAAATATCGGTTATTGTGTCGGCCAGATAAAAATGACATCGGCCCGTCCATAGGTAAAGGATTTAAGTGACTGTACCTGCATGTCGGTTCAAACCCACCTGAGATGCTCCACAGAGCCGCTCGCTTCCCTCTCCTGTGAGATGTACTGCAGCTGATGGGCTCGTCCTGGCTGTCATCCTCATCCATGGCTGCTCATCCGAGCTGGAGCCCAGAACCAGCTCCTCATCTAAAGTTCTGCTGAAGATCTGGAGTGTCCTCAGTCCACTCTCTGCAGATGTTTGGTTATTTTGTTGTTGTCCTGTGTGCAAAACGCAAAAGCTCCATTATTCTCAGAAACAAACACAACATGACACGGATGTGAGAAAAACACAGAGCTGAGTCTCCTCCAGCAGCTGCTGACTGAAACAACATCAGAGGTGGATTTACCTGCCGGGTCACCGGGGTCACGCAGGTGAGCCTCTCTGTTTATAACCAACAACGGTTCCGGAATCTTCTAGTTTTCTGCGTAAATAAGGACACCTTCATCCAGACGAGGAGCAGAAAAAGAGTGCAGGTCGGCAGCAGAAAGCTGCTCTGCTCTGCTCTGAGGCTGTTAGCAACGTTAGCTTGTTAGCAGAGCCGCAGGAGCTAATGTCGTTAAGCTAACCGGGCTAACAGGAAGTCCCTCCGCAAACTTTCGACTCTGCGTGTCAGGAAACGTCAACGGAACTCACGGCTCCGACACTCAAACGTTCAGGGGCTCCCTGGGCGGTTCGGGCCCGTTTTTGGACCCACCTTCCGAACGAACGGTGCGGGGCTGACTGACACCGCCGGCTGGCGGCTAATCGGCTCATGACGGAAATAGCCGAGGCTGCTTCGTAGATTTGTCCAATAGAGACAGCTCCAGTGAAAATGTTTTTTTTTTTTTTTTTTTTTTTTCATTACTAAGATACTTTTAAGGAAAAATAACTATATTTAGGCTTTAAAATATTTGGGAAAATATTAAACAAATAAAAACGAAAATAATTGTGATCCATTTCCAGAACAGTTTTGATCAGTCAGACTGTAAACACAGGGTTTATTTTGAACATCCCATAAACCAAATGAAATCATCTGCCTGCTTACTTACTTATTAACTTAAAATAACATTTTAGCTAATAAGAAGGAACAGATAATGTTACTTTAAGGGGCCTTATCATGAAAATTCTACTTTTTGAGGTTTTGTGTGCATCATACCGTTCATTCCTCTCTTTAAAGAACCCCAAAGTGATCTTTTGACCCGTTCATGCATTTAAGAATAATCCTCTAAAAACCTGCGCAGTCTGCAGCAGCCCCTCCCATACCCACGAAAACGAGCGAGTAGAATCGTGCTGACATCAGCACGATGCAAACCGCCCCCTCCAGGAAAAATATGTGCTGCAGGCTCCGCCCCCAGACTCCAACAAACACCCACTTTCTCCGCGGAGCTGTAGTGTCAAGGTAGTTATACCCTCCCAAAATCTGTCTCGTGGCATGGGGATAGTTGCCTTGTCACCACACCTGCACCAGGAACTACTCTCTTGACCAGGGGTGGGCAATTGTTTTGACTCGTGGGCCACATAGGGTTCTAAAATTTGGCATAAGGGCCGGACAAGGAGCAGATGGAAGGAGAGATTGGGTAATCAACCTCATAAACTAAAAAAATAATATGGAATTTAGAGAAAAACATCCTTTAATTTGGATTCAAATTCACATATATTAATTTAAAAACAGAAAATTTGGGAGTTTTAATTTCTAAATTTTGATTTTTGTTCTCTTTTGGGTGATCCAATGGGTTGATGTTCTTCAGAGGAAAATGTGAACTCAAAGAAATGCTGCATTTATGTGGTGTAGGAATAATCCGAAAGATCACCATCTGACTCAGAAAGGAACACACACGAACGTCAGAGAAACAACACCATTCATGGGAAGAAACCAGAAATACAATGAAAATAAAACAATAATTAGGATTTTTGTTTCAATGTATTTAATTTGGAGGGCCACATTAAGTAGCTTAAGGGGCCGCATGTGGCCCCCGGGCCGTAGTTTGCCCACCCCTGCTCTCGACCCATCTTTTGAGGAGGTCTCGGTTCGTTTCCAATCGGACTGAACTTCCGTTTGGTCTGAGATTCCTGAAACGAATTGAGAGCACAACAACTGAACTAAATTGGCCACCGTACCCGACAGTCACGTGATGTAAAGACGTTAGAAATAGGGAAATCGGTGAGCCGCGGACAAATGTAGAGCATTGATTGTTAAGTTAGCCAAAAAGAAATAATTTGTCCAACAGTTTATTTGATTTAACGTTTATTTTAACACCGCCAAAAACACATAACTCACTTTCTGTTTCTCGTTATGCGGCGCGCGTGCGGAGTGCTGCTATGACGTCATCTTAAAAACTCTATTGTACATTAATAAAACCACAACGATGAGACACGGAAACTCATTAAAATGTGTTCAGATGAATTAATGCTCAATAAAACAATTTTTAGCGTGATCATATTGATTAACTGTTACAACTGGTGGAAGATTTCCGACAGGAAAAGGCAGGTAACAGACAACGAGATAATCGCCAAGATCTCCTGGAGAGAAGAATGTTGGAGAATAAAATTGACGCCCTGAAGGCAACAAAACAAAGTCAGGAGTCAGAGGATGCTGGGCCTGTCCCAGGATGCTCTTGGCTTTCTTCAGCACCTGTTCCTTCCACAGAGAGGGAAGGTCCCTCAGACCAGTTATTCTAGAGCAGGTTTTTACAATCCCCTGCAGTTTGTTTTTGTTCTTCAAAGACAGACCATAAAAGCAACAAATAAATGAAAATGTTAAAATAAGTGATTAAATGTTTGATTGAATACGTTGAAACGAGTTCAGTTTTAAATAATCAGGCCACCTGTGAAATTTCAGTTTGTTGTCTTTCAGCCTAAATATTTGACTCTCGTGCACACCTTCTCCCCATGGATCACACTAAGACCATGGGTTCGCCAACCGTTTAAAAGAAAATGTCCTATTTAGGCCTACTGATTAAACCTATCAGGTAATTGGCCTCACACCAATCAAGATAAAAGAGACACTAGAACAGTGTCATCGGAGAATTTGATTAAAAATCTGTTCTCTTCTGAAGATCTGCAACTGTCTGTGTATCAAATAAAAAGGAGAGGTGAAGGGACACACCCCTGAGGAGACCCAGTGTTACAAATGGAAGGCGGGGATAATTCACCATTAACGAGAACACGCTGAACCCGGTCTGTAAGAAAACTTACAGCTGATCTGGGAGGTTAAAATCTAAAGCCAGTCTTTGGATCAGAATGTGGGGCTGCATTCTATTAAAAGCAGAGGAAAAATCTGCAAATAAAAGTCTAACATGAGCCCCAGGCTTCTCAAGGTGCTTAAAAACAGTGTTCAAATATTTAACTGGTTTACTAATCAATTTGGGAAGAAGGGGCCTTTGGAGAGTACACTAGCAGTACTTGGATCACCCGTTTCGTTAAAATCTTTTTCCCGTCACCAGAAACAGCTAATTACAATGAGTATGCTGGCTGCAAAGAAGCTAATTTTGTTACAATGGAAGTCTCCTTCTGCCCCAAGTTTTGAGAGGTGGTTGAATGAAATGGTGTTTGTGGCTAAAGTAGAGCACATAAGATTCAATAGAAGAAACAAACCAGAACTGTTTAGTAAGATTTGGCAACCATTCTTATATATTCACCATTTTGCATGCCTGTTTTATTTATGTATTTATTTATTTATTTATTCTTATTTTATTTTGTTGGTCTATTTACTTTATTTTTCTTTTCTTTATACTTTTGTTTGCACTCTCTTCCTTTTTGTGGTAATTGTTCACATACGCTGACTAAAATTTTGTTTTGACACAGGAATCTTGTAAAACATTCTGTACTTTGAAAAATTAAAATAAAATAAAAATTAAAATTAAAAAAAAACTGCGTTGAATAAATAAAAAAAGTTTAGCGTCCTCAACTCGCTTTTCAGACTGCTATGCAAATTGCAGAGGATCCAGTTTCCCTTCATCTAAAAAAAAGATAAAAGAGTTTTAAATATATTCAAAACTTTTCATAAGTGATGTCAATGCCACCGGTCTGAAAGAGTTTTTGAGTTCCTCGATTTTGGAGGAATTTGCCCAATGTTGATGCACATTTGAAACAGTTTACTAAAAACAACACTGAGCTGGCGGCACAGGGGTGTAAGGTACGGCCACAGATGCCATCAGGGCCTTTTGCCTTACCAGTCTTTACCTTTTTAAACAAGGCAGTGACCTGGTGTGGTGGTTGAGCCTCAAATCACGACATAGGTGTTGGTATTTTCTTTTTCTTTAAAACATTGACTGTTTACTTAAAAATAAGTTAACATGGGTGCACACATTTGATTTATTTTAAGTGAAAATACAGTTAATTTACTTTTTGTTTGTTTTCTGAGTTTCATAACAGGTGCTCCACATCTACCATAATCAGCGGAGGAGGTTGGGATATTCCACTGACAAGACTGCAGGGATTCCCAACACTCTTACTGGACTTTATTTTTGTTTCTTTGAATGTAAAATATTTAGTTTATTCTTTCAAGATGATTATTTAGATGTGTATAGTTTGTATTTTTTTGTTTTGCTGTTGTAGTTTCATTTATTAGAGTTTGTGGTTAGTTTGTCGTTTCCCCCCCCATGTGTCCATATGTTTTGACCCTGTCTATTTAAGCTTCCCCTTTGTGTCTGGTCAGGCCCGTTCAGTCTTGTCTGCTTGTTTAATTTAGTTATATTTTTTCAGTTGGGGCTTACGTTATTTATTGTTTGAAGCAACTGTACTGGTTTAACCAACTTTACCAAAAAAAAGTAACACAAAAAAAAGGAAAATAAACATTTTGCAAGAAAAACTGACTAATTGTGAAACTTCACACCTGGTTTGGTGAAATTACTATTTTAATAACTGGTTTAAGATAATTCTTACACTGAGACAGATTTTCAAAGACATCCGTTCTTTCAAAGCAAGAAAGAAGGCATTGAATGTGCTTGATAATTCAGAGTCAGGTACTCTGTTTACAGATACTGGCTTCCTGTCCTCTTTTAGATGGTGGAGGCATGTTTTTAATGCCCCTCCACGCTGCTCTGATGTCCCCAGTACTGTATAAGGCTTCAACTTTGTCCTTATATTTTAGTCTAGCCCAGGGCTCCAGAGCCACATGTGGCTCTTTTGTCTCTCCATAGTGGCTCTCTGACTGAAGAATAATAACAAAATAGTAAATTAAAAAAAAAAGTGGAGATTATTATTTTAGCAACATACTGAAGTTTTTTGATAATGTGTTACCTACTGGAGTTTTTAGGCTATTTAGAATTTCAGCCTCTATTTTAGCAACATGCTAATGTTTTTGGCTAAGTTTTCTGAGAAATGTTATGCTATTTTGCAGTTTAGCTAATATTTTAGTAAATGCTAATGTTTTCAGCTAATTTGTTATCGACTGAAATTTCTTTTGGATAATTTAGAATTTTGCTTCTATTTTAGCAACATGCTAATGTTTTTGACTAAGTTAGTTTACTGAGGAATTTTAGGCTGTTTTGGAGTTCAGCTAGTAATTAAGCAACAAGCTAGCTTTTTTTTTTTTTTTTTTTTTAATTTGGCCTCTAATTAGTTTTTTATGCTAATTTGGAGTTTAGCTAATATTTTAGCAATATGCTAACATTTTTAGCTAATTTGTTATCTACTGGGGGTTTTAGGCTAATTTTGAGTTTAGCTTTTATTTCAGCAACATACTAAAATTTTTGGCTGATTTACAGAGAAATGTTATGCTAATTAGAAGTTAAGCTAGTAATTAAGCAACACACTTGCTTTTTTGCTACTAAAGTTAAAAATGTAAACAAGTACCCTTTTGATAGGTGCTATTTTCTTTTTATATATATTTTTTGCTTTCGTTCATGCTAAAAATGTGCATTAATCACATTTATAAAAAAAAAAACTAAAAGAAGGTTATGAATGCAGATCCAAATTTCTTAAAGACTAACGTATGTCAATGCTGCTCCTTAACATAAAACATCAACATTTTCATGTGACTTAAAGAAGCAGTCCCAGTCTGTACATTCAAGTGAGGCTTGAAGAGTGGAAATGTTGTCCTCTGACCAACATTTCGAGTCTTTTCCTCCTGAGGAAGACGTCTGAAGACAGGGATGTACCGCGACATTAGATATATACAGTTTGAGATAAATTGTTAAAGAATTGTTTGTTGGATACAAAAAGCATCATTTTTATTTATGTTTGAGAAACATTAGGATTCATGGGACTCATGTCTGACAGATGAGAACTCCTCAGGATCTGAGGAAATTGCTTATATCAGTTTTTTTCTGATAAATCCCATGACTTTTATTCATAAGAAGGTACTGAAGATACTATTATTAATATTCTGCATATCATAATTCAAGATTAAATAATTGAGTTAAAAATCTTTTTTTAAAGAAAAAAAACAAACAAAAACATTATCATTTACAAAAGTAAATTTGGTAACACTAGATGAAGTGCTGCAAAACACTCAATATAATGTTGACAAAGATAGTTAATGCATTTGTTAAGCTTGTAAGCAGTTTATTACTATGACTTTTGGAGACAATGGTCTTCCTTTAGATGGTAATGAATCACACTAGGTATGTTATTAAACCTTATTTGGCTTATTGGGGTTATAAATGTCTTACTAATACCCTATAAACATATTAATCATGTTTGTTAATGTGTTAATAAAGTTAGTTAAGGAATCTTATTATAAAGTGTTACCGTAAATGTGTTACTGATTCAATGAAAAAGTAGTTTACTCTAAGATGTAAACAAAAGTGAGTTCACTTATGCTATTTTGTGGGGTCCAGATGACCCTAGCCTTACATTGACGTGTTATCTTTCCCATGACAAATGTGGATGAAGGTGGAGAAGATTTCATATCTGACACGGACACAAAAGTCCTTGAAAAAAAAGTTGTGGGGTCCAGATGACCCCACTCCCAGCGTAAACATACCTCAGATAGCACAAGGGTTATCAGATTGAAAAATCTCTCAATATTATGTAAAACTTTTCAGGGAAAATGTATTCCAAGATCTGCTTTTGTAAATATTTCCCGATAGACCTTTTTGCCAGAAAGTGCAGAGTCGCTTCCGGCTTATATTGTTTAGAACTGCAAAGTGCACCTGAAAGCTGTTTAAAGCAATTTTACATAAATAATAAAGGGTCGGTAGTCATTAAGCCCCGTAACTGTGGAACCCTTTTGCACAGGAACAATGAGGGATGTTTTCAGGCAGGTTGGAACAGATGGCTCAGACAAAGAGATGTTAAAAATGTCTGCTAGCACCTCAGACAGCTCAGATGTACAGTCCTTCAGCACCTGCCCTGGGATGCTATCGGGGCCAGCAGCTTTGCGGGGTTAATTCCTTTAAGGGTCCTGTTCACATCAGCTGCGGACACTTTAAGGGTCATATCACCTGGTGGAGTGGCGAGTTTGGTAAAGGGCGGTGGTACAGCAGGATCCTCAAAGCATGTAGAACCTGTTGAGTTCATCTGCCATAGATCCCTCACAAATCAGAGTACAAGTGTCAGTAATTCTGTCTGCAGAAGGGAGCAGCTGCTGCTGCTTCCCAAAATTCTTATAGATATTAAACGAGTCGTGGATTATTTCTGTCTGACAACCCGGTTAAAGTTAGACGAAGGTTCCAAGTACTTCACTGAATGCTGCTTGTTTGATTATGAAGGTATTTATGATTTTATTCTTTTAATCTGTGTTAATGCTAATGCTAACATTAGCTTTGAGTTTGAGACGTGGAGCTGTAGAAGATCTTTTCTCACCAGTTAAAAGTTGCCCAAATTTCCATGCTCACATAATCATTGTAAACAGAGCAAAAGTCAGACAATTCCAGCGGGTCTGACATTAAAGTAAAACTTATTGCTGTTGTAATGTTTTCTACTGCGATCAGTGAGCTGCTGTTAGCTCAGTCATGGTTCTAACATTGCTCCCTTTGGTTTTGTTCATTGTGTCTGAAAATAAATGTGAAAAATGATCAAATTAATTGAAACTGTTGCCAAAAAATAGGAAAGTGACTATTTCCACATAATGTTGTAAAATACATTTGTCCAGAGATTTTTTTTTTTTTTACTTGGTTGCTCTTATTTTGAAAGCTGGTAATTCGTGGCTCAATAGCTGCTCTTAACATTTTTGCTGAACAAATCATTCGTGTTTTTACAATTATTCCTTAAAACGTCGAGTAGAACAACAAGTATATTTATCCTGGGAAGCAATTAAAACGCGTACGGGCAATGCAGAGATGTGCGTCTTTGCTGAAGGTATTAAATGTGACCATGTTTTTTTTCTGTTTAAATTAGTTAGGTTACCTTTTATTATTGTGTCAATCAAAATAGTGTCAAACAGCGTTCAGCTGTCAGCTTTGACGTTTTTTTTTGTCTTGTGTCACTGTGAAAAGTGTGTGGTTCAAAATATCTCAATGATAACTGCACATCCAAATGTCAAATATGTGTAATTTTAGGGAATGTGT
Organism: Oryzias javanicus; assembly: GCA_003999625.1. NCBI lineage: Eukaryota > Metazoa > Chordata > Actinopteri > Beloniformes > Adrianichthyidae > Oryzias > Oryzias javanicus. The sequence goes on from CM012442.1 coordinate 29,108,049, forward strand.
TAATATATTTTTTTTTTATTTTATTTTGCTCATGGTCTTTGGCTGTCTGCTAAGTATGAGTATTAGGTATGTGATAATGGAAATGTATGTGTGATAATGTAAATAAATACCTATCAAAATGTGGGTCATTTCACTAATTGAACAAGGGTTCAAAACTTCAGGAAAATTTAACTCAAAGACTTGTTTAAGTTAAATAAGTCAGCACATTTTTCTGTGCAGAGAGCAGCTATTTTGCAGCTCAAAGTAAAAAAAAAATGCCCGCGCTTCTGTATTATTGTATTCTCATTCATTATAAAGAAAAACTTGTAAATTATTTGCTAAGTGGTAAGTCACCTTAATGCCACTTTTAGTTAAAATGTGGACAAAAAACACGAACTTCTTCTTCATTTTCTCTTTAAACGTTTAAGGGCACGTGCACAGACCGTTTATAAAAATATACATGTCAATGGGCGCGCGTGGCTCTGCGGCCCCGCCCCTCCCGAGCGCAGCATCCTCGTACGTGCACAGCCGCACTCAGCTCATGGCATCGCAGGACACACCGAGCCGAGTTGAACCACTTCCCCGCGGAGGGGTCGCAGCGCCGGATCTTGGATCCGGTTCTGGGTCCACTTAGGTCCTGCTCCGAGAGTCTATCACGTAACTCGGCCTCTGAGAAAGCGCGTACGCCCGGTTCCCCGCCGACACCCGCGGGCGGCGCGAATCACGGCGGCAAACCGGGAACTCCGTAATGGTTTGTCCCTAAAGTACGACGTGCAGAACTGAACGCGCCGCATCCCAACTACTGCTCCACCGCCAGCTCAAACTTGCTGACAGAGAACATCCCACCTCCAGACAGCGTTCATTCGCCAGTCTTCTAAAGTGGGCGGAGCTTTTGGCTTCTACTCGAAATACTAGTGGCTGTTTGAAGTGACGGTCTTTGCTAGTTAGCATAACCAGGCCGGGTTGCAGACGCAGGGCAGGGAGCTGAACTTGTGCGTTGCTCCGGCATCTAACTTTAATCCGAACACTGATTTATTTGATATTAAAATGCGCGACTGGTTGGGATAAATCCAGACATTTTGACGGATATGAATATTTATTATTTTCATATTAATATGTTTGAATGATTACAGAAGGAAACTTGGTAAGTAGCTTAATTTTTGTCACAACTATTTCAATTATTTGATTGAGTAAAAAAACAAAAAAGTCATATTTAGCTTCTATGTTTTGAAAAACACTTTTCCTGCATTTTTGTTGTTATTGTTGGAATTTCATGTGAACTTTTTTTTAGTTGTGACAGAACTGGGAAACCATGATGAGGCTGATTGTTCTGGCTAATCATATCACTATTCTTATGACTGCAGGTCCAATACACTTGATTAAATTTATGACTTTACTATTAAAACTGTTGTTTGCAGACGTTGCGCTCACTAAAATAGGATCATTTCCAAGTTCTAAAAGCAGGTAAGCCACTGACTAACGCACATTGTGCGTGTGACAGATCCACTGTGCGTGTGACAGCGGCTAACCTGGTTTTGGGAATACCTCTGACTGCTACTCGAGGATCGTAGGACACCTCCAAGCGCCCCCTGATAATGTACTTCCAGCCTTCCATCATCCTGTTTCTGCACCTTATAAAGCTAACGTTATGGTGCCACCAGCAGTTTCCACACAGGTCAGCCGTTACTTTTGATGACTTTTGTTTCTGTTTCATGAGTGAATCTTTAATTGGATTCCCTGTCCAGTTTAGGAAGTGGTCCTGGAGACCTAACAGGACAAATTAGAGCGACAAAAGTTCTCTTTTGAAAAACCAAAAAGCTAAATATCTTATTTTAACTCTTGTACACCTTACTTATTTTTTAACATTATTATGATTCAACATTATGCACAAGTTTGTATAACCTTTACTTTTGTCTACTTATAAACCATCCATCACATAGTAAGTGATGAGGATCAGTGGTTTTAGAATGTTAGGTCATGATTATAATGTGGAAATTGTTCACTTCTATACAATAGAAACATATTTCAATCACCCTTTTTCTGTTTATTTATACACAATTTGACTTTTGTTAAAAATCTTTCTCTTTGTTTTTACAGACTTTATAAGTTGTATTGTGTGATGAAACAAATAAATAAGGAGCAGCATCTGGAGAGCATCCTTAAAATTCATCATATCCTGTTTCCATGTAGTCATGTGACCCGTGGGTTTGTTCCTGCTGTGAGCAGAGTGCATGCGTAGTACCCTTCATGTCCATGGGGAGGTGTCGGACATGGACAAGCTTTTCCACAGTGGAAACAAAACAAGGATTTGAAGCGGATCTAAACCCTGCAAAGCCAGACAGTTTGAAGTCGTCTCAGTGTAAATCCACAATACGTGAACTTGTCATTGACCTGTATCTTATTTGTTAAATGATGCCAAACATCAAAACATAGAAACATGGAAACAGTAATACTCTTGTGTTATAACAGAAAAGGCAAGAAATATAATCCTCATTTGGAAATCTACCAGCTGAACGTTAGCAGATACATGGACTGTATTTATAGAAGTCCAGACGGGGTCATGTTGGGGTCAGCCAGAGCGTCACTCAGCCTACGCGCTCTCCTGGGTAAACAAAAAGGAAACCAAAGGGGGCAGATCTCAAACCGTGCCAACTTTAATCACAAATGACAATCTGTAGAGACTGTTTCTTCCTCTGTTGTCTGCGTTTGATAAGGAAGTGGTGCATAGACTTGTGCTTGGGAATCAGATATGTTCTGATATCACAAGAAAGAAGAAAGCATTTTGGCTGAAAAACGGTACAGTCAAAATGAAAAGACCACTAGGACTGTTTTGGAAACAATTACAATGATGATCGGATTTGGACTTTATACAGTCAGACCGAAACCTCTCCACCATGACCAAAGAGCTGTCGAAGGACACCACAGACAAGATTGTAGACCTGCACCAGACTGGTATGAACCAATCTACAATAAGTATCAGCTTGATGAGAAGAAATCAACTGTTTGAGCAATTATTAGAAAATGTTTAAAAATGATCACAGAACTCATGGATTCAAAACCTGCAGAGCTCCAAACATGTTCAGAACGGTCTTTCGACCAGGGCTGCTCATTCCTGGTCCTCAAGATCCACCACCCTGCCTGTTTTCCAGCTCTCCCTGTACTGCTTGCTGCTGATTACCTGGACCAGGTGTGTCCTTTCAATCAGATTGTGGAGACATCTGACTGAGCCAATCAGCAGGTGGCAGGGCTTGGAGATCTGGAAAATAGTCAGGGTGGTAGATCTCGAGGACCAGGAATGAGCAGCCCTGGTCTGAAGTTTCTCCAGAAACCATCTAGATCAGGGGTGTCAAACTCAATCAACAAGGGGCCAAAATCCTAAACACACCTAAGGTTGAGGGCCGAACAGGATAAACATTTAAATGAACACTCTAAAACTACATGTTTAAAACTTTAAAAATGTAACTTTTTAACATGATTATGAACTAGATATATAGCATTACCTATAATAATGCTAGTGTAAATGCTTTAATCTGAATTTGGTCACTGAAGATGCTAGTGCTGATAGCTGAAGATGCTAAAATTGATTGCTGAAAATGTTGATGCTAAAATGTTAGCTAAATGCCAAATTAGTGTTGAAAACTTAAGAAAAACACTTTAAGGTTAGCCTAAAAAAGGTAAGCTAAAAAAAATTGTAAACTTTAAAACAGCCTAAAAATAAAGGCTAAATTAGCCAAAACAGCTACTATATAAATAATAACCCAACTCCAAAACAGCCTAAAAAAACTTTTTCAAAAATTCCTAAATTAACCAAAGCAGCTAGCATATAGCTGAAATATCAGCTAAACTCCAATATGGCTAAAAAAATAAATAAAGCAGTTAGCATGTAAATATTATCTAAACTCCAAAATGGACTAAAAAATAGAAAAAGCCTAAATTAACCAAAACAGCTAGCATGTAGATGAAATATTAGCTTAACTCCAAAGCAGACAAAAAATACTCTTAAGTTCCAAAATAGTCCAAAAAGCTAACAGAATGCCAATTTTCAAAACTTTAAAACCGTAACTGCTAACATAATTATGAATAATAAAAAGTCATGAATATTATTACAGAATAAATAACTTGAAAAACTTTCAATATTTTGCTCTCCATAAAAATATAATTCGTTAAAATTATGCAAGTTAGACATGAGTGCAAAATAACATCAGGCCATTAGTAACAATAAAATAAAATAATCTGGAGGGTCGGATAGAATTACCCGACCCGGGCCTTGACTTTGACACGTGATTTAGATGTTCCAGGGAAGGATTGGGAGAAAGTCATGTGATCATGATGATCGAAGTGGAAGATTGACGGGAAAAGAATGCTGAGTTAACATCACCCTACCTTCTGTGAAGAATTCTTCACAGCAACCAAGGAGGGGCTTCAGGAGAAGAATCTGAAGGTTCTGGATTGTTCTATCCAGACTCTTGACCTCAATCCAACAGAGAAACTGTGGAGAGAGCTAAAAGTCCCAAACACTACAGACTGGAGAAGATCTGCCTGGAAGAATGGACCAAACCTGCTGAAGGTCTGCAGAAGACCTTTGACCTCGATCATTGAAACCAGGGCTCCACTATGAAGTATTGAGCTGAACTTTAGTTTATTTTCTGTTCTGTTATTGAAATGAATTCTTTAACAGTCAAAGAATTGTATATGATGGATTCTCTCGTTTCTGTCTCTGATAGTTGAAGTTCTGATGAACTCACAGACCCAACTCAGATTTTAGGGGGAACAACCTGCAGAATCTGTGACTGGTTTATACTTTATGTTCCCCTGTACTCCAAATGATAATTTAGTGCCGTGCAGCTTTACCTCTGCTCACTGTATGAAAACAAGTTATCATTAAGGGCAGAAAAAAAATCACTCAAGAAAAATATCATAAATACATTATGCATTTATTATCTTTGAGTACAGATTAAAGATTCTGAATTATTTTACATTTCATACAATAGCAAATCTATATATTAATTGTATGTACAAAGACAACACATTGAGTTGTGCTACAAAGCAGAGAATTACAAAAAGTTGAAACCATGAACAGTGACTTTTTTTTTCCTTTGGACCTGACGTTCCATGTCTATCTCCATGATGACTCTCGGGATGTCAAGACTGCAAGACACAAAAATAAGTTGGGATGACGATCCCTTTGTTTGGGGGAAAAAAATACTTCTTAGGTAAGGGACATCACAAAGACCTGGATTACAGACACACCATCCAGATCTTTGGATTCTGAGGAACTGGAGGAAGTTTGTATTGAAAGTCAGAGAAGCTTAAAGAAAATGACACTCCAAAAAACTAAAGGGCTTGCACCACTTTGACTTTGAAGAAATGCATGAGGGCTTTAATGATTAATGATTGAGGTGGTTTGGAAATCACTTGTGGACAATTATTTACAAAGATTAGATCATATAATCTACAGTTCAACTGACAGCTCAAGGGACTGCTGACTACATGATCCCAGAAGAGGAAAGGATTACATTAAAACAAAATGTTTTTTCAATTAAAGGGGAAAAAAGGTATGAAATATCCCACTGAATGAGTTTTCCAAACATTTTGAAAGATTGTTGTACCTTGGAAGTCATTAAAGCACAAAGCATAGAAAAAATGCAATACTGTCCATGAAGAGTGCAAAGACACTGGTTCAAGTCACAGAGCAATCCCAGTGTAATTCCTTGAAATACAGACAGACTTTGATTGGTTATTGGTTTGGTTTGTAGGGACGGCCACTCCTGACTGACACTTAGGGGTCAAGTCGGTCCCACATCCCACAATACACAAAATCATCAGAAAAGTACAGCGACAAACGATGAGTGGAAAACAAACAAAATTATCCCCAGAGGATTAACCCTTTAACACTGGAGCTTCTGTGTTCAGTAGATATAGATTAAGTTTTTTTAGTTAAAAAAAACTCAATCACACTTTCAACGATTTAAGCAATTTTGGTATTAAAATGTTCAGCCTACTTCTGCTTGTATTTTTGGTATTCATAAACTTCATAGTTGACTATGAATGAGATATTGCTCAAATTTTTTTAAAAACTTTGTGCATTTTAAAACTTGTAAACTTCAACTAGAGACACAATTCAAACTTTAAAATCTTTAGCAACCTCTAGGTTTTTAGGGCAATTTGGAGTGTAGCTATTAATTTAGCAATGTGCTAGCGGTTTTGGACTAATTTAGAAATTTTTCCAGTTTTTTTGGGCAAATATGGAGTTCAGATAATATTTAAGTCATATTTTAAAATATTGGCAAAATTAGAGATTTTTCCAGTTTTTTAGGCTAATTTGAGTTTGGCTAATCTTTTAGCATCAAGCTAGCTATTTTGGCAAAATTGGACATTTTTTCAGTTTCTTAGGATAATTTGGAGTTCAGATTATATTTTAGTATTTTGTTTGCCATTTTAGCTAATTTAGGTACATTTTAAAGTTTTTAGGCTAATTTACAGTTTAGCTAATATTTTAGTAATGTGTTAAAATATTGGCAAAATTAGAGATTTTTCCAGTTTTTTAGGCTAATTTGAATTTGGCTAATCTTTTAGCATTAGGCTAGCTATTTTGGCAAAATTGGATATTTTTTCAGTTTCTTAGGATAATTTGGAGTTCAGATAATATTTTAGTATTTTGTTGGCCATTTTAGCCAATTTAGATACATTTCAAAGTTTTTAGGCTAATTTAGGGCCGTTTTTTACAAAATTAGACATTTTCCAGCTTTTTTGGCAAACTTTTGTTTGGCAAATATTTTAACAACATGGTAGCTGTTTTGGCAAAGTTAGACATTTTTCGATTTTTATTTTATTCATATTTTGTTTTGCAAATTTGGGATTTAGCTATTATTTTAGCAATCTTTAGGCTTCATCATTTTCCGCTATAATTTTCAGCATTTTCCGTTGAAAATGCTTCAGCAGCCAAATTCAGCTTACAGCATTCACACTAGCATTATCGCAGGTAATGCCATATAACTAGTTTTCTTTAATTTGCCGTAACTTTTCAACCGCTAACACAATCAATGTAATTCCAGTATATTCTGAAGGAGAAAAGCGGCGCACAGTATGTTAAAGATTTTCTGTTTAAGCGTCACTGGTGATGCTTCAGGTGTTAAAGGGTTAAAGGAAACAAGGATGTGAGATTTCACAGAGGATGAACTCTCAGCAGAAAGCACGGAGAGAGGGGGGGGTCCAATAGCCAACCCAAATAAGCCAGCACAGAAAACATGAGGAAGTGAGCCTGGAGGGGACGTGGGGGGGGGGCAGCAGGGTCTCACACATACACACCCTCAGGGTTGAGACTGGACACTAGCGGGTTTTGCAGGTTTCTTGGGTGTCCTAAAAACTGTTTAGCCGTAGGGCGAGATGGATACTCCTCCGGAGTTGCAATATGACCTGGGAGGAAGATGAACATCTTTAGAGGGAAGGTCAGCCTATCAGCAGGAAACAACAGTTGTGGTTCAGTCTTGACGTTACCGTCTTGGAAGCCATCCTCCAGATAGTGTGTTAGTTCCAGCTGCTCCTGCAGGTCTGAGCGTGAGTGAGTATGAGACGGCAGCACTCCCGTCTGTTGAATGAACTGCTGCAGGTTACACTGTCTGAGCTCTTTGTTTAATTCCTCCACCTCCTCGTTTTTGGCCTGACAGGCATAAAACATTGAGGGTTAATCAAACAGTGATTATGGGCCAAACTCCAGAGAATTGATGGAATCGTAAGGCTCAGATTAGACAAATTATCCTTTTTAATCTGTGGATATTTTGGATTATTATTACTACGTCAAACACCACAAGAGGGCAGTAGAATCATAGTGTATCAGATTCTCTTGTGCAGACCTCCCAAAAGCACCTCCTCGCTCTGTCTGGTCAATATTCACGTAAATGATCCATTATAAGCAGAAGCTGTGAGCTTTGCATTCGCAGAGTGGCCCTTCAAACCCTCGGGGATCAAGCTACAGTTGTAGGCCCTATGGGGCCTAATCAGCCTTCCTCACACAGATAACTGAAAAATAAACCCTAAAAACCTTAAATAAAAAAACATTATCATATATTTTCTCATTCAAGTCACTTCAATTTTATTTATATAGCCCAATATCACAAAAACAAATGTCTCATTGGGCTTATTCACGCCATCCATGGAGACTATCTGATCAGACAGAGCATCTCTTGGGTATCTAGGGGGGTCTCTGGTCATATGCAAGATAAAAAATCTCTAGCTGGAAGCGGAAATTTCTCAACTTTAGCTGGTTGCATAGGTGGAAATGTCATAAACTTTAGTAAACTCTTTAAAAAAATTATATTTTAAAAACTCTTCAGAACTATCAGTTTTTAAATGCTTATAAACTGTGACGGTCTAGCAGTTTAGTGTGCGACATGAGCTTCAAATGGGACAGAGAACGTTAATCGTTTCATTTCTTTCAAGTCAATATTTACAAGTTTTCAAATTTGTATAACTACATCCATTTACCTCGAGACAAAAAGCAGGTAAAATGCTGCTTTTTGTCTGTGAATCTCGTAAGCAGTTATGGTACGTCAAAGGGAAAAAAGGTTGAAAGCTTAAAACAGGGGGATCCGGTCGAGGACTTCCGACCAATGATTTTGGGTACAAATAATATTCTTTTTGCTCCGGCAGGGGGAGGGACATCCGGCTATTAATTTTAGATTATCCATATTTTTTTATGTATTTAGGATCTAGTGTAATGACTGTTTTTTTCTGGGTTTAGGAGGAGGAGGTAAATAATTGTCATTCAGGTCTTGATGTCTCTGATGCAGGCATTAAGTTTCTCTATGTGGTAGCTTTGGTCAGAGTTTATGGATAAATAAAACTGTGTATCATTCGCATACCAGTGAAAATTAATGCTGTGTTTCCTGATTATCTTTCCCTAAGGGCACCATGCAAGGCATGAACAGGATGGGCCCTAGAACAGAGCCCTGTGGAGCTCCATAGCTTACACGAGAACAATGAGAGGACCGTCCATTTACACTAGGAATAGGCAACTCCAGGCATCAAAGGCCGCAGTGTCTCCATGATTTCCAGATATCCAAGCCCTACTTGTGACTGATTTCTTGGTTCAGGTGTGCTCAGCCAATCAGTACATGCCAGAGCAGGGTATGTTGGAAAACATGCAGTTGCCGAACCCTGTTCTATACTGCAATAAAGTCAACAGTTCCACAAATCAAGGCTCTTCTCTGACCCCCCAAAATGACAAAAGCTGGTGAGAATCTCCCTTATCCACCTGAGGTCTTACCTGCAGTAGAGACTCTGCCCTTCCCAGAGCCTTCTCGGTTTCAGAAAGCTGCTCTCCCAGCTCTGTCACATATTTTTCTTGGCTTCGTAGTTTTGCCTTCACAGCGTCAATAGATTCTTGGGGTCCGGAGCTTTTTCCTTTAGCTTGACACTCCTGCTGGATGTCTTTCTCCAGCTGAGCAGAGCTAACGGAGAGTTTGTGGAGCTGCTGCCCACAGTCGTCCAGTTTGGCTTGGAGCTCCCCCAGTTTGCACCTCATTTCATGATCTTTCTCCACCTCCAATTCCAGTTCATCCTGCCAATATTTCTCAAAGGAGAGCTCGTCCTGTTTTTTTAGCATTTCTTGCTCCAAAAACTGGATCTCCTCTTTCAATCGTCCATCAGAAACTGGGGAGGGACACGGAGATGGATACGAACGCTTCCAGGTTTGCGAATCCCTCTCAAGAGATTCTAGCTGGGCCTCAATGGCCCTCAGCCTCTCCTGCTGCTGAAGAACTTTCTTAAAGACTTCCTCTTTGGAGGCTCCAACAGGTGGTGGAACACAAGGCTTGGTTCCGTGAGGGGACTCAGGGCGGGGTGAAGGGGAGGCTCTTTGCTCTGGAGAGTCCCGAGGAGACCTCTTAACTGGTTTGGCTGGGGTTTTAGGGGAAGTGGATGGTCCTAAGTTAAAGGTCAGAGCTTTCTTAGGCTGGTTGCGTTTTAAAGGCTCTGGCTCTGTATGCTTGGGCAATGAGTTTGGAAGTGTTTTGTCGTGCTTTAAACCAGGTCCATCGCTGCTACTGGGGCCTGTACGGCGTAGGAAGAACTGGACTTCACTGCTGTGCTGGCCTAACTTTGCCAAAGACTCGAGAGGCCTCTCTGTGGCCAGTAGTTGTCGTTCTGTGTCCCTCAGGCGCTGGATGAGAACGTATCGGCCTGTCTGACCTGGAGTTCAGAGACATAAATAATTACAAACCTGAAACTAAAACCATGCAAGCCAATAATTACATTGTTTATTTCATTACAGTTCAGGTCGGTGAAGTATAAAAAAATGGAGGAAAGTCAGGACACTTAAGAATATTTTAGCAGATTTATCTTGCCATGTTAGAGACAGAAGGAACTCAAAGACCAAAGCCACAAGTATAATACTCACCAATGGCCTGAGCCAGAGCAATGACCACATCCTGACATGAAGTTTCCTCAGACAGGCCACACACCACCCGCACCGCTCCATCCACCCATACTTTGAGCTCCATCAAACCAGAAGGGCTGAGAGTCGCCTGAACAAAGTCACTGAGCTGACCAAACGCTCACCGGGCCACAGCTCACCGCAGCATGACCCTCTGGAATATTTCAGCTGTAGAGATAAATCAGAAAGTTTCATTAGAATGAATTACGACGAGAACCCTGATGAAGAGAAATGAACGTTTGAGGTCCTCTACCAGAGGTTCTTGTCCATTTCTGGACTGAGATGTCTGAGGTCTTTCCAGGAATCTGCTGTACCCAGTCCTCCAGTTTGGGGGTTACAGCCCTGCGTGCTCCAACTACCACGGGCACCACTATCACCGTCACCTTAAAAACGTTTTTCAGTTTCTCTCTGAGTCCCGGTACTTCTCCAGTTTCTTATGTTCTTTGTTCTTGATGTACCACGATGGACCATAACTGAAATAACCGATATCAAGAAGTAAGCAAGCAGGATGGCTGACGCTCCACCGGGTGGAGCAGATCTGTGGGAATACTTCAGACATCTCAGTTCAGAAAACCGCAAGATACTGCAACACCCTTAAGCTCCCAGGCCTCTGGGAGAGGACCCAAGCTTGGAGGAGTAACCGCCCACGGAGGGACAGAGGATACAAAATTTACATAAGGTAAATTTGTCTTAAATTTTATTGTAGAAAAAAAATTATATATATGTATATATATATATATATATATATATAGTCGAAGATTAATAGAATAGTCGATTAGTCATTTTTTGTTTTGTTTTGTTGTAATCACAAAACTTCGGTGCACGCTTTCCAAAGATGCATTTACACTGAACGCTTTGTACGCGGTGGAGTTTCAATGTTAAGTCAATATAACAGATGCAACATGAGGCGATCTTAAGTCCCCCGATGTGACATAAGCAACGGGCACAGCGCGAAGGTCTGGCATCAGCCAGAGGTGCGAATTGGGCGGCACTGTCAAATATTTAAGTATCTTAAGTTTGACTGGTCGCTGCGTCGCATCTGCCAATCAGGAACGAAAGCGGGATTCACTCTGGACAGATTGCCAGTTTTCGCTCCCGCGGCAGAGCTCTATCACTTGATATGCTGGCAGACAGAGAGCCGCTGTGGGGTGCAGAGGAAAAAGGTCTCCTTATTTTATTTTTCCCTCTCGTGTTAATACGAGACAGTCAACCTTCAAGCTCAGCCACAGAAACACAGTGGAAGCAGCTGTCATACATACACACCCCCCTGTACCGGGAAAATCTTTTAATAATAATCATATAATTACAATAATCATATAATTTGTAAATTTGTAGAACTTTTCACAATAAACAAACCTGATTTCTCAACATCATATGTGTTTTCCATACATTCTAGGTAAGATATCCATAGACACCGTTCCTTGTTGCAATCATCCTAAATGCATTAGCTGGAAGCTCCTCCCACACGCAGCCACGGGGTCAAACTCAGGAACCTTTGACAGGCTATGAGCAGCGAATTCGTTGCGCGACGAAAGAGGGGTAGGGGCACGTAAAATTTGCCGCGCAGTAGCGCTAGTCCAGGTCAGTAGTGATGTCACAGGAAGTTCTAGGAAACCTGAGAACCATAACAACACACCAATGGAGCTTTAAGGTGGGAAACATGAAAAAAAAAAAAATAAAAGATAAAAGTGTCCAATGCAATATCTAAAGACAGAACTTGTGTTCTATGTAAGCACATTGTGACTGAGTCACTGAAGAGGGACCGTCGTCTAGGTAAGCTAAGATAAGCTAACAATGGCGCGAACTTATTAGCTGAATGCTACCTTACCCCGTTGGAGCGAAACTTCTCTGCTGATGAGAACATTTGCTCTCAAAAGGGAAATAAAGGAAAGAAGCCGCATGATTCATTAAAAGGTTAGTTAACTTTTCTTTATTTTTAGCTAGCATATAGCTTAAACACTTCAAGTTTAAAGCTAATGATGATTAAGATGTGTGTTTTTCATCCAGTGTATACATTATTTTATTATTCTGTGTCTTAAAAAGTTAGTAAAATCTTTTACTTTCACCAAGTATCTTTGACTCTCGTGAACATAACTGCATTTCTTTTGCCCTGGTGGGTAAAAGATACCCCCATCCCCAGTGTCAGACCATCTTTTTGTCGTTGTTCATGGTGTTTTGCCCCCCGTGGGGTGTCGCAGCTTTAAAGGAATTAACTTCATCCTGCTTTTCTTAACAAAGCTTATTACTCCCCCCAGCCCGCCCCCGCTGCTGACTCTGCTGCCCTGAACCGCTATCGTTTCTCCACTGTTCGGAGGCCAAACACAAACATTGCTGGAGGACAAGTGGCTGTCTGATTTGGCAACAACACGGTCCAGAACATCTTAGATGTGAGCGCTCTCCCAGGAAACAAGTGGGAGGCTGTTGGAGATGATCTCATGCAGCAGGAATGCCGCGTCTCCTGTGGGAGGCCTGGCACTACCATGCTTTTCCAAATCAAAGTTCAGCAGTCAGGTCCATCCTTTTAATAATTAGTCCTGCCGCGCTGGCATCTTCCAGAGTGAAATATGAAAAAAAAGAAACGTCAAAAAGCATACAATTACTACAACTACAACAACACAATATCCACCAGTGGTTGCAAAAAATCAAAATAATATTCAACAGAACAGACTTTAGATTATGTTCGGCATCAATAACCCTTAAACACCAGAGCTTCAGTGTTTATATTCTTCAGTTAACTGTAACTTTTCAACCGTTAACACGATAAAAATTATATATGTACTACAAATACTGTATGTACTTGTGTATATATATATATATATATATATATACACAATATACATATATAATATATATGTATAAGTCATATGTATATATATATATATATACATGTATAAATAAATATATAAATCATATATATATGTATATATATATATATATTTATATAATATAAATATATAAATCATATATATATATATATATAATATATATATATATATATAATATATATATATATATATATATATATATATATATATGATTTATATGATGACAACAGACTGTTGGGAGATCGGGGGAGGGGCACTTTTCAACAGAAGGGACAGAATTTTTGCCACACGCCTTCAACCCTTAACCTCCTTTCTGAAGGTTAATTTCAGTTAATCATTAACAAAGTAAAAGCTGTCCATCTCTGAGTGTTGTCTTCGTTTGAGGCTGTCCAAGATCTCCTCGGCGACAGATGCCAGGGGAACTTTTGCAGGGAGACGAGGTATCCTAGCAACACGGCTAACAAACAGCTATTGTGACAGCATGCGCTGACAGTAAACCTGACGTAAGTGGAGACAACACTGTAGCTGCTGATGCTGAATAAACAGAGCATCTGTTCCACACACACACACGTCAGTGTCAGGCTGGCACCGAGCATCCTCTCCACGTCTGCTCTGACATGGATTGTTCGTACAGATTCCTGATGCTCCATCTCTGTACATGCTAGCTAAAGAGCTAACATATTTAATATTTAACCTGCCCTGTCACCTATTTTGCATTCTTACAGAAACTAGGTGTACTAGTTTCTGTTTTCATTGTAAGTTCCTCTGCAGATTTCTGTGAACATTTTACTGCAATGTCAGCAGTTAAATACTGTACAAAGTATTTTACTATAAACACAGGAATTGTGGGAATTTACTGTAAAAAGCAGTGAATATCAGGCTCACAGGCTGTCTGTCAGCTAACACGCTCTAGAAACCATTTCCTGTTCATTCTGAACGTCTGTAATCTTGATTCACTCACCTCAACCTATTTGCACTAGCGCCCTTTTTGTTTATTTCTAGCTTGATCCATTTTAATTTCTTTATAAGTATATTTTCTTGTTCTGCTTTTAGGAATTACAGATATATTTATCTTAACTAGTTATTAAATAGAAAATAGTTAAGAAGTCACATTGTTTGCAAACTCTTAATTTTCAATAAAAGCTCATTAAAACACGTTAAACTATAAGGATCAGTAGCATTTATGACAAGAAGTGTAGGCAAGTAAAATATAGTAGACATGCATCGAAAAATTGATTGAGCAACTGCAGTCTTATTTAAAAAATACAAACATGAACAAGATTATGTTGGTTAAAAGATGTAAAATCAATCAAGAAGTAATTAATTAATTTCTGGCAAACTGCAGTGTCTGTTTTTTAACCTTCTTTGTCTTAAAGTTCATGTGATAAAAACAAAAGTTAGTTGAATCTTTCATGTTCGATTTGTCAACCATGTAACGAGATGTGTATCGAATCATGTTAGAAGTGCTAATTCAAAATTCTCTCTTTATATCAACTGTGCCATCACTAACTATAATGTGAATACTTGTTCACTGTATCCCTTTAGGGTTCACCACAATGATTTACACAGGTGGTTTTGCAGAATTTTTATGTCAGACGCCCTTCCCGACAAAAACTCTGTTTTTAAGAGATTGGGAGACAAAGTTAGACAGTAGCATGAAGGGTTTTGTCTAAGGACCCTCACTGGATTAATGGGACGTGAGCCCAGATATCCTGAGAGACAGTCCTACACCCAGCCAATTATAATGCAAACTCAAATACAAAGACCAACACTGAAAAAGTATTGCAACTATGTTTGAATAAAACCAAAAGTGTGGTATTTGATACCTACAGTAATAGTACTGGATACGTCAGAAAAACAGTACAATCAACATTTCTAAGAACTTCACAACCATGAAAATGGTATAGTTTTGTCTTACTCATCTTATGTTACATTATGAGAGTAACTTAATACAAGTTCATTCAGTGATGGTGCTCTTATTGCATTACACTTTGAAACCTGCATTCCAGCTCCTGAACCAGACAGCAGTTGTCTGGGAGAGTTATCAGCTGCAACATAAGCTCTTCTGGTATGAAAACACATTTTCTCACATGTTCCCAATATTTACTTGAGGAGTTGTGGTTCAGACAGCGAAAGAAACAGCAGAGATACCAACATGTTTGTGTGAGTCTGGACCAGCAGGACCATGACAGAATTCCACACTCTGATAAGATGTGTTTCCATAAAACAACTTTATTGCACCAAAGGTGCCACTTATGGCGAGGAGAGAGTGCTGGGGGGGCAGATAAGTACCAAGGTGTTTACAACTCTGTGTCTCTGTAAAGTTGTACAGTTATTTTCAGGATGAAAACAGCTTTGAACTCCGAAAACCCAGAGGAGGAAACAGATCTGCAAGAAAAGAAGATCAGGAAAGATCTCTATCTAATTGAAATCACCACACAAAGAGAAGTTAAGATGACTGCATTTTTCTGCTCAACTTCTGTTTGTTGCCTCCTTGCTAACATAAAGAGAGACGCTTAGACTAAAGTTTACTTTTCCCTCTGGATCAAGAAAAAGTCTCCGACCAGTGACATGAAGTAGGTGGGGGAGGCAATGAGGGTAAGTAAAATTAAGTCAATAATATCAATTTTAGTGATTTTTTTCTGTTATACTTTGTAAACGGAAGAAAAATGTTGAAATTAAGTTTTAAACAACACACTAACTGTAGGGTTCACATGTTTGTAAATCTGACTCATGGCGGCAGTGCATCACCAGATGTAAATCTCGCCACACGTCACCGCCGCTGACCAAACAGCCAACTTTTCAAACAATGGGAGTGCATTTGTCTTCTTTGAAACAGAGCAGTTTGTTCTTGCTGGTGTGAGGGTTTTACAATGTGACCTCCACTGTGTCACAACCAAAAGCCTGGTTTCATTTCACCTGCTGCAGATAAAGTTCCACTAAATTCAACTTCACTTCAGTTCCTTTAATATTCATATGACCTTTTACATATCTGACAAAACAAACCCACATTCCTCATATGTGGGTCTCATTCAGCTGTTTTTTGAGAATTACACAAATAAGCAGGTTAAAAGTCAACAAAATTGTATTTTTTTTAAAATAATGCTTTAATTTTTGTCTAAATTAACAAAAAACTGTCTGTCTATAATGTATTGCCACACTGAGTCCCGTCCAGGCTTTATGTGGATGTCAGGGCCTGTAGTGGGGATGGTGGTTGGGGAAGGGGGTGTATTTTGATTGAATACCACAGACGTCTTCCCCCCCACAAGTGGCGATAGTGAAGTTGATAATTATTACTACAGATTTATAGCAGCCTCAAACGTCTGAGGGCCCTTTCAGTAAAAGCCACAGCAGTGATCACCAAGGAGGTGGTCGGCATGGCAACGCAAACACTCCTGCACTAATGAGGATGCTGAGTTTGCATACGGGGACTGGCTAGCCTTGGGAAAGACAAAGGACACCCCCCCTCAAGAGAACACGTTTAAACAGAGGTCAGGCTTTCCCAACGGAAAGCTTGACCTCTGGAAGCGCCAAGAGTCCCAACGCCGCTACAGGTAATCTGATACGGATTTAAGGAGGCATCTGTGAGGAAGATTCTGGATCTTCATCTCCATTATAGACTGTGTTTCAGGGCAGAGAAACTCGGACGATATTTGTCGGCTTTATCTACGCTGGTTAAACAATTATCAAAGGATTCTGTTGAAGCCCAATTGACAGGTATGGTGTCAAGTCTTCTAGTATGAAGATGTCATGAAACATAGGAGTCTGACAACAGATGACTGAAATGAAATGAAAACAAGACTTTATCATGGAGGAGAAAAATACTAAACTTGAAAACAGAATTTGAACCAAAGAAACAACTACAGCAAACAAAGAACTCCTCTCAGAACAGCCACCGTATGGGTTCTACTATTCCCGGTGTCCTGATCCTTATGGCTCTGTTCGGCCCCTCAGCTGGGGCGATATTATGTTTGGGTTAGGGTTAGTGTATGCCTGATCACAAAACAGTAAAAATGATAAATGACGCATACTTGTATAACGCTTTTCTACCGTCTTTGAAGGCCCAAAGCACTTCACGTGCATTAATGCCTTTCGACCCAGGTCTCCCTTGAAAAAGAGATCTAATCTCAATTGGATTCCCTGGTAAATAAAGGTTAAATTTGAAAAAAATGAGTAAAAGTTAAAGTCACAGACCCATTCACATACACATTAACTCACTGATAGTTGCTCTCCTGCCAAACACTGGCACCAACCTTCCACCAGAGGCAATGTGGGGTTCAGTGTCTTGCCCAATGACACTTCGACACATGGGCGGGCAAGGCGGGAATCGAACTCGCAATCAGGAGTCGACCGCCCTTCTGTTGCTCCACAGAAGTCCCAGAAAAACACAGAAGGACCCCCACCAAGACACAGCAGGACTTTATTAGACTATTGAAATGTTTCCACAAGTTCCACTGAAGACGTTGCTCTGAATATTTTTCCACAATATGGAACTTTTGTCAACACCATCTAGTCATTATGTCGACATCCCAAAGTCTGTATATTTTCATCTGTGCGATCTCAATGGCTCCATTTTGGGGTAAAAAGGTGGAAGTTCCCTCCCGTCAAATCCGGAACAACAACTCCTATTCCCTATTTCCAAATGTAGGCTCCGTCCCCCTTCAGAGACACGTATTTCAAAGTCCCTACTGAACCTCTTCTGTGAACAACTCATTCTTAGGTGTGTGGGTTTAAGGGAGTAAAAACAAACAGCAGTGAACCCCCCCCCCCCAAAAAAAAAAAAAAAAAAGCACAACCACTACGTAATTATAGTCTTTGCACTGTAAACTACCGGTCTGTTGTCTTCTGCTTCTCAGATAAAACAAGTGAAGGTTTGCTGGGCTGCATGCCAGTCTGGGACTGGTTTTGCAAGCTTAGTAAAAACCCATACTGACAAAAGAATCAAAGTAAAAGATTGTTCTTCTGTGAGGGGACTGGGTCTGTTTCTACAGTTTGGTAAAGTCCGGTCATGTGGGAGACCGAGGGAGTCACGAGGGACATGAAGGCCATGCGAAGAGGACTGGATGATCCATTCATCACCTTCTCCTGCCGGCTTTCGTCCCCGATGATCCTGACAGGAGTGCAGCGTCATTTCTTTCCTCACAAAATGCTAAAGAGGCCAGTCGTGACTCGTGTGCGGCCCAGCACGACCATGAAAGTGGGCAAAGGTCAGTTGGAGGCGCTAGATTAGACCGCCGGTTACTGACCATCACAACATGGGATAAAAAGGATCAGAATCACAAGAACCAAGAATAAAATGAATTAGGCAGCATCAAGTTAAGTTCTGGTCTGATCCAGACTTAGTTTTGGTCTAATGCAGGCTTGATCCTTATCTGATCCAGGTCTGGTATTGTCCTGTTCAAGGTCTGGTTATGTCCTGATCCAAGTTTGGTTATTTTTCTGGTTCTGTCCTTATCTGGGTCTAATTATACCCTGATCCAGGTCTGGTTCTGCCCCTCTGATCCTTTACTGCACAACAGTCTCTGTTCACTTGTAGATGAAATGTAACTCGGCCCGATCTAGCAGAGTCCGTGGAACTGTCCCAGAGAGGAAGGGAAGGTTTTTGAACAAAAAGTTGTTCCTCTTCTGACAACAGATTCCTATCCTGACTGACCTCCATGAAAACAAGTTCAAACAGACACATAACACTTTGGTAAACAGATAAAGAGTCCACTTTCTCCAAAGGAAGGGTTTTGGTAACAGTCCTACACGAGAACAGAGTCCTGAGAAACTCAGACTGCTCAGTGGTTATTCCGTCTTTGCTGGAATTTCACGGTTCACAGCAGGAAGGTTTATCTCTGCTTTGGAACATTTGAATAAATTAATCTTTAATTTTTATGACTGAACAGAGCTGCTACTCCGATATGGGTTAGGACAAACAGAACCTGACCCGAAAACAGAGATGTTAAAGAGTCAAGTTTCCCTCAAACAGGTTTGGTTTCAGACCACGCTGCAGGAAAGGTCTTGCTCCAACAGGTACAAACAGTTCAGTTCAGCAGCCACAGAAGTCTGGCTGGAACAGTCGGGACTCTCTAAACAGCTCCTACTCACCATCGGGGGGCTCTCTGCTCCTGAAACTCTACCTCTTCTTTCTGTCTCTTCTTGGGGCAGCAGGGCCCGGCGTGGGGCTCCGGCAGGGGTCAGAACCGGTTCAATCCAAAGGTGTTCAGGCTGCGTTCCTGCTGCTGCCACGGCTCAGCTCTGCGTCCGCCCTGTCTCTGCACCGCTTCTCCTTTCTGCCCTCCCCCACACAAACACACCCTTCCAGTCGCTCTTCAGCCTCCCCCCGCTGTGCTGACAGATCCGCTCTTCAAAGACAGCAGTTTTTCTTTTCTGTCTCAATTTTTTAAGTTCTCGTATGTTTTCTGTCAATAAAAGAAAATCAGCTGTAATGTGTGGAAAGACATGCAGCAGCCGATCAGCTGATTAAACAAATGAGTCCGTCAGGTGACACTGTTCTTCCTTTTCCTGGAATGAGCTCATAGTCCAGGCTCACCTGCAGGGAGGGCTGGACACCGCCCTGCTCCTGAAGCCCTTCGTTCAGTTTGACACAGACTCATGTCTGCTAGCATAATGAGCCCAAATAATCACATAAACTTCATAAACTCTCTCTGGGATTTTCTTTGACACTTTTTCTGAAACTTTCTCTGAAACTTTCCCTGAAACCTCCTCTTAAATTTTGTCTGAACCTTTCTCTAAAATGTTCTATGAAACTTTCTCTGAAACCTGATCTGAAACCTCCTCTGAACCCTCCTCTGAAACTTTTTCTTAAACTTTCTCTAAAACCTCCTCTGAAAATTTTTCTGAAACTAGCTCTGAAACCTCTTCTGAAACTCTGTCTGAAACTTTTTCTGAAACTTCATAAAGTTTCTCTGAAACTTTGTCTGAAATCTTCTTTGAAACTTTCTCTAAAAAGTCTTCTGAAACCCCCTCTGAAACTTTCTCTGAAACCTTTTCTGAAACTACTTCTGAAACCTCTTCTGAAACTTTCTCTGAAACTTTGTCAAATATTTTGACGGAAACTTCTTCTGAAATCTCTTTGAAACTTTCTCTGAAACCTGATCTGAAACCTTCTCTGAAACTGTGTCTGAAGCTTTCTGTAAAACCTTCTCTGAAACTTTGTCTGAAACTTTTTCTGAAACTTTCTCTGAAACCTCCTCTGAAACTTTGTCTGAAACTTCTTAAAGTTTCTTTGAAACTTTGTCTGAAATCTCCTTTGAAACTTTCTCAAAAAAGTCTTCTGAACCCCTCTGAAACTTTCTCTGAAACTTTTTCTGAAACTACTTCTGAAACTTTCTCTGAAACTTTGTCTAATATTTTTGACGGAAACTTCTTCTGAAATCTCTTTAGAAACTTTCTCTGAAACCTCATCTGAAACTTCCTCTGAAACCTCCTAAAGTTTGAATGCTTCAGGAGCCAGTAGGTCACATGGACCTTTCCTCCAAGGTTGCATCAACAGCTCACTCTTCGTTCATGCTTGTCTCTCAGTCAAATTCTTGAATCAGCAAAAATTGATGAGGATGCAGCTGAACCACAGCAAACAGCCTTGTTGTGGATAATCAAGAAACATCTGGTTACCAGGATCTCACTGAGAAGACAGAAGGTCCAGCGTCATCTGAACACCACAACACACCAAGACAAAAGCAAAGATCACTCTCTTGTAGTTCTCACACTCTAGTGTAACCAGCATAAATGTTATACGACAATCTAAAAGGATAATTGATTTTGTGCGTCTTGGCTTTAGCCTACTTCCTGTCCCAGCTTTTATTCTTATTTCATGACTTCCTGTTTCAGCTTTCTGAACATGGTCAGTTCCACCATCACATCTGACTTTGCTGCTTACAGCTCTGGACAGTTGGACTGCTCTGCATCCGCTCTGATGTCTCCTGCCAGATTCTGTGCCTCTGAACCTGACCGGTCTTGAATCTGTTCTGTCTGCCTTTGACCCTCAGACCTGCCTCTACCCATTGAATCTCAGGATTTGGATTTGGATCGGACCACTGATCCAAATCTTGGAATATCACACTGGTTTCTTCTTCACTTGCCCCTTCACTGGATACTATCATACCTCTTTCAGAGGATTCTGCAGATTGGTCTCCTCCACAGTTGCTCCTCTTCTAGTGGCTCATACTCCCTAAATCCATCTGTTACCAACCCAAAACACCTGTCTTCCCAGAGCCCCGTCTAGTTTTTACTACTTCACCGGTCTTCACCGAGTACTTCCGTTAATCTGTTGAACTGTATTCTCAAAAACTGGATTTATAATCCCGACATACTATTCCGTTCATAGTTTTCTGTCTTCTTTTAGCAGCAGAGGCTCCATTCCTCTGGAACTGGCTTCCTCTCAGCCTCAGATCCATAAACTCAGTGTTAACCTTCAAAAAGCCGCTAAAATATCTTTTTACAATTACTTTTTCCTCATTCTGTTCCATATTCTGTGTTTTACATTGTGTTTTCCTGTGAAGTTTTATCTTAAAGGCACTATACAGAGTCCTACACTCCTCCTACTAATTACGACAACAGATTTAGTCTTGGTTGGGTATTTAAAGGGTTAATAACAGCTTTTTAAATTAGATCAGGCGTTGGTAAACAAACAAGCTATAAGCTCTAGGTTTAGGTTTAAAGAAATTTGAATTGCGATTTATTTAGTACAAAATCATAAATCTATCATTTGTCTATCCCACCCGCCTAACCGTCACCATCCAATCACCAGCTGAAGAAATCTCACATCAAGAGCTTCATCGAACACACTGAGAGCGGTAAGGTTGGTCATTCTTATACATCATCCTGTTGGACATAAATATTATTCAGTCATTTTGGACTGAAGTAAAGATGTCACCAGGAGAAGGCGGAGCGTTCAGGTTCGTCTTCTGTGGCTCCACTGATCCCTACCTATGCTCCCCAACCTCTGGTACTGATCCAGTACCAAAGAATGGACCGCACTGGTTTTCTAACTCTGATTTTAAACCGTCAACGAACATGGATCGGTACCGGTCCTGAATGAGGTACAGGTTCCGGATGCGGTACCAGGCTAGGGTTAGGGTGCTGGGTTAGAGTACCAGTGCCGATGTTTGGGCTGTATCCGGTACCGCGTCCGACAAAATGACTGGACCCCTGATTTCATCGGAACAGCCAACACGTCAGAAAATGACGAGTCCGGGAAAAAAACAAAACGTACATTTTTAACGCTGAGGGTCCTTAACCACACATCAAAATGTGACGACTTGGGAACACAGTCGCAAAAAAACACACACACAAAGACACACACATACAAAAGAGAGAAACACACAGACAATGACACACAGACGTGTACAGAGACACAAAGACAGACAGAAACACAAAAAGACAAACACACAGTGACACACACACAAACAGACAAAGACAAATACACACCCATACAGAGACACACACAAATCTAAAGTTAACATTGATTGTGTGCTCAGACAAACACGATGAGGACTCTTCTCCTTGATGAAGATTTTCCAATCAAAGCGTTTCAACAGCAAACGTCCTCATGAGGAGAAATACGAGCGGCTGAACTTCCAGTCCTGAAGATGTCCTGAATTTCAATGTGGAGGCCGAGGCGATCATCCCCGTCTCATCTCAGGTTGGAGAGTGCTTGAGCGTTTGGTGAACGGAGCGTGTGCGTGAGGCTGAATTAATCATGTGTTTGTGTGTGGACGCTCCACATTATTAATCAGCTCTCAGACAGAACCACAGTTATGCAAATTCTCGCCCGTCTCCCACACGGCTGCATCAGAATCCACCACTAAAGACGTCTGTGTTGTTGGGTCAACCATGGCAACGTGGCGGCAAACACCAGGCCTCGGCACCGGTTTGCTGATGGTTGCATCAGCAGGAACAGGATCAATGACACGCCTCCTGCAGTCAGAACTCAGAACCGCCCAGAGTCCCTCTGAGCTCATCATCGGGCTTCATGACCCTCTTTAAACCGTACAGTTTTCCAGAATGGCTTATTGATCGCCAATGACTTCTAGAGCTAATAAATATATGTCACTTTTTCAGTGTTGCCCTGGCAACAAATCCCAAAGATCACCTGGTTGTGGGATTGAGAAAACATCACAAGATAAACAACAAACACAAAGAAACTCGACAAGCAGAGCAAAGACGACCGAATGCCATTTTTCAGGCTCCCTTAATATGGTTTTTATAAATGTTTTAAAGGGACTGCACGGGGGTGTAGTGGTTAGCACTTTCACCTCACAGGGGTTCAAATCATTCCCACAAAAAAAAACATGGTTTGTTGGTTCATTGGTGGATCTAAATTGTGTAGTTCTGGTGACATGCTCAGTGGGATAAGCTCCAGCAACCACATGACCCCAAAAGGGATTAAGTACGTTTGGAGAACGGGTGGATGATGTAACCTTGACCACGTCAAGGTTACATCTACAGAACAGCGGCTGAAGAACCAGTTTCACGAGACAGTCTAAAGGTTTCAAAGCCTGAAGCTATTAAACAAAAAACTTCTTTGCTGTTTCAGTCAACTCGGACGTCGCAATAATGTTTAATGCAACTCAGAGTATATAAAAAGATCAGAAAGATGTGATCACAACACCAAAACTGCCACAGACAATCTTTTAGGTTGCCCCAAGGACAACAGAAGTTGCCCGCAGGTCTTTCTAAAAATAACTTTAGAGCTGCGGATAAAATTAAATATGATTCAGTTGCTTTTTTCTTTTTTTTTTTTTTTGATTATACTTGTATTTTCATAGATTTAAAAAACAAAATCAAGATCTCTGACCCACTCCAGTTCAAAGATCATTTTGTTAAAAATGCAGGAGATTTGCTCATTAGTTCAAAATGCGGCAACCAGCTCAGTGGTCTTGTGGTAGAGTGTCCGCCCTGAGAATGGAAGGTCGTGGGTTCAAGCCCAGGCCGAGTCATACCAAAGACTTTTAAAATGGAACCCAGTGCCTCCCTGCTTGGCACTCAGCATTAAGGGGTTGGATTCGGGGGTTAAACCACCAAATGGTTCCCGAGCGCAGCTGTGTCTGCAGCTCACCGCTCCCTTAGGGGATGGGTCAAATGCGGAGAACAAATTTCGCACACCTAGGTGTGTGACAACTAATGAAACTTTACGGTTTGTTTAAAAATATATAAGTTGACTTTTCTTTAACATTATATAAATGATAACAACATAGTGAAAATGGGACATTTTTCCCATGAAATGTAAGCAATCATCTGAAACTTTAACAATTAATTAGATTAATTAAGGATTTTGTTTGTTTTCCAGCTTGTTGTCATTGTTGATAATTATGGTGAGAAATCAGCATCTTCACATAGAGAAGTAACATTATTCATTATTTACAATACATAAACTAAGTAAATTTGTAATTTCTACTCAGGAAGTAGCTCTCAGATTGGTTGGTGACCCCTGATGTATGGGATCAGTTCACATCAAGCTTGAAAAAGGACCACCATTTGCCTTTGGGGTCCTTGATGCCTCATTCCTGCTTCCACTGAATGATAAACTCCTTTTTGTTTCCTCCAGCCAAGAACTCCAGTCTGAATGAGGAATTAAAGCGGGAGACGAGAACCCCAATAGATCAGCAATCCTGACCCTAAACAAGCCGTCAGCAGCATTAAAGAGCAGCCTCATCAGGTTAAAGTTGAACTCAAACAGAGAGTCTCTGGGCGTCATTACAGCCGACACCTTAAATAATGTCGAGAGCTGAACTTTGAGAGTCTGTGTTTAAACAGCAGGAGAACAAACAAGTCAAACAAACGCTCACATCCCGGAGAACAGCAACTTGTTGCTCTTACCTTTGCAATGAAAGAGCCGCTCTGCCTCAGTGTTCACATGATACCTGATCCGCCTGACTCGGGAGGGAGGGGGCCGTCACCCTGGAAACCAGCGCTCTGTCAGAGGGCCAATGGCACGCATGCAATTGTGTTCAGACAAAAAGTCACATGACCCCCCCCACCACATGGGGAAAAGAGGAGAAAGAAGGGAGGATGGTGGTGTGGGGGTGAGAGTGAACAAATAACTCAAAGAGTCTTTTGGGTGGACGGAACATTTAGATGGTCTAAAGATGTGAGTTTTATTGAAGCAATCTGATATTTTTATTGAACATTTCTACTTCATTGGAACTTTTTAATAAAATGCATCAAAAGTAAACATTGATTAAAATGCTCCTATATGAGGTGGACCTGGTGATGTTTTTGATATTAAAACAACACAAAAACTGTAGTAAATCGTATTTAAAGCACAAACTGGAACAGGTGCATTGTGGGAATGGTCTAGCCACGGCAGATGACTCACATTGGTTATGGGATGGCTGCAGTCAAAGATTCTGCTGCCGACCTCGTGAAACTACGAACTCACATAGGTTCACACGATAGCCACCCAGAGAACCCGGGGGTAACCCCCCCCCCCAAAAACACATACACCCCCACACACACTCCTAGATCTTAACCCCCCCACTACCTTGTAAATCAGACCACAACCTCCAACTATCCAGTGAGCTAGATCTCAACCCCCCCACTACTCTATAAACCAGACCCAAACCCCCCCACTACTCTGTAAACTAGACCCCAACCTCCCCACTATTCTGTAAGCCAGACCCCAACCCCCACTACACAGTATACTAGACCTCAACCTCCCCACTACTCTGTAAGCCAGACCCCAACCCCACTACTCTATAAACCAGACCCAAACCCCCCACTACACAGTATACTAGACCTCAACCTCCCCACTACTCTGTAAGCCAGACCCCAACCCACCACTACACAGTATACTAGACCCAACCCCCCCACTACTCTGTAAACTAGACCCCAACCTCCCCACTACTCTGTAAACCAGACCCCAAACTCCCCACTACTCTTTAAACCAGACCCCAACCCTCCCGCTACTCTATGAATCAGACCCCAACCCCCTCACTACTCTGTAAACCAGACCCCAACCTCCCCACTACTCTACAAACCAGACCCCAACCCCCCACTACTCTGTAAACCAGACCCCAAACCCCCCGCTAGTCTATAAACCAGACCCTAACCCCCTCACTACTCTATAAACGAGACCCCAACCCCCCACTACTCTATAAACGAGACCCCAACCCCCCACTACTCTATGAGCTTGACCCCAACCCCCTCACTACCCAGTAAGCTAGACCCCAACCACCCCACAGCTCTATAAATCAGACCCCAAACCTCCCGCTACTCTATAAACCAGACCCCCCCCCCACACACACACACACACACACACACACACACACTGTTAATATGAGAAGGTAATCAAGAGAAAGTAAACCAATCAGAGGGTGTTTGTAAATCTATTTGATGCTTTCTAACACAGCATATAAGCTTATGGTTGATTTCATTTTAAAGACAGAAAAATCAAATCTGTCCCAATAACCATTTTTACTCACGCTGTTCTCCAACGCTCAATGACACCGTCAGCCTACGCAGTAGCTGAAGAAAGAGGGTGCTGGTGTCTGCAGAGGACAACCACCTTTATCTATCAATGGCATTGGTGATTATCAATGGCATTGGTGACACCATCACCAATGCCATTGATTGTCAATTGGGGGGGTTGTCCTCAACACAAAAGACTATCAATAGAATTGTTTCGTCTTCTACAGGGAGGGAGGGGTATGCCACAAAGTCATCGAGAGGAGGCCTGGCCTGGTTCCAGGGTGGGACCTCGGTGATATTAGCCTGACTGACTTAGAATAACTTCTTTCTTTTTTTTCATAAGTAACATTTGAACTGTTGTCAGTCGGTTTGTCACCTTGGACCTGTCTACCATGGGAGACCCAAAGAGCAGAGCCCCAAGGATCAGTCAACCCAAACATCCTAGAGCCCAGTACATCCGCATTCTGTCATCTGGAAAACCCTGAAATGCAAATGCTGAGATGTATGTGCAGATAGTGGAAGGTTTGGTCATTTCAGATCTGCTGTCTACATTTCTGTCATTTGATTCTGAGCAAGCGGAGAAAAAGAGAAACACTTGTTCCTCTGTGAGAAGAACTGATCAGATCCACCCAAAAACAACACAGGGGAACTTTACCAGACCAAACCCGACAGAGGAAGAACCAACTTCACAAACTGCTTCAATGCAACATATTATTTCATACAGGCATCTAAAAACTTGATTGTAACAAAGCTCCCATTTTGTCAAATCTTTACCAGAATCATCAGGTCATATTTTTATTGAAAAGTTTCTTAGTTTATCAACACACAAAAGCCCCCTTTTGGGCTACAAATAAAGAACATATAATGCTTAACACTGTAAAAAAAGAAGCTGTGGTCCCCAGGATTTCATTGAATTAAAGTGAAGCCAAATCAGACAGAAGTTAAAAAAATAGTGTTTGGGGCAAATGTGTATTCACTCCATCAGGGTTGCTAAGGATGAATACTCTAACATTAGACTAGTTTCTGTTCAAAAAGGTCTCTACTGTAAAAGCACCTGATTTTTATCAAAACAGAAGAGAAAAGAGGAAGCTACATCCCAATGAGGAACTAAAAGAGAAATGAATGAATGGAGGAAGTTGAAGAAAATGATTGGGAGGTGTTATGTAACTTCTCCAAACACAGAATCAAACTACAGATTGTTCTATGCGTGTTTGAAATCAGGAAAATCAGAGAAACTGGTCATACATGTGAATGGTAAAAAACATTCTCTTATGGTAAATAAGATCAGTGGCCCTGTGGGAGAGCGTCCGCTCTAAGACTGGAAGGTCGTGAGTTTGAATCCATCTGAGTCATAAAAATTATTATAAAAATGGGGTTCAGAGTGTCCCTGTTTGATACTTAAGGGTTGAATTGGGGGTTAAACCACCAAATGGTTTCCCATGTGTGACTGTGTCTGCGGCTCACCTCTTCCCCAGGGGATGGGTCAAATCCTGAGAACAAATTTGGCACAACTGGAACTTTTTGCGGAAATCGAGCCACCGATCCTGACATCAGACATGTGCCACAGCTGTCCTTATTTGTGTTTGCAGGTGTTACATGTGCAAAAACAAATGTTTTGTTCCTTTTTTCTTTGACACTGTCATGTTCCATAAGCGTAGCATCAAAACTGTGAAGATGCAAATTTATAATTCATATACTCATCTTCATATTTATTCAGTCACCATACTTTTCTTCCTAAATGAAATTCTTCCTGAAAATGTCCGCCTGCTTTTAACCTAAAATCTACTGAAGGACTGTTAAAGCTGTCTTTAAGGTCCCCCATGAAAATTTTTTTTATTTAAAAAAAACGTTCCTAGTAGGGTTTTAATTATGATTATGAAATTTTTAAGCAACATTCAACAACCTAAATGTCTTAAAAGCCATTTTTTGTGTTGATCTGAAGCCTCTGTTACCAAAATATCCTCTGAGGGGGCGTGGCTTTTGGTGTTTTTGACAGCTTTATCTCACTAGTGTAAATCTACACCTCTGCCACGTAAAAATGTCCAGCCGTATGGTTCTGATCCAGATGTCAGCTTGGACAAGGAAGTGAAGATTTTCGTGGACCGAACTTCCTCCAAAATCCTGATTCTTTCTCTTTCCAGTTCACCAAAGACTCTTTTAGCTCATTCTCCAATGTTTCTTGACGTTGCTGTGATCAAGTCATTCAATCCGTTGGTTTCTCAGAGCAGAAAATACTGAAAGCTAACATCCAAATGCTCTTTCATTGACTTACAATCCTTTCCAACTGCTGTCAAATGAGCCGCCGTTCACATTTCCGTGGTCACATCAAGAAGCTGCGTGGAGTCTGGTGGAGATTTTCCAGCGTTCTCAGCCCTGCTACCGTAAGTACTGGATGAAACTCTCACCAAAAATTCAGTGATGGCTGATTTAACCAAATAACTGTGAACGGCGGCTCATTTGACTGCAGTCTTCTCCAGAACCTAAACTAGACACGCTAGCCGGACCAGATGAGGGTTTAGTGCATGTGGAGCAGAAAGAAGATCATTCATGAAAAACAGAGTCTTTCCAAACAGTTTGACTGACAGAGATTTCAAAGGAGAAATACTCTGAAATACAAAAGCAAAATGATTTCTTATGACATTTGTTCTCTCAAATAAGAAAAATCCCACAAATACATGCTAAAAATCATTGGAGGGGGACTTTAACACTAATGTTCTTTGATTTACTGTAACTTTTCAACCGTTGACACGATCAACGCAATTCCATTAGATTCTGAAGGAAAAAAGCAGCACAAGCTTTAAGTCTGGATTGGTATTATTAACAAACCTACACTATTATTTGTGTGGTTTTTTTTAATGAAGTCCAAAATCTGTCAGACAGAAAACTAGTGGAAAGCAGGTGAGCAGGGTTTGTATTTTTAATTGTTTAATTAATTGTAAATTTGAGGCAAATAAGTTTGTTAGGATGAAGACTTGAAATCCCATACTTGCTCATCTGAGGAAGCAGAAACCCAGAGGTGTCAAGCTCATTCCGACATGTTCCTGAGCAACACTGAAGATACCTTTTCCTGGAAGTGGAGGCCTGCACACCGGCGTTCAGGGGTTAAAAGTTGTTTTGGATGAAATTCCTGAAATGTTCCTTCAGGGAGAGTCTGGTGGGTTTACCTGTCTGAACTCATATTTCACTGATTAGCACCATCACATTTGTTTTTGACTCAAATTTTATTAACGAGGCTCCGTTTATGCTCAGCATAAAGGTCAGTTTTGCTTATTATCCAGCAATTACAGTCGATAATCTAAATCGTATTTGCACATGTAATATGTCAAAGTAGGGAGGCAGAGTGGTATAGTGGTCTCACCTTTGGTGCAAAATCCCCCCACTGTCTCAGCAACATGATTCATTGGATCATTGGTTACTGCATTAACACAAAAAGTCTCAATTTTCAGCTGTTGTCTGGCAAAAGGAAAGACATTTTTAGAAAGAAAACTAAAAAGAGTCATTACAGAAATAACACAATCATAAATATAATTTAAAAACTTTCTTTTAAAAACTGTCTAACGTGTCCAGTAGGATTTTCTGTTAATGATTCTAATATTTGGTCCTGCAGACGGAAACGATAAAGAACCAATGCGAAGTTTGATAATTAACAGAATCAGTTTTGTAGAGCGGCTGTCGTACACGGGGGAGGAAATGTGCAAAGCTGGCTCAAATAAGGAAGAGAAAGACCAAAGAGAATAACTTTATTAAACTTTATTATAACTTTATTTAACCTGTGGATTTTAATGTCAAGAGAATAAGGAAGTCCAAGTTAGTGAAGAGTAGAGGCTACAGGGGCGGGCTTTGAAGGTAGAATTTGTCATAAATCAGGTGGCAGAGCGTTAGAGGGGGTCTCAT
This sequence comes from Oryzias javanicus, assembly GCA_003999625.1. Taxonomy (NCBI): domain Eukaryota; kingdom Metazoa; phylum Chordata; class Actinopteri; order Beloniformes; family Adrianichthyidae; genus Oryzias; species Oryzias javanicus. The sequence continues at coordinate 29,138,592 of CM012442.1, forward strand.
TGTTTTTTAGCAAATGTTTATTAGTTATGTGACTCTGTGACGGACAGTCTGGGGTGAACCCTACTGTCTGATAGCTGGGTAGGCTCCAGCTTCCTGTGACCCTAACAAAGATTGGGCAGCTTCCTGGTGCCAAGTAACTGCTGTCTGGTTGAGTATTTTGACAAAATCAAAACAACATATATATCTGAACGGATTTTCCTTGACATATGACTCTTCACAGAAAGAGTTCTCCATCTGTTTTGGAATAATTTCTCCTTTCAGACTAATGTACTGACAGGTGACTCCTGTGGCCTCAAAGCAGGAATTATAGCATTTGTTCATATTCTGCTCCACTGCCTCCAGTTATGTAACTCCACAGCATAGAACTGGTTTCTTGATGGTTTTGTTTATGTCTAGGGACCTCCATCTGCCAATCACATCTATTCCATGTAAACGTGCCTATAAAAGAGACTAAACAAACACCAGCTGTGTTGTTTCATCAGATGTCCCTCACAGTCAGCTGACTGCATCCGGTCTTCTCCTTTAAAATGTGTCCATCAGAGTATTGAGAGTGCAAACACAGAGAGAGAACAGTCTCACCTCAGCTCTTCTGAGTAATGTTTTCACACCAGCAACTAAACCTGAATGGAAAGTCATTTAGATCAAACTAACTAGTGTCCTTCTGTCTGTTTTTCTCCTGAAGGTTGGTTACTAACCTCAAGTGGTAAAATGAAGTTATTACAGCAAAAAACACAATTCAACTCTTTCTTTTGTTTAAAAAAAGTGAAGAATAATCATCCATCTTCATCCTGCACCCTGAACTCCAGAGGACACAAAGGACTGAAGGCCCTCACGTCCCTGGATTGACCCTAAAAAACTTGTCTGTCACGTTGCTTGTTTGGTTTGGGGAGATTTTCCTGGTATCTTTTCCTTAAATCCATCCATCCATCTTCTTCCGCTCATCCGGGATCAGATTGCGAGGACAGCAGTCTAAGCAAAGATGCCCAGACTTCTCTCTCCCGGTCACTTCCTCCTGCTCCTCAGGGCGGACCCTGAGATGTTCTCAGGCCAGCCGAGAGACCAAGTCTCTCTAGCGTGTCTTGGGTCTTCACTGGGGTCTCCCCTCAGTGGAATATGTCTGAAACATCTCCCCAGAGAGGCGTCCAGGAGGTATGTGGACCAGATTCCTGAGTCACCTCAACTGGCTCCTCTGGATGTGGAGAACCAGCTGTTCTACTTCGAGATCTCTCCGTATGACCGAGCTTCTCACCCTATCACTTATGCTGCATTCACACCGGACAAGACTCGCAGGTCAAATTTGCATCTGCCGACTCTCTTTTGGTGCTCGTCAAATTTACCGCTCTATGCCTGACAGCCACGGAGCAACCGCCGACGTTTTTCCTAGACTTCATTTGTTGCCGCCTCATGGAAAACCTGGATGATGTTTAGCCATTAGCTTGGGTTTTATGTTTTGGAGAGCTCTACAGAGGCACTGGCAAACACGTCACCTAAGTCTGGGTTCACCAGATCATTTAGTCTCTGTGCGGTGTACTTCATTCCTGAGGGCTGTTTTAAAGGTTTTAAAGTGAAACAGTGCTTGACTGTCACGTAATGCTGCAGAAACGTGTCATCCAAGACATGCCCACTGCATTTAGAGACTTAAGGAAACTCAGTGGCAAGGGACTCACTTGCCGAGTACCTCTGTGACTTGGGTGATGGACAATCCCACCCCGAAGTGCTTCTGCTTCCTCAAGAGAAGGCGTGTCTCTTTGTCCTCCTGAGTTGCCACATGGTTTGTCAGAATCTCCTTGAAGCCAACCGATAATCCTTCTCCATGGGCTTACAGAGCTCCTCCCAGGACCGAGTTTTGTCTCCACAAAAGCCCAGGCTGCAGCTTGCTTAGACTGTCGGTGCCTGTCAGCTGCCTCTGGAGTTCCACAAAGCAGCCAGGCTTGATAGGACTCCTTCTTTAGCTTCACTGAATCCCTTACCTTTGGTTTCCACCACTGGGTTCGGGGGTTGCGACCACAGCTCCGGAATGGAGATGGAGAATATGGTCCACTCTGACTCAATGTCACCAACCTCCCTCTGTACGTGTTTGAAGCTCTCCAGGATGTGGGAGACTTCCCTGACAGAGGGCTCAGCAAGATGTTCCCAGCAGACCCTCACAGTAAGTTTAGGTCGGCCAAGTCTTTCTTTCCGGCCTCCTTTCCTGCCAGCTAGTCCAACTCAGGTAGTGATCAGTGGACAGCTCTGCCCCTAACTTTACCTGAGTGTCCAAGTCATACGGGTGTCCTGATGCCAGGCACATTGATGGACACCTTTGTGCTTGAACATGGTATTCGTTATGGACCAACTATGACGTGCACAGACGTCCAACAACAAAATACCGCTCAGGTTCAGATCAAGGATTCTGTTCCAACTAATCACACTCCTCCAGATGCCCCTGTCACTGCCACCCAGGAGGAAGATGGAGTCCCCCTTTGGGACACTTTTGAGCTCTCCTGCAGGTGGTGGGCCTACACGAGAGTGATCACACGTCGTTCTTTTGGTCTGGACCTGACCGGGTCTGCCGGAGGAGGCCAGGACACCAGGTGCTCCCCTGTGAGCCCTAACTCCGGGGCTGGCTCCAGGGGATGCCAATCTGGGCAACATTTCAAAATCTTTGAAAGTACTTTTCATAAACTGGTTCTGAAACATCTTTTTGTCTGTCTCGTCAGCGAGGACCTGTCTACAATGGGAGACCCTACCAGGGGCTGAAGCCCCAAACAGCATAACTTGTTAGAGCACTCCAGCACTGAAACCCCTGCACCATGGTAGGGTGGCGGTTCAAGGAGGGATCCTAAAATTCTGATTTAATCAACATTGCTATTAAGTACAACAGTAACTTTCCCACCATCCCTTGTGTGTTGACTCTGTGGTTTAAATCCCAGTAATATGGGGATTCTGTGTCTCTTGTTTGGACAAACATGTAAACCATATTGAAATGAAAGGAAGTTTTCTACAAACAGTGCTGTTAGTTCAGCTCCTATAAGAACATCTGAGCCTTAAAAGGTTGGAAAGGTGTGGACGTCTTAAAGCACTTGTGAACCATTTTTATGAAGTTATATTAGTGACAAAAGTATTGTGTCAAAATAGTACTTATCCCAGCTTGGTGTGCCATATAGCAAAGAAGCCGTCCAAAAAGAAACAGCCTCTTGATCTTCTGTTCTCTGATTGGTTGATTTTCGCCTCCCTTACCCCTCCTCCGCTCAGTCTGAGCCAAGTTAGTTTTAGCACAAATATCTTGCAGGGAGTGTGCCATAAGTCAGAATGACGTTTGCGTGAGATGTTTCACACTGACAAAATTTTAACAGCACATTTTTATACACAGTTACAAAACTGATGCACAAATGTTTGATTACAAGTACAAGACTTTTTTTTTTTTTTTTTACAGTTTTCTACAGTTACAAAACTTTTTTACAGATGTACAATACTTTTATCACTAACATAACTTCCAACATTTTCCTGTGTGGTCATAAAATCAGAAAGGCTACAGTGCAGCAGCTTCACAGACAAAACTCTTTTAATGTCTTTGAAGAAATCCTGATCTTATTTCATCATGGGGGGAGGGTGTAAAAACATGGAAAAGTCACAAGGATTTCAAGCTCTCTCTGCGGCACAGCAACTGATGCTGCTGAGGGGGGGTCGGCAGTAGCACTGGTGCAGTGTGGGGTCGGGACATTGCTGGTCTCATGGAGATATGTGACATCTTGTTGCTTTGAACAACGTCCAAAGTCTGTCTGAAACAGAAAACATTCCTCTTCAGATCAAGGACAAAGACCCCAGAATTCACATGAACATTTGGTGCTGAACTCCAGAACTTTATTTTCTATCATGGCTATAATCCACATCAGCTCTGGGGTTCTGTTCTCTATTCTCATTAACTTCTCCTTTCTTCTACTCTTTATTCTCTCTTATATTTAGTTCTCCATGCTTCTGTTGGTGCAGTTTGATTCACATGTTGTTTTTCTCTGAGTGATTTCAGATCCAGGTGGATCTCCCACGCTCCTGCTCCTGGTCGTGGACTTAACTTCTGCTTCGTCTGACTGAGGACTTCATCACCACTCGTCCCTCAGCTCTATCTGAATGAACCCTATTCATATACGTAGTTGTAGAAGCTAATTATTCTTTAACAGTTCTGGTCCTGTCCGTCCTGGGATAGGATCTCTCCCTCATGTGGGAATCCCTAAGGTTTCTTCTTTTTTCCTGACTCAGGTTTTTCAGGAGTTTTTCCTTACCGAGAGGGAGGATCAAAGGGCAGGGATATCCAGTTTATTTGGTCTGTTTAGTCTTTAGCAATTTTTTTCATATTTTATGACTAATTTCTGCATCTGTAAAATTACATGCGTGAAGCCCAATGATCTTTGTGATTTTGGGCTACATAAATAAAATTGAACTGAACTGAGTGGAGATATCGGGAGGAATTGAAGGATCATTTTTCTCACTATATCTTGGGAGGGGCCAATAGAGGACTGTGTCATCACCGTAGAGGTGGATTAACAGAGTCAAAAGCTTTAGCTAAGTCAATAAGAATGGCAGCACTCTGCAATTAAGCGTCTAAGGCAGAGGTGATGTCATTTAGAGTTTTAAGAGTTGCTGTTGCACATCCATAACCAGTTCTGAAACCTGATTGGACGTGAGATAAAATATTGTGACCGTCTGGGTAATGTAGAAAATTGATTATTTATAAGTATTTCTAAAATCTTAGCAAGACCAGGAAGAATGGAGGTAGGTTTGTAACAGTTGGGGCAGAGGTGTCAAACATAGAGCCCCCGGGCCTCCAGATGGTTTAATCTGGCCCAGTCACAAAGAGAAAAGAATATAAAGTTGTTGAAAAAAAATCAATTTTTTAGCCCATTCCTGTGGTGAGTTATGATTATCTAAAGAAATAACTGCAATGCGCAATTCCACCACTAGGGGAAGCAAAGGAAACGCAAAACCAGGATAACAAGAGATCAAGAAATAAACATAATAGACAATGTAATAATAAGTGATTAGGCTACTAAAAGGCTACTTTTTTTGTTCAGCAGTTTGATGCTCCACTCACTTCATGTAAAAAAAAAACTTAAAAAGTAGTTATTTAAAACATAAATAACTCATCTTGTTTGATGAGCTGAACATATTATATGAACCTCTTGAGTTTAAAGGGTCACCAAACCCTAAATCAACCTTTTTTGGCTGTTGACCTCTATAAATATGGCTTCAAAAGTGTTGTCTGTTGGTTGTTGCCTCATTTTTTGACAATTTAAAATTAACTTGTTTAATTCCTGAGAATATGGTAAAAAACTGTCTGTGTGCTGCCCTCTACAGGTTGAAACCAGGTATTGCAGTTGAATTTTCTAATTGGTCAACTGGTGTTAGTCTCAGAAGTCTGACGTCATCATACTCTGAGCTCCAGTATAAAAGCCCCGCCCATCTTTGATTCCGTAATGATCAGGTGTTAGCAACAGAATGCAGCTGTTTCAAGGAGACATGCAGGTATCAGCAACAAAAATCATCTTAGCTCCCTCATTTTGTAACAGATTTTCACAATACATGGCTAAAATTAAAGCTTAAAAAAATTATTGATGTTGTGGTATATTTACATTTTTATTATCTCTAAAATCTAAGCTGTAAATAGTGCCAGAACTGCACCTTCTAGTATTATGGTTAACGCACTGTCGTCAAATGAACAGATTTTGATTTTGTGCCAGAATCTATAGAATTGAGCTCGCAAATGAAATACATATCAATGGTCTTGAGCCAGCAGCTCGAAACAATTTGGTTCTGGACCATGAGTGAGGGCCTCGGGAGAAGGGGGAGGCAGAAAATCCTCAACCTCCATAAAAAGTTCTGTAGAGAAACTTGCATGACTTTGCCTGGTATCGCTCTCCACCACTCTCCATATTGAAGACCCAGCATACATTACATAAAGCTAACCTAACTGTCAATCATAGATCCAAGCCACACCCCCACCGCTCAGCCTGGTCCCACTAGCCCCGCCCCTTTTTGGTCATTTTTCAAATCTGTGCTGAGAATAGAGTCAGCCTCCAACTGCCCTGTCAGGTTACCCTTTGAGGAACTCCTCCTACCCTGAGTTGGCTCTTCTTAGTGGGGGTGGGTGGGGCATGTGAACACATTGGGGGTCTGCAATGTTTTGTGCTTCCCTGTTGATGGGGGGAAGGTGCTCTGACGTGGCCTGGATCGGACGCAGACGGCGCACACGGACGCTTGCGGGAGCTTTGGGAGCCGGACTTGTGTCATGCTGAAGCAAATCTGAAAATGAGAGAGAAAGCACAACTCCATTTTACGTAAATGTCAGCAACCCTGCAGATGGACTGTCCCAAACCTGACCTGGTGGGGAACACCGGTCAGAAGAATGTGCTGTGTCAGCATTCTGGCTGCCGCAGTCTCTGTCCGCTCCGTCTTTATGTTTTGGAGTTGGAGGTGACCTTCTCTTCTGGATGGCCTGAAGACGTCTGATGGATGAGAGTGTGACGTTCAGAGAAAGAAGAGGCTTCAAACATCTGTGAAGCTTTCTGCACAAACCTGCTGTGCTGCACCCTCCAAGCACGCAGCTCAGAGAGCACATCCGCAGAGTCCAGGGTGTCCTCCGCTTGATGGATGGCCAGGTGGAGCATGGATCGGGTGGGAGCCGACTACGTCAATGAGAAACAGTCAGGCCTTCTCCCGCCGAGACGGGACATGATCTGTGGGATGCTCACCCCTAATCTCTCTCTGCTGGCTCGAACAGCCTTCACCGGATTTCCACAGAACAACACACTGTTGGATCCTGACAAATGAAAGAGGGAGAGGCGGTTGAGGCCTGTTGGTGGCGCTGTTCAGCAGAAGTCTCCCAGAGATGACTCACTGTGCAAAAGGATGCTGGAATCTAAGTGATTTGCTGCTGGACTGCTTTCTGAAGAACCACAGTTGGATCCAGAAAAAGAAGGTGGTTGGGAGCCTCCTGGTGTGGCGGAGGAGCTGGGAAAAGGGTCCCCAGGTGATTGGTGAAAGGCTCCACCCACATTATCACCTGCACACAGTCAGAACACGTGAGAAGCGTCCATCTAAGATGGGAATTCATGTGGACAAACCTTCATTGCTGGATCCAAACTCATTTCCAGGAAAGTCCGAGATTTCTTCTGTCAGTCTGTCCTCCACCTTCACGTTGTCCAAGTAACGCACCTGAGGGAGGAGCTCCTGCACAGCAGCCCTGTAGCTGTAATCTGTCACCTACAGAGGAGAAAGGTTTTAAAAACAAAAAAGGAAATCCAAAAATCACAATAATATGACAGAAAGTTGCACCAAAGACGAGACGCTGCTCCTGTTTGATCAACACAAACAAAACAAGGCCTACCTGAGGGCGGGTGGCGTCTGGGCGAATACACACAGGGTTTCCCCTCAGGGTTAGAGTGTGAAGTTTGACGCACGAACTCAGACACTGAACATCCACCAAATTATCCACTTCATTCTCTTCCAGATCCAGAAGCTGGAGCTTTTTCATAAAGCTGACATATAGCAGGTCAGACAGGCGGTTAAAGGCCACGTGAAGCTCCTGAAAAGATCAAAAATAAGAAAACTTTACCACAGATCTGCTAAAGAAAACACAGAGAATGCTCCTTAACAACTGGTACTGACATGGTAATGCAGTTTTCACTTATTTTTCCTTCAATTCTGTTTTAAATCCACCTGTATGGTAACCCCGGGTGCCATGAAAGGGTTGAATGCATTACTGTTATTAGTACTGGAGAAAATGTATCTGATGAACATTTTAAAAGTAAAACCTCTGTGACAGAAACTTTCTTTCTTAAAGGTGTTGTTTAATACGCAGCCCTGACCTTCAACCAGCACCACTCTGTCTGTCTTATGAAAAACTTTCATAAGACAGACAATCTAGACTGCTTTCATTTGATAGTTAAACAAAAAAAAAAGCTCTTTACTTTTGCTGAATGCCCTAACAATAATCCTAAAAACGCCCCTCTCCCCCTCCACAGGTGGTTTCTCCTCCAAGCTCAGGTCCTCTACCGGAGGCCTGGGGTCTTGGGGGTCTTGCAGTATCTTAGCTGATCCTGCACTGAGATGCGTGAGGTCTTTCCAAGTATCTGCTGTAGCCACTCCTCCAGTTTGGGGATTACTGTCCCGAGAGCTCCGATTACAACGGGGACCCCTTTCACCTTCCAATCTTTCTCCAGTTCCTCTCCGAGTCTCTGGTATTTCTCCTGTTTCTCATGTTCCTTCTTCTTGACGTACCAACACTTAGTACTGCCACATCCACCACAACCGCTTCCCTCTGGTCTCTACTACTACAATGTCTGAAACGCATTTTCATTCCCAGCTTGTCACATATTTACGTTTGGTGAAGGACCTCTCCGCGTCACTTTGACATTTCAGGTGTCCCCAACTCGTCGTATTTTGACGCGTTGGCTGTTTGTAAAATCCAGGGTCCACAACCCTCTGGAGGCAGTATCGCACAAAAACTTGTCCTGGGGATGCAGCCGGTACCGGTACCTTAACCCAGGATCGGACGTGGTAGCGGATGAGGTAGCAGACCTGAACCGCTACCAGGTAAGAAAGAACACGTACAGACCTTACCCTACTAGGACCCTACTACTGGGTTAGAGTTTAAGGTCATGGATGTTAGTCAGGGCCCCTGGGGTTAAGGTTAGTGTCTCTCAAAGAGGAAGGTTTCAATCAAGGAATCTAAAAACTGTGAGGAGAGGTAAATTAAGGTTAGAGCCTTCCTCCCAGGTTAGAATTTCAGTTTTGGGGTCATGGGGTTATTTTTGGGATGTTACCAGTGATTTTCTTCCAGGGTGAAAAGGGCATGTAGGTGAAGTGTAGGGGTGTAACCAATCACGGAAAATCCATGGTCCGTACAGATCAGAAGCCACGGTTCAGGACACGTGTGCACCGCGGAGCACTCCAAACCCCACCCCCGCGTGCACATACCTCGCGCTAGCAAAATTTAAATCAATTATCCGTTCAAATCGAATTAAATTTGGATCAAATTCATGTAAATCCTCTTTGTTTTGACAGGCACTAAATTAGCTACTTTACTGTCACCTTGAAGTCTGCTGCTGGGTGTGGGAGGAGCTTCTGTCAAAAGCTTCTCTCAACTTCACAATGGAGTACGTTGATTGATAGATATCAGGTTTATTTAATTTTAAGAGCTGACCGAAAGCATCGGTACACATTTCCATTACTGGGTTCAAAGAATCCCCCTGTTAAGACCAGCAACTGTCCCGCACAGGAGAGAATCACTCTGTAACGGACTTGCCGGGCCATCAGGGGACGATCGTATGGCAAGCCAAAGAGGCCAAAAAATCACCAGGAAACGCGAGCATGAAAGTGCCACGTTCTACAGAAAACAATTATTATTTTAAATAATTAAATTTTCCCACAGTTAGTTTCATTAAAACTATTGGGATGATGAAAATTAGTATTTTAAGGGGTACTCCAGATAGATTTAGTATTATCAACACTATTTTTTAGCATTCTTTTATCTCAGTTTTTTATAGATTTAGTCTAAAGACATGCAAATGTAATCAGAAACTTCATGTTTTAGCATTTTGTTTGTGTTCAAAGTTTAAAGATGTTTTGTTTTAATAAATAGACCTCAATGACCAAATGTTTTGATGTTGCATATATAAATATTGTGTGTGTGAAATACTTAATATGCTTATTGAATATATGATTTGTAGCGTTTCCAAAAATTAATTTAGCTTTTATATTGTTGTTTTTGTCTTGTTTTTTTTTACTTTTTACTGATCTGAGAAATGATCCAAACCATGACCCAAAAACCGTGACACGATCCGAACCAGGAGTTTTGTGATTCGTTACACCCCTAGTGAAGGGTGTTTAATTTAGTGATCCAGTCACGTTTGGCTTGCCGTCTCTGAGCCTGTGTCCAGTGTTGGTTGCAATCAAGAACCGAGGCCTGGACAGACTCCAAGCCATGGGCCAAAAAGTGCTGGACCAAGGGGTACCAGTACTGGGTTAAGGAACTAGTGCACTCCGCATGCCGGTACTGGACCAGTTTGGGTTCCCAGCCCAGAGGTTGGGGACAGCACTTACTGGGAATAGCCAGCAGGTCAAAAACGTCCATATGTGATGAGTTGGGAGTTAACAGTGTTGGTCTGGTTGGTTCGCCATGACCATCCTGTCCATCTGTATCTGGAAGTCCCACTGGATCTTTGCCAGCATCTTCCACCCTGCAGTTATGTGCTGGATTGTGTCCTCTTTGCTCAGCCTACACCTTGGGTCTTGTCTGGTGTGGTAGATCTGAGTCTCTATCGCTCTGGTGCTCAGGGCTTGTTCCTGTGCTGTCAGGATCAGAGTTTATGTGATGTCCTGCAGGCCAGCCCTCTCTAGCCATTGGTAGGACTTCTTGATATCAGTCACTTCAGTTATTGTCCAGTGGTCTATTCCATGCAGGAGCTTGTCCTCCAATGAGGCTCTGTCCTCCAGCATTGCATCCTCTGCTTTCCATTGCCTGAAATATTCTCTGAGTATGCCGGCAGTTATGGCCTTGAGCTTGATGTATTCATGCATCTTGGATGTTTCATCCAGGATAGTGGCTTCCACCCACTATTTCTCAGCCTTCTTCTCTCTTGTGAGTTCGGATGTCAAACCTTCGGTTACATCAGAACTCACCGGGAAGCACGATGACTACGACAAGAGGGCGGTAACGCATCACACCCATTTTAAAATCAGTGTGTTGGTGCCTTGTGTGAATGACTTAAGATTCTTTTAATTGTTGGTGGATGGTTTTTTTTTTTGCTCCAATGTGATTTTACAGTTCCCTGGTTCAGGCCTCTTAAGTTTTTCTAAAGCTAGAACCAAATTTTCTGAGTCATTGGAGTTTTTGCCTGTAGAACGGACTCCTAGAGAACCTCAGAGTTCCAGCCAGAAACTGTTTGTGTTTTAAAGGAACACTCGAGAAAAAGTCACATCTAATAGCTAATTTGTTTTTTTTTTTTGTGAATCCCGAAGTTGAATTTTTTGAAAGGTTTTTGGAACATCAAATGAAATCAAAGGTTTAAGTATCAGCATCAGGCCAGCAGTATCAATATCAATTTATTGGATATTGGTAAAAATCCAAAACCATCCCTAAAGTCCACCTTAAGAGAAGGAAAAGTAGAGACGCCATCAAGGTCCTGGAGACCGCACCTAGACATCCACAATATCTCCAGGTTGGAGAAGTTTGAGCCCAGTTCCCTGAAGAGAAAAACACAGCAGACATGGAGGAAGGAGTTACAAAAAAAACAAAACAAAAACAGGAATCCTGGGAAATTACAAGAAGTCATGGAGTCTTGCTTCTGACTATCTCCATGACCCATGAAGTTCTCCTCAAAGATTTAACAGTTTGGTTCTCCAGAAAAAGGAGTTTGTGGTTTGTTTGTGTGGACTTTAGTAAATAATCTTTTCAAGGACAACTGGGAGTTTGGTGGCTCACCTGACTGATGCAATCTTGCTGTTGTTCAGTCTGAGCTCCTTTAATCTGGGCAGCGAGGAACCTGCAAGACGGACAGCAGAACTGCATTTCTCCCTTCTGTTCTATGGTGGTTGAACTATTTTGCCGTTTAATGACTTGTCCGTTCCATAAAATCCGAGGGATTTAAGTGTCACCGTCATTGGGATTACCTGATGCAAGCAGAGCTTACCAATATTATCCAGGAGATTGTGTTGAGTGTCCACGCAGAGTTCAAGGGAAGTCACGTGACATAGGTCCCCAGTCCCACAGAGCAGACCCTGGGGGGGAAAAAATGACCCACCACCCCCCACATGTTTGTTATGAAGCTATCAAGGGATAACTTTTTTTTTTACCCCACCCCAACCCTAGACACAAACCAGAGGCCACCCACCCAGGAAGAGGATGCCAAAGAGAAATGGGGTCCCCCATTAGTGTGGTAAGCATGGTCCAACCACCTCCCCAGCTGTATACATTTTAAAGAGGACAAGTAACTGAGGGCAAGAACCAGAACCGGCACCAGAGGGATACGGAAACCCCAAGGCTCAGACGTGATTTGATTCCCAGCTCATGGTCTTTCCAGAGAACTCAAGGATCCCTTCTCCTGTATGGAAAAAGGGCCGTTGGATCCCGGAAGCCAGCACCCAACAAACACAGTCACTGCTGAGGGCCTGGTTCCCCCCATAGAAGTCCCACTTTCCTTGTGTAATGTGTGTGTTACTTCAAGTTCTGCTATTTTTTAATTGGCAGAGCTTGAAGAAAAGAGAGGCCTTTAATTTTCATCAGGTATACCTCAATCAACTATGAAAGACAAAATGGGAAAAAAATCCAGAGAATCAAATTTTCTGTTTTTTTTTAATGAATTTATTTGTATATTATGGTTGAAAATAAGCATTTGGTCAATAACAGAACCTCATCTCAGTACTTTGTTCTATACCCTTTGTTGATAATGCCAACAGTCAAACGTTTTCTGTTAGTCTTCACAAGGTTTTCACAAACAGTGTTGCTGGGTGTTGGTATTTTGTCCATTCCTCCATTCAGATCTCCTCTAGAGCAGTGATTTTTTTGGGGCCGTTGTTGGGCAACACAGACTTTCAACTCCCTCCAAAGATTTTCTATGGGATTCGATCTGCCGACTGGCTAGGACACTCCAGGATCTTGATTTGCTTCACACGAAGCCACTCCTCGGTTAAACCCCTGTCACACCAGGGCAGCGTTCTCGCTGCGATCGCGCGGCGTCCATCAAAAAATGCAGAACGCTGAGGTGAACACAGTAAGGTCGCCTGATGAGCGCCGTAGCATCGCTGTGACATCTCCAGTGGACGCCGGTGGTCTCCATGGACGCCATGCGACGGCACGCACTTTGTGCATGCACAAAGTACGCGCCGTGGCTCGCGCGTGTGTTAATGGCGTTCTGATGTGCGCGTGCGTGGCAGCACCGTAGCAGCGCACTGAGAACCGAGAGAGCGCCACAGCAGCGCGCGTAGGGCGCGCACTCAGGACGCACATAATCGCCACACAAGGACGCAGCTGTAGACAGGGGCGCTTGCACGGAGATATCATATAGAGATAGCCATATCGTCCTCCTCAGCAGGAGTCAGGTCCGTCATCGTCTTTAACTTCTTTGTGCCTGGATGAAGGGGCTGCTTGACCTTGATGGGGATGGAGAGTCAGGCGGAAGCAGCTCCACTTCCGCATGTTGAGGAGACGGTGGTGCAGTGGGGTTGGGGGGCTGCTTTTTCGTAGCCCTCTCTGGACTTTTTTTTCCTGTCATGATGCTTTGGGGAACAGGCAGGAACAGTGCGGGTTTGACTGACTATTGGCTTATATATACACGCTTGCCGTGACGTCATAGGGACGATCTGGCAACTGCGCCGTGCACGCGCCATGTGCACGCAGTCACAACTCTTGGCGCGCCGTGTGAACTCCGTCAGCACGCCGTGACAACGCCGTGACAACGCAGTGAAACGCCGTGACGCAACGCAAGTTAAAACTCTGTGGGAACAATGTACAAATGTCGTTAACGCAGTTAGTAGCACGCCACGGATGCGCGTAGGAACGCCATAAATCGCCGTGAAAGCGCGGAGACACATCTCCATCTTGCAAAAATTGAAACAATTTTCGCTTCATTTTCCTGCGTTTCCACGGCGTTCTGAGAAATTTCATAACGCCGTGTGAACTCCGTAGAATCGCAGCCTAGTGTGACAGGGGCTTTACCCGGGAATGTGTTTGGGATCTTGCTGAAACACCCAACCATGTTTCATCTTCAATGCCTTTGCTGATGTTTTCACTCAGAATCTGACCATTCCTTATTTCCTTTACATGGATCAGTCGTCTTGCTGAAAAATAGCCCTAAAGCATGATGCTTCCACCCCCATGCTTTACAGTAGTATGGTGTTCTTTGGTGCAACTCGTCATTCTTTGTCCTCCAAACAGTAGAGTTCTTACCATGGTAATCTTTGTCACTTTGGTCCCAGCTCTCTGCCTTTCATTCACTAGGTTCCCCCGTGTGGTTCTGGGATTTTTGCTCGCCGTTCTTGTGATCATTTTAACCCCCCCCCCCGAGGTGAGATCTTGCGGGGAGTCCCAGATTGAAGGAGATTCTCAGTGTGTCTTGGATTCCTTGATAATTGCCCCCACTGTTGATTCTTCACACCAAACTGCTTACCTATAAAAGATTTATGATGCAGGGCAACAATTGTGTTCATGGTGTCCTTAGACAGCTCTTTGGCCACAGTTAAGTTTGGAGTGTGACTGTTTGAGGTTGAGGACAGGTGCCTTTTATATAGATAATGAATGAAAACGGGTGGCATTAATAACGAGTGGAGGACAGAAGAAGCTACAGGTCTGTGTGTTTGTTTGTAGGTGACCAAATACTTAATTTCCACCATAATTTGCGAATAAATTGCGGTTTCCTGCATTTTTTTTTTTTTTTAAGTATCATTTTTTCTTTTATAGTTGAGGTATACATGATGAAAATTACAGGCCTCTCTCATCTTTTTAAGTGGGAGAACTTGAACAGTTGCTGGCTGACTGAATACTTTTTTACTCCCACTGTATGCGTGCATGTGTAGATGCAGACAGGTGAATGCAGAGCTCTCACGCGCGCGCCTGTCACTCCACTGGACTCACCTGCCTCCGCGCAGGCTCCATGCTGGCTGAAAGCCCCACATCACGCTGCAGGACCCCCGAAGTTCCGGACGGAGCGTCCCGGACCGCGCGTTCCCGACAGCCGCCGGAAGCGGACATCAGTTCGCTCTGCCGCTGCAGGTGACGGCTTCAACCGAGGTTCGGTCGGGAGAAGCTTCCGGCTGATCCACAGCAGGACACCGGGATAGTTTACTGAAAAACGACAAACCGGCTCCATGGAGACAGTCGCGGTGCTTGTTGGGAAATGTAGTGCATAAAACATTTACATTTTCTTGAGTTTTTTTGGTTTAAATCTTATTAGTTTTTTTTTTAATAAAAAAAAAATCTATAAGTTTGACAACCCCCCCTCCCCCGTGTTGTTATTTTTGAGAATCTAAAAAAGAACATTTAAATCTGTACATTTGACAAAAATCCAACATTTTTTGGTACAACCAGTTACCAAAATTCGTTTAAATGCAGAACCGGGTCCCAGCATGCACCGCTGCTGCCTTCACTGACTCTGTGATGAATGATTGTTTTATTCTCTGTTTCTTGATTTATTTGTTTGAGTTTATTCATTTTGTTTTCTTCCATATTTTTTTTAAGGATTTTGTCTTTTTTTTCTTTGTCATGTTTAAATTACCCGCAGTTCGTTTGGGTTTTGTTCGGTCAAAGTCTCTCTCTGAACCGGGACACCGGGTTCTGATTATTTAGAGTGATCACAAACGCGTCATTAGCGCGGAGTGTGTCAGTGGCCGGATTTCCGGGCAGACCCTGAACGCAGCAGCAGCGTGTTTTCGGAGCTGGGCGTGGGGGCTCCCGCTCTGCTGACCGTGGAGGTTCGGTGCTCGGCGTGCGGGGGAGCGCTGCTCTGGCGGGAAACCAAAGACCCGGGAGCGGCGGGAAACCGGGAACGCGGAGCGGAAGGATCGACTCTTCGAGCGGGAAACGCCGTTGTCGTCGGTAAGCGGACCTCCTCCCGCGGGTGCGCGTCTTTGTGGGGCAGCCTCGCCGCTGGAGGAGGAGGGGGGGGGGGCTTCGGCTCCAGCGTTAGCTTGATGCCGTCACGCCTGCAGTCGCGCTGCGGGGTGTTGCTTTTGCGGGAACGTTGCGGTTCTGCTGCCGAATGAAGCTTTTACCGCAGCGGCTCCGAGGCCGCCGGTACCGGCGCCGCTGACGGTGCAGGCTCCGCCGGGAGACGCCCCAACCGGCGGAGCGGAAGTCCGAGTTCCAGAGGAAAAAGATGAAAGAGATCAAGGGGGAGGGGGGGCGGGGGTCCACTTTATGTTATATTTTTATAATATTTTCTTTTTTATTTTAAGTCTCCAAGTCGTGTCAATGTTTTTTGTTTGTTTGTTTTTTTAACACCTAAAAGTCCAGATTTGTTGTTAAATGTTTTATGTCCAGCTGTTTATTTGTCACCGAATCTGATGGAAAAAACAAAACAAAACCGTTTTTAGCGGAATTCAGAAACGGGTTACAGGAGAACTACTAAATTGTTGAACCTTTGTTTACACAGGTGGGTCGATGGAGAACAATTTCTCATTTATAACGATGACCTCAGTATGCATCAGCATCACAGAAACAGCACAACAGAGCAAGAAGTTACACACAGAAAACACTCGACATCTTCTCACATCAAGAATCAAAGGTTTACAGGAGGCGACAAGTTAATGATTGTAGTTCTAAAAAAGCAGAAGGAAACCCGTGAAAAAAATCTTTGAAGTTGAATGGTTTCAGGAGAACTCTGAAACAGGTTTCAACACCACACTGAAGGGGGGGGGGGCTCTCAAAGTGAGTTTCAGCTCAACACGTTAACGGGGTTTCAGCTCAGCACTGAAACGGGTTCTCAGCTCAGCACTGAAACTGGGTTTCAGCTCAGCCCTGAAACGGGGTTTCAGCTCAGCCCTGAAACGGGGTTTCAGCTCAGCCCTGAAACGGGTTTCAGCTCAGCCCTGAAACGGTGTTTCTGCAGAATACTGAAACGGTGTTTCTGCAGAATACTGAAACGGGTTTCAGCTCAGCACTGAAACGGTGTTTCAGCTCAGCACTGAAACGGGGTTTCAGCTCAGCACTGAAACGGGGTTTCAGCTCAGCACTGAAACGGGGTTTCAGCTCAGCACTGAAACGGGGTTTCAGCTCAGCACTGAAACGGGGTTTCAGCTCAACACGTTAACGTGTTTCAGCTCAGCCCTGAAACGGGGTTTCAGCTCAGCCCTGAAACGGGGTTTCAGGGAAGCACTGAAACGGGGTTTCAGCGCACCCCTGAAACGGGGTTTCAGCTCAGCCCTGAAACTGTGTTTCAGCTCAGCCCTGAAACTGTGTTTCAGCTCAGCCCTGAAACGGGTTTCAGCTCAGCACTGAAACGGGGTTTCAGCTCAGCACTGAAACGGTGTTTCTGCAGAATACTGAAACGGGTTTCAGCTCAGCACTGAAACGGTGTTTCAGCTCAGCACTGAAACGGGGTTTCAGCTCAGCACTGAAACGGGGTTTCAGCTCAGCACTGAAACGGGGTTTCAGCTCAGCCCTGAAACGGGGTTTCAGCTCAGCACTGAAACGGGGTTTCAGGGCAGCACTGAAACGGTGTTTCTGCAGAATACTGAAACGGGGTTTCAGCTCAGTACTGAAACGGTGTTTCAGGGCAGCTCTGAAACGGAGTTTCTGCAGAATACTGAAACGGTGTTTCAGCTCAGCCCTGAAACGGGGTTTCAGCTCAGCCCTGAAACGGGGTTTCAGGGCTGAGCTGAAACGGTGTTTCTGCAGAATACTGAAACGGTGTTTCAGCTCAGCACTGAAACGTGATTTTGCAAAACTCTGAAACAGGTTTCTGAGTTATGCTGAAAGTGGTTTCAGCATAAATTTGAATCTGTTTTTTTTTTTTAACAAAACACTGAAACCAGTTCCAGCAGAACTCTCTAGAACTCTGAAACAGATTTTCAAAACAGTCTTCAGCTTCAGGAAGGCTCGGTTTATCTCAGAAGAACCTGAAGCTGCTGTAACCCTTCCGTTCTCCTTAGCTTGTTTACATTAAAAGTGGGGTCATCTGGACACCACAGGACAGTGCGCTGAACTTTTTTTTTTCACTGATTTCGGGGTTTCACTAATGTCCATGACAGACATAAAATCCTGTCCCCCTTCGTCCATATTTGTCATGGAAGAAATCGCATAACAATATGTGGTTGGAGCCATCTGGACCCCAAGGAGAGCGGAAGGGTTAAGACAGTCCATCCTCCCATTGGGTTGGTGGGGGGTGTCATCAACTGGCCCGCTGCAGGCCCCACTGTCTCCCTCTACCTAAACGGGGGAGGCTGGAATAGTCAAACTTGTACCTGATGGGTTTTGGGGGGGTGGGGCGCAGCGTCACTGATGTTTACCCCCCCTTCCCCCCCATGGCAGCTTGTTGTTGTTGCCTTTCAGAGGGATGACGTGATTGCAGGGCGTGTGGGTCAGCATGGCAGCGTCCGACCCCTCCCTGGAGGACGGGTCGGCCTCCATCACGGAGCAGCTCTTATTGCCGCCTCTATATAGATTTCTGGTCTTTAATGGCGAGTAACGAGCACGCCGCTTCCTTGTGCAGCATGTCGGCAGGAAACATTAAAAAGGATCATTCCTGATCGGGGGGGGTTTGATGCACCATTACTGTCATATAAGGTTCTACTCAAAGTTTCAAAATAAGACGTTCCTCTTCAGATGAAAGGTGCTAACCAGAAATCCTGACTTGGGATTCTCCTCTTCCCAGAGGTGGGGGGTTCGAGTCTTCACAGGTCTGTGGGCTGAACCGGTCCGATTCCCTGCAAACACGACCTGTTTTTAAGAGAATAAAAGCCCATGAATGTCCTCCAGCCTGGTTGGAGCCCTCATCTCCATCTCGGTCTGCAGAAAGTGTATCACCTGAATGACGTGATGATGCGTTTGTGACCTTTTCATGACCTTCACCTGTCTGACCTCCCACAGCGGTAAGCAGCAGACATGACGGAGTACAAGCTGGTGGTGGTTGGAGCTGGAGGCGTGGGGAAGAGCGCGCTCACCATCCAGCTCATCCAGAACCACTTCGTCGACGAATACGACCCAACTATTGAGGTACGAGTCCCCGCCCCTTCGCCGTCGAGCTCGGGAACCCAAGGACATCCGCCCGTCCCGTCAGTATTCAGATTGGTCGACTAATCGGCGACTAATCAACTATTAAAATAGTCGACGACTAATTTAATAACCGTCAGCAGTCTGTAGTTTCTGGACGCTCAGATTTTTGGTTTACTGGACATCTTCATTAAAACGCCGGTGCACAAATTGACCGCTCCCTCTTCGCTCCCTCCATTTTGTTGCGACTGGATTCCTGCCATGTTTTCACGGACGGCAGGTCGACGCGTTTGCTCGCCGTCTCGCTGAACGTCACCTGTTTGCCGTTTCTGAAGGACTCCTACCGGAAGCAGGTGGTGATCGATGGGGAGACGTGCCTGTTGGACATCCTGGACACGGCGGGTCAGGAGGAGTACAGCGCCATGCGGGACCAGTACATGCGGACGGGGGAGGGCTTCCTCTGCGTCTTCGCCATCAACAACACCAAGTCGTTTGAGGACATCCACCAGTACAGGTGTGTGAAAAGTTATGCTTATTGACCACCTCGGTTGCTGAGGTCCACTGGACTAAGTGACCACGCCCCCCATGACGATCCATACCGACTTCTATAGAGAAATAAATAGTCATTCTATTGGTCAGAAGAGCCAATCTGGATCTAATACCTTTTTAACATCATCTTGATAATCCTTATTTTTTTCAGGATAAATTTTCTGTAGTTTAAGTTAAACTGACCAATCAGGCGCCTCAAGAAAAGTAGGTGGAGCCTGCTGGCCACTACAACCGCTTTGAAGTGGTAGGGGTGTGGCCTTCCAACAAGCTCACTCCTGATTGATGAGAGTGGTTGTCATAGAAACGATGACTTCGACCAATTGCTGCTCACTGATGTCGTCTGGCTCCAACATGGCGGCGTCCATCTCGTGCGAAACTGCCGACTGCCGACATAAGCTACGTCCAAATTCCCTCCATAGTCCCGAACTACTAAAAAAAAACCTTTAAAGTTCAGGACTGTAAAAGCAATTTGGATCCCACGCTCACTACAATGATGTCACTGATTTCATGACGTGAAAATCTTTAACATGTTTAAAATTTCATATTTTATGTGTGACTCTACGGAGTTCATATGATGAAAATTTTGATGGTTTATTTAAAAAAAAAACATCTAAACATGTTTTATTTGCTAAAATCATTTGACCACAATGCATTATGGTCTACATTCGCTAATGTAGTAAGCATTGATGCATGCTTGTTTAATGCAAAGGCTTCTGGGAAATTTCTAGGGCGCTCAATTTTGGGAATGTAGATTCGGGCTGCACTAGAAAATGGTGCAGGGGTGTCAAGTTCAATCGCCCAGGGGGCAGAAATCCAAAACGCACCTTAGGTCATGTGCCGAAAAGCACACTAAAACTACATTTTTAAAACTTTAAAAACTGAACTTTTTAACATAATTATGGAAAAAAAACAGGCAGAGAATTAATCAACTTAAACCTTAAATAACTTTGAATATTTTACTCTGTGTAAAAATATTTTTTGTTAAAATTATACAACTTAGACATGAGAGCAAAATAATAATTAATAACAATAAAATTTGAACATGACCCGGAGGGCCGGATCTGGCCCTCGGGCCTTGACTTTGACACATAACCATAATTTCTTCAGAGCAGCTGGAGTTCGTTAGAAATTCACCTCTGAGTTGTGGACGGGATGGGAAGTAAGCTTCCACTGATATCCCATGATTCATCTGTTTACGCTCACTCCCGCTAGGTTAAAGTCCTCCACACCGCCGAGCTAATGTTAGCAGTGCAGCAGAACTGGCAGCAGTATCAGAGCTATCCAGTTGTACAGTTATAGGGATCCGCAAACTATGGCCCGCGGGTCATAGTTTACCCCGGCCCATCACACACTATCAGAGACGCATATTTTTAAATTTTTTTTCCTCAATCTGGCCGATTAAAAACCCACGTTATTCCACCCTTCTGCGGTATGAACTATGAAGGGAGAAGAAAGACAATTTATTGGTTTAATTGTGATTCACTTTTTCTTTATTTCTTTATTATTATTATTTTTCTTCTATATGGCTTTTGGAAGTCTAAAGCTCTTTAAGCTATTTAAATATTCATCTCTTTTTGACTCAGTCAGCTAATATTTCAGCTTAATGCTAGCTGTTTTTGCTTTTTTCAGTTTTTTAGGCTATTTTGAGTTTAGCTAATATTTCAGCTACATGCTTGCTGTTTTGGCTTATTTGGGATTTTTTCAGTTGTTTGGGGCCAATTTGGAGTTTATCTAATATTTTAGCTTTATGCTAGCTGTTTAGGCTGAATTGGACATTTTAGCCTTTTTTTTTTTTTTTTTTTTGCTAATATTGCATTTAGCTAATATTTCAGCTACATGCTTGCTGTTTTGGCTAATATTGGCTTTTTCTTCTTCTTTTTTTAGGCTATTTTGGAGTTTAGTTAATATTTTAGCTAGCTATCAGCTTCAGAGTTTTCAGCTTTTAGCTTCAGCTATTTTAGCCATCAACTTAGGCGGTTTCAACTACCAGCTTCAGCGGTTTAAGTTGTCAATTTAAGCATATGCAGCTATCAGCACTAGCATCTTCAGCTGCCATATTCAACTTATCGTATTCACACTAGTATCATTGCTGGTATTGCTATATTTTAATGTAATTTTTTTATTTATGAAGATTACATAAATGAATAATTTAAATTTGGCTATGTGTGGCTTTCTGGAAAACTGTATATGTTTACGTTACTACTCGTAGTTTGTAATTAACAACTGCAAGTTTTTTTACTAGAACATTTTTTTCTTCTGATTTACATCGATTAGAATAAAGACGGTCAGAACCGCAGCTTTAACACCTGAGGCGACGCTTAAACTCAAAATCTTTAACGTACGGTAACTTTTCAACTGTTAGCATGAATAACAATCAAAATCTGCTGGATTTACATTGATCGTGTTAACGGTTGAAAGTTACAGTAAATCAAAGGGCATAAACACTGGAGCTCCAGGGTTAAAGGGTTAATCTTCAATTCTTTTTTAAACGTCATCATGAGAAGACATTAGAAACACCGTTTTCCTCTGAGTGTGTCTCTAATGTTTTCGAGCTGCTCTGCGCCTCCTCTCTGCCTCGGCTGTAGTGATGAGGTAATGCAACCCCCCCACCCCCCACCCCACCTCCCAGCAGTGCAGCGCTGCAGACGTGCTCCTCCTCAGGGTCCTAGACATCCCTGGCGAGGAAGAGGAGGAGGTGTTTGATCCTACAGTCTTCTGCTTGCAGGGAGCAGATCAAACGGGTGAAGGACTCCGATGACGTCCCCATGGTTCTGGTGGGGAACAAGTGTGACCTCCCCGTGCGAACGGTCGAAACCCGGCAAGCCCAGGAATTAGCCCGGTCCTACAGCATCCCTTACATCGAGACCTCTGCAAAAACCCGGCAGGTGGGGAACACCTGCACACACACACACACACACTCAAACTGTTCCATGTAGCTGACCGGGTACTGTGACCTCTTACAGGGAGTTGAAGACGCTTTCTACACTCTGGTCAGGGAGATCAGGCAACATAAGCTAAGGAAACTGAACCCCCCCCCAGACAATGGTGATGACTGCATGAGCTGTCGATGCGTGGTGTCCTGATCCAGGTGAGCACCTGCCTCAAAGTTCTGCTGTCCTCCACGTGCAGAAACGACGGCTGCATCTTCCCGTTCGCAGGCAGTAGGAGGACGGCCGCAGCGCCCCAAAACTGTACTCAGCAGAAGAACCTCAGAGGTCGCAGAGTCTGGAGGACAGAAGCTTTGGCCTTCGCCGCTCTCGGCGTACCCCCCCACCACCCCTCGCCTGTCTTTTGAGTTTTTGTTATCAACATCTCTAAAGACTCCGCCCCCTCGTTTCTGCTAACTTATTGTTTACGGTCTCAACACTGTTTTTTCCAAGTTCCTGCTGGAAGAACTGACTGGTCTGAATCTGAAAGAACCTGGGAGGGGGTTGTTTTCTGACGCACACCCCCCGCGGTGAAAAAGAAATCAGCTTCTTCGTATCCACCGCAAATGTAGACGTGGAGATGGAGAGCAGCGGCCGGCCTGTGACGGACGGAGACGGTTTGATTTACCTCAGACGGTTGGCTTGTTGAGCAGGTGAGGGAGGAAGCACGCCTCCACCTGCAGGACGACCCCACCATAAGCGTACCCACCTCTGGTGCCTGCACCTGAAGCGCCTCCACCTGACGGACGACGCCCCCCACCTGCAGCATCAACACCTGTGGCGCCTCCACCTGCAGGACGACGCCCCCCACCTGCAGCATCAACACCTGTGGCGCCTCCACCTGCAGGACGACGCCCCCCACCTGCAGCATCAACACCTGTGGCGCCTCCACCTGCAAGACGACGCCCCCCACCTGCAGCATCAACACCTGTGTGCCCCCACCTGCAGGACGACGCCCCCCCACCTGCAGCATCAACACCTGTGGCGCCTCCACCTGCAGGACGCCCTCCCCCACCTGCAGCATCAACACCTGTGGCGCCTCCACCTGCAGGACGACCCCCCCCCCCCCCCCCCCCCCCCCCAGAGGTGTACCACCTGCAGTATTCACACCTGTGGCGCCTCCACCACGAAGAGACGGGATGCAGCTGCTGATGCAGCTTCATGCCTCTTTTGAGCAGCAGCCGTTGCTTCGTGGGGCAGAAAGATCCAGAATCAAACATCTGTGATGGCCGCCGGGTTTGCTCTTCTCACGAAGGTGTGCTCCTCACCCTCGCTCGCTGAGTTTCCCGTTTCTCGCAGACATGAAGACTTAGGAATCGGAGGACTGAACCCAGCTGTCTCGCGGCTCATCTTCTTTGGTTCCTTCATACTTTGTGCTCCACAGATTGAAAGAGTTGCTGCCTTTTACAGACCCCGCCCCCTTTTTGTGTGTCTTGGCCTCTTACCTGCAGCTAGCTCCACCCACCTGATTGTTAGGTCAACTGGCTTCAGTATTGTGCTGCACAGAACCAGAGGATGGGTGCATGATCTGGATTAGAGTCTA
Source organism: Oryzias javanicus (assembly GCA_003999625.1). Lineage (NCBI taxonomy): Eukaryota > Metazoa > Chordata > Actinopteri > Beloniformes > Adrianichthyidae > Oryzias > Oryzias javanicus. The sequence goes on from CM012442.1 coordinate 29,162,290, forward strand.
AAGCTGGAAGTTTGCTCCACCAACGTCTGAAGGATTTCTCCTGGTTTGACCTTTCTGTGACCTGTAAGACTGAACTGGTGGATAGGGAGCGGCTCAATGCTAACGGATGTGATGACTGCACTGTGCCACTGACCAATCAGAGGACAGGAACTGAATGTTTTTAGTTTTTTTTTTTTTCTTTCACTGCTGTGTTTTAACATGTGGCGCCCTCCTGTGGTGTGTTTGTCGCTCCCCCGCATGAATACTTGAACCACAGGTCTCCACAATCAAACCCCTCTGGGTTGCAGAAGCAGCAGCTTCTTTCCCAGAAGTCTTGGGGGTTTCATGCAGGGGTGTGAAGGCCTCAGGCTGGAGCACAGACTAAAGGTACTTGATGAAACTCGTCTGCTTTTGGAACTGTAATAACCCTTTGATGTGGCAGGACAGGAATAAAGATGTCATAAAGAAACTCCTCTTTTAATGTCAAATCTCAGTTTGCTTTACGATTAGACGACTAATCAATGACTAATCGACTATTAAAACAGTTGACTATTCAGAGTTCAGAGTGTAGTAAAGTTGATAAAACTATGGCCGTTAAGCACCAAAAAATGAATTTTTTTTTTTACATTTGAGTCAGTGAGAGCTTTTTAAAAAACTGATAAAGATGTTTCAGACGCTAACCTCATTTATTTGTGTAAATGCTTAATAAACTTTAACACAAATCAATTAATTCATTTGGATATGTTTTGATATTGTATAGTAATTTAAAATTACTAATTTAAAAAATTGAAATTGGCTAATATTTCAGCAACATGCTAACGTTCTTGGCTAATTTGTTATCTACTAAGGTTTTTTTTTTTATACCAATTTAGAGTTAGGCTGTTGCTAAAATGGAAGCCAAACGTTTTTGGCTAATTTGTTATCTATTAAGTTTAAAAAAAAAAAAAAAAAAATATATATATATATATATATATACCAATTTAGAGTTTAGCTTCTATTTTAGTAACAGGCTAACGTTTTTGGCTAATTTCTTATCTACTAAGGGTTTTTTTTTTATACCAATTTAAAGTTTAGCTTCTATTTAAGCAACAGGCTGACGTTTTTGGCTAATTATTTTATTTACTGAGTTTTTTTTTAATACCAATTTAGAGTTTAGCTTCAATTTTTGAAACAGGCTAGCGTTTTTGACTAATTTAGTTTACTGGGGAATTTTAGACTATTTTTGTGTTTAGCTAGTACTTTAGCAACATGCTAACTTTTTTTTTTTCTTTCTTTCTTTTTTTTAGCTAATTTGTAGTCTACTGTGGTTTAATAGGCTAATTTAGTGTTTAGCTTCTATTTTTGCAACAGGCTAAAGTTTTTTGACTTGTTTAGTTATCTGAGCAATTTTAGGCTATTTTGGAATTGGCTAGCTTTTTTGGCTAATATTCTATGGTTTTTTGGGCTAATTTGGAGTTTTGCTCATATTTAAGCAACGACCTAAATATCCTCTGCAAAAATGGCATATATTAGGGATTTTTAAGCAGTTTTACTACAAATTTAGGTCAACTTTAGCGCTCTTTCACAGTTCTTTAATGAACCTTTTAGTCATTTAGCATATTTAACATTTTGCAAATAGCTTTTGTATTTTCAGCAAATCCCTTCAGAAAGAAAAGTAAATTGCGTCACAATTTTCTACAAAAAGTTTTTGCATCTTGAGGACTACTATCAGCAAAAAGCGTTCACACTAGCATTATAGCAGGTGATGCAACTTTTCTAGTTTAATCTTGTTTTAATACCAAAAACTAATAAAGGACAGAGGCTGCACGATTCAATAAAAGTTTAATAAACTATCATCTTTATTGTATATTTTTAGTTCGTTTAAAGATGATGATGGTTAAGATTTGTGCTTTACATTATCTTTGCAATTGACCCGATTAGTTGACTATTAAAATGATAAGCCTTATTTGACAGACGTACCCTAAACTCTATAAAAATGTTCTTTATCAACTCTTGTCCTCACCAGGAACCTGGGATTTGAAGTTGACCTAGTTTTGGCTGTTGTTGCTTTCAGGGTTCAAAGGGCGCCTCTACGTCTGTGTTCACGCTCCGGTTGATAGTCTGAACCCTAAAGGCCTGACATTGAGAAACCGTCAAACTTTTTGAGACTTAAAATCAACAGAAAAAGATTGAAAGTTAAATCCATATTTTCATAAATTTTGACCTTTCCTCTGGAGGGTCATAAAATGTGGGCGGTTCTCCAGAACGGGTCCAAAGTTGAAGGAGGAGACTGGCAGACTGAAAACAGTCGCTTCCTTTTTTTGCTCAGAGAAACTTGATTCAATCATGACTTTGACGGAAACGAACATCAAGAAAATGCTTCCCACGGTAAGCAGGACCACCAGGTTTTAATCCTGGCAGACTCTTGTGTCAGCAGCCTTCCCGCCTTAAATCCTTCGCCTGCTTCTGTGATTCTAGACGTACGTCCGCAGTTATGTGGCTCATGAAATATTCGTGGCGACGACGTACTTCAAAAACATGAAGCCTGCCATGGGCCGATATGGTGAGTCACCAGTGTGACGGCTCCACAGTGATGTGTGCGGAGGCAAAGCGTGAGCTCGGTTCTGTCCAGTTTTCAGAAACGGGACGGCGAAGATCCTGATGAGTCTGACGGGAACCATACCTGTGACGTTTTCAGGTAAGCGACCGTTTGCACCTTTGTGTCAATAAAGACTCGGTGTGATGTTTGTTCTGCTGACGTCCAAGGCAACCTCTACAACATCCCGATGTCCGTTTGGATCAAGGAGAGCTACCCGCAAGACGCCCCCATCTGCTACGTCAAACCCACAGCTGAGATGATGATGGTCAAGAGGGCGTTTCTGTCCGGCGAGGGTCGGGTCATTCTGCCTTACCTGAAAGAATGGAAAAAGGTGAGTTTGTGTCAGTCTTTTGAAGAAGCGCCACAGACCGGACCTTCAGGGCGACTGCATCTCTTTCAGGGCGACTGTGACCTCATCGGCCTCCTGCAGGTGATGGTGGCAGTTTTTGGAGAGTTCCCCCCCCTGCATGCGGCCCTATCCAGAGCAGGAGCAAGGCTCATGTAAGAGTCACATGACTCACCATCCACACGCCGCTGCCTCTAATTCACTGTTCTGTTTTTTTCCAGGCCGGTTACACAAGGGAGCAGATGGGAATTCTGTTCTGCTTTTGCCCTCAGAAGATGGTCAACCTCTCCAACCTGGAAATGAAACCAACTGTTGAAGGTTTTGGATTATTTTAATTCTCCTGTACTGATGGCATCCATCCCCCCCGAATAGATAACTGTGAATAATGATCATACATACCTCTTCTGGGAAACCTTCACCTGCTGAGTGTTTTTGCTTCGGGATGACTACAGTTTCCATGAACAGAAACAGCGGATCTGTTTAACTAATTAAAATAAAGGAGTTCCTTTTAAAAACTTTATATTTAACTCTCATTTTAAACAGCAGGATTATGTTTCTGATGAATGTATTGAGGAAATCTACTGCAAATAAAGCTTCATTAGTCCAAAATGAGCGATTCTGTTATTCCATCAAAACACCTGAAGGTCACCTGAGATCAGAAAAAAATAAAAAACACAGGAGGAATGTGGGCATGTGGTTCCTCAAGAGCAGGGGTGGGCAAACTACGGCCCGGGGGCCACATGCAGCCCCTTAAGCTACTTAATGTGGCCCTCCAAATTAAAATACATTGAATCAAAAATCCTAATTATTGTTTTATTTTCATTGTATTTCTGGTTTCTTCCCATGAATGGTGTTGTTTCTCTGACGTTCGTGTGTGTTCCTTTCTGAGTCAGATGGTGATCTTTCGGATTATTCCTACACCACATAAATGCAGCATTTCTTTGAGTTCACATTTTCCTCTGAAGAACATCAACCCATTGGATCACCCAAAAGAGAACAAAAATCAAAATTTAGAAATTAAAACTCCCAAATTTTCTGTTTTTAAATGAATATATGTGAATTTGAATCCAAGTTAAAGCATGTTTTTTCTCTAAATTCCATATTATTTTTTTAGTTTATGAGGTTGATTACCCAATCTCTCCTTCCATCTACTCCTTGTCCGGCCCTTATGCCAAATTTTAGAACCCTTTGTGCCCCACGAGTCAAAACAATTGCCCACCCCCCTGGAGAAACGCGAGTGCCCAAAGTCAACTCGCCAAAGGCTAAGTGGAGGTCATCCTGCTCGCGATTTGGCAAATGAGGACATGCTCGCCGCTGCTCCTGTTGCTAGCAGTGGACCTCGTCACTGGCTCGTTTCGCGATTTGGAATGGGAGTGATTCCAGGTGGCTCGCCGGTGTTCCTGTTCTTGCATGTTTCGCATCCCCAGCTGTCCCCTGGCCCATCTGGATGAAGCCCACCTGCTACACTATTCAAACATGTAGAATTTGATAAGACAACTCTTATTTTCTTTATCAGTCCTGGTAAATATTCTGTCCTGGGAGAGGAACTCTCCTTGTGGGCATTCCTAATGTTTCTTCTTTTTTTTGACTAAATCAGGTTTTTTTCTTTAGGAGTTTTTCCTTGCCGGGAGGGAAGGTCTAAGGGCAGGGATGACCAGTAATTTATTTTTTAGTGTTTACATTTTATGACCGACCTGCTTCTGTAAAATTATCGGCATGAAGCCCAATGAGGTAATTGTTTTTCTGATATTAGGCTATATAAATAAAATTGAAATGAACTGAAATTGAATATGTTACAAGAGATGCTATGCTAGCCTGTTACCATTGTCCAAGATGCGTAAAGAGCAACACCATATTGGACATGTCAGTAAACAATGAGACATTACTAATACCAGAAAATATGTGTATACATACATATACATATATATAATATATATATATATATATATATATATATATATATATATATATATATATATATATATATATATATATATATATATATATATATAAATTTATGCAAACTGTTAGACAATTTAACAGGGATGACCAGTTTGATTTAGTCTGTTTAGTTTAGTGTATATTTAAATTAATTTTTTTATTATTTATATTGTATTGACTTTATGCTTAAGTACAATTACTGGAACGAAGCCCAATGAGACTATTGTTTTGTGATATTACGCTATTTAAATAAAATTGAAATGAGTCAGCCCAAACGTTCATTATTGAAAGTAAATTTGCTCATGATCTTCCTCAAATGTTTTCTAGAAATAATCCTTTTTCATCTGACTTTAATAATTTACTTGCATAAAGTCATATTCTTGTTTTTCCAGCTGTCTGTGTAATTGTAGCACAGCAGTAAACAGGCATGTAGACCTATCCAACATGGCGTGTAACTTTGCGTACGGAACAGGCTACAATGGCGACTCTGGCCTATTTATAACTTCTTGGCTCCGCCCCCATCGCCTCATCCCTAGCATAGACTGTGAAAACACTGGACAGAACAAGCAACAAGGTCTCCCATTGGAAATGCATTACATCCTCTCCTCGCGAAAGTAGGCCGCCGCTTTCACCGTCACTTCCTGAAACGGCTATCGCCATTTTGCAAACCATCATCAGCGATTGGTCCGAGTCTCTGTGAGTCATGGAAGTACCTTCCACCAATCTGAAGAGAGTTTATTGTGAGTCTCCGCCTCTTTCCACGCCTCTACCACGAGACATTGGAATGTACACAGCTTCCACTTTAATAACGGCGGCTCGAGAGAGTCATTGTTCAAGTCTTTGAGGGAGAACCATTCCAACATTTGATTCTGCTGTTAACCTTTCCTGCTTCCTCGTCCTGACCGTGGTCGGGGCGAGCAGAGGAGCCGCTGTAGCTCCTCGGACAAACGTCCTCGCGGTTAAACCCGCGGGTGTTTGGTTCTGCAGGCAGATACTCTCTCTGTCTGGTTGGAGGCTGGAATCCACCATTTATTTTCACTTTTGTTTTACAGCACATTGCTTTACTCCAACTTTCCCCGAACCCCCGCTCCTTTTCTTTCATCTCTCATCCTCTCTCTCTCACACACATACGCGCGTGCACGTACAATCACACTCGCGCCGCCCCGTCCCTTTCTCTCTCCGTAGCTTTCCCGCAACGCTGCAAACGTTGCATTAACTTACATATTTTCTTTTTTGTCGAGCTAAATGATGTGTCGCCACATATATTCCGGAAACATAAACATTCTCAGTTATAATCATCTATTTCGATATTGAAACGCGCCTTTCTGAACGCGCGTCCGCGTTAACTTTCAACTTCTTCTGTTTGCAAAGCGAGCGTGTTTTTTACACCCGGTTTAACCGCGTTGAGCCTCTAAATCTATTTCTACAGAGTAAAAGATGGCGACAGCATGCGCCTCTTGTTTTAAACTGCTGCATTCCATTGGGGAAAACAATAGAAGGACAATGACAGGAACATTGTTGAATTGTAAAGTAGGTGTTAAAAGGTCTTCACGGACCGCATTGATGAAGTCTGCTCCCATTGGCTACTCGTCATCTGTCACTCAAACTGCCGAGACGTTCGACGTCAGACCCACAAACGCTTATTGAGCCATCTGATTGGTCAATTTATAACTCAAATAACTTGTGATAATGGAAAAAAATCTTTAAAAAAAAATTAGGATTAGAAAAAAGAAGTTAATCAGAAAGCACCAGAGGAACAATGATTATTCTGACATTTTAAATGACTGAGAAATAACTGTCTGTTTCTCAATGTAAGTCAATGGGACTTTGGCCTTTTTGCAACCCAGTGGTACTTCCTATATGGAACACGGAAGTAGGGGGGCATGCTCAGTCCAGTTCTCCTATATACAGTCAATGATCCCTAGACAAAAAAAATCTGCGTCATGCGTAAACCGGAAGCTGTCACCAGAGCCGGAAGTAATATTTTGTTGACTAGCCCTTCAGATCGAGTAATAATTCGGTTTACGTCGGTGTTTTTTTGTGTTTTTATTGATTAAGGATTGTGGCGCGAAACTACCGTTTCATGTTTTAGTAGAACTGAAGTTTCAGGAACCGAACTGCGAGGCTAACGCTAGCTTAGCATCTTAGCTTCTGTGTTAGCCATTTTTTTGTTTGTTTGTTTGTTTGTTTCCTCCGCAGCTTCATAAACATGTCGGTGGTCAATGAAGGGACGCTGAAGAAAATGCTGAAGGTGAGCTGTCCGACGAACCGGTTCGTCCCGGAACATTTCCCGGGACCGTCGCTCAGGACGAACACCTTTGGAACGGAAACGGCGGAGTGTTCAGCTAGGATCCAATAACTTCCTGACGGATGGACGTTTATTTCATGATTTTCAATGATCTGTGATTGATTTATAGTCGTCTATTTTGACGTATTTATTGTTCACTCCACGTGATGACTGCCCGAATTCCCGCCCGACTCCATAACTTCTAAAACCGAGACAGTGCGAGAACAGAGTATCCATCGCCTTGTGTTTTTAAAAGCACTTCTGTCACCATTGATCATCCTCACTATTTAGCGAGAATAATGTCAGATCTACAGTGTTTCTGTCTTCCTTACGTTCATAGTGCTCAGCTCATTTAATAATAAAAAATTATTCTGCTTTTTTGGGAGATTACCGATCGAAAATGTCAACGTCAGAACTCCTAAACTATTTAACTAACTTTGTCCTTTTAAACTCTATTGAAAATGACCTGCGAATCTTAAAATCCACATTTTCAACTAATAACGTTCTGCTATGCAAAACAACAGGACTCAACAATACATTTAAATACAGAAACCATTCAACTTTAAACTATTCAGCTGACTTTGGACTTTTGAAGTTGTATTTTTCTTTCTGAAATTCCTAAAGATTCTAAAAATGGGACTCCTTGCTTAACACTCAGCAGTAACCCCTTCCGCTTTCCTTGGCTTGTTTACATTATAAGTGGGGTCATCTGGACCCCACATGACAGCGCGCTGAACTTTTTTTTATTTTTGATTTTGGAGTTTCACTAATGTCCATGGCAGACATGAAATCCTGTCCACATTAGTCATGGAAGGAATCACACATCAATATATGGTTGGAGTCATCTGGACCCCAAAGGTAGCGGAAGGGTTTTAAGTGGTTGGATTAGGGTTTAAGCATCAAATGGTCTTCAGGCCCGGCTGTATGGAGAGAAAATAGTCTCACTCTGATTTGTGTGTGCGTATTCTAGATTCATGCAAGCACAATCCTTGATTTGTGCATAACTTTGGATTTGTGCGTGCGTAATTCTTGATTTGTAACTCATATAATACATTTTGTACAAAGGTAAAAAAAATACAATATACACAAATTGAGATTACAACAGCTTGAAACTAATTACACACAAAAATCCTTTAAAAAAATACCCACAAACCACCTCTTACGCACACACATCAGTTACGCACGAATCTATCGTGAGACTCTTCACCTCTCACAAATTCGTTGGCGAGTGATGCGCTCAATTACTAGTAGAATGCTCGTTCGCCATCGTTCTCTTGTCCGTTTTAAACTTCAATTGTGAATAATATTTGGTAAAACTTGACATTTTCCCACATTATTAAAAATATATTCCCGATAATTAATATAAAAAGTCTAACTACGCATTTTTAAAACACTTATCCCTTTAAAAATAAGAATATTTCCAGAAAACGGCGCTTTCGATCTACAGCAGCCCCTCTGACAGCGCCTCCAACACGAGGCTCCGCCCCGAGGGCTGGTCACCAGCCACCATGCCGAAGCTTCTAGACTTGCAGATCCAAGCGGACCAATGCTGCCTGTAATCGGCTTGTTTCCCAACCAGAACTCTGTGTGTTTACCTTATAAATGCCTGCTGAGAGCGGGGTGAGGGGGCGCTCTGGTCTGGACGGGGGCTGACTTTGATTGTTTGTGGTTCTTAAAGGACTTTAAAAAGTCTCAACTTCAATAACTTGGAAAAATACAGGTGACAAACATGAACCTGAAAAGCTTTATGACGTCACTCGTCTGACCTCTGCCTTCTGTTTCATGTCCAGCAATACAAATACCGAGACCTGACGGTCCGGGAGATCACCTACGTCATCTCCCAGTACAAAGACCTGAAGCCGGTCATGGACGCCTACGGTAAGAAACCCGGCCGCCATCTTTGGGCTGGTTGCGGTCCGTGCGACGCTCACGGGTGGGGTCTGTCTTTCAGTGTTTAACGACGGCTCCTCCAGAGATCTGATGAGTCTGACAGGAACGGTCCCCGTCAGCTACAGAGGTAAACCTGCCGTTGGGGCGTTTTTGACCTGAAAGATTCCGTTTGGGTCACGTCCCCATTGGATCAGGATGTTCTGAATGTTCCGGCTGTGTCTCCTATAGGAAATACCTACAACATCCCGGTGTGTTTGTGGTTGCTGGACACCTATCCCTACAACCCCCCCATCTGCTTCGTCAAACCTACAAGCGCCATGATGATAAAAACCGGCAAGCACATCGACGCCAACGGCAAAATCTACCTGCCCTACCTGCACGAGTGGAAGCACGTACGTCTGCGGTTCGGCATCGCGGCGAAGGATCTCCTCACGCAGAAATGAACCGTTCACGATGGAACCGCTCCGTCAGTAAATCTCTGCCTTCCTTTTGCAGCCGCAGTCCGACCTGATCGGTCTGATCCAGGTGATGATCGTTGTGTTTGGAGAAGAGCCCCCAGTGTTTTCCCGTCCCACGACGCAGCCCCCCTTCCCAGCCTTCCAAGCTGCCGGACCTCCAAACGGTAAGGCGTGTTGCCTGTGGGAGCACGCGGTCGTCCCGCATCCCACCTGCTGGTTTGAACTAGGGCTGCCACAAACGATTATTTTAATAGTCGACTAATCACCGATTATTTTTTCAGATTAGTCGACTAATCTGTTCATGGCCAAAGTGGATGTAAAGATGCTGAAGTTGATAACCAGCTAAAATATTAGTTAAATGCCAAATTAGCCAAAAAATAAAAAGAGCCAAAGTTAGCCTAAATAGCTAGCATGCTGCTGAAATATTAGCTAAATTCCACATTAGCCTTAAAAAAACGGAAAAATCCTATATTAGCCAAAACAGCTAGCATATAGCTGAAATATAAGTTAAACTCAAAAGTTGCCTAAAAAAACGTAAAAACGCTAAAGTTAGCCGAAATAGCTAGCATGCTGCTGAAATATTAGCTAAACTCCAAAATAGCCTAAAAAACCTTAATAAATGCCAAAATATTCCAAAAAGCTAGCAGAATGCTATTATAACTTTCAACTTTACTACAATCTGACTTCATACAATATAAAGTAACGACTAATCGACTATTAAATTAGTTGTCGATTATTTTAATAGTCGATTAGTCGACTAATTGTGGCAGCCCTAGTTTGAACCCTCGAAGGCTGCCGTTACCATGGCGTCATACAACATAAAACAGAAATGTCATCTTTAGGAGGCGTGAAATAAATGATAAAAATAAAGACCCGCACGTCGTGTTCTGAAAGGTGATGCAAACTCAGTCCAGCTCCTTCATATTTCCTGGAATTTTTTGTAATATTCTTCAGGGTATCACGGATCACGGATAATCCATAGTCACGATTCGGCTCACACTTGGACCGCGGATCACTGCGCACACACACTTGGCATTAAATTCATGTACACCGTCTGTGTTAAAGCGTCAAAGTTGCTGCTTGATTGTTCTTCAAAGCTCCCGCCGCGTATGGGAGGAGCTTCCGTCAAAGTTGTTTCTCGACGTCGTCACGGAGAGCGCAGGAGATTTGTGATTAGGTTTATTTATTTGGAAGAGCCGAATAAAAACATCGGTTCACTTCTCCATGTCTGGCTTAAGAGAATCTTACAGTGAGGAGCAGCAGCTGTCCCGCGCTGCGGCAGGACGAGGCTGCCCCTCCGACTCTGTAACAGGGGAGAGCGGTATGGCAAGAAAAAGTTGTCATAATTCACCAGCAAAAGCGGGCAGTGCGGCACCTCACCTGGACACGTTCTACGGATAATAGTTATTATTTTAAATATTCAAACGCCTCGGCAGTTTCAATGAACCAGTTAGTACCAAATAAATAATTTAAGTTTAATTTGAACTGTTTTATTTAGGATTTAATTTGGGAGTTACTGCAGATAGATTTGGTAATTTCAAAACTATTTGTAGACATTCTTCTCTCCCAGTTTTGTAGATTTGGTCTCAAGACATGAAAATGTCATCAGAAACGACATGTTTTAGTTTTTCGTTTGTGTCCAAAGTTCTGAGATATTTTGTTTTTTATAGACCACAATGAGCACATTTTTTAATGTAATATATACGAGAGTATATTTATGCTTTGAGGTACTGCATATGTTTTGTCAAGTAAATGTTTGAAACTTTTCCAAATAGTATTTTTAGGCTTTTATGTAGATATTTTTTCCAGCTGTTTTTTTACTATATACTGATCCAAAAAATGATCCGAACCGTGAGTTTTGTGTTAACCCCTAGTATTCTTAGACCAAAGTGGTCTTCTCCATCTTGTAAAGCAGGGGTGTCAAACTCAATCACACAGGGGGGCCAAAATCTAAAACCCACCATAGGTCGCGGGCCGGACAGGATAAACATTTATTGAACACTCTAAATCAAAATTTTTAAAACTATGACCTTTTAAACTAATTATGAACTTGATATCTAGCATTACCTGCGATAATGCTAGTGTGAATGCTGTAAGCTGAATTTGTCTGCTGAAGATAAGATCTGAAAATGCTGAAAATGATTGCCAGCTAAAATATTAGTCAAATGCCAAATTAGCCCAGAAACTAAAACAACAACAACAACCCAGAACTGCTAGCATGTACCTGAAAAAATAGCTAAACTTCGAAGTAGCCTAAAAAACTGAAAAAAAGCCTAAATCGGCCATAACTGTCAGCATGTAGTTTAGATATTAGCTAAACTCCAAAATAGTATAAAAAGCTATCTGAATGCCAATTTTCAAAACTTTAAATCTGTAACTTTATAACATCATTCTGAATAATAAAAATGCGGAAAAATTATTCCAGAATAAATCGACTTAAACCTTAAATGACTTTCAATATTTTACTCTCCATAAAAATATATTTTGTCAAAATTATATAAGTTAGAAATAATAGATGACATCAGGCTATTAGTAACAATAAAATAAAATGATCTGGAGGGCCGGATCTGGCCCCCGGGCCTTGACTTTGACACATGTACTATAAAGTGTCTCTCCAGTCGTTTTACCTCGGCCTCTGCGGGTTGAACCACTTTCCTTCAGTGTCTGAAACAGGTGTTTCACCTTTAAGTTTCCCCAAAACCCCCTGAAGAATAAAAACTTATTTATAACTAGAAGACATGAAGATGATACTTCCAGTCCTCCACCGCACCCCCTCCTTTGGTCTGGAGTTGGAAAGAAGTTTTCTATCAAGTTTCTTCTTGGCGTTCACTTCAGGTTTCCTTTTTATACATGACAAAATATTCCCTTTGTTTGTTGTAGTCTCTTAATAGACTTTAGAGGATTGTTTATGACATACCATAAACACGTTTATTAGTATATTGTATTTAATATTTATCTTTGATATTTTTCCATATATGTCCTCTGTGAAAGTCTTTATTCCTCTTTTAATAGTGGAATGTTCCTTTCCCTTAAAGCCCCTCTCTGATGAATATTGTGTTTTGTTTTGTTTTTTTTAACATGTATTTGTGGCTTTTCTTTTAAGAGAACAAATGTAAAAAGAAATAATTTTGTTTTTGCATTTCTGAGTATTTCTCCTTATAAATCTCTGTCAATCAAACTCATCTGGTCCGGCTAGCGTATCCAGTTCAGGTTCTGGAGAAGAGAAGATCTTCACATTGACTGCAGTAAAATGAGCCACCGTTCACATTTCTGTGGTCCAATCAGCCGTCACTGGATTTTTGGTGTGAGTTTCATCCAATACTTACGGTAGCAGTCCTGAGAACTCTGGAAAATCACCAGACTCCACGGAGCTTCTTGATGTGACCACGGAAATGTGAACGGCGGCTCATTTGACCCATTCTCAGTTGACTGTAAATCAGAGAAAGTTCGATCCATGAAGCTCTTCACTTCCTCGTCCGAGCTGACATCCAGCTCAAAATGATTCTGCCAGACATTTTTGTGTAGCAGTGGTGAAGATTTACGCTAGTGAGACACAGAGCTGTCAAAAGCCACGCCCCCTCAGAGGATATTTTTGAAACGGAGACTTTTAGATCAATTTAAAAATTGCTCTTTTAGACCTTTAGGTTGTGGGATTTGGTTTAAAAACTTCCCTAATTATCATAATCATGATTAGGAACGTTTTTTTTTATTTAAAAAATGGTCATAGTGGGACTTTAAGAAGACACAATGTTGTTGTTAAACTTAAAGCTACCTTTTTAAAGCATACATCACATTTTTTTAGCTTTAAGTCTTTGTGGATACCATAGCATTTTAATAACCTCTTTAGTTTGTTTTTGTTAGATTTTAGTAAATCACATTTTTAAAAGAAGGATGGACAGATTCTCCAAAATAATCAGTCTCATGAACATTACTGATGTTGCTTCCACTTTTTGAAAGTTCAGACGTTTCTCCGTCTGCAGCAGGTGGCGCTCTCGTCCCGTCCCGAGTCTGTATTTATTCTTCCTCATTGTCTTCCTCAGCCTCGTACATGCCCGGCATGCCGGCGGCCTCCCCCTACAGCCAGAACCCAGGGTAAGACACTCATCCCGGGGGGGGGGCTCACCGCCGTCTGACTGACCACTAAAAGCATCTGTTTTCCTGCACAGGGGGTACCCAGCTTTTCAGTTCCAGGGGGGCAGCTCTTACCCTGCGGGAGGCTACCCCCTCCAGACTGCCGTCTCCACCGTGGGTACGTCTCCCCCCCCCTTACATTTTTAATGTCCTGTAGATGAAACCAAAACTCTGCCTGGTCTTTATGTGACCTTTATGTGAGTGACTTGAGACCCCCCCTTGAAAGGCCAGGGCTGTAACTGGAGTGGGGGGGCCTTAAAGGCCAAAGGCTAGAATGGGTCCTCCTGAACCAAGTCTCAGGCTGCCTCCCCCCAGCAGCATGCTGTATTTAGTCTGGGGGGGGCAGGGTGGTTTCACCTAAATGGAAAGTTTCTCCTTCAGCTTCCTCCCTCATCATCTCAGAACTTCCTGTCAGGTTCTGAGGTTTGTTCTGATCTCCAGAAACATCGGTTCTGTTGAAGTTGTTGAAGCTTTTTTGCCCCCTGTTACCCCCCAGGTCCGAGCAGAGACGGGACCATCGGCGAGGACACCATCCGCGCGTCTCTGATCTCCGCTGTGAGCGACAAGCTCCGCTGGAGGATGAAGGAGGAGATGGACCGAGCCCAAGCGGAGCTGGACGCCCTGAAGCGGACCGAGGAGGACCTGAAGAAAGGCCACCAGAAGCTGGAGGAGATGATCTCCAAGCTGGACCAGGAAGTGGTGAGAAGAAGCGCCGACGCCGTTTGAGCGCGGTCGCGGCGGCCGCTGACTCGTGGGTGTGGTTGGTCCAGGCGGAGGTGGACCGGAACATCGAGCTGCTGAAGAAGAAAGACGAGGAGCTGAGCGAGGCGCTGGAGAAGATGGAGAACCAGTCGGAGAACAACGACATCGACGACGTGATCGTCCCCACCGCGCCGCTGTACAAGCAGATCCTCAACCTGTACGCCGAGGAGAACGCCATCGAGGACACCATTTTCTACCTGGGGGAGGCGCTCCGCAGAGGAGTCATCGACCTGGAGGTTTTCCTGAAGGTGAGACGCTTCCTGTCCTGCGGGGCGGAGGAGGTCAGACCGCTGAGCGCTTGTCTCCTGTTGCAGCACGTGCGCCTCCTCTCCAGAAAGCAGTTCCAGCTCCGAGCTCTGATGCAGAAAGCTCGCAAGACGGCGGGCCTGAGCGACCTGTACTGACCCGGAGCCTCCTCCTACTCCTCCTCCAGTCTCCTCCCCTTTTTTTTAGGAAGCAGAGACTCAACGCTGAAGTTCAGGTGAAGCCGGAGCAGCTGGAAGTTGCTCTGCTCCTCCATGAGGGGGGGGGGGGACCCCGCCCCCCTCATGGAGGAGGCTGAGCGCGTGTTCTGCTTCCACCTTCACGTTCCTGCTCATTCCTGCAGTGGGCGGGGCCTAACCTTCTGAATTCAGCCTTTTACTAGAAGCACTTTGAACTGTTTTGTTTGTTGTTTTTGTTTCTTTTAAAGCTGCAAGTTTCTGTAAACAAACCCAAATAAAACCAGAGTCTAAACCCTCTGCTCCTTTCTGCTGTCGATTCATGAGCCCCCTCCCCCCGTGTGCGTTCACTGTCTCACCCCCCCCCCCAAAAGGAGGAAACAGGAGTTCAGAGTGACGTCACAAACACCTTTATGCTGCAGAAGACGGATGCCACAGAAACCAGATCAAAAGGAGGTGGGGGGCAACATCAAACCGGAGGAGCAGACCTCCTCACAGAGTGAGCTCCTTCTGCACCCCCCACAGGGTATCGGCGCTCTTCATCAGCTGCTGCTCCTCTTCAGGCTTCAGGGTCATGTGGACCACGTCGGTCAGGCCGCTGCTGCCCAGAACGCACGGCACGCTGAGGAAGACCTCGTCCTTCACGCCGTGGAGGCCCTGTCCCAGACAGACGGATCAGCATGGGACCAACAACACCCCCCCCCCCCCCCCCCCCCGCCCCTCCCAAACACTCTGCCGGCGCCCTCACCTGGACCAGCGTGGACACGGGGTGCACTCGGTGCAGGTTCTTCATGACGCTCTCCACCAGGTCGGCCACAGACATGCCGATGGCCCAGGACGTGTAGCCCTTCAGCCGGATCACCTCGTAGGCCCTGGGACAGAAAACCAGACGGAGACCGTCATTTCGGGGGGGGGGGGGGGAGGGGCGGACCTCTATGTGAACCTTCAGGTATCAGTCACAGCAAACAGCTTCAGATAACGCCGTCTTTTCTGGAGGTCACGCCGGCTGAATCGGCGTTGGGCAACGACTTATCGAAGATAAGCTGTTGGTGAGGAAACTTCTGACCCCCCCGGAGCGGGCCTCCTCTCCTCACCCGTCCACCACCTTCTTGTGGACCTCCTTCCAGTGCTCGCCGTCGTCCTCGGCGCCCATCTTGGGGTTGAGCTTCTGCAGGGACACTCCCGCGACGTTCACGCCGCTCCACACGGCCACTGCCAAGAGAGACGTCATAAGTATAAAGAACGCCTGCCGCTTGTGGGGGGGGGGGTCTTATTTTTAGATGGGGGGGTGTGCATACCGCTGGAGTCTCCGTGCTCGCCGATGATCCAGCCGTGGCAGCTGGATGGGTGGAGGTGAAACTTCTCCCCCATCAGGTGGCGGAAGCGGGCAGAGTCCAGGTTGGTGCCAGAGCCGATGACCCGGTGCCGCGGGAACCCGCTCAGCTTCCACGCCACGTAGGTCAGGATGTCCACTAGAGGGAAGGGGCACAGTGAGAACGTGAGCGTGCAGGAAGGGGTGCTATCAAAGCGCCCCCCGCCCCCACCCACCGGGGTTGGAGACCACCAGCAGGATGCAGTTGGGGCTGTACTTGACGATGTTGGGGATGATGAACTTGAAGATGTTGACGTTGCGCTGCACCAGGTTCAGGCGGCTCTCGCCCTCCTGCTGGCGGGCGCCGGCGGTCACCACCACCACCTTGGAGTTGGCGGTCACGCTGTAGTCTGAGGAGAGGACACAGCAGATGTTTGGATACATGTGTCACGATACGACCCTGTCACGTTCTGCTGCTACTGCTGGATCTTCTTCCATCCAGTCCTTCTGCTCACCTGGCAGGTGTGGTCAATGGGTCTTAACTGGAACCTACTGGTTATTTAAGACAGAAGAGGCCACACCAAGGCAGGCAGGGAGCAGAGCAGCAGGCTGAGGAGCTGGTTAGGTTTTAGTTGGTGCTGGTTTGTCTTGTTCTCTTTTACCCTCTTTGTCTTACACTGCTGGGTTTTGTTATTTTAGTTTGGGATAGGATCTTGGTAGTCTTAGTTTCAGGCTTTGTTTGTTTGTTTTTCTTTAGATACTTTAGGTTAGGGAGCCATAAGCAAGGAGCTGCTGACTCTGATGGTCCACATGGCGGTGTCAGAAGTCTCCATGACTTATTTTATGTTTGGCCAAGGTTCCGATTCCCTTTGTTTTGTCTTTTCGTTTCAACCAAGCACAGTCATTGTTTTTTCCTTTTGCTTTTTTAGAACATAGTTTATGTATTTCCCTTATTTAATAAACACTGTTCCTTTTTCTCACTGGTGTCCAGTTTTTTTTTTTTTTATGGTCACATTTTTGGTTTTCCCCCTAGACTTGAGCCAGGTCTGCCCCCAGGGGCTGTAACAGATATGTGTTGTGATATATGTTTCATAATATGGTAATACAATATGTATCGCGATATATGTCTCATAATATGATATGTATAGAAATATATGTCTCATAATACGATATGTATCGCGATATATGAATCATAATATGATATGTATCGCAATATATGTCTTATAATACGATATGTATCGCGATATATGTCATAATACGATATGTATCGTGATATATGTCTTATAATACGATAATACGATATGCATCACATTATATGTCTCATAATACGATATGTATCGCGATATAGGAATCATAATACGATATGTATCGGGATGTATGTCTCATAATACGATATGTATCGCGATATATGAATCATAATACGATATGTATCGCGATATATGTCTTAAAATGCGATATGTATCGCGATATATGTCTTATAATACGATATGTATCGTGATATATGTCTCATAATATGATAATACAATATGCATCCCATTATATGTCTCATAATACGATATATATCGCAATACATGTCTCATTATATGATATGTATCGCGATATAGGAATCATAATACGATATGTATCGCAATATATGTCTCATAATACGATATGTACTGCGATATGCGAATCATAATACAATATCTATCGCGACACGTCTCATAATACGATGTGTATCGCGATATGTACCAAGACTATCAGAAAAAGAAACCACTTTTTTAAGAATAAAGAAAGCTAGATCTGAATTTTAATGTCTTTCATTGTAATAATTTGGTAATATTTGTTTGAAGCATTTTGAATTAATTTAGTTGATTTAGTAAGAGGGGCAGATAATATAAGTTTTATACTTTCTGCTACTTTTCATGTATTAACTGTTTTATGTTTATATAGTATTATTTTGATGTTATGTATCGTTACTAAATGAAATAAATAAAAAGTATGATACTGTCAGCAGCGTCACAGGGATGTTTCAGTTTGTTACCCATCCCGAAATTAAGTAGTGAAAGTCTCATAACAACCAAAACTGTGAGGCGGACTTAACATTTAACAGATCTTGTTGTTTTGGTTGCGGTATACAGAGGCTCAAAGAGGCTTACTGGTGGTCAGAAGTTTAGTTCAGAAAAAAACTTTTGAAGGACGCCCAGAAATCATTATTAAAATATCATCAACATTTTATATCGATACAAGTATCGGCGAACAAAATATCGCGATATATCGCCGAGTGGCCGTTTTCCTTCCCCATCCATGGGATCAGTGGAGTTCACCTTTGTCTGCTACGATCTTGTGCGTCTTCAGGAAGAGGGCGCCGTGCTGCAGGTCCATGGCCTCCCCCTTCAGCTTGTCCTCCATCACATCCACCAGGGCCAGCTCGTCACACAGGTCCTGGGGGAGGGGCAAACAATTGATCAACCAACCCCCCCTCCAACGTTCTGACAGGAGTTTTCGGAACTGGTCTGTTTAGTTTCTTCAAGAGAAATTTCTGGATTTCTCTGATCTGATAGATGGACTAACATCACAGGCCCCGCCCCTTGACACCGTTGACCAATCAGGAACTCTGAGGAATGCTTTCAAAAGAATCCAGCGTGGAGAACGGCGTCCAACTTACCTTCAGCAGGACGCTGACCGCAGACGCCATGCCCACCATACCGACCCCCACCACCGTCACCTTGCTCCTGCTGCCTACAGGCTCCTCCTTCATCACGCGGCTGAGGAGTTCGTGAGTGGACATCTGAGGAGCGCAGGAGGTGTGAAGGAGGCAGTAAGAAGATGTTCTGTCATAAAGGTCAAAGCTCCCAGAAGTTCTGCTGATGTTCATGACAGAGTCCTGCTTTAGTAGAACCATCGGACCTTCTGACCATTTTTAGACCCTCAGAACATTTTCAGACCATCAAAACATTTTCAGATCCTAAGAACCTTATCCGAACCTCAGAACCATTTCAGACCCTCAGAATCTTTTCAAACCCTCAGAGCCTTATCAGAACCTTTTCAGACACTCAAAATCTTTTCAGACACTCAAAATATTTTCAGACCCTCAGAAACTTTTCAGAACCTCAGATCCTCCCCAGAACCTCTTCAGACCTTCAGGATCTCAGAACATTTTCAGACCATCAAAACATTTTCGGACCCTAAGAACGTTATCAGAACCTTAGAACCATTTCAGAACCTTATAAAAACCTCAGAACCTTTTCAGAACCTCTTAAGACCCTCAAGAACCCCAGACCCTCCCCAGAAGCTTTTCAGACCCTCAGTATCTTAGAACCCTTTCAGACCCTCAGAACCTCTTAAGACCCTCAGAACCATTTCAGACACTCAGAATCTTTTCAAACCCTCAGAACCTTTTCAGAACCTTTAAGACTCTCAGATCCTTTTCAGAACCCCAGATCCTCCCCAGAACCTCTTCAGGCACTTAGAATCTCAGAACCTTTTCAGACCATCAAAACATTTTTAGACCCTAAGAACCTTAGAGCCTCGTGACCATTTCAGACCCTCAGAACCTTTTCAGAACCTCATAAGACTCTCAAGAACCTCAGATCCTCCCCAGAACCTCTTCAGACACTCAGAATCTCAGAACATTTTCAGACCCTCAGAATCTAATCATAATCTCAGAATCTTTTTAGACCCTCTGAATCTTTTCAGAACCTCAGAACCTTTAAAGAACCTCAAAATCTTTTCAGAACCTCAGATTTTCAGACTCTCAGTCCTTCAGATCTTGCTCTCTTAGGTCCAACAGCTCCTCTTCCTCACTGCAGCAGGTGTGCACGCGCGCAGTCGCAGTGCCTCCATGACATGCATTCAGACGTGGGGGGAGCAGCAAGTGTTAGAACCAGAACCAGAACTGGATCATTTTCCAGATGCTTCCCGGAAACCGTCCGAATCTTCATATGAAACCGAGTGGAGGAGATGCAGAGCGGCGGGAACTTCTTACCTTTGCAGCTTCTCTCTCTCTCTCTCTCTCTCTCTGGTCTGACTGCAGCTGCAGCGGGACTGACGCTATTTAAAGGCGAGCCAGAAGGGGGCGTTCTCCGCGCAGGCGCAGACCGGACAGATCCTTCCAACTGAGGAACCAGACAGTTTTTTTTTTAATTGAACAACTTCACACTACAGAACAAAAATTAGCTTGAAATAATAGAAAATAATTTTTTACACGATTGCAATCAAACAGAGGGGAAAATGCAGCATTAAAAAACAGAAACAGAATCAATAAAATAAAAAATCATCTGAGCAAAGTGGGGGAAATAAAAAAAAAATCACATAACTATGGATA